>CAWUFW010006332.1:0-600000 GCA_963921515.1 Calotriton arnoldi
CAGCACCCACATTGGAATCACGACAGAGGCAAGTATGGTGTATTAGTGTGTTTATTGTGATACATTTGTGTTAATAGTGCATAGGATGGGTTGTGCTGTACATGAATCTTGCAATCCCAAGTTCCTAGGTGAATTGAAAGTCCGGGTAGACAGGATCCCCAGTATCGGGGCCACAGTTGTCTGACACATTGGTCCAACTTGTACTCCCCATGCAATGTGTGGGAGTAGTGTTGCCGTCAACAGGGTGAACAGTCTGTGCACAAAGGCGAACATCCAGAACAGGTTCAGGCTTCCTGGGAGTTGCGCTTGGCCATCGGCCTCTCACTTTTCCCTCCTCGGACGACCCCTCTTCTTGGGGGGCCCTCAAGTGCAGGCTGCTGCGGTGCAGGGGACTCTCCGCCAGAGTCCTCCTCCCTCCCTGTGGCAGTTGCAGTTTGTTCGGCACCAGATGTTGTTGGCACACAGGGAGGTGTGGACTGGTTGCTGTTCATCTGGCGGAGGCATTGTAAAATGTCCCTGTGCACCGCCGTCATCTCATGCAGTGCATCCCACTTGGACTCCACGCGGGACATGTGTGAGTCCACACGGGACATGTGTGACTCCACGTGGGACATGTGGGAGTCCAAGCGGGCATGATGGGCAGCCTGCTGCTGTTTAATGTCTCTGAGGAGCCCCACTACCTGGCTGAGCTCTCCGGTGCTGGACTGGTACGCATCAGCTATGCGTACCAGTTGTGGGTCGTCATGCACACCAGCAACGTCTGCAAGCAGCGACCTCTGTCTCCCACCCCTCCCACCACCCCTGCTGACATGTGCAGTGTGTGCAGTGGCACGCACAGATAACCCTGGTCCACCTTGGGGGTTGGTGGTGGTGGTGGTGGTGGTGTCCATGGCCCCAGGTTGGTCCAGGGTCACTGTGCTGGTGTTGCTCCTTATTCTGTCCATGTCGGCAGGGATGGTATTCGTGGTGACAGTCGTTGTAGGGGTGGGTGCAGGGGGTGCAGCTGGTGGTCCTGCTGGTGCTGCAGCTGGTGGTCCTGCTGGTGCTGCATGTTGACTTGCACCGGATGTGCCAGGTTGTTCTTCATCGTCCGAGGAGGACAGAGGCTGTACTGACGCCAGTGAGCTCGGCATCCTCTTGAGCCTGGGACTGGGACTCCTCAGCGTCTGCTGCTGTGTCCCCATCATCACCTGTTTTTGGGAGACACAAACAATGTATGTCATGTTTCTGCAGGCATCAGTGGTTGACACACATGACAGTTGTGACTGTGCCTCTGGGTGCGGGCCTGTACATTGCATTGTCCTAAGTCGTCACAGTCAGGGGTTGATATTGGTGTGGCACATTGTCCTGCATTATTTGGGCATTTCTATGTATTTTCTGGGGTGTGAACATGGTCTGCATTGCTTGTGTTTGGTTGACAGCCAGACCTCCTTCCCACCCAGCCAGCCAGTCAGTTATCCCACCATGGAACGTGCTTGCGTTGCAGGAGTGTAAGTTGTCTCTCAGGATGTCAGTCAGTGGTGTCCTGCTGTTTGTTGGTGCACAGTTGGTAGCAGGGCCTTGTGCTCCCCACAGCAGTAGCCAGTGTCAGCCATCTTGTGAGTCCTTCTCCACTCCCTGTGATGTGAGCATGGTTCAGGGTGGTGTTGATGGGACAGTTGTGGGGGTGAGCTATGTCTGTGACTACGACTCCCATCATGCCATTGCCTCCACCCCACTTGCCAGCATTCCCATACTTACTTGCTTTTGTGTGGAGTTCAGTGGGTGTGGGTGTGAGGGCAATGGCAAGATGGCTGACAGTGGTGTCCTGCTGTTGGTTGGTGTGCAGTACCCAGCATGCCCTTGTGCTCCCCACGACACAGCAACAGTGTCAGACATCTTTGATGGGCCTTTCCACTCTCTGTGGGATGTGCATGCGTGAGTGTGAGCTTGCTGGGCCATGTGGTGGGGATGTAGGGCTGTGACTACAACTCCCATCATGCTATTGCCTCCACCCCCTTCCCAGCATGCCCATGCTTCCTTCCTTTTGACTCTGCTTCCCTGTGGGGTGGGCTGGCTATGCTGACAGGATGGCTGGGAGTGTTGTCCTGGCAGTTGTTTGGCTAAGAGTCCCAAGAGTGTCCCTGTGCTTCACACAACATAACCCAGGGTGGTGGTGCTTTGTGGGATCTTGTGTTAGGATGGAGGGCATTGCATTCTACCAGGTGGGTACTGTGGAGTTTGTGTTGGGGGGGTGTGAGGGGAGGTGCTGGTGACTATAGTCAGTGCTGCAAGTCCCCCTTCCCACCCAGCCAGCCAGATATCCCACCATGGAACGTGCTTGCATTGCAGGGAGTGTAAGTTGTCTCTCAGGATGTCAGTCAGTGGTGTCCTGCTGTTTGTTGGTGCACAGTTGCCAGCAGGGCCTTGTGCTCCCCACAGCAGTAGCCAGTGTCAGCCATCTTGTGAGTCCTTCTCCACTCCCTGTGATGTGAGCATGGTTCAGGGTGGTGTTGATGGGCCAGTTGTGAGGCTGAGCAATGTCTGTGACTACGACTCCCATCATGCTATTGCCTCCACCCCCCTTCCCAGCATGCCCATGCTTCCTTCCTTTGACTCTGCTTCCCTGTGGGGTGGGCTGGCTGTGCTGACAGGATGGCTGGGAGTGTTGTCCTGGCAGTTGTTTGGCTAAGAGTCCCAAGAGTGTCCCTGTGCTTCACACAACATAACCCAGGGTGGTGGTGCTTTGTGGGATCTTGTGTTAGGATGGGGGCATTGCATTCTACCAGGTGGGTACTGTGGAGTTTGTGTTGGGGTGTGTGTGAGGGGAGGTGCTTGTGACTATGGTTAGTGCTGCAAGTCCTCCTTCCCACCCACCCAGCCAGCCAGATATCCCACCATGGACTGTGCTTGCATTGCAGGGAGTGGAAGTTGTCTCTCAGGATGTCAGTCAGTGGTGTCCTGCTGTTTGTTGGTGCACAGTTGGCAGCAGGGCCTTGTGCTCCCCACAGCAGTAGCCAGTGTCAGCCATCTTGTGAGTCCTTCTCCACTCCCTGTGATGTGCGCATGGTTCATGGTGGTGTTGATGGGACAGTTTTGGGGCGGGCAATATGTGTGACTGCGACTCCCATGATGCTATTGGCTACACTGACTTGGCCAGCATACACAGAATTCCTTCCTTTGAGTGGTCTTCACTGTGTGTTGGTGTTGTTGTGGTGGCTACATGTGTGGATGTGTTGGTTAGTTCTATTTGTGCCACTGCCTAGCTGTAGTTGTGGTTGTGTTTGTACATGTGTTGGCACGGTTGGATGTGACTTTTTTGATGGCATGTGTTGTGTTTCTCTGACTGACATACACATTTTGGGATGATTCTGTTCTGGTTGCTGTGTGATTGCTATGAGTGCATGGTTTGACTCTCCCCTTGACAGTGATGTGTGTGTGTTTTGTGGCAGTATATTGTGTACATTTGTTGTGTACTCACCAGGCTCTGGGATGTCCTCTAGTCCATATATGCTCACTGGCGGTAGGATGGCCCGCACCTTCTCCTCCCAGGGCCTGAGGTATATTGGCTTGGCAGGAGGGCCACTGCCGGTGTGTTGGCTGTTGATGTAGTCTTGCTTCAGCAGTTTCCGTACCCTCCTGCGCACGTCATACCACCTGTTCTGGATGTCGGTCTTTGTGCGCCGACATGGTGATTGGGCGTTCACCCTGTTGATGATCCTCTCCCACATCTTGGTTTTCTGCGACATGGGGGTCTGTTGGACCAATGTGCCAAACAGCTGTGGCTCTACCCTGAGGATCTCGTCTACCAGGACTTCCAATTCACAATCTAGGAACTTGTGATTCTTCTTGGGGGCATGGTGATGGGTGGTGATGGTGAGTGATGTGTGTGTTGGTGTGCAGGTGAGGGTGTGTGAGTGTGTGTTTTGCTGGGTGTATGTGAGGTAGGTATTTGTTGGTGTGCTGATGGTGTGTGGCTTGTGTGAGGGATGAGCTGTGGGTGTGTGGTTGCTTTCTCTTGGGTGCTGGCAGTGGAATGGCATTTGCAAAGGCTCATGGTAGTGATTTGTGTCCTTTACATAGGTGGAGTTGTGGGTGTGTCTTTATTCTCTGTCCCCACCCCCCAGTATTTATTGGCTTGGTAATTGCTTGTTTGGCCTTTTTTGGGTGATTTTTCCTTTGTGCTGTTTGTGTATGTTGGAAACGTTCTTGTGACCGAGTCGGACCCTGCATTGGTCTCGTACGGTGTTTTCCGTTTCGTTCACGCTGTGTTTGTGCAGTTTTCTATGCTGCGTACGCGTCGGTCGCGGTGTATTGTGTTGCTTCGGCTCGGTTTTGTATGCGTGTCGGTCGTACGGCTTGTCCTCCGTCCGACTCGCTCGTGGTTTTCGCGCCTTGCATCGTACTTAGCGGTTTGGAGTTCGCGTGTACGTTTCGGTCGGATTTGTTCCGGGTGCATGTCGGTCGGTTGGATTCGCGTGTTTTTCCGGCCGGATTGCTGTTTTCCGTGCGGCTCGGTTGGTCGGCTTGGTTTCGTTACGTGTCGGTCGGATTTTTCGCGCCTTGCATCGTACTTGGCGTGTCGGGCGCCACGGGTGCGTGTCGGTCGGTATTTTTTCCGGATCCGAGTCGGTCGGTGCTTTTTCCGGCCCGAATCGGAATCGACCCCATAGTCTTTCTTTAGTGGTGGTAGTTGCTTTGACCCATGTGACCGGGAGTTTCACCAATAGCTTTTAAAAGTGTAGATTGTCAAACAGACGCTTGATGTGTGATCAAGGCAAAGGAATGCCGAAACGCGTTACAGCGAAAATAATAAAAATCAAAGCGCGAAAACCGAAGGATTGGTGTAGTGTCTTTTGCAGTGTGGATCTCCGATTCCAATGAGGAATTGGAACTGGCAGTAGATATATATATGCAGAGCGATTGGACAATAATATATATATATATATATATATATATATGTATATATATATATATACATATATATATATATATATCCAACAGTTCTGTCGCGAAGAAACCAAAGCCGCTTGACAATGCCGGGCCGTGGCGGGGTCGCGAACCCCTACGTAACCAAAGCAGCGTTGTCTCCCAAATCCATGAAACAACAACCGTGGCCCAAAAATTTCCTTAAGCGTGATTCTTTATTGCAATGTCACTCTACGCATTTCGGAGCATCCGCTTCTTGTTCACGAGTAATGTGAATGCACTAAACAGAGTGTTTTAAATTAATCATGTGACACACCTCCGTATTGGCAGTGAAAACAGACTTCATACTGGTACATACTTAACAATCTTAATCAGTAGATAAAGACGTATTTACAAATGGTTTTCCGCTATAATAAATCAAAAACAATTGTTTCAGTCAATACATTGTTCAATATTGATTTTACAAGTCTTATTGCAAGTGCGATATAACACGGATGACAAAAACAACCCGTGAGGTACTATTTATTACGCCCTCTGCAGACTGCTTGTTCTTCGTTTGTGACCGTAAAGCTTTGTTAATTGAACAAAAAACTTTATTGGGAATTCGCTGGTCAGCAGGACAAATTTAACCTGTGTGTTCATAATACTGCCCCCGTGGGCTAGTATTCACACAAAAAGAGTCTTACTTGGTCTAACCCCAGTGGGTGGATATATCAAATCCCAAAATACATGAAAAAATTTATATAATTGAAAAATGCCCCCGTGGGCTTCGTCAAATTCAAGGTCTCCCAGCATTCACCATTCTAAAAACTAAGGTCTGCAGACCCAGGGCATTGGTTCGCCTATTTGCTAGGGAACCCATAGTACTATTCAGAACCGATTCATTACTGCCCCAGTGGGCTTAACAAAATCCCAGCGCCACTGATTTAACCCCAGTGGGTATATAGTAGTGGCTACTAAATTTCTTTCTGAAAAAAGGGGGTCGTCAGACTGAAACCACTAAAACACCTTTTGGTCAGCTTCCTCAAGGAGACGTTACACTGATATTGGGCAGATATATTACTCATTTTGCCTTCCACTTGCTTATATGACAAATCCGAAATCTGTAAAGAAACAACAAAACAAGAGGTGAGATGTGACTCATATAATACTCTATCAATTCATGTGCAAAACAACCTATTATATACCAAAAACAGTGAGGATTAAAAACAATTGTTAAAAACAAGTGATTTTGTACGGCTTAGCAATTCACAATATTATATTCAATCAGGGCAATGAACATTCATCCCAGATGTACCGATAGCGCCTCGTCACCATTGTGTCCTCCTGGGAACATTGTATGATATTTAATTATCATTCTCGATTCTAGGCGTCTTAGCTCTTGTACTCTATCTCCACCTCTTTCTCTTATTGGGATACTGTCAAGCACGCAGAATGACAACAAATTACTGTTTTGGTTATGCTGGGTCTTAAAATGTCTCGCAATCGGGTATTGCTTATCATTGTGTTTTATCGCCCTCAGATGCTCAAGGATTCGTTTTTTTGCTTTGTGTATGGTACTACCAATGTAGTACTTATCACAAGGGCATCTGAGGGCATACACCACAAACTCTGTGTTGCATGAGACATGTTTCATTATTTTGAAAGGTTTGCACTCTGTAGATAATTTGACCTCTTTGCAGTTCGTACTGTACTTACAGGCTTTACATCTGCCACATGTAAAGAAACCCTGTATTACACTCCGTCTTGTATCTGTGGTAGTCAATGCACGACAGATTGTGTCTTTTATAGACTTAGCTTTTCTATACGTTATTTGTGGGTAGTCCTCCAAATGTTTTTCTAAGTCTACATCTGTTTTCAACACATTCCAAAACTTCTCTAGAGATTTTCTTACATCTCTGGCCTGTTTATTGTAGATTGCAATGAACCTTATGCTCGTCATAGTTTCATCCTCACCCTTTTCATTTAATTTCAAAAGATCACTTCTGTCTCTCTTCTCCACTTCTGTACAGGCATTCATAATAAATTTCTGAGTGTACCCTCTGGCTTGAAAACTTTCCACCATTTTAATTTTTTCATCCTCATAGCCTTCCCTCGTACTGCAATTTCGTTTTGCTCTCAGTAGCTCACCCAGAGGAATACTCCTAATAAGATTCTCTGGACGGCAACTGCGTGCGTGGAGTAGGCTGTTCCCGGCTGTCTCTTTTCTAAAGAGAAAAGTGTCTAGTTTGATATCATTCACTTGAATTTTGAAATCTAAAAATTCAATACATTCTCTGTTCAGTTGGCTGGTAAAAGTCAAATTCAGTGTATTTTCATTCAGAACTTTCACAAAATCATTCGCCTCTTCGATACTTCCCTCCCAGACACAGAAAATGTCATCAATGTATCGAGCCCAAACTCTCACATGGTCTTTGAACGGGTCTAGGTTGCTGACCACCTGCTCCTCCCACCAGCCCAGGTAAAGACCTGCAAAGCTGGGGGTGAAGCAGGTGCCCATCGCAGTTCAGAGTGTCTGCCTGTAAATTTGACCATCAAACGTGAAAAAATTCTGTGTTAAACATATATGCATCATATCCGCCAACATCTCAGTATGAAACAAGAAAGATAACGACCTATTTCTCAAAAAATGTCGACAGGCCTTAATGCCTAACTCGTGGGGAATACTAGGGTAGAGACTATTAACATCTAGGCACATCAGCAAACAATCTGTGTTCCATTCCACATCTTTTATCAATCTTAAAAAGTCACCTGTATCCTTCACAAATGACGGTAGATTCTGCACTAAGCGTTGGAGATAATGATCGACATACCGTGAAGTATTTTCAAGACAACTACCTCGAGAGGATACTATTGGTCTCCCTGGAGGGTTTGTCTTGTCCTTATGTAATTTAGGGAGTAAGTAAAGGGACGGTAACTTTGGGCATTTACATTTCAAAAAATCGTATTCCTCAGGCTCCAACAGGCCTCTTTCCTTCCATTCCCCCAACTGGTCTTGGTAACTTTTATTTGCCATATCATACTTGGCTTTAGTACTTCTCTCATATCTAGTAACATCGTTTACCTGATTCCTACCCTCTTTCAGGTACATTTCTTTTGAAAATACCACAATATTTCCGCCCTTATCAGATGTTTTCACTACTATATTCTCATCATTCTTAAGAGCTTGAATGGCTTGAACATGTGCATTGGATAAGTTGTTGTTGCCATACTTTCTCCTCTTAGACAATTTCTTTAATTCCTTAAAAACCCCTTCCTCAAACACATCAATTGCCTCATTAGCAATTTGCGGTAAAAATATAGATTTTGGTTTAAAGCCACTCTTGTGGTTCAAATCTATATATATATATAAAACACTCATAAACATTTTAAAAACACTACCAGTCACTGGATGATGTCATCAGTGATGTCATTTGATATGCCATCAGTGATGTCATGAGTGATGTCACTGACCATGTCATGAGTGATACTATAACTGCTGAATTTCTCTGATTTTGTACAAGTAAAATATCAGTCTAACTATAACGTCCATGTAACCTTTGGATTTTTAGAGAATATATATATATAGTAAGAAATTGAGTTCTTGGTTGACAGGGGAATGAGCCCTGTTCAAGCAACAGCCACAATCCCTTGCAGGGTGAATCACAAAAAGTCACTAAAATAACCTATGCTTAACCCTGGATAGCTTGGCACAATGAAGCAGTCAGGCTTAACTGAGAGGCAATGTGTGAAGTATTCATGCAGCACACAAACAGTAACAAAGTGAAAACACAGCAAAAGAAAAATATAATCCCGATTTAGAAAAATAGAGTACATTTTATTAAACTGTTTGCCACCAAAATGACAGACATCCAATCAATACATAAAAAGTTAGGAATTTTTGAGGTTTTGAGTAAAAACTAGAGCCTAATAGATATGGCGCCAACCGTGGACATCTACTCACACGAGACTGGTTCAAAGTCGAAAAATATGACTGACAGTGATGGAGTACAGTGCGGATACAAGAAGTGTATTGGGACTGGTCAGTGCTTACATTCAGACTTAGAAGAAATTCTGAAAAAAAAGTGCCTGAGAAGTTTAAGTTCAGTGGGGTGAGGAGGGAGTGTCATCATCAGATGGCTTGGGTCAAAACCATGGTGAAGATTACTACGTTTGGACATAGTCATCAAAATGAAAGTCGAAAATCTCTAGCGGGATGAGGCAGAGGGCTGTAGCCGAAAACAGTTCCACGAGGTTGGATACCCTTTTGGCAAATGACAGCTGAGAAGTAGTTGCTGCTGTAGAGAAGAACTTAGCGGGAGAAGCTGCGAAGTCAATCCGACTGGCAATGTACCTCGGGTGGATAGACTAGCAGGTTGGTCCTGGCCTTCTCCTTGTTCTCAGAGCACTTTTGGGTCAAATGTTCTCAGTTTTGGGATTTGGCCACCTGGGCACCTTTAGCACCACAATCAAGGGTCCAGGACTGGTAGGACACCTCTTTTAAAAAAAAAAAAAAAAAAAAAAGATATATTTCATTGGATGCTGTCAACATGAAAGTGAATAAAATTAGGTAGTGTGTTGGATGCCTTAGCAAGAAGTCCTATTATTGACTGTTGTTTAAGAAAAGAAATGTAATACAGACATGGATATGCTTTTGAACGTGCGGAGTAAAGCACACCTGCTTATTTGGAAGCAGCATGTTCCTTCTAGAATGTGCTGTGAACTTGTGACCTACTGGTACCGCTGGGTTGCTAGGTACACTGAGCTAAGAGTGTATTTTGGGGGAAGGGTGTTAAAGAGACAGAATTTTTTTTGAAAAGTTGAGGAGTGATGGCGCAATGTAAGTAATGGCAAGTTTTAATTTCCAACTCAGTACTATGTAATAAACTGTTGTGTAGTATTTAAATTTCAGAAAAATGAAGCTAGATATCGGTTTGAACTCCAGTTTTTATTTTGCGAATATTCAGCGATGGTCGCGGAAACATGGCGAAAATGCGGCGACAAGAACCACGCTTGGAAAGAGAGGGAAAGGGTTAACAGATGCTAGTCATTCAAAAATGGAGATGCAGTAGTCTAGAACAAAATACATGATTTCATTTGCTGCCTTTCTCATGATGATAGAGTGGAAAGTTGAAGAGGTTGCCATTTTAGACTTGCTTTGTGTGAGAGTGGTGTACCATTCTTGTTCTTAGTTTTTACAAATCTTAACAGTGTCTAAACTATGCAGAAAGAGCTAAAACAACAATATAATCTACATACTGAATTCAGTGGTATGTATATAACTTTGTAATTATTTTTAAATTGTATATTAGAAATGAAGATGTATATGGGAGTTTGATTAAAAGGAGTATCACAGTGATTAGAAAAAATATATTAGATGAACTGTATCAATTAGAGGGCATGTGTTTAAGAGGTTAGTGGTGAATGTTTTGGGAAGTAAGAGAAAAATTAATTAGTGCCTGTTTATTACATTGTGTATTCTATTGAAAAATATCAGTATAGTTTTGTGGAAAGTTGCAATGAGGAACTAAGAATGTTTTAAATGTCTAAACATCATGTGCAGAATAGATACATCTGTCATTTCATTCTGGGAGTTGTAGTACTCTTAGTAACATTATTTAACAGGAATAGTGTAGTGAGAAATAAAAGTTGAGAACATGTTGTCTGCATGTATATGAACTAGAAAGAAGTAATAATTGTTAGGTATATATTGGGAAGTGTTTGTCAATGTGGGGTTTAACTTATATGACCAGTTTGCATATGCTTAAATGGTGAGCTATAGTTTTTGTGCTTGCACATAGCTATATATACGGTGGGACTTTTGAGTTTGCCTAAAGATGCAGAGAGGTATATATTTTGGGAAAGATGGCTTGAAGGTGTACATCTATTAAGAAATCACAGATATGTTTACATGGTGATCTATGTTCAGTAAGGCTGATGAAAATTTCATGTATATGGTGATGGTAGTATTTTTCTTTAAACATGCGTTGTTTAAAATTGAGAGGGATTAATAGTGCAGAATGCCTCGAGATTTCTTGTGCAAGCTTCATTTTGAGTGTAACTTTTGTTTGAGATATGCTGAATTCATGTTTTAGAAGCAGAAGAATATGTGAGAAATGATGTAGGTATGCAATTTGCAAAACGTTTTATGCTTTGAAAATTGTGAATATGTTGTTTTTTATTTTAGAAACTTACTGATGCATGTGAACGCTCAGTAACAAAGCAATGTATGTTTTCAGAGGGCCATGTATGCATTTATATGTCAAGTGTGATACCTAGATTTCACTCACACATAGCTCAGAAGAAAAGCATGTATACAGTAAAACAGGTACTTTGATACTGACAGAAGGAGATATGCAATGATTCAGAGATATCGTGACAAATCGTATCTATCTAACAGCAATGAAAGTACTTTCTCAGTCAGTCAGGCAGTATTCTGGCACTCATGGAATCACACAGCCACTACTCAGGCAGTCATCAAATCAGTGATTCAGTATCCATGGAGTTATTCAATTATCCAGAAACTATACATTCACTCTTGCAATCAGGCAGGCAGAAATGATGTAGTCATTGAAGTATGCAGGCACTACTTATGCATTAATCTAATCACCTAGGTACTATCTATTGAGTTATGTAATTAACAAGGCTGTAACTATGCAATCATTATAACATTTGTGCAGAACCTATGCAGCCATCTAAACACCTACTTACAACCCATGTGGTCATTGAAATACTGATGCACACGCATGCACTGATGAAACACTCAGGTTCTACTCATGCACTCATGTAATTATGTAGAGAGTACCATTGTAGTAAACCTATCACCCATCCAGTACCTATGCAGTCATTTAATTACTGAGCCAATAGTTTTGCACTAATACAATCACCCCAGCAGTATACTTACTTTCATCTAATCTCTCAAGCTTTAACAATGGAATCATGCAGTCATTCAGACACTAGTCATGCAGTCATCTAATTAGGTAGGCACTACTGATGCACTTATTCAATTCTCCGGGCACGACCCATGTAGTTATGCAAGCATCCAGGCACTACCTGTTGAGTGAACCAAAAAGACATGGGCAGTATCCATCGCTGAAACACTATTCATCCATTCATCCAATAGGCTAGGTGCTATGCATGGGCTTAAACAATTATGTATGCACTATCCATGCGTTGCATAAATCACCTATTTATTATGTATGCACTCTTGCAATCATCCAGGTATGAGACTTGCACTCATTTAATCATCCTACCAGTATCTATGCATGTATTGAATTATTGTAGCATTAGTCACACACTTGTCAAATCACTCAGACTCTACTCATGCAGTAATCGAAGCACCCAGTTACTAGTGGTATACTCATGCAACCATGCAGGCAGTAAGTATGCAGATATGGAATGGCCCATGGAGTTATGACATAGTCAGGGAATCATATAGGCACTAATTGTATCCTCACGGAAATACCTAGTCACTACCTATGCACTCATTCAATCATCCAGGGAGTATTGATGTATTCAACCACAAACCCATGTATTTACAAGTTTTACTGAGGCAATATGGGTTATAGATTTACTACAATGGTACTCTCTACATAAATACATGAGTGCATGAGTAGAGCCTGAGTGTTTCATCAGTGTACGCGTATGCCTCAGTATTTCAATGACTGCATGAGTTGTAAGTGGGTGATTAGATGGCTGCATAAGTTCTGCGCAAATGTTATAATGATTGCATAGTTATAGCCTTGTAAATGTACTGTTAAATTTAAAAAAGTATAGAAGAAGGAGAGATGCAGTAAAACATAAAGAACAAGTTTTGAGAGTAGTTGATAAGGCCTTTGCTTTGAGAAGGAAGCTTTTCATTTTGAATCTAAATAGAATGAAGACTCTGGACAAAATAGTGTTTTGCATGGGTAGACAAAACCAGAAGTAAGGATTAGTTAATAGAAGTAACTGTTGTACAGTTTTTAGAGGACAATAGATACATACTTCTTGTACAGAGGCTTTCTTTAATGAAGACAGCTATATCAAGTATAACAAATTAGTTCATGCTATTGATTAAAGACAACGATGTTATCAAACGAAGAATGGTAGTCCTATAGCAAAAGAGGTGATGGTATCTAGAAATGTAGAAGAACCTATTGGAGAAGAGGTACAAGGAAGGCATAGTCAGGGTACTGTATACAAATGGAATTGTAGTAGTGTTTCTAGTATTAGACAGGAAACCATTGATATATTAAGACAATTCCTATGTTTCTTTCCAAGGCGAAATTTAAAACACAAAATAAGTTATACCACTCAACAATGCAAACTTTAGGTAGGAGACTGTATTATGTGAAAACTCCTGCTTTATGTTTAGGAGAAATAAGTAGAGCACTTTTGCATGGTAGTGAGGCAGATGTAAAAAATGTTTCTAGTGATGTGCAGTTTCATTTCTTTGGTTCTGAGCAGGATTCTAGGGAAAATGAAGAGTTGTTAAGAGGAGGAGTTGCAGAACAAGACACATATATTACAGTTGATAGTTTTAAAAAAGAGATTACAAAATTAATAGAGTGTTCTGTAAAAAGCAGAGTATGTTTGTATATGTTGTTGACAGTGGCGGCTTGCCGAGGGAGTGGTGCGTGGTGGTGGGGTGGGGGTAGTGGACTTGGACTTAAGACAGACAGAACTCCCTCTGAGTTCTGTCCGTCGTATGTTCGAGTTCACTACCCCCCACCCTGCCCCTCCCCCGCCTCACCGCCCGCACCACTCCCTCGGCGAGCCGCCACTGGTTGTTGATGCACTTACTAGAAGATTTAAACACAGACTGTTGACACTTTTAAAAAGTGAAAAAGTAAATTACGATAACTGGCAAAAGTTAACTGAGTATTTATTTGTAGAGGGATGGTTTGACTTGTGTATAAGGCAAGTTCAATGTAAATAGTGTTGCAATAAATTGGAGGATAATAAAATGAACAGATAGATATTAGATGCTCCATATTGTAAGATAATAAAATGCCTGCTAATGTAGAAAAACTATGCATGTCAAAAAAAACCCCGAATCAACATTTATTTTTCCTTCCAGCATTGCCAAGGGCCGTTATGGTCTGCTCTCCAGCACTAACTACAACTCCACAATCCATGCAGTATGATGCCATTGTGGAAAACTGTGGAGCCAAATCTTGAAGTCAAGATTGGACTTTTGAATGGACTCTCTGCTTTGGTGTTGTTGTGCTGCTATTGAAGTCAAGGGTCCTTCAGCTTTGCATTGCCTTCTTCCTGCTCCCTTAAACTCCTCTTATGAAATGTGCAAAAAAGGTGAAAGAAGGAAAAAAACACCATGTATGATTTTTGGCAGCATTTTGAATACCTGTAACACACTGCTCACCAGCACGTATAACAACACTACAGTCCAAGCAGTACGTGACCATTCTTGACAACTCTGGAGCCACATCTGTTGCAGTAGTCTGCACCTCAGAAGGGAGTTTATGACCAGGAATTGTTCCTGCTGCCACTGAAGTAGATGATCCTCCAGCTTCACTCTGCTTTTGATGGTGTAACATGGAAGATGTCCCACATGAATATTTTTTGTTTGTTCTTCTAGAGAGGGAGAGGGTCTTGTCAGACATTGTGCATTGCACTAGTTTTGCAGCAGTTCTTGATTCCCCATAGTTTAAGGTTTGTTTGGAAGTTATGTTGTGTTCATGTGTTTAGATGTTGAAAGTTATTTTTTGAGAGTGTTGTTTTTTTAAATATATGTTGTTCAAATAAAGTTAAACCAATATGTTACTAAACAGCTAGAGTCAAACGTTGTGTAAAATATGTCTATATATCTGTTTAACAGTTTTTCATTTCTATTTGTGACTACTAATGTCATTGCGTCTTCTGGTGTTGCTGTGAAGAAAGAAAATGCATTTTTTATGTAGTTATTTCGACAAATGAATACAAAGGGGTAGGTTATATTAGTATCTTACTAAATAGTTACACTAAAACTTTATCTCAAATATGTCTACATATGTATTTTACACTTTGTCAAAAACACAAGGTATTCGCAGTCTGTCCTTGGCAATGGCACTCTTTGCCCCCTTTCCACAGCATACTGCAAAAACCATTGCTACTTAAAAAAAACATGGAAAGTCACTAAAAAATGTAAGGTTCCAGGTAAGTTATATTGAGGAATTAGCATTTCTTAAAAATTCCCTGGAAAAACCAATGTTTACAGGGATGTTATAGTTAGGCTGACATTTCACTCGTACACACCCACACCAGTACTTTCCGGAGATTGCGAAGATTTGTTAATTACGCATTCCATGAAAAACACACAGGCTTAAACTCCGTCAGCTACTAAACTGCAACCACAAATGTTTGATAAAGCAACTTTACATGCTAAAAAGCATATAACCAATTAACAAAAGTGAACTTTGAAAATGAAAATTATCAGGCAATGAGAGAGGTGATGATTTTGGGGTCCCCCCTAACTTAGGGGGAGGACCAAGCAGATGCCTTGAACACAAAGAGCATATCATGCTGAACGATTCAGTGGTGGTCCCATCCTCTTAGGACCACCCCAAAGCACAGTTATGGGCAAAAATACAATCCCAATCAAAGGCCCTGCAAAGCATTATGGGACGAGATTAGCAGTGGGCAGTGAATATTATAGTATTCAATATCAAAATAATTCTACAAAGAGCTGCAGTTCAACTAGTCGTTACTAGGTGTCCCTCACGAGTCAAATGCAAAAGCATTGAAATTATTACATCAAGCTGCAGTTCAACTAGTCGTTGCTAGGTGTCCCTCAAGTCAAATGCTTTTGCATTTGACTCATGAGGACACCTAGTAACGACTAGTGGAACTGCAGCTTCATGAAAGGGTTTCAATGCTTTTGCATTTGACTCGTGAGGGACACCTAGTAACGACTAGTGGAACTGCAGCTTGATGTAAGAATTTCAATGCTTTTGCATTTGACTCGTGAGGGACACCTAGTAATGACTAGTTGAACTGCAGCTCTTTGTAGAATTATTTTGATATTGGATACTATAATATTCACTGCCCACTGCTAATCTCGTCCCATAATGCTTTGCAGGGCCTTTGGTTGGGATTGTATTTTTGCCCATAACTGTGCTTGGGGTGGTCCTGAGAGGATGGGACCACCACCGAATCGTTCAGCAAGATGTGCTCTTTGTTTTCAAGGCATCTGCTTGGTTCTCTCCCTAGGTTAGGGAGGATCCCAAAATCATCACCTCTCTCACTGCTTGCTAAATTTTCATTTTCACTTTTGTGAAATTACTATATGCATTTTAGCATGTAAAGACAGAGATACTTGTTATTTTGTCAAAAGTATAAGAGGTTTCTGTTTTATTCATTGGGAGGACTTCTTCAGGGCTGTCAAAAGACACACACAGAACAAAACTTTAGAATAATAACCTAACAAAATACAGCTAACATAGACAAATACACAGAAGGAAACAGATTTCCATTTTTTCACATTGTTAACACAAAATGAATTGATTATTGAGCAATATTTCATATTCTACAATTTAATCCTAATGAACAGAAATGAGACACATACAACTGTTAAAATACTTGATTGCACACAAACACAGTTCAAGAGTAAACCGAAACGAGAGCGTGATCAAGAAATTAATGTAGTACACATTCTTAATAGCTTATTTATCATGACACTCATTGTACAAAGAAATTATTGCATGTGCACGGTAATATTCTTGATTATGATCCTTGCTATTCTTCCCATTGGATCATGGAAGTTCTAGTTACTGTATTGAATTTCTAAACATGGACTCATTCCTGTCTCACATGGCCCTAACTATCCAGTTGTGGACAGGACCCTCCATAATAGTACTCGCTTCTCCAGCATCATTCTATAGAATGTAATGCTGCCTCTACTCAAGCAGCTATCAAAGTCGAGGTAATCTTAACAATATGCCCATGTATTTAAAAGCACGCCAGACCATTAAATGTTATTTCACTATAGGTGCACCATGCTCCAAAGAAACTGCCTAACACACAAGTATGAAGAAAGCTTACGAATATTCCAAACTTGGATAGTCCAAGCCCCCAAACAGAATTAGGCATCAATCACTCCAAAGTTTGTCTAGTTCGAATACTGTGTAATAAAATTGACAAAAGAAAAAGAGAAGCTTAAACAGTAGCGGTCGGTGGTGGGAGTGCCGCCGGGCGCTGACGTGGGGCGGGGGAGGGGCAGGGTGGGGGGTAGTAAACTATGGATTATGGCCGATTACAGGTAAGTACACATATGAATAAATAAAACTAATTTCGTTGCGCGCGCTGCATCGCCAAATGCGAAGCAGCACGCGCAACGAAATTAGTTTTATTTATTCATATGTGTACTTACCTGTAATCGGCCGTAATCCATAGTTTACTACCCCCCACCCTGCCCCTCCCCCGCCCCACATCAGCGCCCGGCGGCACTCCCACCACCGACCGATACTGAGCTTAAATAACTCCCTAATCTATTCCAGACATTCAAATTCTGTTGTATATTCAACGACCACCAAGATCATCCTTACCTAGCGCATTCCCATCGCGCATTCATCATATATTAGATCCAACTGAGCAATTAATTCACTTAACGTATTCTTATGTGATTTCCCCCGCAATCTGCAGGCAAGAAGATGACATTACTATTTTACCTCTCAAAAACATGATCTCAAAATCCCTTTAGAATAGTAAAGTATATATTAAACAAAATACGCTCAGCCTTTATCATATATTCATTAAGTGCCAATCTTTGCATTTCACGTGTTTTTCTCTGTCAGGCCTCGAGTTTACATGACCCCTTGCTGCGCAATTGTGCGCCTAAAAAGGCGTTCGGTGCTCCCTGAGAAATATTTTAAAAAACACCATTACTCCCGGAGCAGTACCTAGAGTCATTGCCCAAATGGCATCCATGTAAATTTAAGAGCCTACAATAGACCTCCCTTTACAACGGTCCCAAAGACAAAAGTGGTGCCTAAGCAATTTTCACATGCTCTTTTTAAATAAAGCACAACATGAAAGTATAGCGATAGAGTGAAAGCGCGTGTCTTTTCCGAAACGCTGAGAAACAACAAACGCCGTGAGTAAGTGAAAAATGCGTGTCTCGTTGAAAACGATTAAAGGCATCAAACACCATGAGTAACCAAACACCGAAACTGTTACTAACCATCCCTCTTACTAACAGCTCCTCACCTGTTCCGAACACAAATGGGCCGTCCGATATGACGAAGTTAAAACCAAGTACACATTTCTAAACCCCTTAAATATCCCTCCGAACAAGCTGGTTGGTCCGCAGCATTTTCTATGTAAATAAAGAAAGGACCAGTATTGCCTTAATAGTGTCGCCATCTTGTAACGTATACCCGCACAACCAGGCCCATTTCAATAATATTCATATAATCTTCTTAGCTATAGTTTAATGCTATTATTCAACATGAAACTACGTCTCTGTTAACTTTCACTGAACAGCCATATCTTAACATCTGCTGTCAATGCGGTTACAGTGAAGCTAAACGGTGGCCACCCCAAGTCAGGCAGGTCAGGCTACCAAAACATCATTTTTGTCAAAGGCCTCTTGAACTTGTCGACCATCTTAAACCACGTTCAAAAAGTCATTTAATAGTACTCCTAGAATTTCTACAAGCTCAACTGAATCTTAGTCCCCTCGTTGTGCTGCCAATATACACTTTCCTGCAAGCACAAATGATGCCATAAACAGCAAAAGTTGTACAACAGTTAATAAAGCTATTGATTCTATATTCACGCATTGTGTTGAACCTGAACCTCTTCGTCTTATTCATGCCCAAGTAGCACATGCTGCAATTCTTGCATGTAAAAAAGCCTTTCGGTTTAGGGGCAGCCAATTCAATGCGCTAGTCTCTTTCACTTCTCGTATGTAGCTGGGGCTGACTATGTCCTTAATAGTGCGACCTTTTTTATAAGTGACTTTCGGATATTTGCTAACAAGTGTCCCCAAACCTGGAACACTTTCCAACAAACTCCAGTGTTTTTTAAGCACATGCCATATCTGGTGGCTAGAGGAATTGTGGGTGGTAACCAAGGCTAAAGGTTTTTCTTTTTTATCTCCAGTCTTGGTTTTCACCCAATCTCTTCTGTTGATATCAGTTACTTTCCTCCTAGCATTACTCAGTAATCTCCCATCATATCCTCGCAAGGATAGCCTGTTAGTAAGACTGTTCAAATTCCTCTCACACTCATTACCTTCACTGCAATTAGATTTAATTCGTAACATCTCCCCAAAGGGGGTCATTTGATTGTACTTGTGGGGTGAGCACTATTTACTTGCAAAATGCTATTGCAAGCCGTAGGTTTTCGAAATAAAGTACTCTGAATCCTGTTATCTTTTATATATAGTTGGACATCTAAAAAGTATATCCTTGTTTTATTGCTGTTCATAGTGAACCTCACATTCAGATCATTGTCATTCAGGTATCCAAAGTAATCCTCCATTTGAGGCAGGGTTCCTGTCCATATTACTATGATGTCATCTATAAAACGCCCCCAAAAGTGGACATATTGAGTCCACTCGGAGGCCCAACGGGCCCAGGCATGTCTCCTCTCAAACCAACCCATAAAAAGGTTGGCATAAGAGGGTGCAAACCTGGACCCCATGGCAGTACCCTGTAGTTGTGGGTACCATTCTCCCTCATATAAAAAATAATTATTTGAGAGTATAATGTCTGCAAGCTTTTTAGCATCTCCGAGTATGAAATATTGCTCAATAATTAATTCATTTTGTGTTAACAATGTGAAAAAATGGAAATCTGTTTCCTTCTGTGTATTTGTCTATGTTAGCTGTATTTTGTTAGGTCATTGTTCTAAAGTTTTGTTCTGTGTGTGTCTTTTGACAGCCCTGACGAAGACCCGTGATATTGGGACGAAATGCGTAGGCTGTGTCTTGGATGTATTGTCTCTTTTGTTTAATAACATGAAAACATATGAATAAAAAGAAAAAAAAAGAAAAACAAGGACGTGAAAAGTTTTCATTTTTGTGTGAATAAAATGGTTATATTGTCTCATGTGCAAAATTAGTGTCTATCAAGAGTGTAAGATACATGCTTGAGATTAGTAGAACTCTTTGAGGTCAGATGTTTACACTTCAGGCTACTGTGCTCTTCTATCCTTGTAGTTGTACATGCTGTTAAATCCAGGTTTTTATAACGGTTGACCCGAAGAGTGAGCACTGTTTAGATAATTGGACAAATAGTGTGCGGGCAAACTTTAATCCACAACCGTTTTTGTTGAAATCTTACCTATACTGTCTTTCACATATCCACTTACTCACCCATATACCACTGACACAACCCTTCTCTTACACTCACTAACCCATACACTCACTGACCCACACACCCACTCATCCATGTAGGCTGTCACACACCCTCTCACCCACCCACATAGACACTCATATACCCATACAGGTACTCAGACAACCGATCAATCACGCATACACCTACACATGTACCCACTCACCAACCCATACAGTCACTTCAACAGTTCGACACCAACTGACTGACTGATACAGACATTCAGACAACCTAGTCAGTGACCCATACATTCACTGAGACACCTAATCATGCACTTATACAGTCAGTCACGCAGCATTGATATAGGCACTCATACACCCACTGATTCATCATATAAAACACTCATAAACATTTTAAAAACACTACCAGTCACTGGATGATGTCATCAGTGATGTCATTTTAGATGTCATCAGTGATGTCATGAGTGATGTCACTGACCATGTCATGAGTGATGTAATATGTGAGGTCATAAGCAGTGCATTGCAGGGGCGTGAGTTATAGTTAGCTCAGGTAACTATAATTGCTGAATTTCTCTGGTTTTGTACAAGTAAAATGTCAGCCTAACTATAACGTCCCTGTAACCTTTGGATTTTCAGTGAATATATATATATATATATATATATATATATATATATATATATATATATATAGTAAGAAATTGGGTTATTGGTTGACAGGGGTATAAGCCCTGTTCAAGCAACAGCCACAATCCTTTGCAGGGTGAATCACAAAAAGTCACTAAATTAACCTATGCTTAACCCTGGATAGCTTGGCACAATAAAGCAGTCAGGCTTAACTGAGAGGCAATGTCTGAAGTATTCATGCAGCACACAAACAGTAACAAAGTGAAAACACAGCACAAGAAAAATCTAATCCCAATTTAGAAAAATGGAGTGCATTTTAATAAACTGTTTGCCACCAAAATGACAGGCATCCAATCAGTAGATCAAGAGTTATGAATTTTTGAAGTTTTTTGTAAAAACTAGAGCCTAATAGATATGGCGCCAACCGTGGACATCTAGTCACACGAGACTGGTTCAAAGTCGAAAAATATGGCTGACCGTGATGGAGTACAGTGTGGATAGAAGAAGTGGATTGGGACTGGTCAGTGCTTACATTCAGACTTAGAAGAAATTCTGAAAAAAAGTGCCTGAGAAGTTTAAGTTCAGTGGGGTGAGGAGCGTGTGTCATCATCAGATGGCTTGGGTCGAAACCATGGTGAAGATTACTACGTTTGGACGTAGTCGTCAAAATGAAAGTCAAAAATCTCTAGCGGGATGACGCAGAGGGCTGTAGCCGAAAACAGTTCCACGAGGTTGGATACCCTTTTGGCAAATGACAGCTGAGAAGTAGTTGCTGCTGTAGAGAAGAACTTAGCGGGAGAAGCTGCGAAGTCAATCCGACTGGCAATGCACCTCGGGTGGATAGACTAGCAGGTTGGTCCTGGCCTTCTCCTTGTTCTCAGAGCACTTTTGGGTCAAACGTTCTCAGTTTTGGGATTTGGCCACCTGGGCACCTTTAGCACCACAACCAAGGGTCCAGGACTGGTGGGACACCTCTTGGGTGTTCAGGACTCACTCAGGCTGGGTCCAGGTGTAGGTTTAAGATGGTGGGAGTCTTTTATGTCCCTGTGACTCCGAACAGGAGCCCAGCAAACTAGCCCCTGGAGTCATTCTGGTAGTCCTGGGTGCAGGAGAAGATGTAGGACTCAACAGCTGGGCTGGTATCTGAGGTTCAGGGCAGGCTCCAGGCAGCAAAACAGTCCTTCCAGATACAGCACCAGTATGGCAGAGTGCACAGCAGGTCACAGCAACAGGCAGTCCTTGGAGTGTCCTTCCGCCGGTCCAGTAGTGAACTGAAGAGTGGGTCTGAAGGTCCTATTTTATACCCTGGTACCCTTCTTCTGGAAGGTGGGAGAAGCTACTGGAAAGGCTCATTAAAGTGCATGGAATTTCCTGATTCCCCTACCCTGGCTCCTAGCTGGCTGCCATGACAATGAAGGGTCTTTAGGTCTTTTATGTGAAGGCAGAGCACAGGCCATTCAGTTGCAAGTTGGGCTGTGCTCAGCCCTGCCCCCTTCCTGCAAGCAGATGGCCCATTGAGGCACACCTCATCCCACTATTGTGTGACTGATGGGGAGGAATTCACAAAGTCTAACTGTCAGCTAAACCCAGCCATGTGAGCCAAGACAGACTGCAGGCGCAATTGCTAAGGGCAGGAAAATGCTAACTTTCTAAAATTGTCATTTCAAAATTGTAATGAAAAATCTGACTTTACCATTAAAGAGGGTTTATCATTTCAATTTCATAGACACCAAACATGATATATTTACCTGCTCCCAATTAGGAATTACAGCTTTTCAAATGCAATGAGGAATCCTGAATGTTACCCAATGGGAGGGGTAGGCCTCACAGTAGTGAAAACAAATTTAAGAGTGTTTCACTGCCAGTACAAGCAAAACTTAAAAGTACATGCCCAAGCTTTTAATTACACAGCATCCTCCCTTATCGGCTACTTAGGGCCTACCTTAGGGATGACGTACATGTAATAAAAGGGGAATTTAAGGCTTGGCAAGGGAGTTTAAATGCCAAGTCGACATGGCAGTTTAAAACTGCACTCTGGCCGTAATGGCAGGCCTGGGACATGTTTCAGAGTGCAACTTAAGTGGTTGGCACAATAAGTGCTGCAGGCCCACTGGTAGCATTTCATTTATAGGCTGTAGGTAAATGGTATACCACTCTATAAGGGAATTAAGGATAAATTAAATATGCTAGTTAGGTATATGCCAATCAAACCATGTTTAGGGGAGTGAGCACAAGCACTTTAGCACTGGTTACCAGTGGTAAAGTACACAGAGTCCTAAGGCCAAGACAAACGAATCTCAGCCAAAATTGGATGTAAGTAGGCAAAATGTTTGGGGGAAGGCCACCCTAAGGATGACAGGTCTAATGGGTATATATATGGCAATTGTCAATATGTAGTTATTGTTTGGTCTACTTTTCCATAGGCTGAGGGTTTCATGTTTGCCAATAACTATGGCCCTGTTTGACGAATCTTCACAAAACTTTCCCCCCAAAAGGTTTATCCACCTCAGCTCCTTCCTGCAAATGTTCGGGGTGATTCATCAAGTGGGGGATTAGAAAAATGGGGGGGATTCAAAATGTAAAATCTCCATGCATTTTCCATAGACTTTTTTAAGACAGGATTTAGCAAAAACTACTGAGCGGAATTATACCAAAATCTGCAGGAAGCTAGATCTTGGTCCGCAGATTATGCTTTTTGTGATTTTATGTAAATCTGTTCAGTAGTTTTTGGGATATTAAGATTAAAAAAATAATTGTATATTTTGGCATAATTAGTATATGTTATAAGAAATAGGAACCTCCTGAAAAAACAAAGGTTAAAGTGATGTTAAAATTAGGTGTTGTAATCAGATACAAATAACTGTTTAAAAACTGAAAATTTACTGAAATTTGACAGTTATACTTTAGTGAACTAACTATAACTTGCACCCCTCATACACTGCTTATGACCTCACATATTACATCACTCATGACATGTTAAATTACATCATTGTTAACATCACTCATGATACCTCAAATGACATCATCCTTGTTACAGTTATTCACATTATTCAAAAAGCTGTTACGCCACTTTAAAAAACAAACTGTTAGTAAAGGACCTACAGTCATATACAGCATAGAGTTACTGTATGCACACATATGGGTGCATAGAATTGAAATAGTGTAGGCTATAGAGGCAAGTGTGGTTGTGCATGTTGAAATTTGCATGGTGCACAGTTTACAAATAAGTAACATTTGGCATGAATGTAGTACTATATTTTAAACAAGGTAAAGGCTAAGCACATCTGATGTGGGTTGCAGAGGCATGTTTCAAATTAGGTTGTGGCTTAAAGCCAAAGTCTGCTACAAAATAAATTGTGAGTAAAGCCAAAACTTTTGTTGACAATAGATTATCCTCCAGTTGATATAGTCAAATTCTAGGCAACAAGGACATTTATAAGGTGGGAATGTTTATTTCCAGAACTTCGCTGAAGGTATGCAGGCATTGCAGAGTTTTGAATAATGTAGAATGTAGAGATGACCAACTTAGAGGTGGTTTAACTCACAGTAGCGCGGTGAGCATGGCTCTAGGGTTGTATGCCATGGTGCTCATCTCAGGAATGTGTGTCGCGCATGTTACCATACTATGAAGAGTTGTCCTGGTGCTTGACAGAAGGTGTCCTGTCAATGGCAAATATATACCTGGAAACCTCTCAAACTCCTAATTTGAAATTGTGGGCCATGTAAAGATGGTGATCTCATTAAGGTAATTTGAGAACAAACTCTCTTTCGGAAGTTGTTCAAGGTTTTAAAAGGGGTTGACCCGATTAAAGTCTATCTAGGCATATACGAGTACAAAGAGGGTAGCATCCATCAAATGTGGATAGCTTGACATATATGCTCTATGTCCAGCATGTGGTCACAGGTTATGTCTATTATCACTTGATTGGTGCTAGACAATTTGACACAGTTGTAGCGTATTGATTTACTTAAAGAACACAAACCCTATAGGATGCTGCCACAATGATTGGATGATACCATCATTGATGTTATCAATTATATCATTTGAGATTTCATCAGTGATGTCATTAGTGATTTAATATGTGAGATCATAAGCAGTGCATGACGGAGGCACAAGTTATAGTTAGTTCACTAAACTATAACTGGCGAATATCAGGGAGTTTCGATTTGTAAACTTTATTACTTTTCTCATTTCAACATCTTACTATAATTTCACTTTATCTGTGTTTTCAGTGAATTTCTATAATTTCCTGATTATATTCAAAGTTGAGCAGATGCCCAATGCCCTTGGGCAACCTGCACCCAACCCACCAGTCTGTGGCCAAGCCCTGTGCCCAACCAGCTGCATGACAGCCAAGACCTTCTGTGTAAGGCCTTTGACTGTATGGGGCTGGGGTTGACTTGAAAGACTGGCCTCTGGCCAGGCCCTGCACCCAACCCCCCTAGGTGCCCGCTCTCTGAGCCCCCTGTGAGCACCCAACCCTCTACTGTAGCTGGTCCTATAGCCATGCCCTGCGCCCATCTCCCCATGAGCTCCTAATCCCCGCACGACCCCAATCCCCAGCCTTCAGCCATGTGCAGCATGCCCAACCCACTGCAGGCAGCAAACCCCACTGAACATGGCCTATGGTCTGCACAATGGTGGTTGACCATATGGTCTGGTTTATGACCAGCCCCTTCTAATTTTTTTAATGTTTTTTGTGGTACTACAGTACTGTTACAATGTGATGAGAAAGGGAGCTTCTCTGGATATAGCAGTACTGGTGACCAAAATTATTACTTTTTTCAAATTAACATAAGGAGGGTCCATTTGGGACCCACCACATGACCCTTGGGATCAAATTGTGCCCATCCTGCCCCCTTATGGCTGAATGTGTTTACACCAAATAATAAAGCGTACGCTTTCTAAGTAAAGTTCTAACTTTTTGCCAAATTTGGTGCAATTCTGTCATTTTTCTGTATCACTTCCCAAAAATTTCCTTTGGATTAGCATGGAAAATCATTGTTTTGGAACCCACCTTTTTTTTTCCCTGGTTGATGAATCACCCCAAAACTTTCAAGGATGGAGCTGAGGTGGATCACATTTTTTTCAGAAAGTTTCTTGAAGATTTGTCAAATGGCACCAATGTCATTTGCGAAACAAAAAATGCTTTTCTGTTGCAACTCTCATCTAACTAAATATATGTAAATATATGTCGCAGTCACTACTGTGTAGTTATACTTAGATAAGGGTTTCCACAGGAAGTGTATTTTTTGATTTTTTAATAACTATGACACCTTGTGATGAATCTGCATGAAACTTTCAAATAAAAATTCGTGTTTGAATTAATCTCAGACATTGGCAATCGCTCAGGCCGCACTCCAGTCCATAATTTTTCAGCAACCCTGCCACCTCATTTTGGACCCAGCCATATGCGGGGACGAAGAAAAAAGGGGGTGTCCCAAGAGTGCAATTTCCCATTTTAATTCTATGTCAGGACTGGGTGCGAGGATTATGCATTCTCTCTTTGCTTTATTTTAACAGTATCCATTTTAACAACATCTCAGAACTATTATTCCCATGAACCTTAGGGAATAGGAGAAGAGAAAATCCCAACAGTGTGAACCAATGAACAGACAGTTCATGACATAGCTATTCAGGAGTCCATATGCTGTTACATAGCTACTCTCTCTTCGCTGCTTGCAGCCGAGTTAAGTGCCTTCCTCCTTACCTCTTAGTTTGGGTGGTTGTTTGGTGCTTATGCAGCTTAATTGTTCATGATCTGTGCTCGTGTTGTTCACATTTCTCTTACTTTGTTGTGCTTTGCTATTTTCGAGAGTTTTCACTGCTTAATTTTGTTCACAACCTGTGCTCGTACTGTTTTCACTGCGTGTGGTTCCTTTCAGGAACATGCAGCAGGACCGCTTGGCGCATCCTTCATGGCTGCTTTCTGCTGTGGCTCTGCGGTGCGGTCCTCCGCCCGCTAGGAGGCGCCAGTCGGGCACCTCCTTCCCCGCGATGCACGATCTCTATTCCTCGCTGCGGGTGGAGATCGCGCACAGTGTTTTCAGGAGCATAGGTGCCTGGAGAATGACGCCTAGTAATTAACTGGGTCTGTAGCCCATGAACGGGCCAATTTGGTGAGCGCCGTAACGCCCCGACATACGGGGTCAGTATTTTAGCGCACGTCGGGCCTGACGCCCTCGGTGGGCAGTAATCTCCCAAAACATTCTGGCTTGGCCTGTCCGGCCCCGTGGCCACACTGCCAGCCCATGAGGACTTGTGTCAGTTTCTCTCTGCTGCACGCTAGGCGCTCGGGGACACACCTCCAGGCCTAATCCCCATTGAATTAAACTGCATCAGGGGAGAATGTCCCAGGGCTTGGTCCTACATATACATAATTCAAGGCACCACCTTGCGAAAGCTATTTGGTTGTCTCTCAACCCCTTTTTTACCTGGTAATTTCGCTCTCAGTGCCTATTGTTATCCTTCCTAGCGTTATGGAGGAATATGAGGATACACAGGGGATCCCCTTGAGTACTTGCCCTTCGATGATGATTTCTATGAATCAGTGGATACCTCTATTTACAGGGCAGTAGCGGAGGCCATGGGTCCCATGGAGCAACGGATCTTGCAGCAATTAGCGCGAGAATGCGCCAGATTGGCGAACCTGGCTGCCCCCCAGTGGGCTCTCAAGCCCTGGTACCTTGTCCCCAGGCTGCGGAGGCTCCTGCCAAGTGCCAGAAGATGGAGGAGGTAGACCATGATGGTTTTGAGCATCTCAAACACGCCTTTCTTAATCAGGACCCCGCCAGCCACTTCCTGGGATTCCCAGCCCACCCCTGCTCCCCCGGTTCCCAATTCCCCAGGTCAGGATGACCACCAGGGTGATACTGATGATGACCATGGTCCTTCTCGCCTTTGGCTCCCCTCCTCCCTCCCACCATCCACAGACACCCCGGCCTCTGCCCAAGGGTCGTATTTAACAGATCTGGATGACATTATCAATCCCAGGTTGGTGGAGTGGTCCCCTTCCAACAAGGTTGCCTCCTATGTGGCGGTGCGAATCCGCAAGCCTTTGGAAAAGGAGGCCAGGAGCCGCCTGCGTGCAGAGTGCCCCTGCCCATCCCTTGAGGGGAAGGTTTCCTTGATACCAGAGCTTGATCCCACCATGGCCACCTTGCTGGCAAAGTTTATCAAGGATCCTAAAAAGGGGATCGATAGGTCCTGGCGCTCATGCCAGGACAAACTTTGGACACCCTTGGGCCCCTGACTAAGATCTTCGACATGGCAAAGGATGCCAGGGCATCAGGTACTATCCGTTATGCCACCTTCTACCCAACCAGAGGCCAGCATTTCCGAGGCAAAGGCAGAGGATCTGGCACCACACCCAATCCTGGTGAGTGTCATTCCTTCCTTATCTCTAAAGATGGAGGGGCCGTTTGGCGTGTTTTGTGCCTGCTTGGCATTCTATTACCCCCAACGCTTGGGTCTTCCAGACAATCCAGGGGTTTCACATAGAGTTTTACAGTTCCCCTTCTCAGCCTGTGCTTCCCAGGCCCATCCAGTTTTCCGAGCACAAGGCAACGCTGATAGACATGGAGATTTCTTCCCTTCTGGGGAAGGGCGCAATTTGTCTTTCCGTTCCCCACCCTCGGGGCTTCATCAGCAATATTTTTTGTGGTAGACAAATCATATGGAGGTCAGCGGCCTGTCATAGACCTGTACACTTTCAACGAGTGTATAGTATACCACCACTTCTAGATGGAGGGCATACATCTTCTTTGGGACCTTTTGCGTCCATCAGACTGGATGGTTCAGCTGGATTTAAAAAACACCTACCTATCCATTCCAATTTATCCCCAGCACAGGAGGCTTCTGCAGTTCATCTGGCGCGACCAGACATACAAGTTCTCTACTCTGCCTTTCGGACTGTCTTCGGCCCCATGGTGCTCCACGAAGGTTCTCAATTCGGCCGTGGAAGTCCTTCGGGCCCAAGGAGTCTGACTTATTGTCTATTTGGATGATATGCTTCTCCTGGCTTAGTGTCCCCGGCAGCTGTCCCTCCAGTTGCAGATGACAGTCAACCTGTTACAAGGTTTGGGGCTTGTCATCAACGGCAAGAAGTCGCTGTTGGTCCCTTCTCAATCAATCACGTTTTTGGGTTTTGTGATCGATTCGACCAGCCCTACTTGAGTCTTCTCCTTCACAAGATATCCAAAATACATCACGAGCTGCGCTAGACCTTGGCAAAATCTCAGGTTTATCTCAGACAACTTGCCCGTTTAGTGGGTCTGCTCGCCTCATCTATCCAGGCCATTTCCCCAGGCCCTCTTCATTATCGGGCCCTTCGGCGCTTAAAGGCAGCTCACTTGTGAAAGGGTCTCACGTACTCTAAGGGCATCATTACGATGGCGGGTGGACAAAGTCCGCCCGCCACCGCAACGGCAAACGGGACCGCCCGCAAGAGGTGCGGCGGTCCCGTCGTGCCTATTAGGATGCGACCGCCAGCATGGCGGTCGCATCCTGTATATTTAACATTGTGTCGGGCGGTGCTGTATTCAGCACCCGCCACAATGTCAAAAGGGCATGTTGTGCATTTGCATGCACAACGTGACAGGCACCGCGCGGTGCCTGCCACCTTGTGCATGCAAATGTCGGGGGGTACCATGGGTACCCCCCAAGTGCAGCCAACCACCTGGGGGCCCGCAACGGGCCCCCAAAGGCATTCTCCGCATGCCTTTCCATGGCGGAGTCTCCGCCATGGAAAGGCATGAGACCGCCATCATCGTAATATGGATGGTGGTGCCTGCAAGGCACCACCACCATATTGCAGGCCTTTTCCGCCCAGTAGGCAATCGGACGGATTGCCTACCGGCGGAAAACTGGCGGACGGTCTTTCCATCCGCCTGGGTCCCCACTGCCATCGTAATATGGCGGGTAAATGTTAGGCGGGCGGACGAAAATGGCGGGCGGATCGCCACCGCCGGTCGGGCGGTGGCGATCTGCCCGACATCATAATGACCCCCTAAGTGCGTAATCCTTACTCAGGAGCCCGGGACAAAATACAGTGGTGGCTCTCCCACATGGAGGCCTGGAATGGGAGGGTGATCTTCGGCTCCTCTCCGGGTCTAGTGATCTAATCCAATGCCAGCAGATCTGGATGAGGCGCTAGGTGTGGAGACCTCTCCATGTGGGGTGTGTGGTCCCCCCATAAGCAAGAGCTACACATCAATTGCCTGGAACTCCTAGCGGGATCATTAGTGGTCCGCTTCTGGACCAAGGACAGGATTCAGTCGTGTGTTCTCCTCAAGATGGACAATATATCAGCGGTGCGATATATCAACCACTTGGGGGGCACGCACTCCAAGGCCCTGTTGGATATAGCGACCAGTTTTTGACACTATTGCCTGCAGCATCAGATTTCGGGTACAGCCGAATACCTCCCAGGTCAGGAGAATCAGGTTACGGACTGGCATTCGCTCAACCTTCAAGACTCCAGTCTTTGGAGACTGTACCCAGATGTATTTATTTGTACAGCTTCATCGGGCCTGGGTCCATTCTCGATCAATCTATTTGCCTCTCAGTTGGAATACCAGATGCCGAGATTTTTCAGCTGGAGGCCGGATCCATTGGTGGTGACCACGGATACATTTCTGCAGGACTGGAGCCTGGAAAGGGGTTATGCATTTCCCCCCTTCGCGATGATCACCCGGGCACCAGCTCAGCTCAGACGGCAGGAGGCAGAGGTAGTCATGGTCAACCAGACATGGAGGTCTCAAGTATGGTTTCTGGTTGTACTGGAACTTTGTTGAGATTTTCTAATCCGACTCCCCCCAGTTTCCGTCTCTCCTTCCAAATCCAGATCAGATGCAGCATTCGCAAATTCTGGGAGGCTCCCTCTCCCTGATGACCTGGCGTGTTTCAAGAGCAGATGGTCAATCCCGGGCCTTTCGCGAGAGGCTGAGGACCTCATCTCAAAGGCGGTCAAACGCTATAGGTCAGCTTGGAAGAGATGGATCGGATGGTGTGTGCAACGGGGTTGTGATCCCGTGGGGGCAGACGTAGTACAGATTCTAAACTTCCTGGCCTCTCTGGCGAGGCAAGGTTTGGCCTATCGATCTATAAATACCTTTTGCTCGGCCATCTCAGTGGGCCATGTACCTGTTTACGGCTCTCTGGTTGGAGAGCATCCCTTTGTGTGCCACCTCCTCAGAGGCATCTGGCTGTTCCTACCTCCGGTACCTCTAGTATGTTAATAAAGTCCTCAACTTATTTCTGTCCTGGCAACCAAACACATTTTTGTCCAGGAAGAAACTTTCCGCAAAGCTTGCGATGCTTCTTTGTCTCGTCTCTTGCAGGCGGGTTTCGGGTGTAAGAGCCTTGGACATTACAGGTAGAACTTTTTCTCCTTTGGGGGTTTCTTTTACGGTTAGTCAGCGCACTTAATGTCACACCAGAGTAATCTCTTACCCGGCTTTTCCGGAGACCCCCAAGCTATGTGTGGTGCGATGCCTCAAGGCCTATGAGGAAATGACGGAAGAATTCCATCCTCTGGGTGAGCGTCAGCTTCTGATAGCGCACAGCAAGCCCCACCAAGCGGTCTCCTCTCCTACCATAGCTCGCTGGCTGAGGTGGGACATGCAGGAGGCTGACATTGATTTAAAGGTGTTTGGGGCTCATTCGGCCCGTGGATAAGTGTGGGTGGTGAGCTCCGCTCAGCCGGCAGAGTCCATGGAGTATTTGCAACTCCGCACTCTGCTTGGAATGCATAGTTCAGCAAAAACTCCATAGCCACCGTGTAGCGGAGTTTACCGGCACAGCCATGATTTCCCTGCACCAGGCCTGACCAGCTGTGTCCTTCATGTGATGTGGCTACAGTCGGAAAAGTGAAATAAATGCTTGGTCTTCCCCTTCTGGGAAAGGCTTAAATTTGCAGACACACTGCATAATGGCAGGATTGACTGCTGCTTACCTCACTGCGCTATTAGCGGTTGGCTGCACACTGGATTTCAGCAATGATTCTGAACAGCTATAAAGATTTTGAAACACCATCCGCCGGCTAAAGCCATCCGGTGTGAACGTACATAATGTGCTTGTCAGTCACCACCTTCAGCCCTCTCTGTCCTATGCTGTGCGAGCACCGCAGCTCTGTGCCCGACCCAGCCCAGCCCAGGAATGTAAGCGTCATCAAGAAGACATACGCAGTCCAGTCGTGCTCAAAGCAGGCTAGTGAGCGCACAAAAAAGAAGCAGGAGCAGCCGAGGGAATTGTCACCATCGTCTGCAAGAATTTGTGGAAGGCCGATGGTGAAAAGGCCCAGAGCAGAACCACAGCCACCAGCAGAAAACGGTAGGAAGGGAGCCAACGAGGTGTGGGGGGTAGTTAGAGATGGTGCTTCCGTATAAGGCATACCATGGGAAACAATGTAATATTATGACTTTGCAGAGCATTCTGTGATTTGCCTGCACGGCGCTGGGACAACCAGGTTCCTTTCACACATGTGGGCTGAGACTCTGCCAGCATGCGAAACTTTGTGGAATCTCACTGAGTTTTTCAGCAACTTCGTGGAATTAAACGGAGTACAACTCCGCGTACTCCGCTCACCCTTACCCGTGGAGCAATGGCTTCAGTCTGGGCACACAGCTGGAAGATATTATGAATGCGGTCGACTGGTCGTCAGATTCCACCTACAAAAGGTTTTATTATAAGCCTGTGCTTGACATGGCCCAGCAGGTGGTGGATAAGCTTTGAACATGCATAATCCTTGCGTCAGGTCCTGACATAGAATGAAAAAAGTCCTAACTTACGCAACGGAAAGCTTCAATTCTATTAAGGACTCAAAGGCGAGGGTTATCCCACCCAGTTTTTTTTTGTCAATTTCAACTCCCTCCCCATGACTAGTAAGTACCAACTCCGCGTACTCCGCTCACCCTTACCCGTGGAGCAATGGCTTCAGTCTGGGCACACAGCTGGAAGATATTATGAATGCGGTCGACTGGTCGTCAGATTCCACCTACAAAAGGTTTTATTATAAGCCTGTGCTTGACATGGCCCAGCAGGTGGTGGATAAGCTTTGAACATGCATAATCCTTGCGTCAGGTCCTGACATAGAATGAAAAAAGTCCTAACTTACGCAACGGAAAGCTTCAATTCTATTAAGGACTCAAAGGCGAGGGTTATCCCACCCTGTTTTTTTTTGTCAATTTCAACTCCCTCCCCATGACTAGTAAGTACCTACGTTTCTAAAAAATAAAATATAAAAATAAAAGTATAGTGGCTGAATACTGTGATTGTATGTAATTGCTCCCTGTTGCTGCGATTTTATATTGTATTTCACCTGTTCTCTTTGTCGTAATGGCGGAGGAGCATTGTGAATCGTTCCTTCAGTTACTGACTTGTGGTTAACTACTCTGTTCTTTTCCTTGGGGCGGATTCTACCAGACAGGAGGCTTGATTCCAGAGAGTCGGCTTGGCTCACGCGACGAAAGAGGACTATGGGATTTGACTGAGCATCTATGTAACAGCAAATGGACACCTGATTGGCTATGTTATGAACTCTCTGTTCATTGGTTCAAACTGTTGCGGTTTTTTCTTCTTCTATTCCCCAAGATTCATGGGAATAGTAGTTCTGAGATGTTGTTAAAATGGCTGCTGTTAAAATAAAGCGAAGAGAGAATGCATAATCCTCGCCTCCGAGTCTTTAAAAGAATTGAAACTTTCCGTTACGAAAGCTAGGACATTTTTCAATCCCCTGGGAACCCATGCTTTCTGATTCAGAAAAAACCACCTGAATGGAATTACACATATTTTGCACAAAGTAAGCACTTTGCTCAGAAAGCATGCTTTTTGTATCTTGGTGTAAATCTGTTTTGGAGAAATCAGCATTTAAGGAGACGTTTGAGTTGGCCATGAAGGGGTTAACCATGAGAAAAAGTTAGGTACACCTGGACGGTTGGTCCGACAAAAGACCCACAGCGCTTTAATGCAAGAGTATCATGGGACCAAATTTAAAAAGTACTCACATCTGATTGGCCGAGGGAACTTTTTTTCCCATCGGTCATTTCAGTAACACAGCACTGGTACCTACGTTACCAAAATGATCAGTGATTTAACATAACATATGAGCAATGTAATATTTGAGATCATAAGCAGTGCCTAGCGGGGACGCAAGTTATTGTTAGGTCAGTGAACTATAACTGGTGAATTTCATAGGTTTTTAGGTATTTAAATGTTTGTTTTACCTTATTTCAAGCCTAACTATAATGTCACTTTAACCTTTGGTTTTATCAGTGATATATGGTTGCCCATTGTGGGGGCTGTTTTATCTGTGGACCATTCTATGTCCCTCCTAAAAATCACTTCTTGTACTCCACTGCAGGCAGTTTGACAAATTTATCTTCAACTGAAAATTACCAGAGAAGTGGTTTCGGTAAAGACAGTTCTTGCAAAAACATAGTTCCCTACATAAAGTAGGATGTGCATGTATTTATTTCCACAAACCTGAGTTTTTGTGTGATTTTGATCCCGCAATTTCATTTTTTAAACTTCTTGAATTTGAACGAAGCTAACTTCACTCACCACCAACCAAGTTAATCCTGTTTCTTCTACAACTTTTATCCTCTCCAGGTATTGCCTGAAGGCTACTGCCCCCTCTCCCTTTGGTATGGTACTCTACATTTTAATACAATTAAAGCCTGTATTACTAGCTATAAAGTGGTATGAGGCACCTAGTCTAAATGTATACCCAAGTGTGGTACAAAATTTGCACCGAAGGTCAGATAAATTGTCATTTTTCAGAGTAAGGGTAGTGCTGCCTAGGATTATTGCAGTTCTGCTTGGAGGATTGAAAATCCTTGCACTGGGCCTAAAACTAACTATTCTGAAGCACCCATTACACATGGTCTGGAAAAACGGGCCGCATTTTCTTCACCCCTGGAGTTACTAAAATCAGGGCTTTAAGTGAGGTGAAAAAAGAGGGGGATCTCTAAAAAGGATGTGGTCTACATAATTAAGGGTGTGGGGTAAGTACTAAACTAAATTTCAGTCATTTTTATAGTGTGTCACCCGACTCTTGTTTTGGTTCCTCTCTGAGCTTTCTTATATTGCATCCAGTTGTATACACCTAAAACCTGGGAGGACTATTTGCTTTGTCACTGATCATTAGTTGTTTAAGATAAATAAGCAATAACAAAGATTTTGTTGTAAATAAATAATATTGAAAATACTTCAATTCTGAAATTGTTAGACCGTGACTTTTACACTACTGGCTTGTGCAAGGGGTAGTGGTGGCCTTTAGAGTGTCTAAATCATTCCCGGTGTGCTCACTCTGTTAGATATGTATGCCCTTTTTCTCTCCACATCTCCTCCATCTGCATATCTTACACCTTATCTCTTTCGTCTCCCGCACCCTCTTTTCACTCTTTCCTGAGTACTCTTCCTCTCATCTCATTCACTGCACCACCGCCCTAAACACAACACACTTACTCACTGTAAGCACTGCATTTTACTATACTTTCACCTCATCAGTATTTAGACAATTGTGTTCCTCTTTCACACATTTGCACACAAGTACAGTTGCACCTGGAAGGCATGACCATTGCTCTGTGCACTCTTCTGAGATGCCAAGGATTGGATGACCAGATATTCTGAACACCTTTCTGACCCACTGACAGGCACTGTGAGAAACTAGAGCTGCCTTCAGCTTCAGCCTCAACCTCATAACTCTCAATGTAGCCTGTTCTAAACACCTGGAGAAGACTCACTTCAAAGTATGCACTATACAAGAGTAATAAGCGACCCAAACAAATAAAGGAACACAACTTTCTTCAAATAGTTAATACTCTTATAGAAAGCAAGATTAAGTAAAACATGAAATATAAACAGGAACTAAATTGCTGACATGGATTACCTTAACGTTTTTACATTGTTCAGAAATATATGAACATTTTTGTCATTAACGTTAAGGATATGAACATAAGGCCCAATAGGGACCAGTTTGAATGTCCTTTTTAGGTGGAGCCCTGAGCCAGCGCGCAAGCGCTGCTCTGGGGTTGATCTGTGGTAGTTGAGTACAGGAGAGAAGCCACGCCCACTCCCCCGCCCATCTTTTTCATTGGCTTGTGTCTTTTTCCTTTCTAAATGCTGCCTTCCGGTTTATAGGCTTGTTAGTCCCTCCTTATGATGTCCATGTCGTCATTTGTATCCTTCCATGGCTACTGGCCCCTTTACTTCAAGTGTTGTACAGTATGTTGTGAGCACTATTTTCTTCCCGTGCCATCTCCCCCCCTCCCGCAGTCCGGGCCTTCTCTCCACCCCGCCCCCCCACCACCCCCGCTGTTCGTGCCTTCTCGCCACCCTGCCCCCCCCGCCCACACTCCCGTTTGCAATGCACTAGGTCTCGGGTAAATGCGAGTCCTATTGCATTGCAAATGCTTGTTTCCCAATGCCATTTCTGTGTATTTGACAGCCAGCACCGAGCTGATGCAATCTGCTTGAGATCACATGGTTAGTCAGGTGGGTTGCGATTTAGAACGCAGTTTCCTGCTTGCATGAACATTCCTCGTTGAGCTCTGGAGCGTTTCCGCTGCTCTGCAAATGGCCCCAAGTGACCCACAAAGGCTGCGCGCAGCCGTCCAATAAGGATGTTCCATCACAGTGCGCAGATTTTTTTCCCACAATCGGAGGCCCTCTCCATATGAAGACACTACAACATGAGTGATTGTGGGAAGTTCACCCATAGCTGAGGATTCCATTCTAAGCAAAAGGTTACATTTTGATTAGGTAATCATAACACTTGTTTGACAGCGCTTAGAAATGTCAGAAGTGAGTTATGAGGAGCTGTTTAAAATATCTTATTGTGAAGGTCGGACATTTTTTATTGTCTGAAGTTGTCTTTGGGAGACATCTAGGTATCGGGGCTTAAATCGCAACAAGTGCTGTATGCACATCACATGAAGGGCGAGGGGGTGATTGGTGATTCATATAGTGGGGTTTAGCTATTTGCAATACATTTTACGTATATTTTTATAATTACAAAAAGATGTGTCCTGGAGCACATGGTTAGGACTTTTATTGCGTGTTAGAGCTGAGATTATTTCAGAGCCAGCACGCTCGCAGCTAGACAACATATCCTGCGACAAGTCCATACATTGCTGCTGCGCCCTCTGTTGGCGGGGTCGGGTGACGGCTTTACAGATGATAAAACGAGACGGAATAATCAGGCCATTAATCTAGCATGTCGGACTGGCAATCCAAACTTTTACAGTTCATTAACGGCCTGTTATGAGTACTGGTATATAAGCTAAATCTTATCCAGTAAATACGCATTGTACATTTGACATTCATCAAATTCTGTGTTTTTTTTTTACATCTGTCAGTATTTTTATTATTACGCAGTTTGGCCCGACGGCACTCTCAATGAAAAACTCGCTGCTACTACTCATTGCACCAGTACTTTGTGAGATAGTTTCCCCACCCTGAAGTTCGGCTTTACTTCCCGACCCCAGAGTGTTTTTAAATCGTGTTAAATGGCCCACGTGGCAGATATTTCGGCCGGACTGTACCCATTATCCAATGAATAGATGCTCTTAACCGATTTCGCATCAGGAGCTAGGCGTAGGCCAGGTGCCCTCCTGCTATGATCACCCTCTAACTGATGATTGTCCTTTTTAGCAGTATTTGTGCTCGAAATCGTCCACCTCACTGTGTCACTGATGCTCATCTGTTTTATTTTTTTACACTAGCACTTTTTTCTAATATGTTAATATGAAACAATACCAATATGACTGTTTTTAGATTACTATGATGTTCTAATTTGTGTGTGTTTTCTTTATGATTTAAGGTATTTCGTTTTCTCTGTGTCTTTTTAAAAATTGTAAGGTTTTAATTAACTGCCTAATATAATATTCAAATGTAAAAAACAAAACAGAAAAAACTTGAGGTCAGCGATTGCATGGTCATAGGGCCACCTATCTGCAGTGATCTTAAAGTAACGAGTTCGCATCCTGGCAAAGCCAGCCTGGCATACCATCATTCCAAGCTCGGTAAATTGAGCAGCGTGGACCTAGATTTGGAGTGCCTGGGTAACAACTTTTGAAAACTGTCGAGTCTGATAATGGTATATGAGAAATTTCCTGGGGCCGCATCTAGAGCCAATGGTGCTTGGAGTAGGTAAATCTCTTATGTAAATTATCCAGTAAATACATATTGTACATTTGGACAAGGGGCCAAGGCACAAGCTCGCAGGCTTGGGAGACAGGCCCTGGCCGGATAGTACCTGTCAGGGGTAGTGGCCAACTGTGCCCGAGTTTTGAATTTTTGGCGGTCTCTCATAGTCAGCAGCGACTGGGCTCTCAGGTACTGGGGGAAACAAACTCTGGGCCCTCAATCCTGCAGCATCAACTGCCACTGGGCCTCCCCAAGCAACACAGCCGGTTCTTTCACCTGCCGCTTCTGCCCACTCCACTGCAACATAAACGCTACTGCAACTAAACTCCCCACCCTTCTCTGGAAACAACTACACTGTCTTTTCATCAACACCAGCTCTCTCAACAAACATGCCAGCGAAGTCTGGGACACCATGAGCTCCCTCACCCCAGACCATGTCTTTCTCACTGAGCCCTGGTTGAACCCGGCAGCTGCACCGATCATTGCCACCGCTGTTACCAGCGGCTACAAAAGAATCCAGAGAGACCGCACCAACAAACATGGTGGCAGAATAGCGATTAGTCACAAAGAAACAATCAACTGCTCATCCACCATGGACGTCCCCACAACCATCAAGGAACACATGAACTTTTAGGCCAACAACAAATCCACGCTAAGAGGCACCCTGGCCTATCGGCCTCCCAGACCCGACCCCCCTTTCTGCAAAGATATAGCCGACTTCATCACCCCCCTGGCCATACACTCAGAAGACTTCCTACTCCTGGGGGACATTACCTTCCTCCTAGAAGACCCCACAAACCTTGGACTCTCCCAGCTCGTAACCGACCCCAAGCACACAACATGACGCACACTTGACCCACTTTTCTGCACAAGCAGAAAGATCTCCTACAGCCATGTCAGCGAAATAACATGGTCTGACCACTCCATATTGCATTTTTTTCATCTCCACTGCCACCAACCCCGACTAACCTCCAAGCACCCCCACAGGAACTGGAGTAAGGAGTCGGAAGACCACTGGTCAGACACATCGCCCCCCCACAAACCCCAACAACGTAGTCAGGAACTTCAGTACCTGGATCTCCCACTGCGCTGACACAGTTGCCCCACTCAAAACCTCTGGCCAATGCAACCCCTATCCCCCTCCCCCCCCTCAAGGGCTACCTGGTTCACAGACGAACTCAGCATCACCAAACGCAACTGCAAGAAACTGGAAAGGACCTAGTGCACCAACAAGACCACTCCCAACAGGGAGAACCTTAAAAAAGCACTAAACAAATACCACTCCCAACTGAGAAACGCCAAGAAAGAAGCCCTCAACAACTGCCTAATCACAGTAAAGAACTTTTTGGCATCGTCAAAGAGCTCACAAACCCTATGGCCACAGAAAACACCATTGCCCCCTCCCAGGACCTATGCAATGCACTCAAAGACTTCTTTCACGACAAAATTACAGCAGTATACAGACACTTCGAACCCCAACCCCCGCTCGACACCCTCAGCACACTATACTCCAGCAACAACAACCCTCACACAATCACCACCTGGGAACCTGTCACCACCCAGACCACCACCACGCTCATAAGATCTATTTACTTCGGAGCCCCAAGGGACCCCTGCCCCCACCATATGTTTAACAAGGAACCCAACACCATCAGCAGGGAACTCTCCCTCATCCTCAAATCCTCTATCACCGATGCCCACTTTCCCACTGCCTGGAAACATGCAGAAGTCAAACTTCTCATTAAAAAAACCCTCAGGACCCAATGGACCTCAAAAACTACTGTCCCATCTCCCGCCTACCATTCCCAGCCAAAGGCATGAAAAAAGACTTCAACATCCAACTCACCAACTATCTCTAATTCAACAAACTCCTGGACCCCTCGCAACCGGGGTTCTGCACTAACCACAGCAAGGAAACCATCCTCTTAGCAGCTGCGGACTACATTAGAGCCCTCATGGGCAAGGGCGAAACTGCTGCCCTCATCCTCATCGACCTTTCCGCAACTTTAGACACTGTTTCTCACCACACGCTCCTCGTCGGCCTGCACCAGATGGGCATTCAAGGAATCGCACTCAAGTGGGTTGCCTCCTTTCTCACAGGCAGAACCCAAAGCCTCCACCTCCCACCTCACACATTTGCCCTTATAGACATAATCTGCAGAGTCCCCCAGGGCTCCTCCCTCAGCCCCAACCTCTTTAACATCTACATGGCTCCCCTGGCCACCCTGGTCAAATCACACAACATGAACATCATATCATATGCTGATGACACCCAACTCATCCTGTCTCTCTCTGGAGATCCGGCCAATACGAAAGCCAAGTTTCACAGGTGCATGACAGACATAACCAGCAGGATACAGAGCAAGTGCCTCAAACTGAACACCGACAAAACCAAGGTACTCCTCTTCAGTAGCTCGGCCTCCTCCTGGTACCACACCTGGTGGCCCACCAAACTACCCCCACCCCCAAACCCACAGAACACACCAGAAACCTTGGCATCATTCTCGACAGCACTCTATCCATGAAGAAACAAGTATACGCCATCGCCTCCGCATGCTTCCACTTCATCCACATGCTGAAGAAATTCTTCAAATGGCTACCTACAGACACCAGAAGTTGCTTAAAGACATTGGCAAAGTCAATAGCTCTAGCTAAACACTTATAAGGTCCTAAAGGCGAGACCTATTGGCTATGCCAATGCTTGTTTAATTACTACTGGGTCTAAGACCTGAGAGATCCGGCTCACTTAAATAACATCACAGGTGCTAGTAACTCTGGAGGTTGTAAAAATCAAGCCCTTTAGGAGTTGAACCTTGAGGGTTCACTAAGAAACAAGGAATTACCAGGAGAATCAGGAATTCCAACTCTTTTGAATAAAAATTAAGAATTCCTAATTTTTCCCCAGAGTTTTACATTTTCAGCAACTGAAATCTCAGTGTGAAGGTAAAAAAATGCATGTTACCAGCCCTGTCAAACTTAATAGGCTACTCGTAATGCGAGCCTAAAACTACAACATATAAAGAATGCTTTAAATGTTCAATTTCAGCCAAGTTTTACATTTACCTCTGGGGTGTAATGTTCTCGTCTAATTGTACTTGTAAATTATATATAGTGGCTTCCAGGGAGCTGGTCAGGGAGGCAGACGGATAAACATTATTCATAGAAATATAATAAATGAAGGCTAAAAAATAGGAAATTAATTTCCTACTGATCAGATATTGTCTATGACTGGGAACTGGTGCCCTCCTGGTTTTAGGGTGTAGTATAATGCAATTGCCTGTGCTAAAACACTGCCTATTCTGATATAATTATTCGGAAAAGCCGCGTTGTCATGGAGCAGAATGTAAATGAGCAATCCATTGCTATTTCAATTCACAAGTGTTAATTCGGGCAAGAAAAATCGCAATCCAGTTCATACACATGGAAATAAACCTAATAAAGCTAAAGCATATAAAACCTATACTACATCTAAAAATATAAAATAAAGGTCACTAATTTCGGCTATTTAATTTGGTGGTTGATGGTGGGGGCCACCGCTAGAAGTGGACGAATGGAGAGTCGCGCCAGAACCAAGCCAAGGATTCTGTAAGAACCCGCACATAAGCAGAGCCCTGAAAATATTTGGCATGTCAATCATGCAACAACCTTCATATGAGAATATGATAAAATGTTTTCAAAATTTAAAAAAACGGGTATTTCTCCTCAGTACATCAGATGAAATTTTTTAGGTTGTATGATGTTACCCCGCGTGCATTTACCCCGCATGCTTTTACCCCGCAGTTTTTACTCCACAAAATCTTTTACAACGTAGGGCTTTACAACGCACTCTGTTACAACGCATTCCCCATTACAACGCAATTACTATTCCAGGGGGGCGTTACTTTGGGAATGCGTTGTAACAGTTTGCGGTGTAAAGCCCTGCGTTGTGAAAGTTTTTGAGGAGTAAAAATGTGGGGTAAAGACATGCAGAGTAAAAAATGCGGGTTAAAGGATGTTTCCCCATTTTTTGCATTGAGAAGTATTTAGTATAAGTGAGAGTTTTTAAACATGAACTATGAAAATTACTGCCCATGATGAAGCAACTAAGAGGCAAGTTAGTTTTCATGTGTGCCCTAAATGTGGCCCAGATTATGGTTATAGATGGAGCAACATAAAGACTACTAAATGAAACATGAGAGGTTTTTGTACAGTGCACATCCTGAGCTCACGTATTTGAATTGGAGTATGAGCACAGAGCATGGTGGCAAACACAATGTACATATTATTTTTGGCATTTTTCCATGGTGTAAAGCTTGTTCAAGGGCACATGAGTGCTTCAAAACACACACAAATTATGTTACACTTGTTTTTTTTTTTGCATTGGGTGATTTGTCGGGATTCACAGGAGGCTGAGCCAAGGCCAGGATTCAATCTTGGTTCCCCATGTTGCATGGTTAGCAGCTATAGCCACTAGGCCCGTGAAACTTTGGCTCGATGTTGCAAGAGGCATAGGCACTGGAAGTAGAGGTGCAGGGGTGCTGCAGCACCCCCAGAATAACTGTGGTGGAGTTCAGAAGGTGAATGAGCAATAAAGATGCCTTTAAGGTTTGTTTTTATCTCCTCACATTTGCTGTGCGCTAATTGCTGCTTATTTTTTGTCATCAATCAATCAAACCGGATTTCAAAGCTAATCACCTGTGAGGGTATCCAGGTGCTGAGAACCCTGCTGCTGGGGAGGGATCAGTTGAACAGCCAGGTCTTGATTCCTTTCCTGAATTTCAACAGAGGGGATGAGGTCATGAGGTGAAGTGGGAGGTCATTCCAGGCCTTCGCAGCAAGGTAGGATAAGGAGTGTCATCCTCTGTTGCTTCAGCAGATGCAGGGAGTGTGAGCAAGGGAGAGGAAGGCGAAACTCAGGTGTTTGATATATGCTGGTCCTTGGTTGTGTAGGGCTTTGTAGGTGTGGATCAGCATCTTGAATTGACATCTCTTCTGAATGGGGAGCCAGTTGATCTTTCTGAGGTGGAAGGTGATGTGGGTTCGCTTTGGAAGGTAAAGGATGAGTCTGGCCTCTGAATTCTGTATGGTCTGCAGTGACTTCAGGAGGTGCGAGGTGATTTCTATGTAGAGTGCACTGCCGCAGTCCAGTCGGCTGGTGACTAAGACTTGAGAGGCGGTTCGTCTGGTGTTGATGGGAAGCCATTTGAAGATCTTACGGAGCATGCGAAGAGTGAGGAAGCAGGCAGAGGAGACTGAGTTGATCTGGCTTTTCGTAGAGAGCTTGCTGTCTAGGATGATGCCAAGGTTGCGGGCATGGTCTGTCGGAGTGGGTGTGGGTCCAAGTTCGGAAGGCCATCAGGTGTCGTTCCACCGGAGGGGTTGTTCCTAAAGAGCAGCACTTCCGTTTTGTTTGTGTTGGGTTTAAGGCAGTTGTCTTTCATCCAGTCTGCGATGCTCATCATGCACCTGGGAAAGTTGGCCATCATGGTGGAGGGGTCTTCTGATAGCAAGAGGATGAGCTGGGTGTCATCAGGGAAGGATATGATGTTTAGTCCATCAACAGTGTACGGCTGAGGGATGAGCCTCGAGGGACACTGCAGATGATGTTCTTAGGTTCCGAATCTCTGGGTTCTTCCGGTGAGGAAGTAGGCAATCCATTTGAGGCCATCTCCTTGGATACCAATGTGGTGAAGCTTCTTGATAAGGGTGTTGTGGGATACGGTGTTGGACGGTGCTGAGAAGACGAGAAGGATCAGGGGAGCCATTGTTCCCTGGTCAAGAAGGCATCTGATATTGTCGTGGCAGTGATCAGGGTGGTTTCGGTGCTGTGGTTGGTGCAGAATCTGGATTGTGAGGTGTCTAGAAGATTGTTCATAAAGATTGGCAATTACTTTTTTTTCTGACTGCAAATTGAGAGGATTTTTTAAAGTGAACTATTAGAAAACCTTGCTGAGATATAGGGAGTGGGAAAGAAAAGGCTGCAGAATATCATTCTTTTTACACACAACAAAGTTTAAATACCTGTAAATGAACTGTACAAATAGTTCAAAATGTATCTGAAGTTGAGAAAGCACAAGGGAAGTGCATATTTTGTAATTTTGAAGTGTGATGGAAACAAAGATATTAATAGGATCAAAGCAAATCAAGACACTTGGTGATGCACAAATGATAGGTATTTTCTGAAACACAAATTCTACACATTGTTTAAGCTCTATATAGTTTTATCAGTAAAATTGCATGTCTGTGCAAATTTAGTAGAAATTTCAATGAAGCATATGATGTCTGTGAATGACAGTGTACTACCACTCCATTCTTTAGTAATATATTTGCTAGTGTGCTCCAAAATGCACCACTGGGTACGTACAGCACCCTTACCACTCTCCTGCTCAATGGGCGTGGCTCATTTGTTCTTTATGTGACGCTTGCATTTTTCACAATCCATATGACTACAGTGATGTAACACTGGTGGCAGCACCCCACCCTCAAAATTGTTCCAGCTCCACTGCCAAGAGGACCCTGAGCTGAGCCAGAGCCCAAGCTTCTGACTTGAGCTGGCTTCAGCTTTCAGAGGCTCGCCCACTTCTAGCCACAGCACTCATTTTTGGGAACCAGCACTCATGTTTTCTCATTAGATTTCCACCCAGAGCAAGAGAGAGAAAACCACAAAACACAGAATGTAAGAGGAAGAGAAAGACAGAAAAACAGTGACATCGGGAGAAAGCAGATATGAGAAAGAACCAGAAAGAGTGAGAGAACAGACAGGGAGTGCCTAGTGGTGAATTTAAGAGGCATGAGGCAAAATCAAGGTACGCAGATTTGGTATTCACCAACTCAATATTTGTAGCACCAGTCAGAGGACTTTGGGCCCCGGGACTTATTGTTTTACAAATAAAGCACTGTGAGTGAGCCCTGTTCTGCCAAACACCCTCTCAGGTACTCACAAGCTCCCACTTTAATTCATAATTTGTAGCCTTTCTGCTAGGTGGTGTTGAATGAAATTTGTATATGTGTGCAATAAGGTGTAGTATGGAAATGTATGAAGAAATGTGAAGCTTTCTTACTTCACTCCAGTGTTAGTTTCACTTTTTCCCGACCTACATGGACAGTAAATCATGCTTTAGGGATTGTGTTTCTCTGATGTCACTCAGACAACCTGGTCTTCTTTTCCTGCTGCCAGAAGTCCGACCATGGGATGTGTGTGCATTAATGGTGTTAACACAGTACGTAGGTGTTTAGAAGCACACTCACAGTCCTACCTGACACTGGGAATATACTCCCTTATTTTCCCACATTCATTTTAAAAAAAAAATATTAGTCGATTCAATAGGGCCAATTGTATTTTGTTTTTAGCCTCTTGTATGGTGGGCGGTCTCCCCTTTGCTCCTTTGTCCCAATTTCCGTCTTTGCTTAAAACACAACTCTCAGCAGAGGGGTTGGCTTGGGTGATGACAGGCAATGGGAGGGTCAATAGCCTCTTAAGCCTGAGTTGTGCAGTTATCGCCCTCTTTTGCTCTCCTCACCCTTGGAAACAGACCACAGTGAAGCCGCAAAAATTCCACCCACCCATGCCCTGCTCTCGTAAATGCTGGGAAATAGCGGGCGAAGTACATGGGGGGAAAAAAAGTTAAAATTTTCACCTGAAGGCACAATATGTTTATTAAGTTCTGCTTTTGCTATGAGAGTTTTTGGTGGGTGCGGGGATGGCTGAAGTAGGGACTAACTTGATGGCAGTTCAGAGCTTCTGACTGACTGGAGATCTGACTGGATTGAATCACCGGAGCCCCCAGCAGGGATGGTACCTTAAAGTTCCCTGGTTGCATTCACTTGTAAATATGTGATTCTGATATGTTGCATAAAGAGGTGCTGCTTAAAGCATTTTAAAAGTGGCAGCACAGACCTTGGTTGGTTGTTTGACCCTGCCCTGAGGGGAAGCAAATATAAATCTGATGATGTGTAACAACGTGCTGTCAGAAAACATTCTGCAAAGAAATGACGTGTACCACGACCAACTATGAATAACTGTGGTCTGTTTTATATATTGTGGTGAATATTCACAAGGAAATGGCGCAGCAAGGCAGCACATTTTTCAGTGCTGCGCTGCATCATTTAAAAAACGCACGCATGCGCTGCATTCACAATATGGCGCAAAGGTGTCTGTCCTGCAGGGAACGATTGTTTATGTGCACGAAGGGACCTTCCTGCACATAAACAATATTTAAAGGCGATTTGCTCTATTCTATGCAGAATGCAGCACACATAGAAGGAGCAAAAACGAGGAGAAATAAAAGTATTTCTCCTTGTTGCACCAATCTAACACCTGCTTTTGCATGGTGTTAGTTTTTGGCACTGACTCAGATTTACAAATCCTTTTTAATCTGAGGCAGCACCAAAAAGCAATGGGTGTTGAAGTGGAATGCCCACAGCAACACACATTGCACGCCCCTTTCATACAGATCGCTATGTGAAAGGCTACCATATTTACAAAGTGGTGTTAAGCCACACAAAGTGGCTTAACACCGCTTTGTAAATATGGTGCACGGCATTGCGCCACCGGAGCGTCCAAAAAGTTACGTTCCGGTGGTGCAATCCATGCCCCTGTATGTGTTTGGGAATTGAAGGGCTATGTGTGTGTGTTTGTGTGTATCTAAGTTAAAGTAACATACAACTCTTTGTTTCTTGTCAATACTGTAAAACATATTTCAAAGCAGTATATTCTTAAAATATTGTGTAATAGTGTTTAGAAAGTGGGCAACAATCATTGGATCATGTTCAGTGTTATAACAGAGCAGATTGTGTATCAGTCACTGGTAACATATGTGCACCTATGGAGCACTTTGTTATGACACATGGCTTTGAATTTATGCATGTGTTAAATGTAGTGAAGCCAGTAATTTTTCGGATTCTTAAAAGTAGTAAGTTATTTGGATAGATGTTTGTTAAGAGGATGGGAATGAATATTAAGGAAACTGTGTTATGTTTAGCACTGTGGAGAGCAGGTGGTTCTTAACTCAACACAAGGAGGGGTACCACTGAGTTTGCTTGCCTCAAGGATATACAGGTTGAAGAATTTATTACGAAAATTCAATGTAGAGTAATGGTTGTGTTCTGTGGGGATGATTTGGATCTGCAGTTGGAGTGACCTTGTGGTATCCCGGTGTCTGCGGCATGATTGGGTCGTTATGCCATAGTTTACTTTCAACCTTCACTTCCTTCCGTGAAAAGTAGTTCCGAGAAATGAAGTGTCGGACTATAAGACTATTCCCTTAGTTGGATGGAAATGAGTTTTTCTTACAATTAAGAAACTGGAGTAAACAGTAATGATGCTTGAGCATGCAATGACAGGCTCAGGGGGAAGGAACCATTTAAGAGCTTTTAGTATGGTAGTGGATGACTTGGATTGAAGTGAGTGGTAACTGCTGTCATATAGAACTGAGCAACCGAAATCCCTGATGTTGCGCCAGGAAGACTTGGTACATCCTACTACTGTGGTTAGCTGGATATTAAAAGTTATGGTTAGCATTTAAGTGGTAGCCATGTTCTTAATTTGTAAAATATTAAGTGCCAGGGCTCTGACCAGGAGGCCACTGCATCTTGCACCACCCATCGCCCTTGTCATCGCTGCCAAAACAACTACTAACCATCTCTCTCGCATGTTAATGCAACAGTTCAGATTATTCCAGGTCCCCAAAGCTAAAGAAATGGCTGAGGAGGTGGGAATTAGCAATTTTAATGTATATTGTATTCCTTAACAAACATTATTCTGCTCATCTCTAAATTAGATGAGCAGCTCCACCATGTGGTAGACTGTTGCAAGTATGGTGTTGACAATTAGGTGCCGGCGCTGAGCACCAGAAACCAATTAAGTGCCGGTGCTGAGCACCGGAAAGCACCGTCTCAAATTAAGCACTGGCCATGTACATGGTAACAAGGCTAGGCACCAGATGAACTATGTGTACATGATGACAATTCAGTGTCATTTGAACAATTACTAGTTTGAAAAGTCAAATAAGCAAAGAAGACTGTTTATTATTTAGAGTTTACATCCATACTTTCATGAATGAACTGTCATCACCCATTTTAGTTTTCTGATCAAAAGTTGGCATTTTGGTGGAAGTCAGTGGCTATACACAGATCGGTACTGTGGACCGACATGCTTAGTATGCCTTTTTGAAGCTTATTCATTACTGTCTGTATGCTAGTTTTTTAAGTCTTTGCCTTTAGGACCGGTCATTGGTGAACATATCCCTAGGCCTTTATTGTGCTTAACATGTTGCATTGATGTATGTCCAAACTTGCTACCATTCTGTCCTGAGAAAGACCCCGTTTAAATAGCTGCAAGGGCTGAAACATCGACTCACAGGTCTTAATCATGTTTGCTTTTGATGTCAGACACAGAGAAATCCAAAATATTATTTTTATTGGATTCTATCTTTGTAATTATATCCGTATGGTTAAGGCATCTATATGTTATGCACACTGTATTATGTTTTTCTCTATTTGCTTTAAGTCCCTTTGCTACATGCACAAGTGCCTTGCCAACAGAGGACCCGTATATTTGAGACCTAAGTACGGTCCAAATCGTACACTTCGAACCAAGACAGTAGGATCTGCCAACTATCCCCAGGATCAGGAAGTCTCATCAAGGTGGCCAATTATTCACTTTTCTTGGCCCCAAGTTATGGAACATTCTGCCACACTCATTGAGAGCCTGCAAATCGCTTACAGTCTATCGAAAGCAGCTAAAAACGTGGCTGTTCCCATCTTCCCTCCAATTGGTAAGGCAGGCCTGTCTGTCATGTGCTGATGAGGAGGCTAGCGCTGGAAAACGTTTCAGGTAACCATGTGGTTTACAAGTCAAAATAACATTACAATTTATTCTGCACTGGCACTGCACCGTCACCTGTAGCACCCCTATTCACCTACCAGAATTGTCATATTACTTGTGGATCTATGTATATATATATATATATATATATATATATATATATATATATATATATATATATATATATATATATATATATATATATATATATATATACTTGAAGATGGAGGATCACAAGAAAACAACAGCCAGCCAGGGCAAAAATCTGGATCCCAAAGGATACAATGAGTCACAAAGAAATAAAATATCCAAGAAAGAAGTGACTGGTGAATCTATCTGTTTGAGTCACTTCTTTCTTGGATATATATATATATATATATATATATATATATACCCTACTCATGGACGGGTGCTTTCGTCGTGGGGGTGTACCCACAATATCAATTGAAGCTCATTTTCTTCCTTTCCAAAAGAAGAAAGCACTCGCGGGGGTGGTTGTAACTGTTGTTTAATCACAACGCAACAAACAGGCGCGTTTCAGCTGACGCCTTCGTCGATGTTGTCTGACACACTGGAAGCGGTTATTTTTAAGTCAATCGCGTAATGTCATCAACATTGAAAACAGACATCAATGCAATGTAAATAAAAGCCGCAATCTTGGCATGCTTTAACCTTCAATGCATTATGAAACCCTGAATGGGCTCAAATATTATACTCAGATATCTAAGCATTTTCCATAATTCGATCTTGTAACAGCTTTTTGCATTACTCTCATTCCAAGCTTTGTATAAACATATTCTTTGCAATATATAATAACATGATTATTACTGCAATTAACAATATCTAGCCGTGTATCGGCACATTTTCGTTTTTAATCCAGCGGCAGGCGAGGGAATGTACAGGCACAGTTATTACGGCTGCCAATTGATTTTTTTAACGATGGGAGCGCCATAGAAATTGCATTAGGCAATAAATAATTAAGACAGTGACGCCCCATTGCTGCCCCTTCATTGGCCAAGGATCCACCAACCATATGGCAGGACCGTTTTAATGACTGTGTTTGTTTTATTAACGGCTTTTCCGCACTGATGACGGCAAGAGCCAGAAACGCGTCTGCGGATGTTTTATAGCCGATACATACCCCGTGAGTGCACCGGACCTTGGGAGTATTATGAACTCCTTGTTTTTTGCTGTTTTTAAGCGGTTTCCACCACCGCTCCCGGTTGCACCCGCCGCGAGTTCGGCAAGCCCCAGGTGGAACACTGCTTTGGATTCAATTTGGGCTGTCTGAACCGCCGCTTATGACTCTGTTGACCTATTTAGGTCGTGGCTTATACAAAGCTAGAGTGTTTCACCATATGTGGGACACTCACAGTGTTTTCGTTTTTAATCCAGCGGCAGGCGAGGGAATGTACAGGCACAGTTATTACGGCTGCCAATTGATTTTTTTAGCGATGGGAGCGCCATAGAAATTGCATTAGGCAATAAATAATTAAGACAGTGACGCCCCATTGCTGCCCCTTCATTGGCCAAGGATCCACCAACCATATGGCAGGACCGTTTTAATGACTGTGTTTGTTTTATTAACGGCTTTTCCGCACTGATGACGGCAAGAGCCAGAAACGCGTCTGCGGATGTTTTATAGCCGATACATACCCCGTGAGTGCACCGGACCTTGGGAGTATTATGAACTCCTTGTTTTTTGCTGTTTTTAAGCGGTTTCCACCACCGCTCCCGGTTGCACCCGCCGTGAGTTCGGCAAGCCCCAGGTGGAACACTGCTTTGGATTCAATTTGGGCTGTCTGAACCGCCGCTTACGACTTTGTTGACCTATTTAGGTCGTGGCTTATACAAAGCTAGAGTGTTTCACCATATGTGGGACACTCACAGTGTTTTCGTTTTTAATCCAGCGGCAGGCGAGGGAATGTACAGGCACAGTTATTACGGCTGCCAATTGATTTTTTTAGCGATGGGAGCGCCATAGAAATTGCATTAGGCAATAAATAATTAAGACAGTGACGCCCCATTGCTGCCCCTTCATTGGCCAAGGATCCACCAACCATATGGCAGGACCGTTTTAATGACTGTGTTTGTTTTATTAACGGCTTTTCCGCACTGATGACGGCAAGAGCCAGAAACGCGTCTGCGGATGTTTTATAGCCGATACATACCCCGTGAGTGCACCGGACCTTGGGAGTATTATGAACTCCTTGTTTTTTGATGTATGTATATATATATATATATATATATATATATATATATATATATATATACCCTTGCTCCAAACACCTTTGTCAGAGCACTCATGGACGGGTGCTTTCGTCGTGGGGGTGTACCCACAATATCAATTGAAGCTCATTTTCTTCCTTTCCAAAAGAAGAAAGCACTCGCGGGGGTGGTTGTAACTGTTGTTTAATCACAACGCAACAAACAGGCGCGTTTCAGCTGACGCCTTCGTCGATGTTGTCTGACACACTGGAAGCGGTTATTTTTAAGTCAATCGCGTAATGTCATCAACATTGAAAACAGACATCAATGCAATGTAAATAAAAGCCGCCATCTTGGCATGGTTTAACCTTCAATGCATTATGAAACCCTGAATGGGCTCAAATACTATACTCAGATATCTAAGCATTTTCCATAATTCGATCTTGTAACAGCTTTTTGCATTACTCTCATTCCAAGCTTTGTATAAACATATTCTTTGCAATATATAATAACATGATTATTACTGCAATTAACAATATCTAGCCGTGTATCGGCACATTTCTTTGTTTTCAATGCATAATATATCGCAGTTGACGGACCTCAGGAGATGGCAATCCCTGCCTCTCAACCCTCTTGGCAGAAGTGCCCTCTTTAAAATGATGGTCCTCCCCCGTGTTTTATACATCTTACAAAATATTACTTTTCACCTCCCGGGGAGTTGGTTCCGCGAATTTGACAGTACCCTCACCCGGTTTTTATGGGGGGGCAGCAGATCGCATATGTCCCTGGCACACTGCCACATCCCTCCCTATGACGGGGGCATGGGGGTGACCAACCTTCACCTTTACTATTTAGCCACGAGACTCATCGTGATCCACGACTGGTTCGCGGGCGGCTGGTCTGACCCGGCGTACCAGGTGGAGCTCCGAGCGCTGGACTTCCCACAACTCCAGGCCTACTTGTACGGGGCCCCCATACCGCAGGCCCTCCCCGCATCACCCAGACGGTGCTCATGGCCTGGCGCACAGCCCTGCGACAAACGAATTGGGACCGGAAACTCACTAGACAGACGCCCTTGTGGAGCGGAACTTGGCTGAGAGAGGCATCTTCCCTCCGGGACTTCCACAAGTGGGACCACATTGGGATCTCGCTACTTGGCGATATCTGGGATGGGGACCACATCAGATCCTTTACAGACCTACAACAGCGCTACTCCCTCCACTCCTCTCAATTTTATAAATATTTACAGCTGAGGCACGCCCTCCGAGTTCATATTCCATCTCCCACCTCCCTCCCTGAATTCAGTCCCCTTGAGGCCCAGGTGGTGATGGGGAACCTGGGTAAAGGGGGGGTGTCGCGGATTTACCGTTCACTTGTAAACAACAGTTCCTCATCCCTAGATACGTTACGTGCCCGCTGGGAGGGTTGGCTGGGTCCTCTGGAGGATGAGGATTGGAGGGATGCCCTTATGGCCCCCAAGGAATTGACGACCTCCTCCAAATTACGCCTAGTCCAACTCTACTACCTCCATACGGCCTACCTTACGCCTGCGCGCCTCTACAGCGCTCACATGCGGCCATCCCCGACCTGCACGCGCTGCACCCATGCCCCTGCGGACTTCTACCACATGATCTGGCAATGCCAGAGCCTTGCGTCATTTTGGGCGGGGGTGGAATTGGAGCTCACACTGACCTTGGGGTGGACGGTTCCTCACGACCCACTACGTCTGATCCTGGGGGTATTTCATGGCCTTGATGGATCTTGGGCTGATAAACGCTTCCTGGGAACAGCAGTGGCAGTAGCGAAGCGTGACATAGCGGCACTGTGGTCTCAGGCCAAGCCCCCTACTGTACCGAAATGGAGGCGGGGGTGGACTGGTGTGGAGCCCAAGAGGAACCCCTCTTCGAGGCCCGGGGTTGCCCCGAGCTTTTCGGTAAGATATGGGGTAAGTGGTTCAATCTTGTACCCTAAAGGGAGCGTATGTTTCGTGTACAGATATAATTACAGGCAATTGTCTTTATTCATCCTAAAGATTGATTTACAAATATCTGACGCCTCTTGTTTAAATGTATTCTATTTCAATAATGTGCTTGTTCTTGCTGCCAATGTGTTTTCTGCTGGTCCTTTAAAAAACAATAAAATTGATTATCAAAAAAAAATATATCGCAGTTAATGTATGGACATTTCATTTGTAAATTTAATACTCAATCACCAAGATGAACTGCTAGTTCTTCCCCACTATTCATCCCTTCGGCGGCTTTTGTTTGTAAATCAATAATATAACGTGACTCTAGTCTACGATGTCTTAGAATTCGATCACCTCCCCTTAAGTTGGCAGGTACATGATCAATACCATAGTACTGCAACAGGTCCCTGTTGCTCTGATGCTTACTTTCAAAATGTCTGGCCATTGGATGCGAAGTATCCTTCTTTGCTATGGCTCTCATGTGTTCTAACATGCGGCTCTTTATAGGATGAATTGTACTTCCTATATATTTAAGTCTGCACGGACAGACTAGACAGTATACCGTATAGACTGTATTGCAGGTCAGAAATTTAGTTATCGCTCTGCGTTCCTTTAGGCCTGGTATTTCTTAAGTTAGTGTCTTCTTACTATTGGCACAGACCTTGCACTTGCCACACGGGAAGAAGCCTTTCATTTCTTTAAAAGTGGCCATCTTCTGAATTTTGTTCTCCAAGTGGCTGTGCACTAACATATCTCTTAGCGACCTCGCTTTCTTGAAGGTCACCAGGGGAGCTGGAGGTATATCCGGACCAATGACCACATCCGCTTTCAGGGTATGCCAGTTTCTCCGTAATATATTCCTTAGACGATTGGCATCTTCTGAAAAAGTCGTGGCCATTCTAAATTTCCCTGTTTCTTTATTTTTGTTTTTGTTGTTCTTCTCTTTAAGTAACTGTCCTCTGGGAATGGTATCTACTTTCTTCAAAGTAGTATCCAATAGTTGTTTAACAAAGCTTCTTGCCGTGAATCTAGCGGTACTTTCCCTTGCTGCTGCCTGAAAATCGCAGTCTCTGGTGCTATTTCTTTTTAATCTTAAGAATTCACCATAAGGTATACTATTGATTAGTTTAGGTGGATGGCTACTAGTGGCATGCAGTGTAGAGTTCCCCGCTGTCGGCTTTCTGTACAAGGCTGTACTCAATTTCCCTTCTGATACAAAAACCTTTAGGTCCAGGAAATTAACTGTTGTGGAACTCACTTCCCCTGTGAACTGTAGGTTCACGTTGTTCTTATTTAGATGTTTAATAAAGTCCTGTGCTGATTCTAAGGACCCTTTCCAAACTAAAAAGAGGTCATCAATGTACCTATGCCAAGATACCACATTCTCCATCCATACAGCATTTTCCGACGACCTGTTAAACCTTCACTCACCTGAACTCCAGGTTGTTCAACTTGAGAGATGTGAAGACTATTCCCTGCACCCCCAAAAACCTATGCCAGCCTTAACTGTATTGACATATCCAGCTTGGCTAGAATAGACTTCCAGGGGAAGGGGAAAAATGGGACAAAATAACAACAAACCAAATAAAATGAAGAGAAACACTCCAATGTTGTCGTCTTTTTGGCAAATGATTCTTCTTCTCTAGAAGATAGGTGTATGACCTCAGGGAAGGCTACTTCTTTGTTGCATCAGTAACTAAAGACAAACAGAATGTGTATCACAACATTTATAAAATAATATTTCTTCTTTCGTGCTTATTCTATTATGTATACAACGTTTATTCTAATACCTTTCCTTTGTCACCTTTTTTCATTTATCACGTGGCTTTTTTCTCATTTCTTGACGTGCATCTCATTTCTGGAAGTATTTGAATATTTAAGCTAAGAGAAACAACACATTATTACTGCACTAAATAACTCTTGCTTCACCTTTAAAATTATCACATTTGTACACGTACTTACTATCAATAGTTTCTAAAAGGTTAATTATACTGTCCAAATTACACACAATAATGTATTGCTCTTGTCCTTTTTATCGAGTCTTTTCTTGATTTAAAAACAACTTGACCTTTTTGTTTTGTGTCCTTTCAGATAAATCTCTGAATTGCAAAGAAACTATTGGCTCTCATCAACAGGAATCCGAAGATAAGTGTTCCTTTTCTCTTTTTAATTGTCTGTACAATGATTGCTTATATTGCGCGCAAAAAATCAGAAAGATCTTACTTGATTTATTTGCTCTTCTCTTCTTTTGTCTTTGTTGCAGGTCGGAAGGGTTTTAGGACTGGACTGAAGTGGAAGAGAAATCACCGGAACTCATGAGGTTGCCCTGGATACTCTGGAGGCTGCAGGAAGTCGTCACGTAGCTGGAAGAAAACTCTACGAGGAGCCGACTTGAAAAGTATCAGATGACCGCCTGGAGACACATCTGCAATTGCGCTGGAGAATCAGGTAAGGAAGTTATTTCAAACGAACGCAAGCGCTCTTTACTGTTGTAGCGTTCCTTTTATAGATGAGGGGAAGGGTGGGGTTCCTGTAAACGTGCTCAGAGGGAAGAAACGTGTTCGCAGCATGAGTCAGAGCCCCCTGCCAGAAACGTGCTGCCTGCATGAGTCAGAGCCTTCTGCCAGAAACGTGCTGTCTGTCACAACAACGTGCCTTTCAGGATGAGTCAACAATAAACGTGCAGATTGGTCTTCACTCTGGGCCCTTTCTTTATGGCAGCATTAGTGTTCTCAAATGCAATGAATTTCTCTAGAGCCCCAGTTATGACATGTCATGGCCAATAAAAAAATAAGTAATGAATGCATTAAAAACAAAAAGAATGTCTGTTCAGATACTACACACATAGATAAAAAGATATCAAAATACAAAATGAGGTTGGGCTAGATTATTAGCACAAACCCCAACACGACCATGCCACCTGCTTCTCCCACCAGCCCACGAATAAATTCTCGTAACTGGGGGCGAAGCAGGTGCCCATGGCCGTTCCCGAAATCTGCCGGTAGTAGTCATTCTGAAATAAAAAGATGCTATTATTTAGACAAAATTCCGTGAATTCCAGCAGCATTAGATTATGTTCTGCAAATTTCAGTGGTCGTTTATTCAAAAAAGATTTGACCGCATTAAGACCGTCCTGGTGGTCTATACCTGTATATAGACTTGCAATGTCTAATACTATCAGTTTGTACGAAGGATCCCATATCAGTTTTTCTAACTGGCACAGAAAGTCCTTAGTGTCCTTAATATAGGACGCCAGTTCTGTCACAAATTGAAACAGGAAATGATCTATGTATATCGAAAGATGCTCAGTTAGACTTCCTTGTGATGAAACAATGGGTCTACCTGGGGAGTGTTCAGTATCTTTGTGGACTTTCGGTATATGGTAGAACGTGGGTGTTATAGGATTCAGACATCGAAGAAATAGATATTCATCAGTTTCTAACATCGCTTTCTCATACCAACATCTTATCAGAGAATGATACTTGGTTATGCTTTCGTTGTAGCTTTCTTTTGTTACCCTGTTGTAACACTTAGGGGCTGATTCCGATTCGGGCCGGAAATCTCTCCGACCGAGTCGGATTCGGAGAGATTTCCGACCGAACCGGACTCTAGCAGTCCGACCGAACGAGTACGATGCAGACGCATGCTATCGGACTCGATTCGGTCGGACTCCCATTGAAGTCAATGGGAGCCGGTCGTACGACACGTACACGGGCTCCCATTGACTCAATGGGTGCGTCGCGAACAAGGGTGCCCCCTACAGCGGGTACGCGTCGGTGCGACTCGCGCCTTACATGTATGTGTAGGGGGGACCCATGGGTCCCCCCTGTGTGCGACTCGCGCCACGGACCCCCGAAGTCCGGCTCCGACTGCTCTTTCGAGCCGGACGGCGCGAGTCGGTCGGACTGTTCGAGGCGCGCATCGTACTTGCCCGGTCGGGGAACGTCTCCATTGCGTGGTGCGAGTCGAGTCCGTACGAGTCGGTCGGAGCGGTTTGGAGCCGGGAACGAGTCGGTCGGGGATTTCGCGTACGCTCGCATCGTACATGCTCGCGCGGACGGGTGTTCGAATCGGTCGGAAACAGGGCGTCCGAATCGGATCCGGTAAAGCCGAATCCGATTCGGTGCCCTGCCCGGCCGAGATCGGAATCGGCCCCTTAGTATCCGACAGTTGTCTTTGTGTTTCAGCACAATATTGTTCCCTTGTCTGTAAAACAATATTGCCTCCTTTGTCGGAAGGTTTACACACTATGGAAGAATCTTTTTGTAGATTTTCCAGGACTTGTTGTTGTTCTCTCGTGATATTGCAGTTTTTTCTGCAGTTTTTTCTAGTTCTTAAATGAAGAAGATCTTTGTTTACTGCTTCTGCAAATATGTCCATTGAATCAGTTGGCATTTGGGATAGGAACTGTGATGTAGGTTTAAATGGACTACTGGCACTCTTTTGTTCAATTCCTAACCTAGCTATTCTCTGTGAAACGTCAGGAATAGTGTCCATCTCGTTCTCATCCTCTGAGCGCAGACTTTCCAGAGCCTCCAAGGCTTACAAGTCATCTCCTGTCAAGATATCGGTTGCAGAAGATTTTGATTGTTTTTTTCTCAATTTTGTAGCTGTTGTCTTGAGCTTGAAATATTTATAAAGTTTGAGCTTTCTGGTAAATTTGAAAAGGTCAATCCGAGTTTGGGTGTATTCCAATTTATTTAATGGACAAAAGGTTAATCCCAATTTTAACACTGATTCCTCTGTGGTGGTAAGCTTTCTCGATGTGAGATTGATGATAGTTAAATTCTCAGTGTCTACTTCCATTTGTTCGCCCTCTTGCTGCACGTTATGCGTGGGGACATATTGCCTCTTCTGGAGCCAGCCCCCCTTCTTGTTTTGCGGTTGTTCCTTCTGGTGGCTTGCTTTTGCCCCCTCTCAGCCAGGACTGGCATATGAGATGGATGAGACGGAACTCCTCGCAAAAAGGGATCTTTTTGTGTTGGTCTCCTGATATTAACTAATATTCACATCTCCTGAAAATTCATTTTCCGTCATGACTGATTCTGATGTCTCCACCCGTTCAGGGGCTGATGCTGCTTTTTTGGCTGATAACTCTCCCCTTGGTCCATCGAATTTTTTAGCAAAAGTTAGTACTCTCCCTTGTGCATAATCCCTCTCGTCTCTTTCAAATTTTTCTTGCTTTCTTTGTTTTATTTCCTGCTCATACTTTATTAATCGTTTTTTCATCTGTTCCTTTAGTTCTTCTTGCTTTGCTTTGTCCTCATCCTTGGCTATTTCACTCTCCACTTCCTGTATTTCTTTTAGAGCTTTGTCACGGTCACTCCAGGCAAACTTTACCAAAATGGTTAGCATGCCTTAGCTGGATTCCGCAGTATGTTCAGCACATTCTTCCAATAAGAATGGGTCCGGATTTTCATAAGCCGGTACAGTATATATACGTAACGCTCTCGGGACCCGATTTACATCAATATAGCTCTGAAGGGAGGTTGCTTCCCACCATTTTCTCGTTTCCCGTTCATAAAGTCTCTCCAGAGTGGTGTATCTTGAGACTAAACTTGTAGTAATTCTAGAGTCATTTGTATTACGATGTTGTTCCGATCCTGAGTTCTTATTAAAGATGTCCAATGCCGCTTCACTGCATGCCGACTCGCTAAACATGATATTTGACAAGATATCACAGTGTTCGTTATTGCTGTACAACCACCCCCTCGTCCTACCGCTTGCTTTTACTTCTCCCTCAGTGAATTGATGCACCACTTACCGATGGGAATTCATCGGCGGTCCTGCGCGTCCTCCGACTCGCTGGTTGTTGACCTCCAATGCCGGTAGTCCTCAGCGATGGTGCGTCCGAAATGAATCCTTGCTCCAAACTCCTTTGTCAGAGCACTCACGGACGGGTGCTTTCGTCGTGGGGGTGTACCCACGAAATCAATTGAAGCTCATTTTCTTCCTTTTCCAAAAGAAAAAAGCACTTGCGGGGGCGGTTGTAACTGTTGTTTAATTACAACGCAACAAACAGACGCTTTTCGGCTGACGCCTTCGTCGATGTTGTCTGACACACCGGAAGCGGTTATTTTTAAATCAATCGCGTAATGTCATCAACATTGAAAACAGACATCAGTGCAATGTAAACAAAAGCCGCTATCTTGGCATGGTTTAACCTTCAATGCATTATGAAGCCCTGAACGGGCTCAAATATTATACTCAGATATCTAAGCATTTTCCATAATTCTACCGTGTAATGGCTTTTTGCATTACTCTCGTTCCAAGCTTTGTATAAACATATAAATTGCAAAATATAATGACATGATTATTACTACAATTAACAATATCGAGCCGTTTATCGGCACATTTCTTTGTTTTCAATGCATAATATATCGCAGTTAATGTATGGACATTTCATTTGTAAATTTAATACTCAATCACCAAGATGAACTGCTAGTTCTTCCCCACTATTCATCCCTTCGGGGGCTTTTGTTTGTAAAGCGATAATATAACGTGACTCTAGTCTACGAAGTCTTAGAATTCGATCACCTCCCCTTATGTTGGCTGGTACATGATCGATACCATAGTACTGCAACAGGTCCATGTTGCTCTGATGCTTACTTTCAAAATGCCTGGCCACTGGATGGGAAGTATCCTTCTTTGCTATGGCTCTCATGTGTTCTAAGATACGGATCTTTATAGGATGAATTGTACTTCCTATATATTTAAGTCCGCACGGACAGACTAGACAGACTAAACCGTGATCAACACTTGAAGTGACCGAAACGCGTAATGGCGAAGTTGGAGTGAGCTAATAAAGGATATTTAGCACGATTTCGGAGTCCGTTCCCTTCTGTCCGTGCGAGGAGGATTTTGGTTGGGAGACACATTGAAATTAAAATATATATATATATATATATATATATATATTTGTACATTTGATCAAAATTGATTAACATGCTAATCTTGTGATCTTGTAGCTCATTGATTGTGACAGCAGGGCCACAGAGTAAGTTGGCCCCTGTATAAGTATTAAAAATTATTTCTAAGTGATTCCTATTAGAACATTGCTTTGTATGCATGGCCTTGGTGACCCCAGTTCCACTTTAATATAGGGTGCCCCGTGTTTCATTTTGAATATGCCTTTAATGCGGTGATGTTATTGGCCAGCCTCCCCACTCTGAACATTGCTCCAGCACCACTGTGGGCGTGTGGCAGCGGATCGGGCATATCAGGTAGTTAAACCCATCGCGCCGGTACAATAAGGCGCCAGAAAGTCCAACCAAGCAACTTTTCACAGCATCTCTGTTTGGCAAACAAGGTACAGTAATAGAAATCTTCTGAAATAGACAGCTAAGTTATAATTACAGCTTGAAGAATTAATTTTTCATCCAAGCACCGTCTCCTTCACGGTGCCAAGAGCCGGTGGGCCCTGCCAGACAAGCACATTTATGCTGAGAGGCTGAGACAGCTCGTTGTTGCCTCTGCACTCCAGCCGAAGCACGCCATATGCTGGGAGCATCCGAAATAGCTCCCTTTGAGCGCACATAATGTACTGTACGGCTTGCGGTTATATTTCATCTGCAAACAAGCCGCTGAATTCTCGTTCCGGGCGCTGGCCACCTCCCGCATGCCTGGTGAGTGCGGCTCATGAAAGATTTATTGAATTCTTTTATTAGGGGATCTAATTATTTCAAGCATTGTATTATGGATGATTCACGAGAAATGGAAAAAGGCCTTCCGCAGGAAGCCACGCTGCCTCATTTTCCATCTGGAGCATTGATTATTCGCACTTGCATCACAGCAGCTGGTTTGCTCTGCAGCTAGTTCTGTCCATTTCATGTAAGCATTGTTAAAGCATCAGTTCTGCTCTAGACCAGAGCTAGCCTTCATCCCCTGCTCCCATCAGCCCCCGCACCCGGTTTGCATACACAGGATGCGTCACCAAGGAGCGGTGCACGACCCCTAGGGCGCAGATTCAGGCTTGTTTTTGTGAATATTGTCCGAACCCCGATTTTCGAGAGTGCATCATTAAGAAGGTTTTAGTTTACACTAAATTACACTTACCATCTACAGAGGATGAGTAATTTGTGCAAGAACAGATTCTGGGACGGTCCTTAATCAGAGCCTCACCACAGAGATCTATGAACACAGAAAGCGGACTGTACATTCAGACGTGAACTGTTTCCCAGAATTAGAAGTAGCGCTTTTTCACCCGTTTGGATTTTAGGGAATGGATATATGAACAGATCCTGGGAATGATGAGATGGTCCCCTGACATCAAGAGAATCATTCGGAACAGCCCACCCAGTGGGAGGAGGCTTCTTGAAGTGAGCAGGTAAAGGAATGACTGCATTCGCTGGTGATGGGCTTTCACGGGGGTCAGTATCCCCCAGGAAAGCTGTAGGGCCTGGCTCTCACTTTCTTAGCATCAGAGCCTAGAAAGAGAGGAGACACTGTCTTCTGGTCTGCTTACCTGATGAGCTCGAAGCCCATCTTGCTGTAAAAGAGAAGCATGAAAGGTCATTGGGAGGACAGGACCTCCCAAAATGCGGTGGGACGATTGACACTGCACCTCCTTCAGAAGGAGAAACCCAGGTAGGGCTTAATTTGAGCCAGGGGTTGAAGGTGGGGCCCACCAGCACTCGTTTTTGGGGACCAGCACTTATTTTTCCTCATCAGTCTTTGACACAGAGCAAGAGAGAGAAAAACACAAGAGGAGGAAAGAAGGAGCAAGAAAATCACAGAAAAATAGTGGCATAAAATGAAACTAGGTGTAAGAAAAGAACCTGTAAGAGTGAGATAAATAGGTGGGGAGGGTCTGTTGGTGGACGAATGGAACATGAGCTGGAATCCAGACCATGCAGCCTTGGTACTCAGCATCCTTGATATTTGTGGCGTTGGCATGAGTTTCTGAGCAAAACATTGAGGCCCGTACTAAATTCTTTTACAAATTAAGCACTGAACTTCGACTATGCTCTTTTTCTATTCTCTGCAAGGGAGGGCCCTGGTGTAACCACTTACTTGGCTCAGCCATGGGAGGATCCAGACCAGAGAGCCTGTCAAACATTTGTTTGCACATCAAGCGTTGTTTGCATGATTGCTTGCATTTGAGCCTCTGGTGCTGAATTTTGTTCATCTTTGGTTTCCTGCCAGCTTAAAGTATATCATTTGTTGACCCATGTAAGGTCTCTGCCCTGTGAGGCATATATCAAACATTAGGGCACTACTGAACAAACGCCTCTAGGGGCACATGTAATCAGACCTTTTCCCATGAACGTCAATTGACGAAAATGTCTGGGGTAGTGGAAGTGACGTCACATGCCATTTGACCTTTACTTTCACTCTCACACATGCTTACACATACGCACACATTCACACACACTTTCCCATATAAACACGCTCCCAGCCACAAGCATGCACCCAACATATATTTAAAAGCATTTTTAACTTGTCTCAGCTGCCAAGGATGGTCATACTGTTCTAATTGTACTCCTATTTTTATTACACTAATAGTGAATAATATAATATTCCCTATTAGTGTAATAAACATATTGACTGAAAACGGAGAAAATGGTGCCCCAAATTACGTTCATAAGGACGAGCTGCCCCTGTGTTCCTGGCACTGATTTAGTCACTTCTAAGGCCAGGGGTTACAAGGGGCAAGCCAGGGGTTGCATTTGCGACCCCTGGCAACCCCTAAATTACATGCATGCCTTTTCCTGCCCACCCCTGATTCAGGTCCTTCTCCCTTGGCCTGCACTTCCCTCAGTGGGTCAGTCACCCTTATTGAGGCCAGTGGGGGGACCTCCTGTTACTGGCTTTCCTCCCAGCATCCAACGCTAAACAAAGGCAGTGTGACCGAACTTGAGCTGAAGGGACAGTCCAACGCCGACAATACTAAAATAAACCGTGGCTGGAAAAAGGGCTGCTTCAAAGATGACCCTTTCCTGACCCTCTTCATCATGGTCTCATCCCTTCTTGCGGAAGTAGGCACCTAATCTCACTCCATCTTCTGTAAGAACAAAATGCCCTCAGTGAACCCCCAAATCCTTCTCGCTGTTGTGCTCTCCCTGCTTTTCATCACTGCCCTCTCAGAGTGTGCCGATAGGAACAGGTGGTGGGTTTACAGAACACTGAGACAGGACATCCTTAGGCATCTCCCCACAGGGAAGTCCTACTCACAAAAGTAACATTGAGTCCTTGAGCTAAGGATGAACTTTCAAGAGTAAGGTAGGCCAACCCCACACACTACAACTCACACTGGTTCTTCTTTAGGGTGTAATGTGAGGATTGAGCCAGGTATTGAAGTTTTGAAATAGCTCATTATTTAACTTTATACTACAAAAAGGAGTAAGTGACCAGGCTGACTAATTTAAGTTTTTTTTCCCATTCACTCACCACAAGATACATTGGGATTTGACACTTGAATTATAGGTTTTATTTTGGCTCAATTCAACACAATGTTTCATACTAACTAGAGTTATAGGGTGACTAGCCCTTTCTGAGAATGTAGCTAGTTAGGCACCAGCTCTCCACAGTGGGTGCCCAACCTTCTAAGCATCCTCCCAAACTGGAAGAGCACAAGTAAAGAGAGAGCACAAAAAAGGAAGGCTTTCATGTTTGAATCTGTGTAGGACATGGCTAGAGAGGCACCCTACTGAACATTCACTGTGAGAGCAGAAAACATCTCTTTGAAGCAGTGACACCTTGTGGCTAGTTTGGGTATTGCTTTGGATGTGACTTCAAATGAGATACTTCTCAGCCTAATCAATCATCACCTACTCAAAGGTATTCCTTTGGTGTCAGGCCATCCTAACTGAGAGGAAGAGGAGCGTGGTCAAGGCACAGTCAGTGACAAAGAGCAGATCGCCTGAGCAGTTAAGAGGAGAGAGAAGATTGGGTGGTTTTTATGACTCAGAAGAGTGTTTAAAAAGCAGATTGCAATGAACAATACAAATTAGGTGGTAGACAACAAATATTCTATTTTGTTTATGAACTTAGAAAGCATTTGCACGGCTCCCTACTCACGCTTCAGCTGAGCATATAGAACCACATCCTGGGATGAATAAATAATGAGCAACTAAGGGGCATATTCTCAAGGACTTATCGCCGATTTATCGGCACTTTAGCGCCGCAAAAGTGGCGATAGATTTATCGCCCAGTTCTCAAGCTGGTGCAAACTGCCTATATCGCCAGTTTTCCAGTGATAGCTTCCGCAAAAAACATCGCCACGGATGAGAGCGACAACTAACACCAATGATATGCAGAGTAGGCGTTCCCGTGCAAAAACACACGAAAACACCACTTCGCGATATTCTCAACGACCAGCCAGATCTGCGATGCGATCCAAAAACAGGCGATAAGGCGCGCTAGCAGCAGGGATTTAACACCTGCCTTTTACTGGTGTAAAGCAGGACGACAACCTGCAGCATGAAAGGGAGCCCAGCCCAGAGCCACATCTGAAGACCAACACATGTCATGGAGCTATTGGCCATGCAGCTCGGAGACCCAAGAGGTCCACAACACCCACCGCCACCACCCCCAGGGCCCCCCCCCCCCCTCCCTGGACTACCACCGAGGCAGCGCAGAACAAGACAGCTGACCTTCCAAAAACGGCATGGCCCCTCAGCCACACAATTGCAGAATGTGGGGAGAGGTGGGAACCAAGCATGTGTGAAGGAGGCAAGTCACCCATGAATAAGAATGTACAAAATGCCAATTGTGGCGGTGATGTGCTGGATAGACTTCAGTATGCAGAGCACAGACATGTCCATGTGGACATATACTGCTGGTGTTTGTAGTGTTGTGGACAGTGGACGTAACCATGTCACCTCAGGCAGTGGGGAAGACCTCGGTCATGTAGCTGTGTCGTCCCCCCGTAAGCGTAAGTGGAGTGGGCTTGTCCGCCGTACGCCAGTCCAGCGTAGGAGTGTGAATAAATAGGCCGGGGCTCTGGAATGGTTCACTTCCCGATGGCCAACACGTCTGCCAGGGCGGCGCCCCTCACCGTGCCACGAGTCCACCGCCGTGACCGCCATCCTCCTCAGCCGATCGCTGGCTTTCGCAACACAGGCCCCCAGAGCACCCAGCGGCACAGCACCTCGGAGTCATGTTTGTGCTGACTACTGCCTTCGGCCTACACTGCGGTCAGCAAGTCCCCCAATTCAAATCGAGTCTTGATTTATTTATGGTGCAGTCCAGTAGGCAACAGACATTGCTTCCAGTGCGGCCTGCCCGGACAACGCATCATCACTGGCTGCACCCCCGCTATGCGCTTCAGGTGCCACTAACTCAGTGCACTACAAGTCATCGCCAAGTGGCTGTGGGCCCTTGCTGACCGCTGCCTCCGGCCTACACTGCGGTCAGCAGGGCATCCCACATATCAAATCCAATCCTGAACTGCAAGGACACGCCATCATCCCTGGCTGCACACCTGCTGAGCGCTTTAGGTGCCACTAACTCAGTGCACCACAAATCATCGCCACGTGGCTGTGGGCCCTTGCTGACAGCTGCCTCCGGTCTACACTGCGGTCAGCAGGTCCCACAATTCAAATCGAGCCTTGATTTATTTATGGCGCAGTCCAGTAGGCAACAGACATTGCTTCCAGTGCGGCCCACCCGGACGACACATCATCGCAGGCTGCGCACCCGCTGAGCGCTTCAGGTGCCACTAACTCAGTGCACCACAAGTCATGGACCCTTTATGTTTGAATCTTGTGTGTGTGATTCCAGATCTGGCGCCGCTACCTCAGTGTACTGCAAGTCATGCACCCTTTATGATTGAATCTGTGTGTGTGATCCGATGATCACTGTTCTAGTTGTTGCCAGCAGCAACCACTCCCTGAGGGCTGGCTTAAACTCACTCCACACCCATCCAGCACAGACGTCACTGGACATGTGACCCTGGTAATAAAAAGGGGCCGGACGCACGTGCCAGTAGCCAGTTCCACTATCTATCTAAGTGTGACCGTGTGGTCATTATGTATGCATGATGGCCCCGGGCCCTACCACATTACATTGTGCTGTGGACAGCGGACGCAACCATGTCACCTCAGGCAGTGGGTAAGACCTTGGACACATAGCTTTGTCGTCCCCCCCTGTAAGCGTAAGCGGAGTGGGCTGGGCAGTGTACGCCAGTCCAGCTTAGGGGTGTGAAGAATTTGCCCTGGGCTCTGTGCGTGGTTCAGTTCTGGCCTGGACAAGGAAGTAACTAATGCGTGTGTCTCTGTTGTAGTGTCGGCGCCACCTGGCCTGCAATCGACAATGTTGCAATGTAGCATGCACCCGGAGGACGGGCTCGCACGAACGGAGAAATGAAGGAGCGCAAGACCGCTCGGGGTCTTGGCTCATACATGCCAAGTGTTGTGTGTATCTGTATTGCCGCAGCATGAGCCAAATGCCTAGCCTTAATCACAGCGCGAGTTCAGCCAGGCATGAACTCTACATCTGTGTCCACCCTATCCTTACCATAGGCCTACACTCACGTGGCCGCCCACCTTCAATTGCCAACATCACAGTGTCGTTGCAGGCTTGTGGACATGCGCAGACAGGCATGACGATGGTGTGCGTAGGAGTGCAAGTGATGCAACCGCGCAGCGCACACAAGTAAATAGGCTCGGGGGGAGGGAGGAGCAGCTGTGAGGCAACGTAACACACAGTGATGCCGCTCATTTGCCACATGCAAGACATGTCAAACATGAATCCCAAAGTCGCACACATCCCACCCCCAACAAGCCACATCACATTTCCTGAATGCAAGCAGATGACAAACTAACATTAGGGATGAAAGCTCCTTTGTCTGAACTATCAGGCGGAAGCACATCTGCACCTCCGACCTCGGAATTGCATGTGCCCGGCACCCCCTGACAGATACTATAGCAGCTGATGATGACTCCCACACTACGCACAGCCCGACGAAAGACCAACGTATACACACCCCACACACAGAAGTCCTTGCTCGAAGTTATCTTGCATGGAATGGCCTTCACACTTACTCCCACACCATCCCAGGCGTACAACCGTTGCACACTAAAACAACTCATTGATCCGAGCTGTGGCATTTCATCCACAGAACTGGCGCAGGTCAGAACAGTGCCGCTTCAACCAGAGCCACTAACGCAATGGCAGAACATCCCGGACACATGCACAACCCCTGTCAGGTGGAACTGTACCGTGCACGTATGCTGCATTTACTGGGGGCGCTGCCATTGGCAGTGCTGCGGATCAGTTACCGGCTAAGCTTCCGCCTTGCCAACGTCACCTGCGTTCAGCCTGTGTTGCATTGTTGATCGTGCATTTTTGAGTGGTCCATGGATGTCTGCCTATCCAACAGGAGAGTAGCTGAACTGGATTTTGACATGTGTGTGCGCCCCCTGTTGGCCCACGACCAGGAGTGTCACCGTGATACCCGTTTATGGGATGCCTTGATACTTGGCATACATGCTGGCAGCTGGACCTGGGAGATTGCACAACTCCTCGTGTGCAGTGACCACATTGAACCGCTCCCCTATTGGGCTGTAGTAATAATTGGTGAAAGGGGGTGGACGCAGCACATCTGTCCGGACCTGCTAATGGAATGCCTCGCCGTCCTGTTTGATGATGTCGACAACGATCTCATGTTGGAAATGATACCCTACGAAGCTGCAATCGCTTTCATGGACGAGTAACTACGTACCTGCAGCCACAACAGAATGGAACCCATTGCACATGTCCCAACACCTTGTTGCATCTTGGAGATCTGGTCACATATCCCACGACAACAGTGGACATGGCTGCATTCGCCTGGACTCCGATTACATGAGCGGACAACAACTCGGGTTAACACACACCTGTGAAAGGTGAGGCACTCCCCCGGAGTGGACATCGGCGCTTGGCAACGTTCCTCATTCTGACATACTGCAGCATTGGTCTGCATGTTGTGGCACTTATCTTGCCCATACTGACACGCATATGCTAATAAAGTCTACACACCTTCACTTGTATTCAACTGTGATGAGTGTTGATCTGAATGATAATGTGTGTCTCACTGCCTATCTGGGTCACGGCCATACATGCGCATTGATAGCATTACCCAGCGAGTACTTTTTGTGGAATCACTGTCCCTACATTCATCCATACTTTCATACTTGATTGATCATAGCCATGACACATCTGTGTGAATTAGAATGTTTTATTCACATTCAGTGGAGTGTTGAAGCTGGAGCAGTACAGGGCCATGCAAACCCCACTTTACATTGTTGCCCCGTGTAGGGCCAGCCAGAGTCCTTTAGGGATTGACAAGTTCATCGGAAGAGGAAGACTTCAGTCTGCAGTGTGATTGCTGTGTCATTGGTATCCAAACAAAATATGGCAGTCCATGTCGAGGTCCAAGGTGAGTGTCACTGAGTGTATCGGGGGACAGTGGAAGGTGTTATTCCAGGGCATGATGCAGAGGGCAGAACCAAGCTGAAACAGGCCATATGGCGGAGATGAATGCTACCACTTCATTCTTACCACAAAGCCAGATTCATCATCATCTTCGTCCTCTGATGTGCAGGTGCCTCACATGTGGGTGGTGGTGTTTAGTCTGCATCACTGTGTGGCACTGACACATCAGGGGCTGGAGGTGGAATGTCTGCCGCACTGTGTGGCACTGACACTTCAGGGGGCGGAGATGTGGATGGAGTAGTAGCAGCAGCATTCATCCGTGCAAGGCCTTGTGGGGCAATGCCATGATGAGGATCTGCAGGGCATGGAAGATCACAGCTACACCTCGCTGGTGTGCAGCCGTGGCAAACATTCTTTCCGCCTGCATCCACTCCAAGCTCTCTATCATTCTCCTTATGTGTCCCAACTCCCGGCTGACAGCGCTGGAGCCACTCTGACTAGACAGTTGTTCTTGGCTCAGAGTCATGACTCCAGCGATGTCAGCCATGGATTGTTGGAGAGCATGGAGCGGACAGTGGGTGTCCGTTAGGGACTGTAAGTGGTCCCTGATGGGACTTAGACACCCACATATGGCATCTAGTTTGGCTGCCATGAGGTCGAACCCCACCCGCAGCTGATCAGCCATCTTCTCCTGGCACCCTAACACATGGCGTTGGAATGCCATGTGTTGGTCGTGGGGGTCCTGGGAGACAGCCGTGGTGGTGGGTGCTTCCTGCTGTGTGATCTGTGCTGGGGTGGGGTCTCCTCGATGCAGCTGGGCTGCCCTGCTCCTGGAGGTGGGGTGCCGAAGCTGTCCGTGAGCTGTTGGAGGGCGTCAGTGTCGATGTTGGGGAGGTCCTCTTCATCATCAGTGCAGAGTTGTTCTGACGGGATGGCTTGGACACTTAATTTTGCCATCTGATTTCAATGTCATGCTTGTAACTTTGTCTTCCACTGAGAGGTGTCCTCGGACCCTCTGACTGATTTTGTGCAAATCAATAAAAATCTGTTTAAAAATAAATCAGTGCCGAGTTGTTGGGTCTGCTCTGCAGGAGGTGTTGATTCTCCTTCTGCAATGTGAAGGGGAGATGCAGATTGACATTGTGTTCACATGTATGTTCACGCATTGTACAAGTTTACTAACAGACTGCATGACAATGTACATTGTGACTGTTTGTGAGGAGATGCCTATTTGATGCAGGACAGTTGACATTTACTAAAAAGAGCTGGAGGTTGAAGAAACAGGGTAAGCAACAGAAGAAGCCGGGGTCACGAGGCGCATCCCCGGTTTCAGTCTCTTCTGAACGCACTTATGATTTGCGAGATAGGGCGAGAATTAAATCACCAGATAGGTTTCAGGTCCCTGATACGCGTTCTCCTCGTTCTTCACAGGCACCGACAACTTCACAGGCCAGTGGAGGAGATCGCCAGGATAGAGGAAGGGGTCGAGAGGCTCCCCAGGGACGAGACCAACCTCGACAACAAGTCAGAGGGAAAGCCGAAGAATTTCCGCGTTCTCGCCCAAATTTCAGAAGAAGAAAGTTGCCGCTGTTACAGCGAGATATGCCACAGACGGTGAGAACGAGACTCCTGAATTGGACGTGGGCAGTGACCCTCCTAGACAGCGCTGCGGAAGTTACCATAGTGCGGGAGGCGCTACGTCCTCATGTAGAGGCAACAGCAACTGATACATTCATTACTGTTGAGACAGCAGACACCCGAGTGGCACCCCTGACAGATTATATAATATTGTAATTCAGATCGAAGGTGATATACAGCGTGTTATAAAAGGGATTTTTTGGGAAAATCTGACCTCTTCGTATGACATTTTGTTAGCGGAGGCGGATTAGCCGCCCCCATTCGTACTTGCTGCGCGTAAAGGGGAGGAGGTAATCCTTCCGAGCTTTTCTCGTCATGTCCCAAAGGACAAAGCGGAGGCTCTAGCAGCTGAGTGGGCTGTGTCCCTGGCTCCAGCGCTATACCGCAACCACGTGGGCTGGGATGAGGATTCTCCACCCCATGAAATACCTTTACGGTCCCTACCACAGCCACAACCCCAATATCCCATCAAACGGGAAGCTAAAGGTCCCGTTTCCGAGATTCTGACTCAGTTAGAATATCAGGGAGTGATTGAAACATGCGTGTCACCTATGAATAATCCCCTTTTCGCGGTTTCTAAACCCGATGGATCGTACCGCTTAGTTTTGGATTACCGACATTTGAACTCTCATTGTCGGACCTTTGCGGTGCAAAACACACATAGTTCTGCGCTTGTAGACAGTCTTGTTCGTAAGAAATATAAAACTACACTTGACCTATCCAATGGATTCGACACGCACAACTTAGCCCCGGAGAGTAGCCAATGGAGCGCTTTTACCTCTGGTGGTAAATTATTCAAATTCCGGCGTTTACCAATGGGCTACAAGAACAGTCCAGGCGTATTCGCTGCCCGTGTTGTCTCTTTGTTAGACTGCATAGACCCAGATGCATGTTCGTACGTCGATGACATTTATCTGACAGACGACGAATTATTCATGCATCTTTCCCGAGTGGACCGCATTATTCTAGAATTTGCGGTTTTAGGTTATAAGTTTACCTTTGCCAAATCTCACATTGCTGAATTTACCATTTTGTTCTTGGGCTACGAGCTCAACAATGAAGGTAAGGGCTTAGCCCCCCATTTCCTAGAGAAATGTGCACTTTTGTGCCCTCCTACTACTCTGAAGAAACTTCAGTCTTTACTGGGTTTTCTGAACTTCAGGCGTACTTACATTCCCGAATATGCCCAGCGTATCAAGCCACTGTATGCCTTGATACAACCTAACTTTTCGAAGTCATGCTGGCTTCCGGAGCATTCCTCCATTCTGCAGTCTTTGCAGACAGACCTTCTTGAGTCTAAATACTTGTTGACTCGTGATAACCACAAAAACCTGGTGATTAGAATAATTCCAGGGGCAGTGGGTTTCACGTACTTAACCTTTAATGAAGGTGACACAGTACCCATCGCATACAAGTCACATCTTTACACTTCGCGGAAATGCGCTTTTCATCTGTGGAGAAAGTTCTGACTGCAGTGCAGATGGCGATTCTAAAGGAACGCGCACTGGCACAGGGAAAACGCATTCTGGTGGTAACACCATATCCTGCCCTAGAGGCAGTGACAAAGGCAAGTGTTTCGAACTCTAAAGCTTTGCACCCCCGTTGGATTCAATGGGCGACCTCTTTGACGTCTCCGGATGTCACTTTTATTTTTGATTCTTCTCTTCAGACTCAGGAGTTTTTGCAGTATGAATTCGTTCATCCTCCTCCTCTGTCCTTGCTACCGCTTGAGGATTACGACTGTGTTATCTATACCGATGGTTCGGCACAACTGGCCACGGGTTCCAAGCATGCCTATTCAGCCGCATGTGCTATTGTTGCAGGTACTTTTGTGAACGGTAAGTTCAAGACTACTGTAGTGCATACTCAGGCACTCGGGGACAGTACTGCACAATTGGCCGAGCTGCGTGCATTGGTGCTCGCACTTGAGTTCGCTACTCCGGATGTGACCACTCTAATTGTATGCGATTCTTACTACTGTGTTCAGTCTTTCAATGACAATCTGTTCTTTTGGTCGCAAAATGACTACAGAGACGCCAAAGGTAGCACAATTAAGCATAAAATGCTTTGGGTTCGAGTGGCAGATTTAAAACAACGTCTGCCTCTCACACAGGTGGTTCACACCCTTGGCCACCAGCATGTGGGCGCACACGCTGTTGGTAACGCTTTGGCAGACGAAGCTGCCAAATCAGCAGTAGCCACGTGTTCGGTCGCAGCAGTTACTAGATCCATGACTAAAATCGATACTGATATCTTGGCAGCTATTGCTGCAACGACGGAAGGTACCAAATATCCCTGGGCTTTCCCTTCCAAATATACTTATCATTTAGGTCCCGAACAGGCTCCTTTCGTAAGTATTCCAGACGTTGGTGATCGGCTGATTCCCAACGCGGACCGCAGGCTTTCCTTGATAACTGCAGCACACGAGGGCATGGCTTCGGCTCATGCAGGCGTGTCTGCGACTGTTTCCATCTTGCAGCAGCGTTACTGGTGGCGTGGTTTATACAAACAAACCCGTACTTATGTGCTTTCTTGTGACGTTTGTCAGCAGATTAAGCCTTCTACGGTTACACGTCCACCGCAAACACCGCTCTGCATTTCAAACAGACCTTTTGCGTGTGTTTACCTGGATCACTGCGGTCCGTTCTCTTCAGACACTGCATATAAATACATCTTGGTTGCAGTGGACTCGTGCACACGGTTCCTCTGGGTCTGGCCACAACGGAGTGCTGACGCTCGAAATGTCATAAAGGATTTGCGTGTCTTTGTGGGAGTTTTCGCATGCGGCACCTTCCATTCGGACCAAGGTCCAGCGTTTGCCTCTAAGGCTTACAAGGACGCAATGGGTTCCCTGGGGGTGCGGGTGAAATATTCGTCTCCATATCGGCCTGAGGGCAATTCGATTGTTGAACGAATGAACCGTGACTTAAAGCAATCCTTGACAGCTAGAGTCTTAGGTACTGGCAGGAACTGGCTGGCCCACTTGTATACCGTACAACGTGCACTTAATAATCTCCCTAGAAAACCTCTGGGTGGGCGGACCCCATATGAAATGCTCTTTGGCATATGAATGTTTGTGCCCGACCTTGATGGTCTAGACATGGCGGCGCAGTCCGCCATCTTTGATGTAGATAACCATTCTACTATGTTACAGGGTTTACAAGAAGACCGAGACAAACTTGCAAATGAACATTTACCTTCAGCCACAGACGCTGCGTTGCAGATTCCGGTTGCCGGCTGGCTTCCGAAAAATTGGAGATCTGGTTCGAGAGAAAGTGGAGAACAAAAAAGAATTTGGCCCATCTTATCGTGCACCAGTTCCAGTCCTTGGCTTGAAGGGTACTCGTACAGTAATCTTACCATCACTTCCTGGTCGAAAGGACAACAGATTCATCTCAGTGGACAATGTCAAGCTACAACATCTGGCCGATCCTGAATAGTGTAACACCAGCGGTCTCTTGTCCAGTCATTTCCCGGACATATGTTCGTGGCCCTCTTGCCCGAACGGTTACAGATGTTGCTATCGAGATGGTAGAGTTGCCTGATCGCTTACTCGACTTCCCGGCTTCCCCCTGCGAAGAGGAGACTGAGTATACATACCCTGCCAACGAGTCGGTGGCTCACGCACCAACTACGCCACTTAGCCCAACACGTTATTCCTTTGACTCGGATTCCACCTCATCACTAATCCCGTCCAAATTCAGCTTGTTTGTATCCTGGTTCAGAGACAATTTTTTGGTTCCTCCCTGGACATATATTTGGTTGGTCTTTTTCCTGATTTTTTTGTTCATGTCCATTGGCTTTGTCACAGTCTTTTTTCTACTAATCAATGGTCACTATTTACCAGAACGCTCTGCAGTGAACAGTGTCGCTGGAACATTGGCTCTGCATTCTTCATCTCACATCATGAAGCGTGACCACACATTTGTGAACATTTCAGCTTTCCCAGTCGCTGATGGCATCGTATGGGATGCGGTAAATTTCCAAATTCATGGACCTACTGAAATTATTAATGTTCCAAATGTCCTCCGTGTTTCAATGGGTGATGTCATTAAAAGTAATATTCATTCTGACGATTGGGATGTGCATGCCGTTGAATCGTTATTTACTGATTTGAAATATTATGCTGCTTTTAATGCTGAAGATTTGTACATGAATTCCGCAAGTTATGCCGATTTATATTGTTATCAGCATTGGGGCAACCATTTCCTCCATAAACCAAGTACCCTTAGGGGTCCTGTTAATCACACCCAATGGGAACATTGTCCTACCCCTTTGCCAGGCAGCTCCCACACTCTTAGAAACAAGTTTACTTATTTTACCAACTTTGATAGATCGAACCCTGGGTCCTATTATTTTAAATGAAACGCCTCTTCTACGCAGAAGATCATGTTGACCCACACCACATTATTGTACTCGGGTTCCTTTTTGGCCGCTTTGGCTGTGGGTGGTTATGAGTACTGGCGGGACACCATTGACTTGAAATCTATTTGGGGCTCCAAATCATGGCAGGTACAAGGCACAGAAGCCTTGCACCGTGCTTGCCTCATCCCTACCCAAATTTTGTTTTTAAATCATTCAATCTATCAAACAACGTGTTGGGGTTTGGCTACTTCAAAACAATTAAATGCCCCTTCCATTCCTGTGTTGTCTTCCACCACTAATGAAAGCTTGCGTTTTAATATTTCACTTACTGATTTGCAAGCTTTGTTTCAGAACAATTCCTTTAATGTTTCCACGTTTGTTCAGTCACTTTGGTTGGCTTGGCCAACAGCGGCGAACGCCTGCCAACTGCGTTTTCATGACTCAGCTCCTGGTTATAAACAGGATAGGCCATACCCGAGGTTTTCTGACTCTCGTACAGTTACATCGTAGTCTGTTGGAAAATTATGTAAACAGTGGTTGCAACACTCCTCCTTAGATTCTGTGAAACAGCATTTGTCCCTCCTTTCTGGCAACATTGATCTGTCCTATTTTGTTCTGGGGCCTCGTGGCCCTCGACCTAAGAGATTCATTTATGAAACTTACAATGAACACTGGAAGCTTTCACAAATTGAAGCTGCCTCCCGCCTTCGGGAGATTGATCAGGCAAATTTAGAAAAGGTGCTTGCTGTTGTTGACAATAGTATTAATACCCTGTCTTCCCGCATTTACACGTTAGAGAATATTGTGTCCTCTGTTGTTGATATTGTACAAGATGATGTTTCTGTGTTATATCATGGTCAGAATCAATTACGTTCAGGTATGCAGTTTGCATGTACTTTGCAGACACTTAAGTTAGGTAAAGTTCCTTGGCATTTTCTGAACACCACTGCCTTGTTTTTACCTTTTAATTTGACTGACAAGCAGCAATTCATGTCCATGAAGGATGCCACATACACTCTGTTACATATCGAGAAAATAGAGCCGTTACCGTTCTCTGTTGCGGAATTAGATTCTGCGGTGTGGCTAGTACACGGGGTTATCGTTTTACCTTTCTCTTTATTTGAATTCAGTTCCTGCATGAAACATTATCCCGTTGGCCGTTTTCAGCCTTTGGGCAGTGCCTTCTTGCATGAACTGTGGTCCCTACCTTTCATGTTTAAATGTCTTCGGGACGGAAAGGAGGTGTTTCTCACAGGCGAGAGTTGTGATTCTACTGTGGGTCTTTCCCTTATTTGCAAACACATTAAATTGCACGGCGCTTGTAACGTTTCAGCTCCGAATCTTGCTTGTGTTTTGAAGGGTATTCCTGCTCCTGCTATTTCTCCTACTTTCACTGTGCTTGCAAATGGTAGCTATCTGCTTCTGAATAATCAGGACTGCTGTGGTATGCTGGCCGGTATACCCTATATCGTAACAGTTTCCCACAGAGTTGTCTGCTGCAATAATGTGCTTTTTCCTCCCCCGCACGACATCATAGATAGTTCCATTTGGCCTTCCATTCCTACCTTGAAGGCGGATTTCAATAAGTTGAGCAGAATAAAGGCGCTATTATTGAATCAGGAGGTTATGCTCACATCCGCCCGGGAGACATTCATTCTCCAGGTGGCAAGTACCCACAGTGAAATACAGGCCCTTTTGAACACTAACCTCCCACAGCATTTCGGTGAACTGATTCACCGCGTTTTTAATGCATCACGCACCGAGGGTCTGGTGCACTTTTTTAAAGTTGTGGGCTCTGGCCTTGTGACCTCCTTTCAGACTATCTTTGGTGTAATACCGGCTTTTATTCATTCCATTTTTTCCAGCGTCTTCGGCGGCATTCCGTTGATCCTCGCTTTGGTGGCTGGTATTTTGTTTTTGGTCTGTTTACTGAGCAATGGCTGCACTTCATTGGGCCCTTCTCGACCACAGTCGGCTTCAGATGCTCCGTGAACGCATGCTTGCCGGCTTCGGCGTCCTGCCATTGGCGACCCTCAGTGTGTCTTACAGTCTTTCATTTCGCTTTGCGTATTTCACTTGCGTGCAACCTGTGATGACTTGCATCCGCTGTCCTTTTTCCTGGTCCTTGGATTATTGCCTTTCCAATGCGTCTCTGTCTCGCCCGGATTTTGTCCCCTTGGTGGGCCCCTTGAAGGCACATGAGCGGGACTGTTCCGGGGATGGCTATATGGCGCGTGCGGCTGCACTTGGAATATTGGCACAATGGGATGTTTGTGCGGCAGCTCAGACTCTCCTACAACAAAGTTATATTGAGTATCACGCAAGTTGTCCCGCATTGCTCTTCACTGCTCCCTCTTATGAGGAGCATGACTGCAGTTTTGATTTATTGGACTGGATGGCGTCTCTTTTTTATGATGGTTCCAACGATGTCCTCTTGGAAGGTGTGGCGTTTTTCTGCACCTACACCTTGATGGATTGAACCGGGCCTCCGCTTTCGGCTGCACCCTGCATTTTTCCTGCGGATTTTTATTTCTCTTTCTCTCCCATTCGTTGTCCTTCATGGAGACTTTTTCACAAACAGACGTTTCTGTTCTGCTCATTCGCTTTGAACTCCGTTTAGGTCTATGGACTGTCCAGGGGAGGGTGTCATGTGGTTTGTGGCCTCATGGCCTGCCCTCCTAAGTTGGCTGCGGCCTGGCAGCCATGATGCCTTTTCTGCACACGTTACTTTGTGACTTTGTTTTTCAAGCCTCTGCTTGTGCCCGGCTATATTAGGACTGTCTGCATTTCTGCCTTTCACCTTTTCTCTTGTCCCCTGTGGGTTGCTTCTGCAAGGTCGAAAAACAACGTCCCTTGTTCTTGCTGATCTGGCCTGTCCCTCGCACCTAGACATAACACTGTGTGCAGCTACACTGGAGAAATTTGTGTGCTTTTAATATGGTGATTACACTGTTAGAGGCACTTGGAGAAAAACCTTTCCAGAGAGAAGAGCTGTTTTTGTCTACTGATGTAAAACCTGCATCTAGAGATTGAGGTATGAGGGTCCGCCTAACACAGCCCAGAGGTTTTCTGTTTATATAATAAACTAGCTAATAGCACGGGGAGGGTGGTATAGTCATTTAGCTCTATATCCACTGCTTTATGAAATGCTTTCCCCGTTTGTATTCTATGGAATTGTAACTATGCTGATTATATTATCTTTATGCATTATGCTGATAGTACTGACACGTGTACTGTATCTTAGAGCACGTTAGTTGAAATAAACATTTTAAACTATACAGTGTCTCTTCTTACGCGCGTTGTGGACAGGTATGAGTGAGTTATGAAAGGGTGTTCTTTAACCCTGGGCGTAGTCGCGCTACGTCAAGCTACGCGAAGACGTTGGAACGCTACGCGTAGCTTCGTGAGCGTGCGTAGCTGCTTGTCGCGCCCGTTTGCGATGCGTTTTTCTTCTTCGGGAACGCGTTGTGCTTGTTCGGGACGCTGTTTGCATGCTCGGGGGCGCGAACTTACCCATGCGGTCGCCTATGGGCGCGGCCATCTTGTTTTTCACTTGTCCCGCCCGTTCGCGATCCCTTATTTCCTGTTCCGGGTCGCGTATAGCGTGCTCGCGATGCGCATTTCATGTTCGGAAACGCGTTGTACGTGTTCGCGACATTTTTTGCATGCTCGGGGATAAATATCGCGCAAACTTACCCACGCGGTCGCGATGGGCGCGGCCATCTTGTTTTTCACTCTATGCTATGGTTCTGGGCCTGCTTTTCTATCCTCCCTCAATCTTTGCAATCCTTAGTTTTTTACACTGTTTTTCAATTTTTCTTTATTTCTTATCTATCTCTCTCTCTGCCTAAGTCTATATTTTGCATTTTTTTCTACTTTTTACTGTGTTTTTTTAACTTTTCGACTGTTTTATATAACTTTCTTCTTTAAGCTCCTACTTCTTCCCCTAACTTTATTTTTCCCTTCTAACTTTTCTTTTCCGCCTCCTCCCATCCCAGAACCATGGCGAAGGGTAGCAGCAGCAGCAGTAACAGCTCGAAGGGCAAGGCGCGTGCGCCCAAGAGCCGCCGCCTGCCTTGCGGCAGACTGCGCCCTGCAGGGGTGCAAGCCCGCCAGCTTTTTAGTGAGGCGGAGGTGGCCGCCCTTGTTTTTTTTGTTCAGCGCCACCTCCCCTTGACCTTGGCAGCAGGCGGCAGGCCAGGCTCCGGGTACCCGACCCAGGAGCGTCACCGCCGGTGGGCGAAGGTGCGCCGGGCAGTGTTTCGCTGCTCAGGGGTCCGGCGCACCCATAACCAGCTGGCCCACCGGTGGTCAGACATCCTCGACCGGGAGCAGGACCTGTTGGACCTGCTACGTGTCGAGGTCGTGGGGCTTGGTGAGTAGCTAATATATATAGTAGTATAAGTATTGTGATTTGTGTATACATTTTTTACAAATAACAAGAATACTGCTGCTTACATTGCAGGTAAATTACATTTCAAAATCTTCTGTGATTGTAGGACACAGGTGCTGGGCGCTACTCTTACTTGTTTGCAACTTTGCGCTCGCTTGTCCTTATTATTATGTAAGAGTTTACTTTAGAGAACTTCAGTTAGGTAATGCTATTGCTAGAGAGACTCTAGTCCTTCCTTTGTCCTCCTGTCAAATAGTGGTGGATGGATTGATAGTTTAATAGTAGGTTTAGTTACTATTAGTTGATAATTTTTGAGCGGTCTGCGTGATGCATCCTCTGTGACTGAGTGCTGCTTACCCCAGTCCTTAGTAGAACCTTTTGTAGTTTGTTTAGTGAGTGGTAAGCTTAGCAGTGTCAGTCAGCTGCAGAACATCAGACTTAACCAACCAACAATTTGGGGTATGCATTATGCACCAATTTATGCATGTGTCCTCCTTCTCATATATGCATTTATGGGGGCTAAAAAAAATGGAAATGCAGACTTAATGAACAATTGGCCCGCCTGGAATAGGTGGGCTAGGTCAGGTGGTACTTAGGCTTAGTTAGTGTTCTGGATTTTATTTGAATCAATCAGAATGGAACACTGAATTAGTGTTCCCAAATAAGTAGACTGTCCGTGACCGTGAATCCCGCAAGCCAGTAGTCGATCGGATTAGATAGGTCAATTTTATTGTAATGTTTGTTTCCTAAAACGTTTTTTAGATAATTTATTTGTTTCACAGCAATCATTAATGTTTGTGTCTTTCTTTATTATATCTTACATGATCACTGATCTGCAGCACCCAGGGGCAAGAAGACGGGGTTCGAGTCGGCGGGACAACCACCAGAGGACCGCTCCTCTACCGAGGGCCCTGCTGCTGGTCCCAGTAAGTCCTCCAGTGGTTAATATTAACATTTATATTGCCCTAACTTTTACTGCACCTTATTTTTTCAGAACTATTAATTATGGTTCCACTCCCTAATTCTATTTTTTACAAAAGATTCTTTGATCTTGACTTGACTATCTGTTTCTAAATTCTGGTTATCCCTGCCTCTAAGTTCTAACTGCCTCTGCTATGAATGTCTGTACTACTACTATTAGTCTGTCGCTAAGCTTGCCCAGTTTGCATTGCCACTCTTTATTGTACGGTTTTGAATAAAACTCTGATTGACCAATAGCGGAGTCCAGTCCTTTCGGTTGTCCTCTTCTAGGCTTCTTAATCTTGAGGCTTTGACAATTACCACAAACAAAATGCCCAACCAGATATTTGACTATTTTTGATAGGATATAGTACATACTACTACTGATGTGTGGATTCTGCACAGCCCCATGCAGAACTATGCACAAGGAAATAGGATGTTGGTGATGGGAGTTTGGAACTTGGACGTTCCTCACACCTCAGTCAGAAGTGAACCCACAATCCCCTGAACGACTAGCTATAGTGTCTCACTCTCATTAGGTCCCCAAACCCCCACCCGAAGATACCCAATGATTACACAACCCAGAACATAACACCCTTTCGCTCACTTACTCGTGTAAGTCCACCACCTCCACCACCACCACACCAAATACCACAGAGTCTATGTTTAAGTTCAAAAGGTTTATTTTCAACTAACCAGCTCTGTATGTTGTTCTATAAAATTCAGTGTACTCCAGCCAGCTCCAACAGCTAAATGCGTAAGATTAAAACAATAAACATTGTTACAACAAGTGAATGATGATAGAACTTAGAACAAAAGATCTGTGCGAATTCTGGGAGACTCCTCACCGTAGAACGTAGAATTACTGGTTACATGCATCATTCATAAGCTCTGCAAATCTCTGGTTCGTAGAAGGAAATCTTCTGCCTGAGAAAAATGGTGCGCGTTAGATAGTATAATGCAAGCATTTGTCAGTCCTGCCAAAAAAGTGTAACATGTTACTTATGGCTAAGCAATACGGACTAACCGAACGCCATAACAACGTGGCTTGTTTTTCGACCTCTTGTACGCAACGCTCAGACAGTAGCTGTATGTGCTCATGTGGGCTAAAAAAGGCGTCTTATTGTTACTGCACAACAAGCTGCGAGGTAACATGCGCAAAAGACATGAAGCGAAAAATGGTTGCATGGCTCAGGCTAACTTTGCAAAGAGTAGAGTATAGTATAATAAATAATGACCCTAGGGACCATAACACTACTAGTGTCTACTGACTCTAGTACCCGATTTGGACTACTGAATGTGATGTATAATATGGATGTATTAACTTTTTTTTTCAATCTTGCTAGTGAAAAAGAAGAAATATAAATAGGGGAGGTGTACACAGGCATCTAAAAATGTGTCATGTTTTTATCTAGGCGTAGTAGCGACCACCAGTGCCGGCGGGGCCAGCGGCGATTCGACCATTCCGGAGGGGGAAGGAGATGCGGCACCTGCAGGAGCTACAGGGGTGAGCCAACAGCAGTGGCGGGCGATGGTAAGTTATATTCATTACGTATTGACATTGCACTAGCTGGAAGGGTGTTGAGTGACTTCACTCACTGTACTGTTGTTGAGACTTATTAGGTATGAAGTTGTAGTGAACATTATACAACGGTTGAAGAAGAGAAGACACCCTTTACTTAGCATTAGCAATGCAGTAGCAATAGCATTACCAGCGTGACTTGATTAACCAATGGCCTCTTCTATCTGACTCCAACTCAGCTGTGAAAGTTTTATGGAGGAGACTAAAAGTCAGATCAGATGACCTTGATGGATGTGTTGAATAAAAAGGGAAAGAAGGGTGGAAGGAGGAAGGACGGGCGAGATTTAATATGATGACTGGCAGAGAAGGATATGTTGGAAGCATGGATATAGGTGGCTGATAGGAATCAGATGCATGTGTTGTTGAAGGATGGGTGGAAGGTGAAAGAAGAATGGATGCCTGCCTGGGTGGGTGGGCGACACAGTATGGGTGGATACTGTGGATAGCAAGAATCATCAGCGGTGTTTGGGTGAAACTCTAAGCCAAGGCAAGCAACGGAGTGAGTGGACGCATGGGTTGTTGTTGGCGAAACAAAGTAAGGTTTGTGGAGAGATTAAGAAGAATGATTGACATTTACTTAGAATGGATGGATGCCTGTATGTATTCATCATAGACAGCATAGGTGGAGACTGTCACGGGATGCACAGTTTTAGTTTTAAAGGAATGTAAAAGAAACCGCGCCACAGTAGCAAAGCCGATGTGGGGAGGGGCAGGGTGGGGGGTAGCAGTAAACAATGTATTACGCGGCCAAATACAGGTAAGTTTACTGTAAACATAAAAATAAATAAAGCGAATTTCATTGGGCGCACTGCACCGCCAAAAGCGATTCAGTGGGCGCAACAAAATTAGTTTTATTTATTTATATGTTTACTTACCTGTAATTGGCCGTAATCCATAGTTTACTACCCCCCACCCTGCCCCTCCCTACGTCACCGCCCGGCAGCACTCTCCGAGGCCCACCACCGACCGCTACTGACCTTATGTCGTCGTCCCATAAAAGCAATGATCATTGGATCAGATATATAATCTGCCTTTTTATAGTAGCCAGGGCACTGTCAAAGTGAAATTGACCAATTGCCCTGCTTCATGTAACAGAGAGAGTATGGCCAGTGCCATCCGTAATAGAAAAATAAATACGAGCTTCCCCACCTGCATACAGTAGTAAATCAAACTAACGTGAGTCTGCGTCATGATGACTCGTATGTTTGTCTTGGGTGCAAGCATAGATAACCGAGCTGGCATGCCGGCTATAACCAGGTTATGTCATTTCGCTAAACTAGTAGAGATAAGAGATAAGAAGAAGACTGGTGTACTGTGTACTGGAGTCCATAGTGCTAGTATAATGCCTGAAACTCCCACAAATGTTACAGGCCGAGGAAGTGGGAGGATAGATAGATTATTACCAGAAATGTTATGTACTGTGCTTCTTGCTAGTGCTACTATGCCATTATGTGTTGAATTCATTTTGTGTTACTGTTTTGCTAAGAGTACTGGTTACAACAATATTCTTTTTCTTTCTTGATATAGATAGTACTCCTTCCCAAGACAAACCATCCCGGAAGGAGTTGGCAGCCAGGGCCCGGCACCGGAAACTGGAGGCCATCTGTGCGAAGTACCGGCGGCTGGTGGCTCAGGCGGAGGAGGAGGAGGCGGCAGCAGCTGCAGCCTCGTCCGATGCCCCGGGCCCCAGCCAGGCCAGACCTCCAGTGGTACGGCACCGCGGTCTGGCAGCCGCCCGCCGCCGAAATTCTATTGCAACCAGCACTGCTGTCCCCCACCCTGGATGCCACTGCAGGGCATTTCGACGCAAGATTCTCCTCCGGGTGGCACGGCTAGAGGAGCAACTAGAGGAGCGGGTTAAAATTCTGGTGGACAAACACCTTAAAGCCCGCCGAATCTAACTATAGGACCCTGTTGCATTGCCCCTTTTTTATTAATTTTGTTGGTGGGTGGGAATTGGGCGTTGGGGTTTCTGGACATTCTTTGGACTTTTTTTCGTTTTGGACATTGGTTGGGGTTAGGGAGAGGGGTGGGTCAGGTGTGGGATAGTTTATTTTTGTTAGGGTAATAAATTATATTTATACTTAAACATACAATGTTAATGTTTTGTGGGGGGTTACTGTTTTACAAATTAACGTCACATGGTTTCTTTCATTGCTGCTGCAGGGCCGCAGCCAGTGTTTGATTTAAATAATCTGCCGATTATGTAACACAAACAGATAGATGCGGTACCCCTCACTGAGTTATTTGTCCTACTAGTACTGTCAGTCTCTCCTCCTAGTCCATTATACCTCCCACCAAACTTATCTTACCTGTGATTGATGATGATTACGTTCAGCACAGCGATGGCTGCATGGTTTCCCAAGAGAATGGAGAAGATGCCATGGTTGTGGTGGTAGTAGTAGAGTAGACACTGCCAGCAGCATTTGCTAAAAAAATAAAAAAGAGACAGTCACTTGCCTGAAAGCGACTGTGGGAGGAGTAGTAGAACGAAGTCAAATACAGTACAGAAGAAGACTGCCAAACAAACAATATTGCATTTTCAACTGCTAAAGTCAAATAAAACATAATGGTGGCGGGGACAGCCTAGTACAAGAAGTTACAAACTGTAGTTGTGTCGAGTGAGTCACTTAACTTAACACAATCGTAATTCGTAACCTTTACTGCTGTGTGGTAGGAGTTTGATGATGAATCCAATCAATGCTGGCAATTAATTATGATGTACTATTAGCCGGTGACGGCTTGCACATAGACTGAGCATGGGTGGGCAAGCAGAAGAAGCTCCTCGCCCTGCCTTGAAATTTAATTAGTGTTGCTTTTACCACATCTGCCCCAGCAAGCGTGTGATCAATTGGTGTACATTTTATGTAGTCACATCACACCTCAATATAAATCACAGCCCGGGGGAAGAGGGTTAGGGTTTGATGAATGGATGGGAAGGGGGTTTGGGGAAAGTTTGGAGAAAGCAAAACAGTACGCATGGACAACAAAAGCAAAGCGCTATCTTGGCAGACGCCCATGATCTTATCCAAAAAATCTATAAAGGGAGAAAAAGGAAATGCATGCATGATGATGAAGATAACTTGATGGTTAATGAGTAGTACTTACTAACTCCTACTAGACAATTAGACAGTACAGGGCAGCAGTATATTCTATGCAATTTGCCTTGCCTGTAATATGCCCTCAGAGACCCAAATTTCATGTTGTACTGGGCTTACTTTTAAAGATAGCAAAGAAAATTATAAAATAGTTCTAGGGATCAATTAGCAAACAAACAACAACAACACACAGTCGTAATGATTGAAGAGATAAAAGGATTCCAATTAATTAAAAGATGAATGATGAATGATACTAAAGTTACTATTATCCTGCAAAGATAGTATGGTCATCATCATGGTGTGGTACCGTACGTGTTGTCCAACTCCAACTCAGTCTGTAGTGACTCCGATTAAGTCCATATTCCATATTAAAAAATTGCAACAGATATTGGCCTGCACCTGCAGTAGTAGGAGTACAATTTGGTTATTAAACAACAATAAGGGAAACATTGACTGTCACTGACTTGAGTCACTTTGTAGATTAACTAGTAGAGTAGAGTTCGACTTTAGTTTATGCACAACATCAACAACAAACAACAGCAATCGCTCAGAGTCTGCAAGCATCCAATGCATTCCATCATTACCTGTCTTGCTCTTCTCTTTGGCTGTCAGATCATCAGATGCCTAGTTCTGACAGGTGTGTGTTTTTATTTTTACGGGGCAGTGGCGTCATCATCATTACTCCAGTCCACATTCATTTTGCGTGTTAGTCGCTGTTTCGGTTTTCGTCTTATTCATCTGTGTCACTTTGTCACAGTTTAAGTTGCTTCACATAGTCAGCACTGTGATGATGGGCCACGGCCTGGGTAGCGCTCATTGCTGGTCATTTGAGTTTGCACAAAAGTCAGCAAGTTTCTTCGAAGAGTCTTGTCTTTCTCTGCCAAGTACCTTCTGTCCTGACAGTGAGGAGCTTTGGATGCCTGCCGAGGCTGTAGCCTTCGGACAGTGATGAGTTCACTTTTGGATGCCTGCCCAAGTTCTGACAGTGAAGAGTTGTGGACGCCTGCAGAGGCGGTAGCCTTCGGACACTGATGAGTTTCGGCTCGGAAACAAAACGGAGGATAGCTATAGTCACGTTTCACTTCTTATGGAGAGACTGGTAAAGGCAACATTTCTTGTACTCCAATGTCTGGCTTGATGGAAATGTACTAGGGCGAGACAGGAAGATGAAGCAGGACTCTGAAGAGTGGACAGTTAAATGCACAGCGTGCAACTCCAATAGGGAAATAAAAAGAGAAGACGGTGGTGATGGATTTGTTGTGATTTGATTTGAACCAGAAAGACAGATACACAGACACATAAAGGAAGGAAGAAAGTAACAATTTGAAAGCCTAGTTGTCAGGGAAGAGGAGCTCGTCCTCAAACTCTGGTGGTTCGCACAGAAGTAGGTCCTGTAACACACTATTTACGTCATCCAAGTCGCTCTCCTCTTCCTGCTGTGATTCACGTATTTTGTAATCCGGTGGTATAAAGTGCTGATTCATTTTGATCATGGTTAACCTCTCCATGCTTTTGGCCGAGAGACTGGTCCTTTTCGAAGTTACAATGGCGCCAGCAGCACTGAAAACACGCTCTGAAGAGACACTTGCGACAGGGGAAGCCAGATACTTTATCGCCAGCCTGCTGAGCACTGTCCATTGGCTTCTTTTCCCATACCAATACACCAATGGGTTTCGATCCATGAAGACCTCTGTTGGGTCATCCAGATAGGCCTGGACCGTCCGCTCAATGTTCAGGGGTGCTCCGATATGCTCGGCCTCTTTTGCCTTTGCATCAGCACTGGACTTACCATACCCCTGCCGTAGAAACCAATCAGTTGCAGATTGTACTGTGGATGATCCTGTTCTTGCTGTTGTTGATGTTATTGTTGGTGTAGGTGACTGCTGAGAGGCAAACGCATTGCCCTCAGGCTCCGAAGTAGAACTTGACTCTGGATGCCCTCTAGTACTTGTTGTTATGGCCTGGGGTGGGGGGCCTGCAATTAACAGCTGTTCGTTTTCAAAAATAGTGGCTTCCTTAGCTATCCAATTTTTGTAGTTGGCAACATCCACTTCCGAAAAAGGAATTACTGCCTTGCTGTTCAGAAATACTTTGTACCGTGGATCCAAAATTGTTGCACTAATGTAATGTGGTTGTGACAAAATTTTATTTTGAATCCTTGTATTTTCAGATAAGCGAGCGGCTAAGGTCTGCGCCAAATGATATGCGTCTTGTTTGTCATCCACACCTGCGTACGTTTCAGACACCTCCTTCAGCTGTTGCTCTAGCATGTGCAACAATGGGATAGCTTGGCCCATAGTACAGTCCTCCCTGCTGACTTCACGTGTGAATATCTCAAAAGGAAGTAGCATCTCAGTCAGGCATTTAATGAGGTCCCATTGACCCATCTCAACGGTCATGCCTCTCACAGTAGGTTCCCCTAATCTTTGCATGACATAAGCATTGAGTGGTATGTACAGTTCAAACAGACGATCAAGCATGTAATAAGTTGAGTTCCAACGTGTTGGCACCTCCTGGATGAGCGCTTTGACTGGCATTTTATGCTCACGTTGAATGACCCTCAGCTGCTTCCGGGCTTTAAAAGAATGGCTGAAATGTGTGCATATTCTTCTGCAGGTGGCCAGTAAGTTGCTGACTTTGGATTCATTTTTCAAAAAGTCTTGAACAACAATGTTAATGCAGTGTGCCAAACACGGGACCCTGAAATAGCGACCATCTTCCATGGCCCTAACTACATTACTGCCATTGTCCGTGGCAATAAAACCAATGTTAAGCCCTCTTGGGCGCAGCCACTCAAAGACCTTGCTGTTAAACTCTTCCAAAATGTTTGCAGCAGTATGAGATTTTTCCATGGCAAACATGGCTACAGTTGCATGTTTGCGAGTGGCATGAAAAATCTCAGCAGCGTCAACACCAGCAGATATCTGTTCTCTAACCCCCGCAAAAGAGATCCAGTGTGCAGTGATGCACATGTAATCAGTGGCTTGGCAACTGGTCCACATGTCTGTTGTCAGGTGGATACTCTGAACAGCACTCTGCTTCAAGGCTTTTCCAAGCAATTCCAGCACGTCGTGATGTAGTGCTGGAACAGCAACTCTGGCAAAATAGTAGCGGCTGGGAACATGCCATTTTTTGACACAAATTCCAGAAAACCCACCCCTTCAACAAAAGAAAAAGGGAGAAGGTCCAGTGCTAATATTTTAGCCAGCTTCGCATTGTACAAACGTGTTATTGGGTGGTTGCGTTCGTACTGCCCCTCCCCACCAAACATTCTGATAATGGTAGGCTGCATGGTTTTCCTTTCTCTTATGCTCAACGCACTTTTTTGGATTGCGGTACTCCTTGTCCTTGGTGTCTCAGGCTGACTCTTACTCTTGTGCCACTGAGATGTTGCTGAAGATGTGTGCGACGTTAACAACACTGCACTGCTGGGGTCAGGGACACCTTGTGTACCACTACCAGAGAGAATGTCTCCCTGTCCTTCCTCTTCCACCGTGATCGGACCTTCTACTCCTTTATCCCCACCAACACCAATAGTTGCAGTTTTTTTTATGTCGCGAAGGTGGTCCTCCCAGCTGATCAAGTGGTGTTTTTTCAGATGGGTCATTTGGCCTCCGGTACCATAGTTTGTACCAAGCTTACCACGACTAACAGAGGTATTACAAATGGAGCATATAGCAATGTTATCCTCCTTTTCGCTAACCGTAAAGAAGTCCCAAACTGGGGAGCTTAACTTTGGCCTCCTGCTGGAGGTGCCACTTCCAATGGCGGATGAACTGGAGGGTGTGTGTTGAATTTGACTCTGTGCTGCTGCTGTACCACTACCTACTTCTACTGAGGTGGTGGTTGTGCTGGATGTAGGTCGCTGCCGGGCCTTTGCTAATGCAAATATGGAAGCTGTAGGTCGTGTTGGTGGTGTTACCTGTGGAGGTATGTGTGCTACATCCCTCGCAGCGATTTTGGATAGGGTAATAATGTTGGTCTCCATCTCCTCGGGGCCGGGAGTGATGTTCGTGATGACTGGCTCATCATTATCATCCTGCTGTTCTACACCGACCTCCATAAGTGTAAGGCTTTCTGGAACCTTCCTTTTCCCTAGCTTGGTCTTGGGACGTGGCTCCCTCTCAGACTCAGTTTGTGGCTTCCAAGTGGCATCTAGATCATCAGAAGGGGGGCTTGGCGAAGAACTTGATGGACTACCCCTCCTTTTCCTTGCTGGAGATTTGGAAGACAATGGATTTTCCGAATGAGTGGCTTCTTCTTCTACCTCTGCATGAGGCTCAATTTCCTGAACTGCCCCTACTTCGGGAGGAACAACAACTACTATTGCGGGCGGTGGTTGCGGCTGTTGTTGTTGACCACTTATCTGCTGTGTTTCCTCCTGCGTTGATTGGGTACTACTTTGAGATAGCGATAAGTTTATCTCAGGCTCAGCATCACTGCTTTCCACCATTAGGCTGGCTACCTCTTCCACACTCATGTGCTTGGGCCTGGGTTGGTGGGTTGGGCCCACTGATGCGGAGGTGCTGCCCCCAGCTTGCCCCCCGGACACCGTTGCTGCAGGCGTAATTTGTTTTTCTCCCAAAAAAGGTTCTGGGCGGCACACCAGACTTAAGTGTCACTTCCTTCTTCTGTTCCTTCTTCTCAATAGCAACTTTCTTGGCACTGGAGGACCTGGTACCTGCTTTCTTTGGGCCCATCTTCTTCAGATGTCAGCAGCACTCAGTTGCAGAGATGTCTGGTCAGGTCACACGTCATGTTGTGTACAGCAGCAGGCTGTCTGTCTGGCAGTGCAACGGGCAATGATGACACACCTCCTCCTCAGTCTTTGTGCACCTAAAAGCAAAAAAGCCAGAACAACATCAGTCAAACGATAGCACAAATCAAACAAATATAATATAGAACTTAGTGTGTGGTGGTGGCCTCAATTATTAAATTTTAGAAATTCAGTGAACAACAACACACAGTGTAGCCATTTATGAGATTTTGACAACAAGGCCAGGGCTTTCCTGGCTACTGTGTAGTGTGTACACTCTGGAAGAATAAGAATAGTAAAGAACAAAAACTAAAATGTAGTGGAGCATGTTTGGCCAAAATTTGTGCATCACGTGGGATGTATGCAGCATCAGGGAGCTGCAGCTGGCAATGGGGATGGATTTGGAAGCAGTAAGACAAGAGGAACAATGGAAAGAGTGACACGCAGGCCTATGTGGCAAAAACAGCACACTACTAACTACCACCACAAAATGGCCCCCAGCAACATGGTGACTCACAGGCACAAGGCACGGCAAACAATGAACTCAAGCAGGCCTATATATGGGCAGACAAAGGATGCCTGATAAAACACACACAGCTTTAACCCCTTCGCTGCTAGGCCTTTTCCCCCCTGTGCTAAGCCTTTTTTGGCTATTTGGGGTAGTGCGCGCTTAGGCCCCTGTAACTTTTTGACCACATAAGGTATCCACGCCAAATTTGCGTCCTTTTTTCTAACATCATGGGGATTGTAAAGGTACCCAGGGTTTGTGGATTCCCCTGGAGGGGACCCAGAAATTAGCCAAAATACAGCAAAATTTTGTTTTTTGGGGGAAAAATGCGAAAAAGGGCTACAGATGAAAGCGTCTTGTTTTTTCCCTGCAAATGGCATCAAAAAGGGGTTGTGGTGCTGAAATCACCATCTTCCCAGCTTTCAGGGACAAGCAGACTTTTGTCAGAAAACCAACTTTTTTACACAGTTTTGGCATTTTTCTGGGACATAGCCTATTTTTGCTATTTTTTGTGCTTTCAACCTCCTTCCAGTTAATGGTAGAAATGGGTATGAAACCAATAATGGATCCTAGAAAGCCATACATTTCTGAAAAGTAGACAAAATTCTGAATTCAGCAAGGGGTCATTTGTGTAGATCCTTAAAGTTTTCCTTATAGAAACTAACAGTTAAATGAAGCAAAAATTGAAAATTAGTTGAAAAAAACAGCCATTTGTGTAAACGTTTTCACCTGTAACTTCTTCTAATTATGACAGCTATTTGAAAGCAATATACCGTTATATCTGCTGGACCTTTCTGGTTCTGGGGAAATATAGGACTTGTAGGTTCACCAAGAACCCGACGAACCAAGAGCCAATAACTGAGCAGCATCTTGCAATGTTTTTTTATTATGTACCGGGTATATAGCAATTATTTTGGGAAAATGTTTACATGGAAAAATTGTTATGAAAGACAACTATGTATTTCTGAAATGGGAACAAAATGTAGATTTTAGAAACAGTAGATATTTGCACATTTCCGAAATTGGGAGTACCCATACTAGCATGAGAATTATAGGTCATTTTTCAAAATGACTTATTTTTTACACATTGTCTTTCATTTGGAAGGCAGAAATGCATCGAAAGTCAATAGGTAAAAACAGTTGCTCTACAATTCTGTGTTACCCTAAGTCTCCCGATAAAAATGGTACCTCACTTGTGTGGGTAGGCCTTGTGCCCACAACAGGAAATGGCTCAAAATGCAACGTGGACGTACCACATTTTCACAATGAAAAATTACCCTTTTTTTGCAAAGTGCCTAGCTGTAGTTTTTGAACCCTAGCTCTGCGGGCACTTAGGGAAACCTAGCAAACCTATACATTTTTGAAAACTAGACACCCAGGGGAATTCAGGATGGGGTGACTTGACTGGCTCTCACCAGGTTCTGTTACCCAGAATCCCTTGCAAACCTAAAAAATTGGCAAAATAAACACATTTTCCTCACTTTTCTGTGGTGGAAAGTTCTGGAATCTGCGTGGATCCACAAAATTCCACCCACCCCGCGTTCCCCAAGGTCTTCCCAAAAAAATGGTACCTCACTTGTGTGGGTAGGCATAGTGCCCGCGACAGGAAGCAGCGCAAAACGCAATGTGGACACACCACATTTTCACAGTGAAAAATGACCCTTTTTTTGCAAAGTGCCTAGCTGTCGTTTTTGAACCCTAGCTCTGCCGGCACTTTGGGAAACCTAGCAAACCTATACATTTTTGAAAAGTAGACACCCAGGGAATCCAGGATGGGGTGACTTGACTGGCTCTCACCAGGTTCTGTTACCCAGAATCCCTTGCAAACCTAAAAAATTGGCAAAAAAACACATTTTCCTCAATTTTGTGTGGTAGAAAGTTCTGGAATCTGCGTGGATCCACAAAATTCCACCCACCCCGCGTTCCCCTAGGTCTTCCATAAAAAATGGTACCTCACTTGTGTGGGTAGGCCTAGTACCCGCGACAGGAAGCAGCACAAAACGCAACGTGGACGCACCACATTTTCACAGTGAAAAATGACCCTTTTTTTGCAAAGTGCCTAGCTGTAGTTTTTGAACCCTAGCTCTGCCGGCACTTAGGGAAACCTAGCAAACCTATACATTTTTGAAAAGTAGACACCCAGGGGAATCCAGGATGGGGTGACTTGACTGGCTCTCACCAGGTTCTGTTACCCAGAATCCCTTGCAAACCTTAAAAATTTGCAAAAAAACCACATTTTCCTTATTTTTCTGTGGTGGAAAGTTCTGAAATCTGCGTGGATCCACAAAATTCCACCCACCCCGCGTTCCCCAAGGTCTTCCCAAAAAAATGGTACCTCACTTGTGTGGGTAGGCCTAGTGCCCGCGACAGGAAGCAGAGCAAAACGCAACGTGGACACACCACATTTTCACAGTGAAAAATGACCCTTTTTTTGCAAAGGGACTAGCTGTCGTTTTTGAACCCTAGCTCTGCCGGCACTTTGGGAAACCTAGCAAACCTATACATTTTTGAAAAGTAGACATCCAGGGGAATCCAGGATGGGGTGACTTGACTGGCTCTACCAGGTTCTGTTACCCAGAATCCCTTGCAAACCTAAAAAATTGGCAAAAAAACCACATTTTCCTCACTTTTCTGTGGTAGAAAGTTCTGGAATCTGCGTGGATCCACAGAATTCCACCCACCCCGTGTTCCCCAAGGTCTTCCGAAAAAAATGGTACCTCACTTGTGTGGGTAGGCCTAGTGCCCGCGACAGGAAGCAGTGCCAAACGCAACGTGGACGCACCACATTTTCACAGTGAAAAATGACCCTTTTTTTGCAAAGTGCCTAGCTGTAGTTTTTGAACCCTAGCTCTGCCGGCACTTTGGGAAACCTAGCAAACCTATACATTTTTGAAAAGTAGACACCCAGGGGAATCCAGGATGGGGTGACTTGACTGGCTCTCACCAGGTTCTGTTACCCAGAATCCCTTGCAAACCTAAACATTTGGCAAAAAAAACACATTTTCCTCACGTTTCTGTGGTGGAAAGTTCTGGAATCTGCGTGGATCCACAAAATTCCACCCACCCCGCGTTCCCCAAGGTCTTCTGAAAAAAATGGTACCTCACTTGTGTGGGTAGGCCTAGTGCCCGCGACAGGAAGCAGCGCAAAACGCAACGTGGACACACCACATTTTCACAGTGAAAAATGACCCTTTTTTTGCAAAGTGCCTAGCTGTAGTTTTTTAACCCTAGCTCTGCCGGCACTTTGGGAAACCTAGCAAACCTATACATTTTTGAGAAGTAGACATCCAGGGGAATCCAGGATGGGGTGACTTGACTGGCTCTCACCAGGTTCTGTTACCCAGAATCCCTCGCAAACCTAAAAATTGGCAAAAAACACATTTTCCTCACTTTTCTGTGGTAGAAAGTTCTGGAATCTGCGTGGATCCACAAAATTCCACCCACCCCGCCTTCCCCAAGGTCTTCCGAAAAAAATGGTACCTCACTTGTGTGGGTAGGCCTAGTGCCCGCGACAGGAAGCAGCGCCAAACGCAACGTGGACGCACCACATTTTCACAGTGAAAAATGACCCTTTTTTTGCAAAGTGCCTAGCTGTAGTTTTTGAACCCTAGCTCTGCCGGCACTTTGGGAAACCTAGCAAACCTATACATTTTTGAAAAGTAGACACCCAGGGGAATCCAGGATGGGGTGACTTGACTGGCTCTCACCAGGTTCTGTTACCCAGAATCCCTTGCAAACCTAAATATTTGGCAAAAAAAACACATTTTCCTCACTTTTCTGTGGTGGAAAGTTCTGGAATCTGCGTGGATCCACAAAATTCCACCCACCCCGCGTTCCCCAAGGTCTTCTGAAACAAATGGTACCTCACTTGTGTGGGTAGGCCTAGTGCCCGCGACAGGAAGCAGTGCAAAACGCAACGTGGACACACCACATTTTCACAGTGAAAAATGACCCTTTTTTTGCAAAGTGCCTAGCTGTAGTTTTTGAACCCTAGCTCTGCCGGCACTTTGGGAAACCTAGCAAACCTATACATTTTTGAAAAGTAGACACCCAGGGGAATCCAGGATGGGGTGACTTGACTGGCTCTCACAAGGTTCTGTTACCCAGAATCCCTTGCAAACCTAAAAAATTTGCAAAACAAAACACATTTTCCTCACTTTTCTGTGGTGGAAAGTTCTGGAATCTGCGTGGATCCACAAAATTCCACCCACCTCGCGTTCTCCAAGGTCTTCCCAAAAAATGGTACCTCACTTGTGTGGGTAGGCCTAGTGCCCGCGACAGGAAGCAGCGCAAAACGCAACGTGGACACACCACATTTTCACAGTGAAAAATGACCCTTTTTTTGCAAAGTGCCTAGCTGTCGTTTTTGAACCCTAGCTCTGCCGGCACTTTGGGAAACCTAGCAAACCTATACATTTTTGAAAAGTAGACACCCAGGGGAATCCAGGATGGGGTGACTTGACTGGCTCTCACCAGGTTCTGTTACCCAGAATCCCTTTCAAACCTAAAAAATTGTCAACAAAAACACATTTTCCTCACTTTTCTGTGGTAGAAAGCTCTGGAATCTGCGTGGATCCACAAAATTCCACCCACCCCGCGTTCCCCAAGGTCTTCCAAAAACAATGGTACCTCACTTGTGTGGGTAGGCCTAGTGCCCGCGACAGGAAGCAGCGCAAAACGCAACGTGGACACACCACATATTCACAGTGAAAAATGACCCTTTTTTTGCAAAGTGCCTAGCTGTCGTTTTTGAACCCTAGATCTGCCGGCACTTAGGGAAACCTAGCAAATCTATACATTTTTGAAAAGTAGACACCCAGGGGAATCCAGGATGGGGTGACTTGACTTGTTCTCACCAGGTTCTGTTACCCAGAATCCCTTGCAAACCTTAAAAATTGGCAAAAACCCCACATTTTCCTCACTTTTCTGTGGTGGAAAGTTCTGGAATCTGCGTGGATCCACATAATTCCACCCACCCCGCGTTCCCCAAGGTCTTCCAAAAAAAATGGTACCTCACTTGTGTGGGTAGGCCTAATGCCCGCAACAGGAAGCAGCGCAAAACGCAACTTGGACGCAGCACATTTTCACAGTGAAAAATGACCCTTTTTTTGCAGAGTGCCTAGCAGTAGTTTTTGAATTCTAGCTCTGCCGGCACCTAGGGAAACCTACCAAACCCACACTTTTCTGAAAAGTAGACACCCGGGGGATTCCAGGGAGGTATGGCTTGCGTGGATCCCCCAACGTTTTCTTACCCAGAATCCCCTGCAAACCTGACACTTTGCTGGAAAAATCCCTTTTTCACACATTTTTGTGTGGTAAAGTTGTGGCATCACCGGGCTGACACAAATTTCCTACCACCCAGCGTCCCCCAGGTCTCCCGATAAAAATAGTGCCTCACTCGGGTGGGAGGCCCAAGTACCCGCGACAGGCAAGGGCCCACAACGTATTGAGGCAACCTCAAAATGGCCTATCACAAAACGACCTGGTTTTGCAAGGGGGGTCCCATGACGTTTTGGCCCGGGGATCGGCGGCCACCTAGGGAAACCTACCAAATCCACACATTTCTGAAAAGTAGACACCCGGGGGATTCCAGGGAGGTATGGCTTGTGTGGATCCCCCAACGTTTTCTTACCCAGAATCCCCTGCAAACCTGACATTTTGCTGAAAAAATCCCTTTTTCACACATTTTTGTGTGGTAAAGTTGTGGCATCACCTTGCTGACACAAATTTCCTACCACCCAGCGTTCCCCCAGGTCTCCCGATAAAAATGGTGCCTCACTCGGGTGGGAGGCCCAAGTACCCGCGACAGGCAAGGGCCCACAACGTATTGAGGTGACCTCAAAATGGCCTATCACAAAACGACCTGGTTTTGCAAGGGGGTCCCATGACGTTTTGGCCCGGGGCTCGGCGGCCACCTAGGAAACCTACCAAACCCACACATTTCTGAAAAGTAGACACCCGGGGATTCCAGGGAGGTATGGCTTGCGTGGATCCCCCAACGTTTTCTTACCCAGAATCCCCTGCAAACCTGACATTTTGCTGAAAAAAATCCCTTTTTCACACATTTTTGTGTGGTAAAGTTGTGGCATCACCGGGCTGACACAAATTTCCTACCACCCAGCGTCCCCCAGGTCTCCTGATAAAAATGGTGCCTCACTCGGGTGGGAGGCCCAAGTACCCGCGACAGGCAAGGGCCCACAACGTATTGAGGCGACCTCAAAATGGCCTATCACAAAACGACCTGGTTTTGCAAGGGGGTCCCATGACGTTTTGGCCCGGGCTCGGCGGCCACCTAGGAAACCTACCAAACCCACACATTTCTGAAAAGTAGACACCCGGGGATTCCAGGGAGGTATGGCTTGCGTGGATCCCCCAACGTTTTCTTACCCAGAATCCCCTGCAAACCTGACATTTTGCTGAAAAAATCCCTTTTTCACACATTTTTGTGTGGTAAAGTTGTGGCATCACCGGGCTGACACAAATTTCCTACCACCCAGCGTCCCCCAGGTCTCCCGATAAAAATGGTGCCTCACTCGGGTGGGAGGCCCAAGTACCCGCGACAGGCAAGGGCCCACAACGTATTGAGGCGACCTCAAAATGGCCTATCACAAAACGACCTGGTTTTGCAAGGGGGGTCCCATGACGTTTTGGCCCGGGGCTCGGCGGCCACCTAGGGAAACCTACCAAACCCACACATTTCTGAAAAGTAGACATCCGGGAGATTCCAGGGAGGTATGGCTTGCGTGGATCCCCCAACGTTTTCTTACCCAGAATCCCCTGCAAACCTGACATTTTGCTGAACAAATCCCTTTTTTCACACATTTTTGTGTGGTAAAGTTGTGGCATCACTGGGCTGACACAAATTTCCTACCACCCAGCGTCCCCCCAGGTCTCCCGATAAAAATGGTGCCTCACTCGGGTGGGAGGCCCAAGTACCCGAGACAGGCAAGGGCCCACAACGTATTGAGGCGACCTCAAAATGGCCTATCTCAAAACGACCTGGTTTTGCAAGTGGGGTCCCATGACGTTTTGGCCCGGGGCTCGGCGGCCACCTAGGAAACCTACCAAACCCACATTTCTGAAAAGTAGACACCCGGGGATTCCAGGGAGGTATGGCTTGCGTGGATCCCCCAACGTTTTCTTACCCAGAATCCCCTGCAAACCTGACATTTTGCTGAAAAAGTCCCTTTTTTCACAAATTTTTGTGTGGTAAAGTTGTGGCATCACTGGGCTGACACAAATTTCCTACCACCCAGCGTTCCCCCAGGTCTCCCGATAAAAATGGTGCCTCACTCGGGTGGGAGGCCCAAGTACCCGCGACAGGCAAGGTCCCACAACATTTTGTGATAGGCAATTGTAATGTCGCCTCAATACGTTGTGGGCCCTTGCCTGTCGCGGGTACTTGGGCCTCCCACCCGAGTGAGGCACCATTTTTATCGGGAGACCTGGGGGACGCTGGGTGGTAGGAAATTTGTGTCAGCCCGGTGATGCCACAACTTTACCACACAAAATGTGTGAAAAAGGGATTTTTTCAGCAAAATGTCAGGTTTGCAGGGGATTCTGGGTAAGAAAACGTTGGGGGATCCATGCAAGCCATACCTCCCTGGAATCCCCGGGTGTCTACTTTTCAGAAATGTGTGGGTTTGGTAGGTTTCCCTAGGTTGCCGCCGAGCCCCGGGCCAAAACGTCATGGGACTCCCTTGCAAAACCAGGTCGTTTTGTGATAGGCCATTTTGAGGTCGCCTCAATATGTTGTGGGCCCTGCCTGTCGCGGGTACTTGGGCCTCCCACCCAAGTGAGGCACCATTTTTATCGGGAGACCTGGGGAACGCTGGGTGGTAGGAAATTTGTGTCAGCAAGGTGATGCCACAACTTTACCACACAAAAATGTGTGAAAAAAGGATTTTTTCAGCAAAATGTCAGGTTTGCAGGGGATTCTGGGTAAGAAAACGTTGGGGGATCCACGCAAGCCATACCTAACTGGAATCCTCGGGTGTCTACTTTTCAGAAATGTGTGGGTTTGGTAGGTTTCCCTAGGTGGCCGCCGAGCCCCGGGCCAAAACGTCATGGGACCCCCTTGCAAAACCAGGTCGTTTTGTGGTGGGCCATTTTGAGGTTGCCTCAATACGTTGTGGGCCCTTGCCTGTCGCGAGTACTTGGGCCTCCCACCCGAGTGAGGAACCATTTTTATCAGAAGACCTGGGGGAACGCTGGGTGGTAGGAAATTTGTGTCAGCAAGGTGTTGCCACAACTTTACCACACAAAAAGTTGTGAAAAAAGGGATTTTTTCAGCAAAATGTCAGGTTTGCAGGGGATTCTGGGTAAGAAACCTTTTGGGGATCCATGCAAGCCATACCTCCCTGGAATCCCCGGGTGTCTACTTTTCAGAAATGTGTGGGTTTGGTAGGTTTCCCTAGGTGTCGCCGAGCCCCGGGCCAAAACCCAGGTGACCCCCTTGCAAAACCAGGTCATTTTGAGATAATGTGTTGTTTATTTCTGCAGCGTGAAAATTTTGGCACAATATTGCAAGGAAAATTTGACAGACATTTTGAGGTTTGCAGGACATTGTGGGTACCATAACTTGTTGGGATCCACAAGAGAGATATCACCATGTACTCCCATGGGTGTTTCGTTTACGACAATATCTACAGTTGGTAGGTTATTCTTAGACGGAATGTACACCTTGGCAGACAGACTAAAAAGACAAAGATTACTGCACAGCCATCTATTCCTCAAGCACAAACACATACTGGTTGGATTTGGCACGAGGGCAAGTGATGGTTCAGTATATACAATTTTATTAACAAGAGATTTCACAAAAATGAAATGCACTGTCAATAATTGAAAGGACAAAAAACTGAACCAGTGACTCGCAGCTCGTGAGCTGTAAAGCCACGTCAAGGCCCCAACCGCTTTACAGGCCATTCACACACCTTTCTTACGTGATACACACAAGACCATTCACACCACCAGGCACGAAACAAACACATTACAACATTCACAAAAAGGGACAAGGTACACCCTGCTTGAGAAAGACAAAAAAAAATATTACTGCACAGCCATCTAATCCTCCACACACACATACTGGTTGGATTTGGCACGAGGGTGAGTGATGGTTCAGTATATACAATTGTATTAACAAGTGATTTCACAAAAATTAAATGCACTGTTAATAATTGAAAGGACGAGAAACTGAACCATTGACTCACAGCTCGTGAGCTGTAAAGCCACGACAAGGCACCAACCTCTTTACAGGCCATTCATACACCTTTCATACGTGTGACAAATACAAAACCATTCACACCACCAGCCGCGGGCCCATCACATTACAACACTCACACCAGCAGACAGCGCCATTCAAGGGCCCATCACTTTCACACGCCCACATTCCTAACACAGCAACCACACAAGCTGATGGATTGCGTGGAGTGTCGCTCGGCTAGCAGTGTGTGTAGTGACCAGCAGCAAGTCACTACTCACACACTGCCAGCCTAGCGCCAGTCCACGCTCACCGCCAGCCAAGCGCCACTCCACGCACACCGCCAGCCAAGCGCCACTCCACGCACACCGCCAGCCAAGCGCCACTCCACGCACACCGCCAGCCTAGTGCCACTCCACGCACACCGCCAGCCAAGCGCCACTCCACGCACACCGCCAGCCAAGAGCCACTCCACGCACACCGCCAGCCAAGCGCCACTCCACACACACCGCCAGCCAAGCGCCACTCCACGCACACCGCCAGCCAAGCGCCACTCCACGCACACCGCCAGCCAAGCGCCACTCCATGCACACCGCCAGCCAAGAGCCACTCCATGCACACCGCCAGCCAAGCGCCACTCCACGCACACCGCCAGCCAAGCGCCACTCCACGCACACCGCCAGCCAAGCACCAGCCTACACACACCACGATCACATTTAGGATTTTTTTATACAAAAAAGAAAACACAAACAAATTGCAAATAGATACAAATCTACTAACACAAAATCAGAAACTAAATACATTGCACTAATGCCAACCTTGAAACAGAACAACAATTCTTAAACATTACAGACCAGGCAGTTCACTTTACCACTCATGGTTGCTCCCAATAATTCTTTTGCTTGTGGTACGCTCTATAACAAGCAGGCACACACAGCCCAGGGTTAGAAGGACACTCAGGGCAGTACATACGAGTCTCCTTCCGCGTACCTCTTCGCCAACAGACTCTACATCTCCTAGTGGGAAAGTCTTTTGAGGGTGTAGGAGGAATGTGATCAGGAAAGTGGCGATCTTTCAATCGAGCTACATCCTCCACTACTCCAACTCTAGGAACACTTGCCTGTTCCACAACAACAAGGCTGCCTATGACAGACTGCTGAAACTGAACAAAAGTCAACTTTGACGCAGGAGAACACTCCTTGAACACAACAAAAGCATTGAAAGTTACTAAATTGAAGAGATGGATGGCCAACTTCTTATACCAAATGTAAGCCTTACGAATAGCAGTGTAAGGTTCCAACCTCTGATCTACTCTATCAACACCACCCATGTGCTTATTGTAGTCTAAAATGCACACAGGTTTGCGCACTTCAGCAATCTGACCCCAAACAGCCACAGGTGAAGTACTCTCATCATGGATGGTAGTCAGCATGTACACATCCCTCCTGTCCACAAATTTCACAGCTAGCAGTTCCTCACTACGCAAGGCACTGCACTGTCCCCTCTGAAGTTTTTTGCAAACAAGCTCTTTTGGATAACCTTTACAGTTAGAGCGGATTGTGCCACAAGCATAAGTGTCCACTTTGAACAATTCCTTAAACAATTGCACAGCAGTGTAGAAGTTATCAAGGTACAAATGGTGGCCTCTGTTAAACAGTCCTCTAGCAAGATCCCACACAATTTTCTCTGAAACTCCAAAAGTGGACGGACAACCAGGGGGTCAATAGTGGAATCCCTACCAGTGTACACACGCAAATTAAAAACATATCCTGTCCTACTCTCAGACAACATATACAGCTTAATTCCATAGCGTGCCCTCTTGCTAGGAATGTACTGCCTAAAAACAAACGGCCCTTGAACAGGACCAAAGACTCATCAATAGATATTTCTTTCCCTGGAGTATAGATCTCTGAAAATCGATCTACAAAGTGATCAAGAACAGGCCGAATCTTAAAAAGACGGTCACATTCAGGGTGATCTCGTGGCAACGCCAAACCATTATCAACAAAATGCAGCATCCGAAGCAAAAGTAAATACCGATCACGAGTCATAACTGCAGGAAATATGGCCGTTGCCATCAAGGGACTGGTAGACCAATATGAACCCATGGACGGCTTCCTTATCAAACCCATCAAAAAGTCAAACCCAAAAACTTCTTCATCTCTTCCAGATTTGTGGGACTCCACCGGGTAGCTCTAGAATGGGGCATAAGTCTGGCACTGTTGTCCCTCAAAAACTGTTCAGCATACAAATTAGTCTGCTCAACAATCTCACCCAAAAATACATCATCCATAAACAACTGAAAATACTGTTTAGGCAAATAATGTTCACAATCCACTCTACACCCTGCTTAACCACTAAAGGCAGGCAACACCGGCTTCACCATGTTTGGATCAACCCAGAGTCCAGCACTACCAGTAGGAAGCCTAGCAGCCCCAGGCTGCAATCCAGATGCCTCTTGCACCATCGGCACAGTAGTATCCTCCTCTAAAACAGGCACTTCATCTGCACTGAGAGTACCTTCATCATCCGATGATTCCATGTGAGAGAAAACTCACTGCCTGAATCTTCCCCTCCCTCCTCTCCCTCAGACGCACTGTCAGTCTCATAATCCTGCTCAGAGGAAGATTCAAGAAGCAAACCAACCACCTGCTGAGCAGTCATTCTACGGCTAGCCATAATGCTTACTAATAAAGGTTACTTGTCAAACAAGTCAACAACAACAAACCCTTTGTAAAAAAAGAAACAAACAAAATGTAGCTTTATCACAATGACCTATATACTCCAACACTATACCACTCACGTGACAGAAGCAGCTAGACTCACCACCACCTACTCTGCACAGGCACAGTAAGGATCAACAATATCCCACTAAAAAGAAGAAAAAAAAATTACACATAAGACAATGCAAAACATCGCAAAGAATTTCATGCTCTGAACACTAACAAATATGCTGCCATTATGACACCACTTACAAAAAATTCATTCATGCATCACAATAATACTCATTTGGAGTACACACAACAAAAATATTTTTCTTACCAAATAAATGCATTTACGCAAAACTGCAGAACAACCACTGCCGAAACCGCAAACAGGAATCAAAAGCTTTACACTAGAATAAAAAGGAGAAAAAAACATTACAATCACATATGCAAATAATGCACCAGTCCACACACAATCCACCAGCCAAGCTAAGGGGTAGGTGGGCCAAAGAGTATAAATGAAATATTCACCCCCATAAAAGGGGAGCAACCCTTGCCCTTTTGGCCACTCCCCAACACAAAAATTAAAAAAACCCTGGTGTCTAGTGGCTTCTGCCCTCCTTGGGGGCAGATGGGCCTAAAAACATACTGCTATTCTGCCACCCAAGGGGTCATTCTCCACAAATAAATGCCTGGTGGACTAGTGGGAAGATACCTTTATCTTCCGCACACGATCTCTCACTACTCAACTCTACTCTCAACTCTATTCACAACTGGATGTTAGCTCACCAACTCATTCTGAATCCCGCCAAAACTGAATTCCTCCTCCTCTCTACCTCTCTCTCACCTCCTCCTGTTCAATCTTGGATGGATCAGCTGAACCTACTCAACAACAAACCCATCATTGTCGACAGCGCTAAATCCCTAAGTGTCATTCTTGACAAAAGACTCAACCTAATCTCCCACATCAACTCTATTGCTAAGAACGCACGTTACCAGTTGCGCCTTCTATGGGGGATCCGTCGGTTCTTCCCGGAGAAAGACTTAAAAACCTTGGTACAATCTCTGGTTCTCTCAAGACTGGATTATTGCAATTCTCTTCTGACGGGCCTACCCAAATCCCACCTCTCCCTCTCAAATCCATCCTCCATTCAGCAGCTCGCTTCATTTCAGGGTCTAAACGAAGCAACCACGTCACTCCTATCCTGTCCTCTCTTCGATGGCTTCCGATCGAGGCAAGATCTATTTACAAAACTGCCTGCATCACACACAAAGCCTTACACACGTCCTCCCCTCGTTACCTGGCGAATAAATTGAAATTGTCCGGTGGCTCTCGCCCTTCTCGCAATGCGGAAAAGCTTCTGCTTGAGCCCCCCGTCTTCAAAAGGGAAAGATCGATGGCGCAATCCTTCTCAGGCAATGCGGTGAGAATCTGGAACTCGCTTCCCCCATTGCTCCGTGCCACCTCCTCTACCCGGATCTTCAAAGCTGACCTCAAATCTCTTCTCTTCCAAAGACACTTTCAGAACTAATACTTTCACTCTCAGCCCCCTCTAGGAAGTTCGCTCTTCATTGTAAATTTGTACTTTTTCCTGTACATTCCTCACCCTTGCGTGCTGTGCTGGATTTGTGTACCCTTCATTTAATTCACGCCCTCTCTACTCCCTCAAGGAAGTTCTTCCACTATAGGAAATTCTGTACTCCATGCCTATTGAAGTGCCTTCCCAGTGTGTTCTGAGTGACTGCCACTTATTGCAGTATTATACCTCTATTTGTATTTTGTATCTCATGTATCATGCACAATTGTCACTTTTTCCTCATGTAATGTAACGCTTGCTTTTGTATTATGCTCACTTGTAACCTTCTCCTCATGTAATGTTACTGTTCCTATTGTGAAGCGCTCTGACACCTTCGGGTAAAGCCCCGCGCTATATAAAAAGAAATTGCCCCCCAGGGGGCAGAGCACCAAAAACATAAGGCCCTCAAAAGGGGAGCGACCCTTGCCCAAGGGGCCGCTCCCCAAAACAGTATTTTCCGGTTTTTTTCAAATTCTCTGGTGTCTAGTGGGCATTCCTGCTGCACGATCGCATGATCGTGCAGCAGGAATGCCCAAAGAGGCATCGAGGAAAGGAAAGGGTTTTCCTTTCCCTCGATGCCTCTTCTGCTTGAAATCCCCCTCCCCGGAGCCAAAACTAACCTTATTCCTCGACGCGCTGGAAGCAAATGGCTTCCAGCGTGTCGGGGAACAAGGAAACCCTCAATGACGCCAGCGCGCCTCGCGCGCTGACGTCATTGAGGGGGGAGGGGCGGGGGGAGGCAGGCAAAGCCCTTCCCCTGCCTTCCCCCCAAAAAACCCGACGATCGGATTCCCACGGGGGGAGCGCCAGCGCTTCCCCCGTGGGTGGTCTTATGACGAGCTGGACTCGTCATGAGCACACGACCACTGTGTGCCATGACGAGTCCAGCTCGTCATGAGCATCGAAGGGGTTAATGCAAAAACTAAAATCCACATGGCTAAAAACAGTTTGGAAAGTTAGACAGCCACTACAACAACACATAATTATAATTACACACGCAAAAAAGGCATTTATTTAACACACCCAAAAAGTGAAATAGACCCTCCCAAAAAACCCACATTTTGCAATTAAATTCAATGCCATCCATGGCCTAAATGATGTCAAAATTCCACAGACAACACAGAAACAGTTGTTATGCACCCTTGATGACTACCTCTGGGCCTACTTTACTGGCAGACTAGGCCGCAAGCTTGGAGGCCTATGGCAAAAGCACAGTCGCTGGTCCCACAAAATGGACTCCACCACATGGCCAGGCCACCCAACAACTTCATTCCTCGTGAAAAAAATTGTAAAACAAAAACAAAGTGACTCCTTGCTCACCAAACTACATCTAAATGACAACCTGAGGAGTTTTTGTGCAAAATGAACTAAATCATCATTTTCGAGAAGGTTTTATGCTGCTCGAGAGATATTCTTCGCCAGATTGTAAATTCTGCGTGTTCGGCATCGCGATCGTCACAAAAGTCGTTATCGCGCGCGCAAAACGTATATTGAGCGCGCAAGAAGATAAAAGTGTAAGTCCGCGTTGTCGCGCAGTGCGGAGTTGCCCAAAGTCCGCGAGCTGAATGCCCAGGGTTACCTAGTGGCTGAAAAGGCCTATTTATTTAACACACACCCAAAAACTGAAATACCACCCCAAAACCCACATTTTGCAATTAAATCCAATGCCATCCATGGCCTAAATGATGTTACAAATTCAACAGACAACACAGAAACAGTTTGTATGCTCCCATGAGGATGACTACCTCCGGGCCTACTGGCTGACTAGGCCGCAAGCTTGGAGGCCTATGGCAAAAGCACAGTGGCTGGTCCCACAAAATGGCCGCCACCACATGGCCAGGCCAGCCACAACAACAAGAAAAGGAACACAAGACAGACAATGCAGGCCGATGGCAAAAGCACAATGCCTGGCTTTACAAAATGGCCACCAGCCACATGGCCAGGCCACCCAAAATAACAAGAAAGTGAAGACAAAGGACAGGACCAGGCAGTTGGAGACTCTGGGCAACTTCCTTCCACGTGAAAAAAATTGTAAAACAAAAAAAAAGTGACTCCTTGCTCACCAAACTACATCTAAATGACAACCTGAGGAGTTTTTGTGCAAAATGAACTAAATCATCATTTTCGAGAAGGTTTTATGCTGCTCGAGAGATATTCTTCGCCAGATTGTAAATTCTGCGTGTTCGGCATCGCGGTCGTCACAAAAAGTCGTTATCGCGCGCGCGGAAACGTATATTGAGCGCGCGAAGAAGAGAAAAAGTGTAAGTCCGCGTTGTCGCGCTGTGCGGAGGTGCCGAAAGTCCGCGAGCTGAACGCCCAGGGTTACCTACTGGCTGAAAAGGCCTATTTATGTAACACACACCCAAAAACTGAAATACCACCACAAAACCCACATTTTGCAATTCAATCCAATGCCATCCATGGCCAAAATGATGTTACAATCCAACAGACAACACAGAAACAGTTTTTATGCACCCATGAGGATGACTACCTCTGGGCCTACTGGCAGACTAGGCCGCAAGCTTGGAGGCCTATGGCAAAAGCACAGTGGCTGGTCCCACAAAATGGCCGCCAACACATGGCCAGGCCACCCACAAGTTCACAAGTTACAAGCATAAGCCAAGGGGAACAAAGAAAAGACATGCAGGCCTATATGGAAAAAGCAGCACACTACTAAACTACCACCACAAAATGGCCCCAAGCCACGTGGTCACTCACAGTCACAACAGGCCATGTAAAACAATGAACTCAAGCAGGCCTATAATAATATGACCAGACAAAGGAGGCCTGCAGTGCTAAACAACACAGCTTTAATACAAAAATGCAAAAACGAAAATCCACAGGGCTACAAAAGGTTGGAAAGTTACACAACAAGCACACACACACATCCAACAAAGGTATATATATTACACCCAAAAAGTGAAATACACCCCAAAAACCACATTTAACATCCATGCATGCCCTACATGATGTTTAAATTCAACAGACACCACAGAAACATGCACCCATGGGCACCTCTGGCTCTAGTCTGGGCCTACTGGCTGAAATTCCAAACAAAGAAAAACAACTAGGCCCCCACCGAAACTAGAGGCCACAACAATAAATTTTAAAAACGATGGAAATCCCCCAAAAAATGTAGGTACAAACAAGCCCCAATCAAACAAACAAGTACACCAATTCTCCAACTTACTTGTAAAATCTCAAATCCAAAAGTCCTCAAATCCAATCCAATGATATGATGCAGCAGACAGACACAAAAAGTGATCCTTCCAGCTCCAAATCCAAATGAAAATGAACAGCACATGGACAAAGCACTGGGAGGAGCCTGCTGGACAGGAACAGGAAGTTTGAGAATCAGGGGCACTTCCTTCCTCTTGGAAAAAAAGTAAAAAGAAAAAGGACTCCTTGCACAAAAAACTACAGCCAAATCACAATCTGAGGAGTTTTTTTGAGCAAAATCATCATTTTCGAGAAGGATTTATGATGCTCGAGAGATATTCTTCGCCAGATTGTAGTTTCTTCGTGTTCGGGATCGCGATCTTACCAACACTGCCGCCGGAAGTCAGATCGCGCGTCCGAATGACGTGTTCGCGTTCGCACACTCTCGCGGGATCGTGCAACCGGATTCCAAATCTCATGGCGCCCGCGGACGGATAGGAAGTCGCGTCGGCGAACGCAGAATCACGGTAGGTCGTTACCGCGCACGCGAGAACGTATATTGAGCGAGCGAAGAAGAAAAACAGCTACGCTACGCCGCAAATTGCGTAGTGCAGGGTAACTTCGTGTTCTACGCGAATCGCGAAGTTACCGAAACTACGCAAGCTCCGCGAGCGTAGCGTAGTTCACCGCCCAGGGTTAGTGTTCTTGCTCCTGCGAGTCCTGAGAGAGAGATACCGTGTTCTGGGTTGTCTAATCATTGGTAGTATTTTTGCTAATGAAACGCTACAGCTAGTCGGGTTGGGGTTTTAGGTGCTAAGGCTTATGGTTGGCTCACCACTATATTCCGAGGTCCTATTATCCTGTGCATAGCTCTGTGTATGTGCAGAATCCCTACAACATGACCTTCTACATCCTTTGGTGTAAAATACTGGTGGGTGGTAAATCCAACATTAAAAAAGGCAGCAAAAGCCAGCTCGCAGCAGGGTCAGCCTCAGGACCCTGTGTCCCTCTTTCCACATTTGGCCATCCACCAATGCACACGCCCAAGGCTGTGCTCGGCCAAGATTGGCCACAAGACCTGGTCACTGGTCAGGCCCTGTTCCCATAATACTGGTGCAACCAAACTCCTCATGTCACTTGTTGGGCAAACGCAGAAAGAACTTTTGTAGAATTTATTTTTACAGGATTCACAAATCCTACACTGTATTCATGAATCCTGAGGTGCACAAGGAATCACGATTCACAAATCAAGCATAGCATTTTTTTTGCTAATAATGTTATTGCTGGGGTCCTTTTTGGGTTCCCGCCGTTGGACCTGGGCCCAGGGTAAGCTTACCCTGCCCCCTTATGCCCTTTTTCCCCAATACAGTGCTTGGCGATAATGGCGTCCCAAAAATACATTTTTCTGTGATGGACAGTCAATCACAGAACAACGGATATGTGAATTTGCAATGGAATGTGAAATACAAAGCTCTCTAGTCCAATGATGTGCATTTTTTTTTTAATTGGATTCACAAATCCCCTGTGGATTTGCAAATGTACGGAGGATCCACAAATTAAAAGGCAGATTTCTCTAGATCTCTAAAATGTAACTTGTTCATGCCTAATTGGAGTACGTTTTCTGTATCGAGGATCAAAGAATCCGGTGGAAATTAGAGTGAGAAATTGTACTTTCGGGACTCCTTCCACCTTTTCCTTATGCCCAGCTTGATGGATCTGCATAAAGTTTCCCATGAAAACCAAACCCATCTGTCAATCTGTCTTTTTTTTGGCAACTAGTGCTGTGTTTTGCAGAGCACAACTTTTCCATGAGCGCCAGTCATCTCTGTTTTTCTCTCTGGACTGTTTTTATTTCAGCCAGGTGTTACCCCAAAACCGGTCCCAAGATGTTTGTTTCTGGTCCAGGGAAGACCTGGCTTGGCATTTCAAGCTGGACTGCTCCCATGGGGAACAGGGTCAAGACTGATTTGCATATGGCTGGTTTTGAGCTTGGGTGGCCAAGTAAACTGAAGAACGATGATGGATTCAACCCAGATCTGTGACTGGGGGTGAGTGTCTGAAAAGTTTCAGTGCTCCGTCCCTCATTTCCTTGTGTTTGCTCCATTTTAATTTCAGCCATCCTCACTCCATGATTCAGTGGTCACCAACACTGAGTTGCGGATGATGCAGTCTTTAGAATTAATTTTGTAGGAGTGAGTTTTTTCCTGCCTTGTGAAATATTTATCTTACCAAGACAAGCTGAGCAATCCATTTGAGGGATATACATTTTATGCTATATTAACACTTGTCTCTAGTGGGTATGCAGTTGCAATATTTCATCATGTTGCATGGGGTCAAACAATTATATTTTCTATTTAAACTGCAAGGTTTAACTTTTGTCAGCCATGTCATTTGGTAATGGATTTAATACAGCTCATTAGCAATTCCTGCATATCATAGCACTGAGGTGCTGCTAAAGAAAAAACTTAGTAAACAATGTTACATGTCATTAGGATAAATTACAATAAAAAAACATAATTTTACAATGCACATGATAGTAATGATTCGAGCCCCATGGGTGAAGCATAGAAAAAAGTGATGAATGTAATGCTTTAATTAATCTCAACCACTGGTATTTACTTGAGCCCACATTCCAATTCATAGTTATTTTACACACCATGTCACCTCAGTTTGGGCCCAGCCATATGCAAATCAGTCTTGACTCTTCCAGTATCATCAGTCCAGCCCAAACTGCCTAACCAGGTCTTCCGTAATCCGGTACACAAGCAACCAAAGACAGGTTTCACCCTGATTGGAGTTTGTCAGTGGGGTGCAGCTTGGTTCCAGTGCCACAGTGAGCACAGGATTTATGTCTGGGCACACCCACTGCACTGAGAGAGTCGTATTGAAGTATACAAAAAGGTGATGGAAGGTGTTAGACCCAGCGGTTTAAGATTGGCTGAGACGCATCGAATCCAGTCAGAACCCACTGTTCCAAATAGAATGAGTTCGATACACTTGACCGCTAACCCTTACTCACCATCAAGGCTCGAGTGTGAAGCGTCGGCACAACACCCCCCTCGCAACAAACTGCATTAGTCACAAAAAGACTCCACACCCTATGTATAAAAACACTTGTCTTTGTATTACACACAGGCACTGAAATCAAAACAAGATACACATTATTTATACACTTTACAGTTATATGCAATTGTCAAGCTTCTCTACTGAAATCACAATGAAACACACATTGTATATACAATTTACAGTTATATGCAATTGTCAGACTTTCCCCTTGGAGGAAGGTCAAACAGTCACTAGTCTCTGACTACGCCTTATGACCCAGTCCCTCAGTCTTTCAACTCTACCAGCCAATGAGACACGTTGCCCCTGCTGTAGCCCTGTTCACTAGACAGTCTGAACCACCGAAAACGGAAAGAAATTGTTACTTAGTTTTGTTCATCCCGATTAGACCTCCAGGCACTTAACTGCACCTGCACAAGTGTGGGATCGCATCCCCCCCCCTCCCCATAAACAAAAGATTGTGACCCAGTAAGCTGGAGCACTCCCTGTCTGGATAAATATTTTCCCCTTAAGCAAGATGTGACCAGCCGTAGACCCCCGGCAGTCCGCTGCAGGTGCCCACAAGGCACACAAAACCCCTCGGTTCTTGTCACAATGTTTTTCAAAACGAAGCACCCTGTGGCGTGGGTCTAGGGAGAGGGAGCCAACGAACTCAGACAGAGGCTGCGATGTCAGGCACTATCGTCCTCCCGATTTGGAGGCCAAACTCAGTCTCAGCTCCTGGCTCAAGTTCCCCCAACACCCCTCGGACACCACACGCTCTGAAGCACAAGCGAGCACAGGTCCCATTGATTGCAAGCATGGGTTCCTCAGACTCTGCAAGCTTCGCCCGCACTCCTTCAAATCCTCACATCCCAGCACCTCAGATGGCTGCTTATCTTTGCGCACACACTCCTCTTGCACAGTGAGATGATGGTGTATGTCAGGACTGTCCTTGTCCCAACCACAATCACTTCCACCTGTCTCCGCCGCACCCAGTGTGGTGCTTACGATCTCGTGGAGACAGTGAGATCCTTTGTGTCCCTGGGATCTCGTGGACAGGAGGCCAGCACACTGGCCCTTGGAGAGTGCTTTGAGACCTAGGCCACAACAGTTGGCACAAGCTGCAGGCCAGCAACGTCCAGGCAAAATCCACCAAGTGATAGTCCCCTTCTTGGAGAACGACAAGCTTCAAGCCACCACACACCACAAGCCTGTAGATAGTCCAGTTGCAGTCCCTCCTGCCCTAATAATTCCCCATGTCAGTGTCCCAGTATTGAACCAGTGTAGTATGATTCCAAATCCAAAAGTGTCTCTACTTTCAGAGGCCGAAGCCCCAGTAGTTATGCCCATCATGGCCTTTAAAGATATGATCAGTTCAAAAGGCCACCTTTGAACTGCATAGGCCTTCTCTAAATGTTGTCCTGTCTGCCATCCTACCCCGGGAGGTTTGATCACAATCTTAGTGGGGTCAAGACCCTGCCCCTTGGAATGCAGGTGCCAATTCCACCCGCACGTAACCATCCCAGAAATGCCCTTCAGAGTCAGAGGTCTGCAGTTTCCCATGAACCCCTAGTTTATGACCCTCTATCAGGAATGCACAGATATGGCTTTCGCCCTTCGACTCAGTTGTGATTTTGGAGACAGGCCACCAGGCATACAGAGCCATGCAAATCAAAATGCCCACTTTCCCAAAGTGACATTTCCATCACCGTAATTACGAACCCACTCCCACTATTGGAGAGGATTTGCCATTACTAACTCATCTATACCAAACATCATACTGTTGCTATTCTGCCCACACGAAATAATGCTAGACAGCCTTTCCCTACATCACCTCATGCTAATCCAATGCGAGAAGCAGGCCTTATCATACCGAACACACCACCCGGTGTCATTCACGACTCTTGCAAGTAACACAGGTACACACCTGCCCAACCTCTTCCCAACACTGCACCCCTTCACCAGGGAGAACTCCAATATAGCAGGAAACATGCAGAACCTGGCACACGGCTTTGTAAACGCCAAGTCGAGTAACAGTAACCCGTGCACACAAGCCTCACCAGGGCAATCCTATTGCACAATCAATGAGCTACCTCCGTGGATGGCGCAACCAGTACAGCAGGCCCACGGAGGCCCATTCGAGATACATGCCCCTGGTATGGGTCTTACCCCACGACCAGGGAGTTACAGCTAACTAAAATCAGCCAATCATATATACACTGCTCTGCAGTATGTACTTGATGAGCACAGTGCTTTGACACTGCAAGTCAGTGCCAAATGCGCCCAAGTCCTAAGGCTAGCATCCAGAACAATGGAAAACTGGGAAGGAGGAAAGCAAAGGTTTGAGGGAAAGCAACCTAGAAAGGGATATTTCCAATGCATGAAATGCTTGGATTAATCTCATGTGTGTAATCACTCAGGCTGCATCCAAGTCCATCGTTGTTTTGCACACCATGTCACCTCAGTTTGGATCCAGCCATATACAAATCAGTCTGGACCCTGTTCCAATAGGAACAGTCCAGCCTAAAAAGCCAAGCCAGGTCCACCCAGAACAGAAGCACAAGCAACTCTAGATCGGTTTTGCTCTGAATGGTGCTTGTCAGTCAGGTGCAGTTTGGTTCTAGTGGCACAGTGAGCACAGGACCCATATCTGGCCACACCCGTCACACTCAGGGCATCACAGTGATGTATAGAAAAAAGTGATGGATGGAATGCTTGGATTAATCTCAGCCAATGGTAATTATTCGGGCCACATCTCACTCCTTTATTATTTTGCATATCCTGCCACATCAGTTGGGACTCAGCCACATGTAAATCAGTTCTGACCCTGCTCCAGTAGGAACAGTCCAGCCCAAACTGCGAGACCAGGACCTGCCTCAACCGGAACACAAGCAACCCATTACCGGTTTCACTCTGATAGGGGCTCGTGAGTCAGTTACAGATTGGTTCCAACGGCACTGTGACATCAGCTGGGTACAATGTACCTAGTTTTATTATTCACCTACTCTTTCACTCTTCCTGATTTCATGAAGTGAAGAACCTCAATGTATTACAATACTTACCATTTCGCAGGTGAAAATGTTTCACCATAGAATAGATGAAATCCCTGTTCCATATAGATCTCAAGTGCTCTAAGATTCTCTTCTTTAGGGAAAAGATAGTAATGCCCACATAAGGTAACCAATAGGGCCTTGCTAACATATTTACCATTTACCCTGCTGTCATAGGTAGTGGTTTGTTGATTTCCAGTTGAATTATTGTGTGCTTCCATACCTAAGAATGAATTTGGTTGTAGATTTCTATTCCATCTGTTGCATGTTTTGAATTTCTTATTGTTAGCACTAATCTCTAGTGAACAATGACTGTGAACTAAAATACCTTTCAGTCATTTAGCTCACCTATAATTTATTGTTGGACATTGTCATAATATCTAGATCATCTTGGGTGATTCTCAATGGTTTGTCTCTATTTTCTAAATTTGTTCGGCTTCTTTAGTGCATGACATTATCATTCTGATTCCTACATCGTGTCTCTCTCCCTTTTATTGGGGACGAAACTTTCATATTCACTTTCTCCAGTCCTTCCTGGATAATTTTTCAGAATATTCTCACGCTTGAAATCCCTTGACCAATGCTCAAGCTATGCTTAATTAACTCTTTTCTGCTCAGCAATTTCCTTTGAGTCTGGTGAGTCCCCACATTCTTCATTATAGTCCTTAGCATGTAAAATGCTGCTAACGTTTAGAAAGCTATTTTTGTTTGTTTGTTTAGTGTTATATTGAGCATGAAGTTAATGTAGCAGTTCAGAAAAACAAATACATTCACGTAAAGCAAAACAACAAAATTGCAAGTGCATTTCTTTCTACAGGTTTTCCTCTATCATACAAAATATAGGGGCATATTATCAAGGGCTTTATCGCCGCTTTAGCAGCACTTTTTGCCGCTAAAGCGGCGATATTTTTATCGCCCTATTAGCAAGCTGTCGCTAACAGGCGTTAGCGACAGCTTTTAGGCGTTAGCGGCCGGGATTCACATCGCCTTGCATGTCAGCGATAATTATCGCTAATGACATGCAAGGAAGGCGTTCCCTACTAAAAGCGACTGAAAACAGTCGCTAACACCACTATCCCCTATTAGCAAGGCAGGCGAAGCGATAAAATAATTCGCGCTAAGCGCGTTTATCGCTAGATTTTATCACCTGCTAGTGAGGATGACTTACCTGTATAAAGTATAGGAGGTGGATTCTAATGCTGAATCCACCTTAGCGATAATGCGAGAATATCGCTTCTTTTCCAGCGATATTCTCACATTTTGCCGCTATCGCTGGAAATGTTATCGCTATGGAGATAAACCTTGTTAATAGGGTGTTATCTCAGCGATATTTTCCAGCGATAGGCGGCGTTAACCAAAGTCGCGCTAAGCGCGGTTAGCGATAAATATTGCTATTCCTTGATAATATGCCCCATAGTATTTGTGATGACCGAAAAGGGAAAAACGCTCAAATAAACGTATCACTTAGAATCAATTTTGCCAACCTAGACTTAAAATATACACCCCTGTACTAATATTACAACTTGGTTCTATAGTAGATGTCATGGGGAGTTAAGAGATGGTGTTAAATAATGAAAATATAACCGGGTTTTCACTTTTTGTTATCCCAGCAAATTATTACCTACATACCCACGACTTTAGAGGGTTACTTTAAGACAGTTCTGCTTTTTTATGAAAAGCTCTAAGCATGCTGGGACTTGCAATTTCATTTTATAAATGTATGTTTAGACCAAGACGACCCAGCACGAATAGTACTGCTGGCTGTCAAAACAGAATTGTCTGAAAGACATCCTAATGACATGGGGTGAGTTAACAGCTATGTAGTTACCTTATGGTGAATGCAAGGGGGTTATTGGTTCCTGCAGGAAGGGTTTATTTTGCTTTATTTGTGCTCATTTTTTCCTGAAATTAAAAAAAAAAACACCTTCATGAAATAAACATGTAGTGGCTTCCTGAAAGCCATTAAGCCACACTGCCACTCACAAGGCTGTAAATCTGCAATTTATCTGGCTCGGGATTGGTTTTTTGTTCAGTGCGACAAGCACAGGGCACAAGTTTAATTGGAGCATGGAATTGGAGGCACAGCTCGGAAAGTATGATAGTAAATCAATGGAAGGGGTGTGGGGGGCAGGCAAAAGCAGATGGATTAATCCCCGTGACTAGGCTTGAGTGTAAGGACACAGACCACATGCAAGTGAAAGCAAATGCAGAGCTCTCTTGTTTCCTAAGTCCATGCCTTTGCAGCTTGTCCAGTTCAGGGTTAGCTTTGCATTCTGGGACTCACAGTCCTGTTTCTCCCACAGGAACATAATACAAAGCATAAAAGCATGGCTGTATTAGCTTCTCATGAAGGGCCTGGGATACTTGAGAGCTCTGAAGCTGCTCCACCCAGACTAATTAAATATAATCTTTACTAAACTGTCTTCAACTTTATTAAATAGTCTTAACTAATAAGTTTCTTATTAAGTCCCGAGTTTAGCCTACACTATAATCTATAGACATGTTAAATTACCCCATGTAAATTCAGTTCAGTTTAATCTATACCTCTGGCTAATTGTCGTTTGGTAAACGCCATAAAACAATAGTACACAATGCATAAAAATGCAAGAATAAAGATAAGATTAAGAAGGTACCAGAAATTAAAAGTAATGTTGGAGAAAACTGTTGAGAAAAAGAAAATATTTAAAAAAGTGTGAGCTAATCTATCAGTTACTTTTTTGTTTCTTTGCATTCTGGGACTTGCAGTGCAAACATTATAGGGGCAAAAGTGAAACGGCAAGCACCAGACCACTATGAAAAAAATAGGGCTATATGAGATGACCTGGGACAAAACAACGCGAGTCTCTGAAACTCTTCAATTGCTTGGTATCCATTTTATGAACCTTCCATTTTCTTATTAAACACATAAGGACCTGCTGAATACATTATATAGGTACTCCACCTGTTAGAACCGGAGGGTTGGAATCCCCACCAGCTTCCACGTCAGGGAAAGGAAGGACACTGTTAGAAATGGGGGTCTCTAGTTGGCAGTGGTTGGCCACTGTCCAAGTAGGGACCCTTCTTCCTAAGTCAGGGTAAGAGAGCCACACCCTTTGATAACCTCTGCTCAACCCTGTGGTAACGTAGCACGAGCAGCTAGGCTTAACTCAGAGGCAGTGTGTGAAGCATTTATGACCATACACAGTAACACAGTGAGGAACACTACAAAGGGACACCACACAAGTAGTTATAAAAAATAAGTATCTTTATATATAGACTTAGCACAAGACCAATAACGATAAAAAGCCACAATAGTGTCAAATAGGATCACTCTAGTTCAAGTGTGCAAAGAGGAGTTCAGTTCAAAGCAGTGGTCTCTGCGACCCTTTTACTTACAAAGTACCTGGATTTCGTAGCAAAATCAACAAATTGTCGCAAAGAAGCGGTAGCGATGAATTTCTGCACGCGAGGCCGGCGATGCGTTAAATCCTTGCCGCGAGGGAGGATGATGCGCCGATCTGCTGATGCGTGTGGAAACGATGTGACAAACTTCTGCACGCTAGGCCGTTGGTACGATGACTCCTTGCCGCAAGGGAGGAGACGAGGCGACGATCCTGTTGCGTGTGCGATCGGGTTGCGATGCGAAGAAATGGCGCTCTGCGAGGGAGCGACGATCCTGATGCGATGAAAATGGCGGACGCTCGGCGTCCGCGCTGCGATGTCGTGAAGCGATGATCTCGGTGCGATGACTCGATCTTTGGTTGCGAGCACTCGGCGGCAGCAGCGCGATGATTTTTCGGGCGCTTTCGGCTGCGGCGGCTCACAAACATGCGTTAGCGACGATTTCAGCACTCTCTTCTCTGTAGTAGGACTAGAGGCACTGGAACTCACAGGAGCCTCACCTGTAGATAGAAATCCTCGCTGGGAGGAATCAGGAGGCTGGTGGTGAAGTCTGATGTGCCTGAGACTTCAACAGGAGGCTAGCTCTCTCCTAGCCCTTGGGTGATTGCTTTAGCAAGATTAATAAAAGTTCTCTCAAAGTCCTTTTCCCTCTTCTTCCAAGTCCAATGGTAACCACTGCAGGCCAATCCAAGAAACAGCACACAAGCACAAGGATAGTCACCTCCTGCAGATTCCTTCAGTTACACGGACAGAGGTTCGTCTTGATATCCAGGAGCAACACACCTTGTAGGGGTTTCAGCACAGATATTTATACCCCAAAAGTCTTTGTTCTGAAAAGCTACAAGTCACTGAGCCTAGCCAGAACCAGTTCTGTTCAGTCATGGAGCACTTTGTTTACCAGGCTGCATCCTTCCTTTCAGAAAGAGGGGGTCTGCTATCAGACACACAGTACGAGGTGGGGCCAGCATTCACCTTGCCAGGCACAGCCCTATTCAGGTCAAGGAGCTACCCCTCCCCATACTCTAAATGCAGATCTCTCTATTCAACCCAGGTCTGACTCAGCCTGCCCTGTCCCTCCAAAACCAGACAGCCAATACACATAACAGCAGAGCACACTGGAAGGCTTAGGCAAGAAAATACCTACTTTCTAAAAGTGGTATTTTCAAACACAGAATATAAAAATAAACTTCACTAAAAGATGTATTTTAATATTCTGAGCTCAGGCATACTAAATTCGTTTTTCTATCATGTTCCTGGGGTCAGTTAGGACTATAGAATGTAATAGTCAAACTGCCCATTCTAGCCTATGGGGAACAGGTAGCCTTACAGTAGTGAAAAACGAAATTGGGTGTAATTCACTACCAGGACATGCTACACACACCAAGGCATGTCCTACCTTACACATACAATGCACCCTACCATAGGGGTGACTTACATGATGCCAAGGGAAGGTTCAGGGGCTGGGAAGTGGGTGCACTTCACAGCCAAGATGGCAGTTCTGGACTGCACACAGACTCTGCAGTGGCAGGTCTGAGACACACTTTACAAGCTGCTTCTGTGGGTGGCGCAAACCAGCGCTGCAGGCCCACCAGCAGCATTTGGCTTACCAGCCCTGGGCACACACAGGCCACGCTACTAGGGACTAACAGGTAAACCAAATAAGCCAATCATGGATATACCAATTCACATGTCATATTTACACAGGGAGCATTCGCGCTGTGGCACTGAAGGGCAGTGGCATAGCGCCCAGAGCATCTAACACCAGCAAAACGGAGGAGACAACAGCGAAAAATGGAAGGGAGACCCACGCCAATGGTGCCAGGTCTAGCAGACACCTTCTCAGATAGCCCCTGCTCACCCCCTTGGTAGCTTGGCACGAGCAGCCAGGCTTATGTTCAAGGCTAATGTGTAAAGTATTTGCAACCACGCTCTCAGTGACCCAATGATGACACCACAAAAGGACTCCACACGAGTTTCATAGAAAAACAAGTATATGTTTATATAAAAAGATATACGATGAGACCACACGATAAAAATCCAACATATGCGTATTTGTAATATTCCTCCTAGCCGGTTATTAGGCCAGCCAGCCCTTGTAGGGTCTGGCGGTATTAATGAGCAAATCTAGGTGATCCAATGCAATCCTAATGCAATGCAATGCAGTTCGTAAAGCAAGAATCAGGCACTTTGCAATGTAAAAATAATGCAGTTCGTTATGCAACAATCCAGCAGTTCGTAATGCCAAAATACTGCAATGCGTAATGCAACAATCAGGCAGTTCGTAATGCAAACTAATGCGATGCGTAATGCAACAATCAGGCAGTTCGTTATGCAAAACTAATGCAATGCGTAATACAACAATCAGGCAGTTTGTTATGCAAACACAATGCAATGCGCAATGTAACAATCAGGTAGTTCGTAATGCAAACTAATGCGATGCGTAATGCAACAATCAGGCAGTTCGTTATGCAACCACAATGCAATGCGCAATCTAACGATCAGGCAGTTCGTAATGCAAACTAATGCGATGCGTAAGGCAACAATCAGGCAGTTCGTTATGCAAACACAATGCAATGCGCAATGTAACAATCAGGTCGTTCGTAATGCAGAAACAATGCAATGCGCAAGGCACTTCGGCACCGATCACGGTGCTTTAGACGGTCTCTCTGCCTCTCGTACTGACTCGCGGTCAGCTTCCGCCAACATATGCCCCCAACACGGGTATGGTGTAAACCAAAGTACAGCTCCACACCCCGGCCCCGGTACTGCCACTCCTTTGGCACGTACAGGCCGCGATACGAGCTTGAGCAGAGGCTCGTGCTGCAAGAATGGGAGAGGCCGAGAGCGTCCCTCTCCGAGCCCGCACCCCGCCCCAGGCGGCGACACACGTTACCTGGGGGGTGCGACCTCGCTCTCCTCTCCTCCTCTCGCGACTTGGGCCTCCGATGCGACTTGGTTGATTCCGGGCCGATGGCGATTTTGAAGATCTCAGGCTGCAACGGGGCACACGCACACAGCGTCGCTGAGACTCACTTGAGCTTCGGGTGTGCATGGTCACAGGGCAATCCTCACGAAGGTCTCAGGCTGCACGAAGCACACACACACAGCGTCGCTGAGACTCACTTGAGCTCCGGGCGCACACGATCACAGGGCAATCCACACGAAGGTCTCAGGCTGCACGAAGCACACGCACACAGCGTCGCTGAGACTCACTTGGACTCCTGGCGCCCACGATCACAGGGCACTTCTTACAGGGGTCTCAGGTTGCAAAAAGCACACGCACACAGCGTCGCTGAGACACACTTGAACTTCGGGTGTGCACGATCACAGGGCAATCCTCACGAAGGTCTCAGGCTGCACAAAGCACACGCACACAGCGTCGCTGAGACTCACTTGGACTCCAGGTGCACACGATCACAGGACAATCCTCACGAAGGGCTCAGGCTGTAAAAAGCACACGCACACAGCGTCGCTGAGACTCGCTTGGACTCCACGTGCCCACAATCACAGGGCAATTCTTACGAAGGGCTCAGGCTGCAAAAAGCACACGCACACAGCGTCTCTGAGACACTTCTGGAAACTTTTGTGTTCCTGAGTATCCACAACAGGGAGCCAGCTCTCCTCAAGCCCTTGGGGTTAAGTTACTTCAAGACACAGCACAGCAAAGTCCTTTCAAGCAGGGGGACACAGCACACAGCAAAGTCCCTTTAGCCTCTCCTTAGTTAAAGCAGCAAACTGCAGGCCAGCCCTAGAACACACAACAAGGGTCAGTCCTTTCCTTCAGTCTATTCAGCTGTTTCTTCCTTGGCAGAGGTTCCTCTTGACCACGAAGTAGGTTCAATCCTTTACAGTCTTGAACAGTTCCATTCCAAAGTCCAGGGGTTTCAGCTCTCATAGTTATACCCCTAAATGTCTTTGAAGTCTTTGTGTTCAGGGTGGCACTGATCCCTGTCTAAACCAGTTCTGGGTGTCTCCCTTTGATAGTGACACCTTCTGCCTTTGATAGTGGGGGTCTGGATCCTTAATCACTCAGCAGGGGACGGAACCATTGGTTTATGGCTGCAGCCCAGGCCTCTTCACCTCCAGGGGCTACTCCTCCCCCCTACACTCCGGATGCAGGTCAGCCTGTTGCTGTCTCACCTCCTCCCCTGGGTCAAGACATTCCCCAGAGCCTATCACATTTAAATCCAGACAGTCAATCCACAACCAGGCAGAGACACACAGAAATGTTAGAGCACAAAAACCCAGCCACTTCTAAAAGAGTGGTTTCTAAACACGCAATTCAAAAACCACCTTCACAAAAAGATGTGTTATTAAATTATGAGTTCAGGCACACTAAACTTCACCTCTCCATCTTAAGCCTTTGGGAAGATAGGCTGGAAACATATTACACAGCCTTCCCCATTCTGTCCTATGGGCAAGATGGCCTCTCAACAGTGAAAAACGAAATGGAGAGTATTTCACTGTCAGGACATGGTACACACCTCAGTACATGTCCTACCTTTCACATACACTGCACCCTGCCCAGGGGGTACCTTGGGCCTCCCATAGGGGTGTCTGATGTGCATGGGAAGGGTAAGGCCTGGCAAGTGGGTGCACTTGTCTGGACAACAAGGCAGTTTAACAAACTGCGCGCAGACACTGCAGTGGCAGGCCTGAGTTCTCTCTTTAGGGCTACTTGTGTGGGTGGCACAATTAGTGCTGCAGGCCCACTAGTAGCATTTGCATTACCAGCCCTGGCACACATAGTGCACTTTACTAGGGACTTCACTAGTAAGGCAAACATACCAATTATGGACAACCAATTACCATTACACTTTACACAGGGAGCACTTGCACTTTGACACTGATCAGCAGTGGCAAAGTGCCCAAAGCATCTAAGTTGGCAACACCATGTCAGGAAAAAGGTCTAGGGGGAAAGCAAAAAGTTTAAGGAACTTTAGCCAAAAAGGGCCAAGTCCAACACCACCATGAACAGCTTAGAGGTTAATCTAAAGAAAACTCAAGTAGTGATATTTGGCAGGAAGTGTTATAGAGATGGTGGCTGGTTGTACAACAACCTTCAAATTTTGATGGGTAAAACTTATAAATATCTGGGGTTCTACATCGATTCAAGAGGCTCTGTATTAAAACATCGTAGCCAAATTGCCATGAAAGCCCTGGCACTTCAAGTCAGTCTCTCCAAACTTGCTTAAAAAGTGACTGGACCTTGCTTAGCGTCAATGCTGGAGGTAATGCGGCCAAAGATAGGTCCCACCTTGTCGTACGGCTATGAGATCTCTTTGGGCAAGATTAGTATTGCACTCAACCAACATATGTCTAAAATCTATAAAAAGGTGCTGCGGTTACCAAAAACCTCGTCCGCTGCCCAGATTCGCCTGGAGTTTGGTCTTGTAAATTATTCTTTACAAAATGTTGGGGCCTTTTTTAACCTGTGCCACAAGTTGAGGCAGGCTAGCTCTGGCTCACTCGAGTCCCTGTTTACTGACATTAGCATCAGCAACCCCGGTGGGTCACACAATCGATTTTTTAATGAATGCCTGCTAAAATTATCAGCAAGTGAACTCTGGGCTCTCAACTCAAGTAAAGAAGCCTTTAAAGTAAGCACCAAGAAGCGAACTCAAGTGTGCTCCAATTTGTCCGACAGAGAGAATTTAGCTAAACGAAAGCACGCATGGGCAGTAATTAAATCTTATCAGTTTGCCCCACCTCTGCCTCACCTTGCTTGCACATATTCTATACATTTAAAACAGAGATTTTTGGTGTTTAGGCTGGGTGAGCGGCCTTTTTTAAAACATATTCCTACCTGGCGGCGTACCTCAGGCGAGGTGGTGTGTAGGGGTTGTGAACAATCAGAGGAATCTCTGGTGCATGTGGTATGCCTCTGCCCAGCACTTGTGGACTTGCTTAGATCAAAACTGAGGCCTGAGTGGAACAAACTTAGAGTCCGCACCTGCAAGCAGGGTATCATTGCGGCCTTGAATCCAGAGAACACGGCTCTAAACATTAGGTTTACGATCTTTATCCATCAGGCATATCGCAAGTTTAAGCAATCCATTAGTATTAATAAAATCACTGGAAAATAAGGTAACTGCCACAGGTGGTCACAATAATCGGTTCTCCAAAAAAAAAAAAAGTAGCTGCTGCTTCAATTCGTAAAGCTAGCATCCTCCAATTAAAGTTCATTGAAAGGAACCAGGCTATAAATACTCAATAGTTAACCCTAGACTGATCTCTGCTACTGATTAGCACCATTCTACGTGCATCAATGATTTGTTCTGCAGAGTGCCATCTGGAATCCCCTGCGGTAGCAACATGCTGTTCATTTTTTATTTGCTTAGAGGTTTTCTTACCACTTCGCAATTATCCAACTTTCTGGTCTTGACGGACTGTGAACATTTACGTACTTTAGAATAACTTTGCTCCAGTTCTCATAATATGGCTACCTCATGTTAGAAGGGACTTTTCTTCAAGTGTATATTTTAATATATAAATGTTATACTTTTTGCCTGGGATAGGAACAACGAAGCGTAAATTGTTCAATTGCTGTTTCCTGATTACTGTAATGACCTTATATATCAAACAATAGGCCATCAGTGGTTGCTTTCACTGAGCTCCATCTTAATTACAATAGCACTCTGAATAGGATGTCTTTTTTAAACTTTTACCGTATGCTAGGTGTTGGAGATCATGTTCTGCTTATATGCACATGGGTCTTATAATTTTTTTATTTCATTCTGCACTTGCACGGTGATCGTTATCCTTTTAAAAGGTTGTAAGACGCAGGTCGTAGTTCTTGTTTTTTTCTTATTTTATACTTGTAAGGTTAGTCTAGATAACCCGTATAAGAGAGAGACCCTGTATTGATTAAGAGTATTTGCACAAGGATTGTCCATTTAGGTTGATTACTCTCTGCCCTCAGACAATTGTGGCTAACGCAACTAGTAATTCGAATTTTATATAAAGTTTTAACCATGCAGCCATGTATAATTTTAAGTATAACTATTTATTGTTGTTTTGTTATGTATTGTATGTTGCTTTTAAGATCCTGGAGATCAAATAAAGCTTACCCACTCACATAAGGACCTTTCAGATTTCTGTGCAGGTTTGCATTCGCTCAGTTTGGTAAGTCACGCAGGATCTAGCCAATCAGTCGTCATTATAATTATAGTCCATTATTAACCAATACGCTAGTCTATTCTAACCTCACCAGCCATTCTGCAATATGCCTTTACAGGCATTCAATATGAAACATAACTAATAGAATGGAGGCAGACCACTTTGATGGTGGTGAGAAAATATCACAGAATTTCAAATCGTGTTCAGATTCTCAAAGCACTAAAGGATTCTTCAAATAGTTGTTCAGCACTATATAAAAAGTTCTACAGGGCTCTATGGAAATCCATAACATGACTCTTTGAAAACACTGATATATGTTACTTGCAGAGCTTCTAAGTTTCACCATTTATCTATTAATTGTGTTTCCTAGTTCTGGAATGGGCAGTCAGTGCCCATCAGAGACTGATGTCACCAACCACACTCTTGAAGTCTGTAGAGGTTCCTGGTTTTTGAAGGACTGTCTAAGGCCACAACCTGTGCTGGGGGCGTTGGGTGCTGGTGGGGGAGGAGAGTCCATGGAATCTTCTTGTCACTTAACTGAAGATCACTCAGGGGCATAAGGAGTAATAGGTTGGACTCCACTGGCTATTATTCAATTTGTGTTCCTTGTGGGTGGAGTGGTTGATCCAATGTAAGTTTAGTAATGGGATAAGCACTGGATCAACCTTCTAGATCTGCAGAAATATCTCACCGGAGAGAGGCCTTGAGTTCATGGAGACAGGGATATGGTAATCTGTTTCAGCATTAGCAGGCAGGAAGATTGAGAGCTGGACTTGCAGGAGGATTTCCCTTCTGATTCATCCAGGATAGTGGGCCAGCATTAGCATGGTCACTGCCATGGTAGCTTGAAGGGCTTCCACTGATGGCAGGCTGCTTTGTGCATAGTCCAGGGTGTTGGCTGACGGAGTGCGGATTTACAGAGGATAAGTAATGGATGGATCAAGGGCAAGAGATAGGTCATTCAGCCTCTCTTCTTGTGTCTACCATACAATGACAACACAATTTTTCTGTGACATTCGGGTTAGTTAGTGTGGGGCTAGTTAGTGTTGTAAGTATTCCTCACCAAGATGGCTGTCTTCCCAGACTGTATTCCCAGAGTTTCCCTGCCTAATATGGTATGCAACCATTTTCCTGTGAACTCATTCCCTGTTCTACTCATTTAGAAAGGAATTTTGGTCTGCTGAGACTGCCTTGAAACACTTTAAAGCCCTCAATTTTTCACAGTGTTCATTACCTACCTTAGATACTTTTTGGCTCTCATTTTTGGTCCTTTTTCTGCAGTTGTTTGTATGCTTGACTCTTTCTCTACACTGATTCACGGTAGTTTTAGTGTCTTGCTTGCCAAATCTTGTAACACTCCCCTTCAGTCAAGAACTATCTTTAGTGACAAGTAGTTTTTTTCTGACTTTCATGCTATTTCCTGATAAATGAGATCCTTGTAAGAAGACAAGTGTAGGAATCATCCTTTCTTCAAGCAATCATGAAAGAAACAAGAGAGATCTTTGCTGCATCAAGTCCTTGACAAAACTGAGGATTCCTTCATTCAAAAGAGATGACTGTCGTATTTGAATTTACTGGTGGACTATCAGCAGAAGTGTGTTCTGTATTGCATGGCCCATTATGTAAAACCAACCTGTAATCAGCCTGCAAAATCAGGGCAAACAAATATGGATCTACTTTACAAGCACTGTTTTGTAACCAGGGCTAAAATCATGCTATCCACAGGCAAGATTTGAGATATGATGCTCCTTTTTAGTTATAACAATAGTAGGGGGTCAGTGTTTAAGAAGAAGTCAAAATGTTAAGCCTCAGAGGGATAGTGATGTTTCTGTAGTGCAAGCAATAACAAGCAGGGGAAAAGCAAATAGGTCTAGCTTAAACTGAAAGTACGTCTTTATTTCCTGGTAAGTGTGTGTGTGTCTCTGTGTTTCTGTGTGCCTGTGTGGTACTCTGGGTGTGAAAAATTGGATTGCTGGTTGAGGGGGCTGTTATCCCTGCTCAAGCAACAGCCACAATCCTTGTCAGGGTAAACCACAAATTTCACTAAATTAATCTATGTTTAACCATCTGGTAGCTTGGCACAAAGCAGTCAGACTTAACTTAGAGGCAATGTGTAAAGTATTTATGCAGCACTCAAATAGCAATAAAGTGAAAACTCAGCACAAGAAAAATGCCTCTCCAATTTAAAAAAAATAGAGTAAATGTTAATAAAATAGTTGACACCAAAATGACATAAATCCAATTAGTAGAACTGGAGTTATGAATTTTTAAAGTGTAAGGTGAAAACCAGGACCTAAAGTAACAAAGTACCAACCGCAGACATCTAGTAGCACAAGACGGGGGCAAAGTAAAAATATACGGTCGACCGCAATGGATTATTTGATCACACCTCTCAGTTCAAGCTGGTCTGCAGGACATCCAAAGCCATTCACTCTGCCCAGACCAATTAACTACGATCCACCCCAAAAATTTAAGAAGGGACTAAATGAAAAGACTCAAGGACATACATATACTCAGATTTCAGTTTAAGAAACTCAAAACACGTGGCCATTTCTCAATCCTTCTCTGCTTCTTGTCTGGAGCCACGTCTCTCTGGAACTCCCTATTTGTCTGAAATGAGATGTGAAGAAGGTCTTCTCATATTTAGTCAACAAAAAAATAAAAACTTTTCTATTTAAGCAAACTTGAATTTGAAACCCACCTATTGTCTGACCTTCTGCACTGTCCACCCACTTATTTCACCTTGTTCTTCCTTTTTAGGTCTCGCCTAGAGCGTAGCGCGCAGCACTGCTCTAGGAGTGACCTTTAGGAATCAGTCAGCTCTTTTCAAGCACTCGTGCTTGTGCTGGCATCCACCTTGCGGGAGCGAGCAGCAGCGCGCGCGCTAATTGAAAACATATGGCCCGCGCGCCGCTGCTCGCTCCCGCAAGGTGGATGCCAACACAAGCACGAGTGCTTGAATAGAGCTGTTGGCATTTGCCTGCTCGCAATCACTAACACCGTGGAAAATTGCCAGAAAAATCGCCAGCAATCGTCCGCCCGGCTCACCTCACCCCCGGCGGCACTTTGCTTCTGAAGCAGCGATGCCTCGCACGCCCCGGCCTGGAGCGCGCGCCACCTCTCGCCTCCTTCGCCCCGCGCACCTTCTCCCGTCCACTCACAATGTTCTCTCAGCTGCATCATCAGCTGAGAAAAGAACAGTACATTTTGGCTTAAAAACTGAGCGTCAAATTGCTATGCTAAATCCATCTCGGGCCTGAAATGACACCTGGCGCGGAGTTTTGCAGCGCTTACGGCATCAATCATCGCCTTCTCATGCAGACAAGGACACTATGGTACTGCCCGTCTCTCCTTTTTGTCTTGTTTAATGTGCTCTATTCCTGACCACACCGTCTAATATGGGCAAACCAGCTAACTTCACTGTGCATCCATCAGTCCCGTATTTGGCAGCAACACAAAGTGTTTCGAAACACGTCTAGCACCACCGTCAAGCATCATATTATACGGTGGCCACTTAGAATCACGACTCCTTCCCAAGGATTTCCAGAGAAGCATGGTAATTCTAGGTTCGGGGTTCAAGTCGGACACTTACTAATTTTAGTTCCGTTATAGAATCATCATTAAATCCTTTTGCCATTGTTAGACTTGGCATCTTTTGGCGTGTTTCCCCTGACTTTTTGCTTTCTGACCTCCCGGTTTTGACTCTGTTTTTGCTGGTGTAATGATTCTGCGCACTTTCCTCACTGCGGTCCAGTGGGAAAGTGCAAGTGCTCCTGTATAAAATGTGTTATGGATTGGTGTTTCCATGATTGGCCTATTTGGTTTATGTGTCAGTCCCTTGTAAAGTGCACTGCGAGTGCCAGGGCCTATAGACCAAATGCTGTTGGTGGGCTGCAGCACTGGATTGTGCCACCCACGCAAACAGCCCGTAAAGTGTAACTCGGGCCTGCCATCGCAGAGCCCGTGCGCAGCCTGGGGCTGCCATGTCGACTTGGCAAGTGCACACACTTGCAAGTCCCTAAACCTTCCCTTTGCTACATGTTAGTCACCCCTAAGGTAGGCCCAAGGTACCCCTGTGGGCAGGGTGCGGTGTATGCGAAAGGTAGGACATGCCCGGGTGTGTGCGGCATGTCCTGATAGTGAATTACAGCCTAGTTCGTTTTTCACTATTGAAAGGCTACCTGTTCCCCCTAGGCCAGAACGGGCAGTTTTGATTATTACAGCTTATAATCCTAACTGACCCGGGAACATGGTAGAAATCCGAGTTTAGTATGCCTGGACTCAGAATGATAACACGCATCTTTTAGTGAAGTTGGTTTTAACATTCTGGGTTTGAAAATACCACTTTTAGAAAGTGGGTATTTTCTTGTCTAACCATCCAAGCCTGCCTCTGCGAAGTTGTGTATTCCTTGTCTGGAATGTGAGTGACAGGGGCTGGGGATGCCAGGAGACAGGGTGAGTCAGCACAGGGCTGAATAGCAAGATCTACATGTAGATGGGTGGGAGGGTCGCACCTGGGCCCTGAATAGGACAGTGCCTTCCCTCCACAATGCTGGCTCCACCTCCTGTGGTGCGTCTGATGTCCCTGGCCTACTCACTGAAAGAAGGGACGGAGACTTGTCAACAAAGTGCTCCAGAACTGGTTTGGACTAGGCATAGGCCTCTCTGCCTTCAGAGAACAAAGGAATTTGGGATATAAATATTGGGGCCCTGACCCCATGAATTTAGATCTCGCTGGAATCAAGGAACCTGCCAAGACGAAGAGCTGGAAGAGCTGCCAGGAGGAGTACTGCCCCTTTGCTGTGTTGTTGCTTTGTTGGGTTGGCCTGCAGCTGCTGCTTCTGCCTTGGGCAGTGAAAGGACTGGACTGAACTTTCTACAAACTTGTGCTGAGTATCTCCAAGGGCCTGAAACCGAGCTGGCCTCCTGTTAAGAAGTCTCAGGGACTACAAAGACTTCACAAGCCTCTGGGTACCGCTTCTGGAACGCTGTTTCAGTTGCCACAGAGGAAGGGAACCGCAACCGACTCCGTCAACCGAATCCATCCCTGGCCGGTGATCTGTTTGCACCGCAGACCGCATCGCCCCGCTTCGCATCGCAACCCTGGTCTCACCGTGGGCGACGTCCGACGCCGCCAACATCGAGCCGCTGCTTGCACCGTGACCTGTGGGCACCGCAGTTCGCATCGCATCGCTTCACTGAACCAACCGGACCCGACCGACGCGGTCGCTGCAACTGGCCCAAGAGTCGAGACCGCACCGCATTTGGGGCACCGCTCGCACGTCTGCGACGCACCGCTCCGACTCGCACCGCTGTCCGACGCCAGCTCCCGCACTCCGGCTAGGTCGCCTGCATCGCAACCTGTCAGCACCGCATCGAGCATCGTCTCACCCTGCATCGCACGCCTTGGACTCACCGACTCCGTCTGCACGACGCTCATCGAGCCGCTGCCTGCACCGCATCGAGGGACACCGCACCTTGCATCGCTCCGTCTTGCACCGCAACCGCAACGAACGCCGACCGGCTCGTACACTCCGTACCAGCCACAACGAGAAAGGTACTGTAACCGAGTCTGTTCATGACTCTGCTGGCCCGTATTGACGCGGTCGGCTGGAACTGTTAGACTCTGTGGTTTTCAGCCTCGCGGTAGGCTCGGACGGAGCTACCGACTCGTACAAACTTTGCTTTTGTACTATTCCTGCAAAGAAGAAGTTACCGTATCAAGCATTCATTCGTAAAGTATAGTATTGTGGATTTTTGTCGTAATTGGTCTTGTCTTGAAGATATAAAATAGTGGTTATTTTTCTAAACTGGTGTGGTGTTAGTTTGTAGTGCTTACACTGTATTACTGTTGGTTATGTGCAAATGCTTTACACACTGCCTCTGAATTAGGCCCGACTGCTCGTGCCAAGCTACCACGAGGGTGAGCAGGGGTTACTTCACAAGTGTAACACCCTTACCCTGACAAGGAAGAAGGGTCCCTACTTGGACAAAGGTGCAAGCCCTTGCCAACTAGAGATCCCATTTCTAACATTGGTTGTCAGCGGTGAGGATAGGACTTGTGTTTGCACTTGACTTACAGTGATTGGTGTGCACTACTACCATATCGCAGACCATTACGTACCACATACTGGTTCTTTTTCTTTTGGCCTATTTTTTGATCTTGCCAGTTTTCAACTCACTACTTTTGTCATGCCTGAATCAATTGCATCATCCGTTGCATCTCTGGAAGTTATCTTTGAGGAGGATAGGTTGGAATCCTACGCCATAAAGGAGCTACGAGCGATTTGTAAAAACCTGAAAGTCCAAATTAAAGGCCTCACAAGGAAGGAGGAGCTACAGAAGGCGCTGAGGGCCTGGGTAGCAGCCAGACATGCCAATGGGCAGCCTGGTAATCTCAGTGAGGAGGCGGAGGAGCCTATTTCCAGGGTGGATGTGCTTTTGGGTAGGGGGAACCCGCCAGGTCAGGCAGCAGCAGTCTGTCCCCAGAGGAGCTGGAGGACAGGCGGGAGGCAAGGCAGTTTGAGCTGCAGAAGCTCAGACTGGAGAGTGAGCGGGAGGAGAAGAGATTGGCCATAGAGGAGAGAAAGATGCTCTTAGAGCATGAGAGAGAACTGAAGGAGCTAGAACTTAGGAGTAAGTCAGGCTCAGATGGTGGCAGCAATTCGTCCAGAAAGGCAGACAGGATTGTGCACATTCCCAAGAACGTAGGCAAGGAGTTCAAGAAGGGGGATGACATACAAAGGTGGTTTCAGGGTTATGAGGCAGCCATACACATGAATGGGGTCCCTGAGGAGAATTGGGGAGCAGGATTGTGGCCACTTTTCCCTGAAGAAGCAAGGGATGCTCTGATAGCTTTGGGTAAGGGGTATCACCTCACCTATGCTGACATGAAGGATGCCCTGCTCACGAAGTATGGTCTTACTCCTGAAAAGTACAGGGATCAGTTCAGGTCCAGTAAGAAGTCTGATGCCAACACTTGGTTGGAATGTGTGGATGTGTTCTGCAGGTCGCTGGATGGTTGGGTGAAGGGCAGTAGTGTAACAGATTTTCAGGGGCTCTACAACTTGATTGCATGGGAGCACTTGTCTAGTCTATGTTTTGCAGATCTGCGCCAGCACCTAGTGGATAGTAAGCTAACTGACCCCAGGAAGCTTGCTATGGAAGCGGACCGCTGGGTGAGTACCAGGGTCCACAAGAAAGCGTTTGGGGAGACTCAGCCAAAGGTGGGCAGGGTCCCCAGCAGAAAGGTGGGGGGACAAGGGTAAAGCACAGGAGTTCTCTAAAGGGCCCCAAACTAGTACCCCGGGTAAAGGTTCCCAGCCCCCGGTGATAAGAAGAAAGGGGTCTCTACAGGGAAGCCTGTTGAGACCGGCCCCGCAAGTGTTATGCATGTGACCAGGTAGGTCACTTTAAGGGGGACCCCAAGTGCCCGAAGGGGACACAGCCACCCACCGGTGGACAGTCCAAAGTGTTGGCTAGTGTAGCGCTTGGGGAGGAGGGGTGCCCACAGGAGGGTGGGGATCCCGCAGAAATGACCCTTGTCTCACTAGGGGACAGTGAGATGGTCCCAGGAAACCAGGTGCCCCCTAACACAAAGAAATATAGCACCTGGGTGACCATTAATGGGAACAGGGTAGAGGCTCTCAGAGATACTGGAGCCAGTGTGACCTCAGTCCGGTGTCACCTGGTGTCTGAGAAGCAAGTAGTCCCAGGAGCATTCCACCAAGTAGTTGCTGTCGACAACTCAGAGCGCCAATGTATGGTGGCGCAGGTTCCCTTTGAATGGGGGGTCTCAGGTCCCTTGAGGGTGGTTGTGAGCCCTACCATGCCTGTAGATTGTCTGCTAGGAAACGACCTGGAGCAGTCCTCATGGAAGGAGGTTGAGCTCAGGTCTCACTTGGAGATGCTTGGGTTGCCAGAGTGGGCATGCGTGTCTACTCGGTCAATGGCAGCCAGAAAGGGTGATCAAGAGGACTTGGAGCCTGAAACAGTGGCCCAAGTCCCTGCCAAGAGAAAGGGCAGGGGCGCGGGGAACCGGCCCCTGAAGTTCCCACGGACCGGGAGGAGGCGGACCTCGAGGGGACGCCCGGTGCCTACAGGGGAGCAGGTAGCCGAACTGGGAGACATCTCTGAGCTGACCCATTGGCAGCAAGAAGGGGGTCCCACCAGGGAGGAGTTCTGCAGGGAGCAGAACGAGTGCCCTACTCTGGAGGGTCTGCGGCGGCAGGCTGCAGACCAGGCAGCTGGTAATCAGTCCGGGTCACATCTGATCTACTGGGAGAGTGGTCTCCTATACAGTGAGCCTAAGGTTGCTGAGCCTGGGTCAGCCCGTGTGCTGGTGGTACCCCAGCGCTTCAGGACCTTCCTACTGGGTCTGGCTCATGACGTGCCTTTGGCAGGACATTTGGGGCAGGACAAGACCTTTGACAGGCTTGTCACCCACTTCTTTTGGCCCCAAATGCGAAGGCAGTCAGATGCACACTGTAGGTCTTGCCAAACTTGCCAGGCAAGTGGTAAGAGTGGGAGGAAGGTCAAAGCTCCTCTCCAACCTTTTCCTGTTGTTGGTACACCCTTTGAAAGGGTAGGGATGGATATTGTGGGGCCACTGGATCCCAAGACAGCCATGGGCAACAGGTACATCCTGGTCTTGGTGGACCATGCCACCCGGTACCCGGAGGCAATCCCTCTCAGGACAACGACGGCGCCAGTGGTGGGCCGGGCGTTAATGGGGATCTTTTCCCGTGTGGGATTCCCCAGAGAGGTGGTTTCTGATAGGGGGACCAATTTCATATCGAAGTATATGACATCCCTGTGGAAGGAGTGTGGTGTAACCTACAAGTTCACCACTCCTTACCACCCACAAGGAAACGGTCTGGTGGAGAGATTCAACCAGACCTTGAAAGGCATGATCAAGGGTCTAACAGAACCCATGAGGCGTAAGTGGGACATCCTCTTGCCATGCCTACTCTTTGCATACAGGGAGGTGCCTCAGAAGTCTCTTGGGTACAGCCCCTTTGAGCTCCTGTATGGCCACCCTGTGAGAGGACCTCTGAGTTTGGTAAAGGAAGGCTGGGAGGCAGCTCCCAGGAAAACTCCCCAGGATGTATTTAGCTACATGCTGGCCTTTAGAAACCAAACTGCCCGCTTCAGGAAACTCGCTCAGGCGAACCTAGAAGCAAGCCAGGAAGAAATGAAGAGATGGTATGACCAGAATGCCACTCTGGTCGAATTTCAACCTGGGCAAAAGTGTGGGTCATGGCCCCAGTGGCACCTTGTGCCTTGCAGGACAAGTGGACTGGGCCATATGAGGTAAAAGAGCGCAAAAGTAACGTCACCTACCTGGTGGATTTGCAGGCTCCAAGGAACCCTTTGAGGGTCCTTCACGTGAACCGCCTCAAGCCCCACTTCGAGAGGTCCGAAGTGAGTATGCTCTTGGCGACAGATGATGGGGTGGAAGAGGAGAGTGAGCCTCTCCCTGACCTCCTGTCTACCAAGAAGCATGATGGGTCAGTAGAGGGTGTGATCCTCTCCCCTACTCTGACTCAGGAGCAGCAGGGGGACTGTCGCCAGTTGTTGGGACAGTTCACCCCACTGTTCTCTCTGACCCCCGGTGTTACTCACTGGTGTACCCATGACGTGGACACCGGTGACAGCCATCCTGTGAAGTACAAGATTTACAGGTTGACTGACCGGGCCAGAGCCAGCATCAAGGAGGAGGTCTCTAAGATGTTGGCGTTAGGGGTGATTGAGCCCTCCCACAGTCCTTGGGCCAGCCCCGTGGTCTTGGTCCCAAAGGCTGCGGCGCCCGGTGCCACTCCAGAACTCCGGTTTTGTGTGGACTACCGTGGGCTCAATGCCGTCACCAGGACTGACGCGCACCCCATCCCCAGAGCTGATGAGCTCATTGATCGGTTGGGAGCTGCCCGGTTCCTCAGCACGTTTGATTTTACGTCTGGGTACTGGCAGATTGCCTTAACCGATGGGGCCAAGGAGAGATCAGCATTCTCAACCCCAGAAGGTCATTACCAATTCCGGGTGATGCCCTTTGGGTTGAAGAATGCCCCTGCCACCTTTCAGAGGTTGGTCAATCAGGTGTTGGCTGGGCTGGAGGATTTCAGTGCCGCCTACCTGGATGACATTGCTGTGTTCAGTTCCAGCTGGGAAGAACATTTACAGCACCTTGAGAAAGTGTTGAGGGCTCTGCAAGGTGCAGGCCTCACGATCAAGGCCAGTAAGTGCCAGATCGGGCAGGGTTCTGTGGTGTACTTGGGACACCAGGTAGGAAGCGGCCAGGTGGCGCCCTACAACCCAAGATTGACACCATTCTGGCTTGGGAGCCCCCAAGACCCAGACAGAGGTGAGAGCCTTCTTAGGTCTCACCGGTTACTATAGGAGATTTGTTAAGGGCTATGGCACCATCGTTGCCCCTTAACAGAGCTGACCTCTAAGAGGCAGCCCAGGAAAGTGATCTGGACTGAGTCCTGCCAGAAAGCTTTTGATGCCCTGAAGGCAGCCATGTGCACGGCGCCCGTGCTCAAGGCACCTGACTTCTCCAAAGAATTTGTCGTGCAGACTGACGCTTCAGAGCATGGTGTGGGAGCGGTGCTCTCACAACTGAACGAAGAGGGCCTGGATCAGCCTGTAGTCTTCCTTAGCAGGAGACTACTTCCCAGGGAACAGAGGTGGAGTGCCATAGAAAGGGAAGCTTTTGCTGTGGTCTGGGCGCTGAAGAAGTTGAGACCATACCTGTTTGGGACTCACTTCCGGGTTCAGACAGACCACAGGCCCCTCAGATGGTTGATGCAAATGAGGGGTGAGAATCCAAAACTGCTGAGGTGGTCCATCTCCCTACAGGGAATGGACTTTACGGTGGAACACCGTCCTGGTACAGAACACGCCAACGCAGATGGTCTGTCCAGGTTCTTCCGCCTTAGTGAGGAGAACTCCAATGGGGTTGGGTAGTTCTCCCTACTTTCAGCTGGAGGGGACATGTGTTAGACTTGGCATCTTTTGGCGTGTTTCCCCTGACTTTTGCTTTCTGACCTCCCGGTTTTGACTCTGTTTTTGCTGGTGTAATGATTCTGCGCACTTTCCTCACTGCGGTCCAGTGGGAAAGTGCAAGTGCTCCTGTATAAAATGTGTTATGGATTGGTGTTTCCATGATTGGCCTATTTGGTTTATGTGTCAGTCCCTTGTAAAGTGCACTGCGAGTGCCAGGGCCTATAGACCAAATGCTGTTGGTGGGCTGCAGCACTGGATTGTGCCACCCACGCAAACAGCCCGTAAAGTGTAACTCGGGCCTGCCATCGCAGAGCCCGTGCGCAGCCTGGGGCTGCCATGTCGACTTGGCAAGTGCACACACTTGCAAGTCCCTAAACCTTCCCTTTGCTACATGTTAGTCACCCCTAAGGTAGGCCCAAGGTACCCCTGTGGGCAGGGTGCGGTGTATGCGAAAGGTAGGACATGCCCGGGTGTGTGCGGCATGTCCTGATAGTGAATTACAGCCTAGTTCGTTTTTCACTATTGAAAGGCTACCTGTTCCCCCTAGGCCAGAACGGGCAGTTTTGATTATTACAGCTTATAATCCTAACTGACCCCGGGAACATGGTAGAAATCCGAGTTTAGTATGCCTGGACTCAGAATGATAAAACGCATCTTTTAGTGAAGTTGGTTTTAACATTCTGGGTTTGAAAATACCACTTTTAGAAAGTGGGTATTTTCTTGTCTAACCATCCAAGCCTGCCTCTGCGAGGTTGTGTATTCCTTGTCTGGAATGTGAGTGACAGGGGCTGGGGGATGCCAGGAGACAGGGTGAGTCAGCACAGGGCTGAATAGCAAGATCTACATGTAGATGGGTGGGAGGGGTCGCACCTGGGCCCTGAATAGGACAGTGCCTTCCCTCCACAATGCTGGCTCCACCTCCTGTGGTGCGTCTGATGTCCCTGGCCTACTCACTGAAAGAAGGGACGGAGACTTGTCAACAAAGTGCTCCAGAACTGGTTTGGACTAGGCATAGGCCTCTCTGCCTTCAGAGAACAAAGGAATTTGGGATATAAATATTGGGGCCCTGACCCCATGAATTTAGATCTCGCTGGAATCAAGGAACCTGCCAAGACGAAGAGCTGGAAGAGCTGCCAGGAGGAGTACTGCCCCTTTGCTGTGTTGTTGCTTTGTTGGGTTGGCCTGCAGCTGCTGCTTCTGCCTTGGGCAGTGAAAGGACTGGACTGAACTTTCTACAAACTTGTGCTGAGTATCTCCAAGGGCCTGAAACCGAGCTGGCCTCCTGTTAAGAAGTCTCAGGGACTACAAAGACTTCACAAGCCTCTGGGTACCACTTCTGGAACGCTGTTTCAGTTGCCACAGAGGAAGGGAACCGCAACCGACTCCGTCAACCGAATCCATCCCTGGCCGGTGACCTGTTTGCACCGCAGACCGCATCGCCCCGCTTCGCATCGCAACCCTGGTCTCACCGTGGGCGACGTCTGACGCCGCCAACATCGAGCCGCTGCTTGCACCGTGACCTGTGGGCACCGCAGTTCGCATCGCATCGCTTCACTGAACCAACCGGACCCGACCGACGCGGTCGCTGCAACTGGCCCAAGAGTCGAGACCGCACCGCATTTGGGGCACCGCTCGCACGTCTGCGGCGCACCGCTCCGACTCGCACCGCTGTCCGACGCCAGCTCCCGCACTCCGGCTAGGTCGCCTGCATCGCAACCTGTCAACACCGCATCGAGCATCGTCTCACCCTGCATCGCACGCCTTGGACTCACCGACTCCATCTGCACGACGCTCATCGAGCCGCTGCCTGCACCGCATCGAGGGACACCGCACCTTGCATCGCTCCGTCTTGCACCGCAACCGCAACGAACGCCGACCGGCTCGTACACTCCGTACCAGCCACAACGAGAAAGGTACTGTAACCGAGTCTGTTCATGACTCTGCTGGCCCGTATCGACGCGGTCGGCTGGAACTGTTAGACTCTGTGGTTTTCAGCATCGCGGTAGGCTCGGACGGAGCTACCGACTCGTCACGAACTTTGCTTTTGTACTATTCCTGCAAAGAAGGAGTTACCGTATCAAGCATTCATTCGTAAAGTATAGTATTGTGGATTTTTGTCGTAATTGGTCTTGTCTTGAAGATATAAAATAGTGGTTATTTTTCTAAACTGGTGTGGTGTCAGTTTGTAGTGCTTACACTGTATTACTGTTGGTTATGTGCAAATGCTTTACACACTGCCTCTGAATTAGGCCCGACTGCTCGTGCCAAGCTACCACGAGGGTGAGCAGGGGTTACTTCACGAGTGTAACACCCTTACCCTGACAAGGAAGAAGGGTCCCTACTTGGACAAAGGTGCAAGCCCTTGCCAACTAGAGATCCCATTTCTAACAGCCATTTTGCGGATTGAGAAACAGCACGACGCTGAAGTAAAAGTGTGCCTCACGCATTTGGAGTGCGAGTGTGAGCAGGGAAGTTGGTTAAGGGTGCACAGCTGGCACAGAATATTCTCGAAGGCTTCAACCTACGAGTGAGAGCATTTTGTACTGGCAGGATTAGGTATTATTCTAGTGTTGATTCAGTGCATTGCTTGTATCCTAAAGATGAGACGCAGCTGCAATAAATCTTTTATATAAAAAAAGCACAACATACCTCCAGGGCAACAGATACCGATTACTCCCATAACTATTGAAAGTAGGCAAACGGCATATGCAAATATCCAAACGGAGAGTAAACGATTGCCACAGAACAGGAACACAAATAGTTCATGAGAACATACCCACAATCTAAGGTATTCTTCGCTTCCAGTCTCAATTAAGAGTTTCGTTGCAAAAATCAATGTGTAGAGTGGCACTTATGGGTCTCGGTAACAAAAGGGACAGTGATCGGAGAAGATTCCTTATTCTGCAATAGATGACGTTTTAGACCCCTTGTTCCTGCAGGCGCTTTAATGCTTCTTGACATTAGTTACATAAGGTATAAGGTTTAAATGTATTGAGCCATTCATTAGCCTTTCACAGAAGAACACAGAACTACTCAGTCTTCAAATTCATTAATAACTTTTATTTGTATTTACTATTCATTCATTTAGTTGCGTTATATAGCATGAACTCCAACCGACTGGCATCAGAGCACTTTACAAAAGAAAAGAAAAACACCAGAAAAATAGGAGCAGCAGATAATATACAGAGGCTTCAATAGCAAGAATTCATATAAAAGAGCAAGGTGCACACAACAATTATATCATCAGCACAGCGCTTTAAATGGACATGTAGTATCAGGTTCTTAGGGGCATATTATCAAGAACGGCGTTAAAATTATCGCCGCTTTAGCGGCAGAAAACTGCCGCTAAAGCGGCGATAATGGGCTTGATAATATGCCCTTGAGAATTCCAATAGAAGCCCAGGTTCACACCAGAACATGGACTTCTATTGGAATTCTCAAGGGCATATTATCAAGCCCATTATCGCCGCTTTAGCGGCAGTTTTCTGCCGCTAAACCGGCGATAATTTATAACGCCGTTCTTGATAATATGCCCCTTAGTTCCCCGCACTTCTCAGTTGGAGGAGGAGAAGAGGGGGTCAGAACATTCAATGGGAAAGTACTACCTGACCTACCAACAGTCAACAGGCACCCTGGGATAGTGAGTTCCTGCACTTGTATATTTCCATTCCAAGCACTGCATAAGCGTAAATGCCACGGTGCAGGTGTCACCAAGGTTTCAGAGATCCTTCAGGGCCAAAGAGTGGTAGGGCACAAAGAACAGGTTTAGAGCTGAGAGTGGCATTGGTCTCTTAGGTATTTCAGGTCTTGCTTGAAATTTCCATGCAAAGGGTTAGTCTGGAACTCCGTGGTGGTGGAGTTCATGATCACAGACACTTCCTCTAAATTAAGGGTTAAAAAGTTCTCTCTTTATTGAATATTTGCCTTGCCAGAAGAGTGACGGCGAACGTGCGGTCTGAATGTTTATTTCTGGACATCAGACGTGCTACACCATGTACCTCTGTTTAATGAGGTGCAAGGCAGATATTCAGGATAGCTGAAGGAAACTGCCACAGTCCAACCCTGGTAGTACTAGGGACTTTGCTACTTAAAAAAACAAGCATTGGCATAGCCAATAGGTCTCGCCTTTGGGACCTTATAAGTATTTAGTTATGCAGCACAATATCCTTGGTGCAACAACATCAACTGTTGCATGGCTAAACACTTATAAGGTCCCAAAGCAGACCTATTGGCTATGCCAATGCTTGTTGATTCTTTCTAGTGCCCTCTTCTCTGACTTGTCCTCTTTACCCCTTACTTTCTCTCGCCACCCTGCTAAAAAGTTAATTTCTATTTTCATCATCACGTGATAGCTTAGCTCTATTATCAGTGCCAAACATTGTGTTATTTAAAATGTTCAACACTTCGAGCAGTGGCTGATTCCTTAATTCTACTGGCAGTACATTATTTCAAATACATTGAATGCTTGCTTAATTCATCATTCTGAGACCTCTTTCTCCACAGTTCTTTTCAACGTTCGTTGGTTTCACTGTAAAACAGAGTGACGCCTCTATGGTAGGTTGGCGCTATAGACAATGGCAAAATAATAACTTAATAAATATAATACTGTGCATCACTAAAGTCACTTAACTTATTATACCAGCATACACCATCACTCACTATGTGTGATGCAGAAATAGAATTCAGGAAGTAATGGCAACGACTGCATTGTTCCATGAACACAGAAGAAGGACGTGTTGAACAAAGATGTTTTATGGCATGGGCAAAGTGGGCTGTGTCCCAGGGCCCCAGCCTTTCAGGGGGCCCCTTGATAGAGCCAGCTCTGTTCTGCAGAGTCTTGCCCTGATGAACTTTAATAATTTTTCAAACAGATTGTTTTAAATACCATTTCCTTTAATTTATTTTTATTGTGGGTGATGAGTTTATTACAGACATTTTGCAGAGAAATGTTGTGTTAAACTTTCATGCAACATACATAAATAAGTTTCTTTATGATCGAAACAGGACCTCACATATTAGAAATGGGACTGTCACAGATATTATTTACAGTAATATTATTGAGCTGCTGCTGTGTTACAATATTGAAAACACAAGTCACTATCCCTGAATATTAGAAGTAAACACATTTAAGATTTGGATGAGTGTGCCTGTGCACTGTCAGTGACCTGGCCAAAGAGGTTATGCAAGAGTTGAAACTGGATCACTAATTCATAGCTGTTCTGAAGAGGGGCCCCCAAAATACGTTTGGACCAGGGGCACTAAAATCCTTAAGATGTCCGTGGTGTTGAAGTGACTAATTCTGCTTCCATTACGTATCTAGTCTGGTGGTCATTTTACACATGCACTAGCATGCATTTTTTAAACATTCAGCGCACACATTGAAATCATTCTGAGTGACAGTATTCAGTTGAGGTTGGAACACCGCCCTTGTTCCCATAGTTGCTATTGTATCTACCCAGACAAGTGAGGGTCTTTGGCTAAGGCAGGCAGTCCTCTGACAAGGGAGTGGAATCCAAGGTCTCCCCGACCTGGCAGGCTGGTGGGACATCCACCAGGGACTAAATAGCCCTGAAATGCAAACAAGAAAAGGTACTAAACCAACAGAGTCATCAATACTGCCCAGCACTGTGAATGCTTAGTAAAGGATTAACAAGCATTAACAAAGCCAATAGGTCTCGCCTATGTGAGAGATATTGGCTTTGGCAATGCATTTTAGCCATGTTATACACCAGTGTGGCTGCTGTTCAGCATGGCTAAATGTTAGTGATGTGGGGTGGGCTACCATGGAGTGAGGTAGACTGGTGTAGAGTGGAATGGAGTAGATTGGAGTAGTGTGGAGCGGGGTAGGTTGGTATAGAGCAGCGTGGGGCAGAGTACATTGGGGTAGCATGGAGTGGGGTAAATTGGTTTAATTGGAGTCGAGTGGGGTAGATTGGGTGGATCAGAGTAGGGTAGATAGGAATGGGGTGGGGTAGGGTAAGTTAGAGTGTAGTGGGGTAGATTGGAGAGGAGCGGGGAACTTGGAGTGGCGTAGATTGGGTGGATTATAGTAGGGTAGATTGGAATGGAGTGAGGTAGATTGGGGTAGAGTGCAGTCGGGAAGACTGGGGAAGATTGGAGTGGGGTAGTTTGAAGTGGGGTAGATTGGAGTGGAGTAGGGTATGTTGGAGTGGAGTGGGGTGGAGTGGAGTAGATTGAAGTGAAGTAGATTGTAGTGGAGTAGATTGGGCTAGAATGGAGTGGGGTAGATGTGGGTGGAGTGGGTTAGATTGGAGTGGGATAGATTGGAGTGAAGTGGATTGGGGTAGTTTGGGGTAGAGTGCAGCTTGGTAGATTGGGATAGAGTGGAGTGGGTTAGATTGAATTGGAGTGGAGTGGGGTAGATTGGGTGGATTAGAGTAGGGTAGATTGGGTGGATTGGAGTGGGATAGAGTGGAGTTGGGTGGATTGGAGTGGGATAGAGTGGAGTAGGGTAGATTGGAGTGGAGTAGAGTGGGGTAGATTAGGGTGGAGTGGGGTACATTGGAGTGGAGTAGATTGGGTAGATTAGTGTATGGTCGATTGCAATGGTAGATTGTAGTGAAGTGAATTGGGGTAAATTGGAATGGAGTGGGGTAGACTGGATTGGGGTAGATTGGAGCAGAGTGGGGTAGAATGAAGAAGAGGGGTTTGGAGTGGAGTGGCGAGCCGTGTTGTAGAGTGTCTTACAGTGGAGTAGAGTGGAGTAGAGTGGACTGGCATGACATAGAGTGGAAGGGCAGAGAGTGGAGCAAAGAGTTGTAGAGTGAAGTGGTGCGGAGTGTTGTAGAGAGGAGTAGTGTAAAGTGGAGTGGTGTATTGTGGAGTATGCATGGTGTGATAGCACACTGCCATTACAGACAACACATTTCCAATTGAAAATGGTGCCTACATTTGCACAACCCTACAGTTTTAGTGTGCACAAATGATAGTGTGTGGAAATGTCATCACCAAATGTATTGATTTGATCGTATTAAAATATTGGTTTCCGTCACACTTCATATAAATAAAATAAAAATATACTTAATATCTAGTGTTCTCATTATGATGTATTCTGAAATGTCAGCACAGTTCATTTTTATTGTGTGCTAGAAAATATAACATCTACAGCATGTCCTCTTGGATGGGTACTCAGCAGGATGTCACATATGTTCTCTCACTTTGAAGTCAGCGAATGAAAAGTAAACAAACACCAAGTTCCCTCGGAATACAAAGCCTGACGTTTGACCTCTGTCTTTGAAAGCACAGCAATTGAGACAGCATAAGAACAAGATTTAAAGGCCTGTTTACAGATAGTGAGTACTCACAGGAGAGAGACGAAGTCAAGCTGGACAGCCTAAAATATCAAGCAAATGATAGAGCCAGGTAGGAAAGATGCAATCTGTAGAGTGGCTCAACAAAAAGAAAAAAATAGTTCCCAAAAGTGCGAGCAGTGTAAGGACACAAGTACTTGGACCATGCTCTAGGGGAGGGTCACATGCAAGAAGAGGGGAGTGCAGACTGCAGAACTGACCTTCAGGAAGCAAGCAATTGAGAGTGGCTTTGTAGCCCACTAATGGTAAGTAATGGGAGGGCTCCAAGCCCACTAACAGTGAACAAAATGTCTCGAAGAAACAGCTCATGCGCTGTCTACACGAGACCAAAAAATGGGAAAATGTTAACTGTGTTACTTTTAAATAGATAACCTTGGATACAGATTCGCAGGACATCAACATGGGACGAACCTTCATACAAACAAGGTGAACATGATTGGTCAGTGTTTATTCTGAAATTTTGCTGTGTATCTCTAGCCTTGGTGGACCAACGTTAGACACCTCAGGAGTGTGTACACCGCACAGTGTAATTTATTTACCCATTATGGTACAAAAAGGTACCAGAAAGCTACCTGACCATGTTTGCACGTACATATGCTCTCGGATTAGCAGATGGACCTGCCAGCCACGCTTAAGATGAGCCATTTTTAACTCAGCCGAGTGCGGTGTAACACAGCATGGAAACGCATCAGCTTCCGGTCGACATCACACTGGAGAAATAATAGCAATTAGCTTTAGTACTTGCATAAATGCATGAAACGGGGAAAGTGCTAAAAGATTGATCCAGGTTTGTTTTAAACATTGTTCCTGGCTGAGTATCCTGCACTTGTCAAGCCAGGTACATAATGTTTCATTTATCAGAGCTGTTTGCACGGCTAGCATTTAGCACGGTGAGTGGCAGAGAGGCGAGATGAGCCAGGGAACACTCTGGGTAGATTGCAATAAGCAGAAATAGCAGACTTTAGTTGAGAAAGAACCAAGGTAAATTCAAGGATGATAAGCAATACCTACATGGGGAAATGTGCCTTGTGGGCACTACAGACAAATAGCAGCTCACAACAGTTGAATGATAGGAACAGAGAGATGGGGGAGGCCTGATAGAGCAGATGAGTTAACTAGAGTTCAGATGGTGTGAGTATCAAAGTGAAATTCTGAAGACCGGTTGGCTGTTTAGCGCCCACATTTTTGTCTTAAACATTGTGGGTAGCATCATTTTTGCTGGAAGTCTCCTGACATTGAAAACTGCCTTAAATTTAGCTGGGTCCAAATAACCTTTATATAACAATACTTTTTTTTTTTATATATACTGCTAAACACTGCACTCCGGTCAAGTGTAAGTACTTGCAAACAACATATTTTATTATTTATGTTTCAGACACCTACTTTACCCACATTAAAATGAAGGAAGACTGGATCTGCAGTTCCAGGATTTGAACCCATGATCTTCATAATAATATAGTGGTGAGAAGTGCACGTTCAACTCACCGAGCCATTTTCCTTTCCTTGGAATAAAAGACTTGTTTGCTTATGTGATACTAGTATGGAGAAGAGACGTCAGGGTGAGTTGATGCACTTGCTGTGTAAATCGAAATACACCCTGAAGATCTCAGACTGACATCATAGGTGTGAGAAATGCCTAATATTTGCGTGAAATTTCATATTTAAAACTAATTTCTCATATCAAGTTCGCTCTAATGTGGGGATGTGCTGGAATTTGAACTTTACAATGTAGTAGAATGTATGTTTATTAACATAGTCACTCTGAAATACTTCTCCATCTATTTTCAATGCCACCGCATAAATATCTTTCAGCTGTGGCAGAGAAAATAATTGTAGCCCAATACCATGCCATTTAAAACAATTATACCAACAAACACAGATTCACACATATATTACTACAGTGCAAAGGTAAAATTGACGTTTATTACCACACTACAGTAAACGTGATATTGGAAAAAAACATTTATTTGGCTTCACAGATTTCACGAAACAATGACTTTACACATGGGAACAACTCTGCTAATAGTCATGATAGTTCTTGAGTGTGGTTTTACCATGCTGCACAAATTTAACCCCATGCATCCTGGTTTAAGTTTCTAATAAAAACAGATCTCCATAGTAAAATTTGATGTTTTGTTGCCATTGTTAAGGAAGGACATCATGACTCACTCAAGACTTCACCTTTTGAGAGAATATTACATTCTACGCGCACACACACACACACACACACACACACACACACACACTAAGAAATTGAGTCATTAGTTGTCCAGGATGTGAGGCCTACACAAGTAATAGGTCCACAATTTCCCCCTACTGGGACCCAAGCACCTCATTAAAGAGCTTGACTCTCAGGGTAGCAAAACAGAGCAGTTGAAGGCTTTCTAGGGGTAGGTGGTGTGGGCTAGTAATCACCGTTTGCTGCCACGCAATGACAACACTAAATAAATGATTGTGTAGTCGATGTTTTCTCTTTGTACAGAGCAAAAGTACATCTATTCCACGCACACACTACTAAATACTACACATTAATTTACACATAGATACATGAGGCAGATAGAACTACCTTGCTGATACTATGAAATAACATTTTACCCCCTGCAGTGCCAGGACCCCCAAAACCACAGTACTCCCCCACCTACATCAGATAGCACATCACCCTATTGGTGGTATCACTTTAAATAAAACAGGCGTATTTGCTTGTTCAGAGGGTCATCACAACATATAAAGCAAACCGATTGGCTTCGTCAACATGTCTGTAGTTTTGTCTTATAGACTTTAAGACTTCATTAAACTCAGTAATAGAAGCAGCATGTAGAGGACACTGCACTCTCAACTGAAGAGCAAAAACGTAAGCCTTGCTAGAGCATGAGATAATGATGACAATTCTGGGAGGTCAGAATTTCTTTGACCCTGCAAACCAAGGATCAGATTCCAAAACTTAAGGGAAGAGGATCTGCTGTGCTCCTGCCGCCCCACACACATTTTTAATACTGTTGGTGGTGCCCCTGTCATCCTGGGTGCAAAAAGAACAATTGATGGACAGAATGTTGAACAATGTCAAACATTCACCCCAGTACAGAGATCTGGGCATGAACTCATTGTTTTTTGCTCCCATGCCATTCCAGTTTAAACCCAGCCATATGCAAATCAGTCTTGACCCTGCCCACCATGTAAACAGTCCAGCCCGAACTGCCAGGCCAGGTCCTCGCTGGACCGGAACCAAGCATCCTTTGACTGGTTTCGTGGTTTCACCCCTCATCAGCCAGGCTAGCTTTACTCCAGTGGCATGGAAAGCAAGGAGCCAAACATTACCCGACAACTGGATCCCTTGATCACTGTGCCGGCTCATGACGCCCCTCTGGTTACTCTGGCAACACAAGGGCAGGGTGGGGAAGCCCCCGCGCTGACCAGGGGGCTCCCTCCAAAGTTGTGCGCCTTGCCAGCAGCAACCAGCAAACAGTGGTGCATTGAGAGTCCTGGCACACAGGCAATGAGCAGCCCAGAGTCTGAAAGGCATGTCCCGAGGTGCAAGTCAGGGAGGGCCATGCTGCTTCCAAGGGAAATGCTGGTGCTTCTTCCCGCACTACCTGTACGATGTGAATTGCCGGATAGACATGCCGGTCCTACTCCAAAGGTGCACAGTGCAGGGACAGAGCGAAGAGCTAGACACGCTCTACTCTTTCGAAAGCACTTAACACGTGCTGAGAACAAACATGAGTGCCACACAGAGTGATTCTGGCAAGGAGATGATAATACATAGTCTTTTTTGGCCCTGAGACTCTGGGAAAACAGGGGGCAAGCCAACAAGCCTATGGAGAGCACTGGGGTACAAGATGAGGAGCAGGCAGGCAGGCCAGCAGATTAGAGTCACTTAAGCAGAGTGGCAGTCCCTCCAGCAGCCCAGCAGGCAGCAGGCCAGCACAGCAAAGCAAGTAGTCCAAATGGCAGTTCCTCCTGGTAGCACAGCCTCCTCTGGCAATGTGCAGTTTGTATACCCAGCAGCATCTGGTTACAAGTCCACGCAGTGTCTAAAAACATGGGATCAGAGCCTCTGTACTTGTACTCAAAAATGCCTTTGATGAAGCGGTGACTTCAAAGGAACCCTTAGAAGTTCACAACAATGCCTTTCAGCCCAGCCCTGGCTCCAGATGATCAGTGGGGATTAAATCAGCCCTGTGTATGAAGGCAGCACACAACCTATTCAAATGTAAGTGCAAACCACCTCTTCCTCTCCCGGCCCAGGAAGACTATCCGGATGCAGATGAATGCAGATGTATCCCCTGTCACACCCAGCCCTTCCTGTGTGGTGGCTGTCTTGAAAGTATGCACCTAGCATAGCTGTCACCTAGCTCAGACGTATATTAGAGTCAGTCTGCAAGGCACAAAGAGTTATAAGCACAGAGAAATGCCCACTTTCTAAAGTAGCATTTCTAAAATAGTAATGTAAAATCCATCTACACCAGTAAGTAGGATTAATCACCACTGTCCTAAACATACCAAACATGGCAACGCCACTTTCTGATCAGTAATTACCATGTAAAAGTATATAAGGGAATTCCCAATGCTAGCCTATGAGAGGAGTAGGTCTCACAGCAGTGAAAAATGAAATAGACTGTTTGTCACTACCAGGACATGCCACACATAAAGGCACATGTCCTACCTTTTACCTACACAGCACCCTGCCCATAGGGCTTCCTAGGGCCTACCTTAGGGGTGACCTATGTGTAATTAAAGGGGAGTTTAAGGCTTGACAAGTAGTTTTAGTTTTAAATGCCAAGTTAAGGTGACAGTAAAGTGCGCACACAGGCCCTACCTGCAGTGGCAGGCCTGAGACAGGTTTGAAAGGTTACTTCTGTGGGTGGCATTAGCAGTGCAGCAAGCCCACTAGTAGCATTTAATGTACAGGCCCTGGGTATATGGTACAAGGGACTTACAAGGAAATCAAATATGCAAAACAGGTGGAAACCAATCATATCATGTTTAGGAGAGCACATGCACTTTAGTACTGATTAGCAGTGGTAAAGGGCCCAGATTCCTAAAGCCAACAAAAAGAAGGTCCAAAAAATAGGTGGAGGAAGGCCAAATGTTTGGGGATAACCCTGCAGAAAGGGACAGGTCCAACATCCACTATATGTGACTCCACTCTCTAGCACTCCACTCTATGCCAGTAGAGTCTACGCTATTCCACTCTAGGCCACTCTACTCTACGCTACTCCATTCTACGACACCACTCTATGATCCTCCACTGTACACTACTCCACTGTATGCTATTCCATTCCAACTCCACTCTAGAACACTACTTTACATGTTATTCCATTCTATGACACTACACTGTACGTCACTGCACTGTACACAAATTCATTTTACCTAACTCTACTGTATGGAATTCCATACTATGCAACTCCACTATACTCCACTCCACTGTATGGTATTCCACTATATACCACTGCACTGTACCACACTCCACTTTATGCCACTCTATGCCAGTCCACTCTGCTATTCCACTCTGCCCCACTCCACTGTACGCTCCTTCAGTCTACGCCACTCCATGCCACCCTACTGCCCGTTATTCCACCGTATGCAACTACACTCTATGCCACTCCACTGCACCACACTCCAAGTTACGCCAATCCACTCTATGGTATTCCAGTGTATGCGACTGCACTGTATGCCATTACACAGTATGCTACTCCACTCTACGCTATTCCACTCCTCTTCACTCTACACCACTCCACTCCACTTTACACTATTCTGCTGTATGCCACTCTACTCTACAACACTCCACTGTTTGCCAGTGGCGGCCGGCATGGATCAAGGGTTGGTGGGCTGGGGACGAGACCGGGGGGGCGGGTGTAAAAACAACAAAGAAAAAACGTACCTTCTCACCGCTTCCTCACCACGTCTCTCCTCCGTAGTCCCTCACTCCGGCCGGAACAGGAAGCTCCCCATAGCCAATCACAACGCTGCAATGCAGCGTTGTGTTTGGTCTGAGCGCCGTGGTTCGGCACTCAGACAGGCAGTGGGAGACTGGGCATGTTCTCCACCCAGGCTGCAATACAGTCGCATGAATATTTGGCCGGCCCAAGACTGCTGGCTAAATGTTCATGTGCACTTACAAAGTATGTTCACTACTCCCCCTGCTCCTGTCGTCAGAGCAGCCCCGCCCGCCCTGCAAAGCTGCCGCAGCGGAACAAATAAAATGATAATAACGTTGAGTTATTATGATTTTATTTTTCCTTTATTTCACTGCTAAGAAGCAGTGGGGAGACAGTCCTCCGCCTTAGCGGAGGAGCCAACACTGTTGATTGCTACTTCACTGTATGCTACTTCACTGTATATCTCGCCACTCTACGCCAATCCACTCTATTCTATTCACTGTATGGCATTGCACTGTACACTAAAACACTCTACTCCACTCCAGTTTATGCCACTCTACTCCATGCTATTCCAGTTTACTACACTCCACTCTACCTCACTCCACTCTCTGCTATTCCACTGTATGACACTCCACTCTATGCCACTACACTGTACGCCACTACAGTCTGCGCTATTCCACTGTATGCCACTCCACTGTAACATAATCCAAAGTACTCTATTTCACTGTATGGCACTCCACTAGATGCTACTACACTGTACATAACTCTAGTTTACAACATGCCTCGTTATTGTATTTTACACTACTCCACTCTATGCTACTAGACTCTATGCTATTCCACTGTATCTCACTCCACTTTACACTACTCCAGTGTACCCCACTCCAGTATATGCTACTCCACTGTACATGACTCCACTCTATCCTATTCTTCTGTATGGGACTCCACTCTACACCACTCCACGATACACCACCACAATCAATGCTATTCCACTTTACAGCACTCTACTCTACTCTACTATATGTCACTCCACTCTGACTACTCCACTTTATGCCATTAAATTATACGCTATTCCACTGTATGCCACTCCACTGCATCCCTCTCCACTGTACGCCACTCCACTCTACACTGTTACCCTGTACGCCACTGCACTCTACCCCACTGCACTCTACCCCCTCCACTCTATGCTATTCCACTCTATGCTACTGAACTCTATGCAACTCCACTCTTCGGCAATCCAGTCTACATTACTCCACTCTGTGGTACCTCACTCTACACTACTCCACTGTACACTATTCCACTGTACAACACTCCACTCTATGCCACTCCCCTCTATACTGTTCCACTGTATGCCACTCTATGCTATTTCACTGTTTTCTGCTCCACTCTACGCCAATCCACTCTATTCTATTCACTGTATGGCACTACACTGTAAACTAAAACACTCTACTCCACTCCAGTTTATGCCACTCCACTCCATGTTATTCCAGTTTATTACACTCCACTCTACGTCACTCCACTCTCTGCTGTTCCACTGTATGACACTCCACTCTATGCCACTACACTGTACGCCACTACAGTCTGCGCTATTCCACTGTATGTCACTCTACTGTAACATAACCCAAAGTACTATATTTCACTGTATAGCACTCCACTAGATGCTACTACACTGTACATCACTCTAGTTTACAACACGACGCTCCAACCTACGCTATTGTATTGTACGCCACTCTGCTACTAGACTCTATGCTATTCCACTGTATGTCACTCCACTCTCTCCTATTCTTCTGTATGCGACTCCCCTCTACACCACTCCACGATACACCACTACAGTCATTCTATGCCTATCTACTGTATGCTATTTCACCGTGTGGCACTCCACTATATGCTACTACACAGTATGCCACTCCAGTTTACACTGTATCCCACTTCATACTATTGTATTGTACGCCACTCCATTCCATGCTCTAGACTCTATGCTATTCCACTGTATGCCACTACACTTTACACCACTCCATAATATGCCACTCCACTATATGCTATTCCAGTGTATGCCACTACACTCTCTGGCACTCCACTGTAATGAAATGAAATGAAATGAAAAGGACACTTATAGAGCGCATGGCTACCAGAAGGCCTCCCAGCGCTTAGCATGACTAGTAGACGGGGGAGGGACAGAACGAATAGTTTAAGGGAATAAAAGGGTTTTGAGTTGTTTCCTGAAGGCAAGATGGCTAGACTCTTTTCGGAGGTGGAGGGGGAGGGCGTTCTAGAGTCTGCCTGCATTCAGAGAGAAGAGCCTGCCGCCACTTCTGGCTCGTTTGATTCTGGGGATGTCAATTAGGTGGAGATCATCCGAGCGAAGCTTTCTCCTTGCTTTATATGGATGAATTATGGCCGAGATCAGGGGAGGGCCTATCCCTAAAAGGGATTTGTGAACAATGCACAATGATTTAAAACTGATTCTTTCTTTTACTGGAAGCCAGTGTAGAGATCGAAGAGCAGGTTTTGCGGAAAGGGATCTGGGTGTTCCCGTCAACAATCTGGCTGCACAGTTCTGAATGATCTGCAATCTATTAATCACTGAGGTAGGAGCTCCCAAATAGAGCGCATTACCATAATCCAATCTAGAGAGTAGAATAGACTGGACCATGATTTTCTTGGCTTGAGGAGGGAGCAGAGGAAGCACTTTCCTCGCCATTCTGATCAAGCCAAAACAGGTTGCTACTGTCTTACTGGCTTGCACTTGGAATGTGAGATTCTGATCTAGCCAGATGCCCAGGCTCTTTATCTCAGGCTTAGGGATTGGGACTGGGCCCATGCAAACTGCCAGATGGTTCTGAGTAACATATTGTCAAAATTGCCCAGAGTCATGACCTCGGTCTTTTCTCCGTTTAGTTTCAGGTGGGAAGACCCCATCCATTTTACGACTTCCGTAAGACATGCTTTCAGGGTCGTGGAGTATTGTGTGGATTGGTTTAGAGCTACGACCAATTGAGTGTCGTCAGCGTAGGTGACCATATGTATCCCAAACGGAGCCACGATTGAAGTCAAAGGGACCATGTACACATTAAAAAGTGTAGGGCTCAGTGGCGAGCCCTGCGGTACACCACACTGGAGAGGCCGAGGTTTAGAGCTCATGCCCTCTTCAAAAACCTGGAATGAACGTCCTTTCAAGAAGGAGCGAATCCAGCTCAGAGCAATTCCACCTACTCCCAGATTGCCGAGGCGGTGAATCAAGACCTGGTGATTCACCGTGTCGAATGCTGCGCTCAAATCCAATAGGATAATGGCTGCAGGACCTCCTGCATCGAGGATTTTCCTACTTTCCTCCACAACCGCCAACAGGGCAGTTTCCGTACTCTGCCGAGGCCGGAAGCCTGTTTGGGATGGGTGTAGAAGGTTGGAAGTTTCCAAAAAATTAGAGAGGGCGTGGTTAACATATTTTTCGCCGATTTTAGAGATCCCAGGCAGAAGGGAAATAGGGCGATAGTTACCCAAGTCTGCGGGATCAAGGAGCGGCTTCTTAAGAAGGGCCTTAACCATAGCTTCTTTCCAAAGTCGGGGGACTACTCCTGTACAAAGTGAGGCGTTGATGGCATGGGTGATTGTGGGGCCGATAATGGATGCAGCTTTAGTTAGGATGTTCATAGGAGCTGGGTCTCTTGGTGATCCACTTTTTACTGTGGGCATAAGAGTCAGGAGTGTTTCCAGGAGGAGAGGGGGAAAACACTCCAGACGATGAGTGATGAGAGGGCAGTCGGGTAAAGAGCTCACCCATACGGGATCAATTTGAGGAGCATTTTTATAATATTCTGAATTTTGTTATCAAAGAACTCGGCCTGATTTTCGCAACGAGTTCCATGAGGGTCAATAGGGACAGGAGGAACTGGGCTTTTAAGGAGCCTTTTTATAATAGAGAAGGTCTCTCTAGGGGAATTGGCGGCTAGACGAATTTTTTCCTCGTAGTAGGCTGCCTGAGCTTTCCTCATTTCTGCTCTGTATATACATATGGCCCTTCTGTAGGTGAGCTTACTCTCCATTGCAAAGTCTTTCCTCCAGCTTCTTTCTAATATTTTGCAGTTCTGTTTCAAGATGCGCAGTTCAACAGAGTACCAGGGCGATCTAATTGAGCCATTCTTTTTCCTAATCCGGATTTTTGGGAGGACCTGGTTCAACGAGTCATCTATCCAACTACAAAAATTATTATACATTGTGACTGGGCAGGGAACCAACTGAGGTCTATTATTTTCCAGTTCATGGGTCCAGTTCTCCCAAGAGAGCTTAGACCAGGGACGGATAAGTGTTCGAGAAGGACAGACTGGGGGGTTAGGAATTTGGGGATGCCAGGAAAGGGACACCAAATGGTGGTCGGACCAGGGGATTGGAATAGGGTTATTTCCCTGACAATTCTCCAGATTAGAAAACACTGGGTCAAGACAGTGTCCCTGCGCATGTGTAGGGAGTTGGACTTTTTGCAGCAACTGAAGTGACGCAAGGTCATTTGCTAGTTCAACTGCTACTGTAGATCTGGGATCATCAAAGTGCAAATTAAAATCGCCGAGAAGGGTAAAATTTGCAGTGGTGCTAGCTAAATTGATGGCGGTTTCTAAAGAGAGTTACAAGAGAGCCTACCGCACCCGGGGGCGGTAGATCAGAATGCCTGAGAGTGTAAGGAGAGGGAGAATTCTAAAGAAAAGCGAACATTTTCGCAGTCCAAGAGAGGACTGCCGAGTAGACGACAAGTAAGGTGATCCTTATAAATGATCGCAATTCCACCTCCTTTGCTTATAGTTCTATCCACTCTTTGCATCGCGTAGCCCTGGGGCAAAGTTTGTACTATGTCAGGATCAGAGCTAGCACTGAGCCAAGTTTCGGTTAAAAAAGCACCTCGGGGGAGGAATCTTGTAGAAGGAGCGAAATTTCCGTAGAGTGTTTGGGAAGGGATCTACAGTTTAAGAGTAAAATACTATAAGCAGAACTTAAAGGAAGGGGTGAGCGAGTATGGGTGGGAAATGGAACGGGCAGTGAGGGCATTTAGATCTGAGGTTATCTGCTCGTAAAAGATGGAGACATTTGGCCCTAGGGTGGTTGTTTAGCTGGAACAATTGATCCCTAGAGTACCCAGTGCGTCCTGGGAATAAAGGAGCAGGGGTTTTGGCCCCTAGCCCCGGCCGGGCGCGGAAGGGCGCAGACGGGCTTGCCTTAGGCGCGCCCGCTGCGCGCGTCCGCTGCGCGGTCGCATCATGGGTTCAATTTATGCGACTTCTTCCGACGCCGGGTGCAGCAACTAGACCGCTGCCCGTGCGTCTGAAGCGCTAGAAACGGAAGTGGTGCACGGGACCTTCCTACCCGCCGAGCATTGAACACAGCTCGTACCGGGGGGTTGGTTCCTTCGTGCAAGTGCCCAGCAGTATATAATTTTTAAAAAATGTGCAAAATCAGCAGTTAAAACATTAAAAAATTTATCCAAGGACAGAATGGCAATGCTAACCGTTCTCCCTCGATTACAGCCCAGAATACAGTCAGCCCAAAACGGTCGCATCACACGCAACCCAACTAAACGCTGTTCCACTGTATGCAACTCCACTGCACTCCAATCTACCCTATTTCACTGTATGGTACTCCACTCTACACCACTACAATTGATGCTATGCCACTCTACACTACTCCACTCTACTCTGTGGCACTCCACTCTACATCACTAAACTCTATGCTATTCCACTCTACGCCACTCCACTGTATGCCATTTCACTCTGTACTATTATACTTTACACCACTGTACTCCACCCCACTCCACTCTTTGCCACTCCAGTCTACACCACTCCACTATGCAGCACATCGCTCTATGCTACTCCACTGTACGCTATTCCACTGTATGCCGCTCCACTCTATGGCACTCCACTCTAAGCTGCTCCAATCTACACTGTCTGTTGGCAACTACACTGTACCGCTCTCCACTCACTTATGAACTGTACTCCATTCTAATCTTTGTCACTCCAGCCTATGCCACTCCACTGTGTGATACTCCACTCTACACCACTCCATTGAGCACTATTCCACTGTATGCAACTCTAATGTACTCCACTCCACTCTACGCTATTCCACTGTATGCTACTCCAGTCTATGCCACTCCACTATACACCACTCCACTGTACCCCAATTCAGTCTACGCAACTCCACTGTATGCCACTACAGTCAACACTGTTCCACTCTACACCACTCCAATCTCCATTACTCCACAGTATGCCACTCCTCTCTATGCAACTAAACTCTATGCTATTCCCCTCTATGACACTCCACTGTATGCCACTCCACTCTACACTATCACACTGTACGCCACTGCAGTCTACCCTGCTGCACTCTATGCTATTCCATTCTATACTACAGCACTCTCCACCACTCCAGTCTACACCACTTTACTGTGTAGCACATCACTCTATGCTATTCCACTGTACGCCACTCCTCTCTATGCAACTCTACTCTACACTATTCCATTGTATGCCACTCCACTCTACACCACACCACACCACTCTACATCACTCCACTCTGTGCTGCTCCACTCTATGGCACTAAACTCTATGGTATTCCGCTCTATACCACTCCACTCCACTCTATGCCACTCCACTCTACACTATAAGACTAAAGTGTACACCAGCCTACTCTCTAATCCACTCTACGCTACTCCAGTCTTCTCCACTCCAGACTAATCCACTCCATTGTGCTACACTCCACTCTACCGCACGCCACTGTATGCTATTCCACTGTCAGCAACTCTACTGTACGCCACTCCATTTTATGCTATGCCACTCCAGTCTACACCACTTCAGCCTAGGCCACTCCACTATACACCACTCCACTGTACCCTATTCCACTGTATGCCACGCTATTCTATGCCACTCCTCTCCATGTGACTTCACTGTATGCTATTCCACTGTACAGAATTCCAGTGTACGCAACTTCACTCAAAGCTATTACACTGTATGCCACTCTACTGTATGCCACTCCACTGTATCCTATGCCACTGTACACCACTCCACCATATGCCACTGCAATGAACGTCTCTTCACTCTACACTATTTCACTTACACCACTACACTTTACTTCACTCCACTCTATGCCACTCCACTCTACGAAACTCCACTCTACAATATTCGATTGTACGCTACTGCACTATACCATACTCCAGTCTACGCTGTTCCACTCTACACCACTTGATTGTACACTATTCAACTGTACGCCACTCCACAGTACCATACTCCACTCTACACCACTCCACTCTACACCACTTTAGTGTATGCTATTCCACTTCACGCCACTCCACTTTACTCTACACTACAATGTACGACACTGTCCTCCACTCTACTGTATGACACTTCACTTACCAATACTCCACTCGATGATACAAAACTGTACGCATTAAAATACATTTTTATTAAAATGAAAAAACATTAAAATTCAATGAAACAAAACAAAGGTTATAGCTCTGTCATAGTTAGGGACACTTTATTTATTCTTTCTATACAACCCAAACCTAAACTACACAAAGATTACAAATTCTAAAGTTACAGTTATACCTTAAATTTATAATTTAAGCACCATCTTTGAATTACTATAACTTTAGTTATTCTTTAGAAATAAACCAAATTTAAACAACATAAAAATTATAAATAGTAAACTTGTTCTTATACCTTACATTTATAATTTACTCTACACCTTTAAATTATTTTAACTTGCGCACTTCCATACATAGGTATTGAACTTGGTAGCCACTCTACATTAAATGTAACTCATCACTCTAACATACATTGCGTTCTCACAAATTATGTGATTTACGATGTTATAAGTGTTATAGTAAATGCTATTAATTTACATAGTACAACCAGGGATGTAGCTTCAAGGGGGATGCATGGGATGTTACACCCCCATATACATGTATTCTGTACTAAACAGTTGGGTACAGGGGCTCACATTCAGGTGTGGTGAGGTCTCTGTCTGGTTTAATCAGGATTTTCAAATTTATACATAGATGAAAACACACACACTCTCTCTCTCTCTCTCTCTCCAGTTCTCCCACTCTCTCTATCTCTCCATCCCTCCCTTCCTCCCGCCAGCTCCATCTGTTTATAAGGTCTTTGAGAATGTTGGTAGCTTTGCAAAGTATTGTGTTTCTTGCCACTTTGCCACTTAGTAAACCTACAATCCACATTGTGCTCCTTCGCAACTGCCCCTTAAGTGCCCCTCATGCCATACTTGTCATATAATGTAATTTAACTTGATGTGCCAGCATCATTGTTGGATAATTTGAAGGTCAGCCCCCAACCCCCAATATTTCTGACCAAAACACGCACCTGGGTATAACTAATATAATATAAAAGGATATAAGCAATGCATGGAGAAGGTGTGAGTTATAATTAATGTAGTGTAGCTACCGGGTTCAATACAATGTGTATGGAAGTATATATCATGCTGCACACATTAAAAAGCATCACGGAATAGAAAAATAGAAAAAAGTCTAGAAGACTATTTCATGATTTCCATTTCTGCAACATTTGCAAAAATAAAAATTCATTCACCATTCTAATGCAGTAAAAATAGAAATAGTTGGAATTCTCCTCTGTTGTTCGAATCCCTTCAGAAATTTGAAAAAGGTTCAAACCATGAAAGAATCTTGTTGAGAACAATAAATGCAACCACAATCTAATCTCTAATCTAAAGGGATTTTTAAAGTGTAAGCCATTACCCTGAAGGATGTCCTCGATGTCCTGGCACTGGAGAGATGCTTAACTTGTCTGCAGAGGTCTTGTGAGGGAACCCAGGGATTGGGGGGTTTTCAGGCAGCTACATGGTCAGAGATTTAATGAATAGAAGTGATGAATCCAGTGTTTGGGTGTTAGGTAAATTCAAGACTACCCTTTTTTGCCGGCAAATCCAAAGTACAGAGAGTTGGAGATGTGATGAAGTGTTGGTGGTTTATAGAGAGTAAACTGGTTGCAAAGGTGGAAAGGACCAGTCCCATGAATTGAATGGTATGCAATGTGTGCAATGCCTCTTGGGATGGATAGCCGTGAAGGGATGGATAGCCAGTGCAGAGAACTTCTAAAAGCAGAGATGTGAGCATTCTGAGTTAGAATGAAGATGAAGTCAATCGCTGATGTTTGAATTTGTTGAAGGTCAGATAATGATTTCCGTGTAAATTTTGTTGCAGTAGTCCAGCCTTCATACAATCAGCATTTGGACAACAAGAAATTTGTCTGTGAAGATATGAATGGACAAGTTTTTCATAGCAAACAAAGCTGGCGAATACAACTGGTGGAGAGTTTACTGACTTGAGTAGATATGGTGAGGTTGTGACTCTGGCAGACACCCCGTTTTCTGACGTCAGCAAGTGGTGTGGGGGTGGTCTCAATGTGGCTGGTCACCAAAAAGAAGACTTTTTGTTTTGTCCCTTTTGATTTTCAGCTGTTTTTCACCCAACTGACAACCTCTAAGGGACAGTTTTGGAAGTTAGTACAGGCATAACCTCAAGAGTCTTCAAGACTAAACTAACTAGTGCGTGGATGTACACATTATAAATTATGCGGCTGAGAAAAGACCATTGGGGGACACCCGCTACAATTTACAAAAATTTGACCTGAAAGGTAGGAGATGTATAGTCGGAGAACAATCCTGGAGATCGGAGGAAATCAAGCCGAGAGCAGTGTAAATGATAGGTTTTCAGGTTTCGCCAGCACAGCGCTTGCAAAACCTAAAAAAAAGAAATCTTAAAAGGGTCTTAGAACCCACCCATTAATTACCTTTATTTACAATTGTCTTGCTCCCACGTGGCACCCACGTCACTTTACTTACCATTGGTTGGCTCCCACATGGGTCTCGTTTCCTTGCTTCCTTTGGTCAGCGCCTCCTCCTCGCCTCTGGCTTTCTCTTGGGCTTTGAGTCTGTCTTTGTCCTGACGTGGAGCCTGGACCAAGTACTGCTTCCGGTGGCCAGTGTCCTTCCACTGCAGGCACTCTTTTTTTATTACTTTTAGACATGCACTCCTATCCTCCTTCCACTCTTGTTTGTGTTTTTCCCACCCCCAGAGCTGTCTGTTGTCTCCTCACCTCCCACCCTCCTTCCAGTTTGGTTGTTTGGCCGACCCCCCCCTCCTGTGTCTGTTGTTTAATCCTTCCCACCAAAAGAACCCCACTGTAAAACCAAACTGTAACCTTTTCAGAGGCTAGCAGAATACACAAACCCCAACTTTGTGCAACTTTGTAAGACGTGTTTGTGCAGATAATTGCTTCTATGCTGCAGGCCCTGAGTTTGTGTTACATGCTCCAGTGCAGCTGGCCACATGAAACTGTTGTGTTTACGTCGGGTGCAGGGCTACTTTTCCTCGCGCACATGTTGAGTGTACCTGGTCCGCCATTGTGCAGTGATTTTGGACCTTTGGTGATTACATTTGAGACAGTACTGGGCTCAGTGCAGCATACGAAGGGACCTATTTGAGGTCACACCATTATATTGTCTTTCTCTCTTAAAGTTTTCTGGGCGAGTTAGTCAGGCGCCTTTCATCGTAGCTCTGTCTCACGGACCCTGGGCTCTCTGACCTCCAAGAGACTGGGGCTCGGCTCATAGGGATAGAGTGGACCGTTGCTGACGTGAAACGTGTTACGAAGAATGGTGACTTTGTGACAGAAATAGGAAGACTTACTTTGGATTTTATGCACTGCATGCATGTTGTCTGTGAAACTCAGTGATGTGTTCACCGCTCAGAAAATCTGAACTAATAACTACACTCAGGGCTTCAAGTGGGCGGGGTCTGCTGAGCACCGGCAGTTTTTTAAAGGGGGCCTTGAAATGGGTCTCTATCGGGCTCTGTTTTGTGCCCTGGCACAGGTGGTCCGTTTTTTTAGGGACTGCAGTGACAGCAGGCACATCGACGTGCGCATGCTCACACTGCTCACTTCTCACTAGTGGAGAACTTACGGCATGACGTCATGCCAGGTGAGTGTTGTAGGGGAAGGGAAATTCTTTAAAGAGTGTCATTTTCTCTCTGGATTTCCCTTCTCTTTTTGAAACTTAGGAGCAGCAACATTGTCGTGGTGTCATCAGGGCATTAAGTGGAAGCTTTTTCAATATTATATACAAGCCATAGTTGTTGCTTATTTATCTCGCAACTAACAACCATTGACAAAGCCAATAGTCCTGACTTGTTGTAGGTATGATGTTACTTGTTGTATCATATATATATTTAGCTTAGGTTTTTTAAGCCACGCCCTTAATTACATTGGCCACGCCCCTTTGAGAGACCCCACCCCAGTTTTTTCATCCCACTTAAAGCCCTGACTACACTGTAAAAGTCATGAAGCAGTGACACGGGCCCTGCATTTTGTTCTGTTTCTTCAGTCACCTGGCTGAGGCTCTGTTTCCGGCTTGTAATTATGATTGTTGATTAACCGGCTGCAAAAGGGATTCTCAGCGCGAGCTCTTTATTTACACGACACCTCTAGCACTGATGTTCTCATTTTGGGATGAAGTCTCACTGCTTTCATCAAGCAATGACTTTGGGTATGTTCATCTGTGACATAAAATATATGCATGCCCAATCCCATGAGGAGAATCTCCGTGCACAAACATGTGAGTTCTACACAACATGTGCAGCTATGTAATTGTGTCCGGTGTTGGTTGTGATGGATAATAATAAAATAAAAATAACACATTTCAGATTATTATTCACAAATATCAGATTGCTCAGATGCTCCCGATTTCTAGTTTTTCTGAAGAGCTCCCGTGATACATTGTTTCTCATGCATTAAGGTATCGCAGGTATGCTGGAATTTAGACTGATCTTTTCCCTTGCTGCTGTTTTCCCACTTTAAGCCTTTTTTACTTTAAGCCATGTTGCACAGCAGCCTAGCTGCTGTGCAACATATTAAAAAACATTGACAAAGCCAATAGATTTCGCATAGGCGAAACCTATTGGCTTTGCAAATGCTTGTTATATTATGCACATTAACTGTTCTCATTTTAATCAGTTAAGAAGTATGTAAACATGACTTATCCATTTCCAGATGTCACACTTTGACCTGCAGTTTACAAAAAAAATCACTGCAGCATGAAAATGAATTCACTGAGCTATCTTAACAATAGACAGTGATAGGAGTAAGTTAAGAGACATAGCCAGCATCTATATAGCACACACCACAAACTCATTGACTTTTCGTGTTTTAATTGCCTAACTAATTGGTACTAATATTATCAGTCTCAAAACCATGTATGATTGATTCATCCCAGCCTAGGTTCAAGTCATAATCAAAAACATAATCAATAGACAACATAAAGTAGTCTCAGCCACCTATTAATTAATTTAGGTCACATTCTAGTTCATCTTTCTTTTGCTCACTTTATAACTAAAGACAGGGACCAGCCATATGCAATTCAACCTTTGCCTCGCCTCAAAAAGTAACAGTCCACCCCATATTGCTAGGCAACGTCTGCTTTGTATGGAAACACAAACAAGGCAAGGCATGTTTCGGCCTTGTTTGGACTTATTAGTTGGCTGCAGATTGAGTCCTCGGACACATTCAGCTGCAAGACCCACGTCTGGGCATTCAAAATAAAGGAACGGCATATGAAAGTGTATCTCTACAGCAGGCACATCATGAACCCGCTAACCTCACTTACAGCAGAACTAACTAAGGGGCATATTATCAAGGGCATTATCGCCGCTTTAGCGGCGAAAATCCCATCGCCCTATTAACAATGCGGCGCTAACATGCATTAGCGCATGTTAGCAGCCATTTCAGTGACGCTACGCATCTTAGCGATATACATCGCTAATGAGATGCAAAGTAGGCGTTCCGTCTGGAAACATCACGGAAAAGGTCGCTAACTGAACATTGCGATGTTAACAATGCGGCCCCGCAACCTCTTAACGATGTAAAAAGTCACGCTAAGCGCGCTTTTCGCCTCCTAAAATCCTGACTTAGCCATCCCCTTAATGTGAGGTGGATCGTCAGGCTAAGTCCACCATGGCGTATCTACAAGGATTTCCCTATCTCTATAGTTATATCGCTGGATTTCCAGTGATATCTCCCCAAAACGCCGCTATCGCTGGATTTCTTATCGCCCTGGTGATAAGCGTTGTTAATAACGGGCTAACCGGGCGATAAAATCCAGCGATAGCCGGCGATAAATAAAACCGCGCTAAACGCGGTTAGCGATATTTATCGGCATCTGTAGATAATATGCCCCATAGCTATTATATTTGGGAGCAATCCACATACCTAGCATATTTTATCCTCTTTATCGATTCCCCAGACTCAATCCTCATTTTAACATAATTAATCTGTTTGTCATTGGTAAACCGCGCGTCCTCCCCTTGGGCCAACTTGCCTTTGAGTAACAAATGTTTATTGTTACCCATCTAAATTATGCTCATTCTATTTATATCAATAAGATGAAAGGCTGCTTAAACCCACCAGGACTTGAACTTGTGACCAGATGGTCCACACAGATTCCTTGAAGGTATGTATTAGTCCACTATGCCACCAAACCAGACATGTCAGCCTCTCATTTTACAGCTCTTATAATCAAAGCTCTAAACACCATGGGGCAATCAGAATACACTGTGAAAGTGATTAAATGAGGTTGAGTGATGCAAATGTTAGTGACACTGCCATAGAAACCATCCCTCTCTGCACAGTACATGAAGTCAGAGGGCAATCAAATCGTGCGGTTGAAATAAAAATCCCGAACGCCATTGCACGTGCCCTTTAAATGTCATTTATTTTGTGTGGCATTTGGCGGCCTGTGAATGGGTCTAACACAAGCTGCCTCGTGCCTTCAGTCTAATTTTCGGCAGCCGTCTCACACATTAAGAGGACAATTTACAATTGGTTTTGTGAAAGGCAGCACTTCATTGTGGATCTCCCAGGTGCAGCCATGGAATCCACAGAGATGATCACGAGCACTCCTCTTTAACTAAACTTTGACTAAACGTACCGGGGACAATTCATCAAAGCATTTATGAATATGGGAAAGAGGACTGTAGGAGTGCTCTGTTGTGAACTCTTATACCTTTGTGAATCTCCCCCAAAATATCTAACTCTCTGTTAGTAAATGTAGAGAAGACACAGGGGCATATTCACAAGGAGCTATCGCCAAATTAACGGCACTTTATCGCAGCCAAAGTCGTGATAAATTTACCCCCCCATTCACAAGCCGGTGTTAACAGCCCACAGCACCAGTTTACCCGCGATAGCAGCCGCAAAAAACATCGCCACAGAGGACCCCCGCAAATATCGCTAATGAGATGCAGAGTAGGCATTCCCGTGACAAAAGCCGAGACAACAGCACACCTCAACATTCACAACAACCAGCCACATCCGCGATAAAAACACAAAACAGGCGATAAGGCGCGTTAGCACCAGGAAATCTACACCTGCTCTGACCTGGTGTAAAGTCGGACGGCAGCCAGCACCACAAAAGGGAGCACAGCCCAGGGCCACATCCGAAGGGCAACAGATGCCATGGAGCCACCCATCATGCGGCCCGGACACCCAAGAGGGCCACAACACCCACCTCCACCACCCCAGGACCCCACCCACACCGGAACACCCCCCCCCGGACCACCACAGACGCAGCGCAGACAAAGACAGCGGAACCCCAGGAAACGTACCAGCTGCACAGCCCCAACATCTGACAATGTCACCGTCCACTACAGGCTGAAAGGGACAACCAACCTACGCATCCTGACCATCATCGCCTAACAGGCCTACGGCAACAACACAGCGGACAACCAACATCCCACCCCACACAAAGCTGATGGCGTGGCTGCACCTGTTGGCCCCTGGGACATCACCATCACCCTGGTACCCCAGTCCCCATACGTACAACACAATGCGCAGGATCCGCTGGAGACCAAGCAAGGACCATACGCCACAGCAGGATGCACGCACGTGTCGGGGGCAATACACAGCACACATGTACTACCTGTGCCCCCTGGTGACACAGCACACAATCACCACAACAGGAAGCACACGTCTCACACCAATGTGCAGGCAACAACAGAACACTGTGGAACCCCCAACAACGTCGCCTTCAAATACACAGCCAGTGTGCATGATACCTTCATCCTCCGACAGCCCATCATCAACCAGCATTCCCAGGATGGCAACAAGGGAAATGCACAGCCCCTTGGCAATATACAAATGAACACCCCACACACCTCAACTCCACAACCATGCAACTCACAACGCTGGCAATGCACACGTCACAAAATCACATACAACAGGCACAACAATATGCCCACCCACCAGACACGACAGAACAACTTACAATGTCAACATGGGCAAGCCCTGAACATGAGCCAGCAACGGCATGGCACCTCAGCCACATAATAGCCGAATGTGGGGAGAGGTGGCAACCAGGCATGTGTGAAGGATGCAGTAGAACTATGATTGGGAAAGTACACAATGCCAAGAGTGCCGGAGATGTGCTGGACACCTCGCAGTATGCAGAACACACCCATATCCATGGCGACATACACCGCCTGCGTATGGAGTGTAGTGGACAGTGGACGCCACCATGTCACCCCAGCCAGTGGGGGACCTCGCGGAAATGTTGCCTGTTACGCCTCCCCCTAAGCGTCAGCGGAGTGGGATGGCCCGGCGTATGCCACGCCAGCGTAGGGGTGTGAATATAAAGCATGTAGGCCTGGGCGTGGTCCTCTTCCGGAAAGACCCACGTCTCTGCCAGGGTGGCGCCTCCCACCTCGCCACGAGGCCGACGCCATCCTCGTGAGAAAAGTTGCCTGCGATGCCATGCGCCTGCCGGACCCCGGCACGCTGGACCACGAACCCGTCAGGCCATCCCCTGCGCAGCCAGGCCACACTGATCACCTTCCGACACCGGCGTGTGTCAAGGAGGGCCCACCACGTGCCGGGCGCAAGCCCTAAGCCCGAGGCCCGAGACCTTGGCAGCCACCTCAGACCATCACGGCCTCCACGACACCGGCCCGCTTTATTCCTTTTTCGTTGACGTACTCCACTGCCGCCCCCGGCCTACTCTTCGGACCAGTAGGTCCCATATGTGAAACTGTGTCCTGAGTCATGAATGCCAGTGACCCCAAATCCGGGCCAGCGGCCACAGCACCAGACCCCCCCGATCTGTGAGGCATAGTTCCATATGGGCATCTTGCGACACGTGGTGCCACTAACCCTGTTCAACGCCAGCCTGCTACACGTGGTGCCACTAACCCTGTTCAACGCCAGCCTGCTACACGTGGTGCCACTAACCCTGTTCAACGCCAGCCTGCTACACGTGGTGCCACTAACCCTGTTCAACGCCAGCCGGCTACACGTGGTGCCACTGAACCTGAACAACGCAGGCCGGTGGGGCCATCCAACCTATGCCGGAGACACTCGGTGAATGGGCCGTGCTGACCGCTGCCTCAGGCCTACACCACGGTCAGGTAGGTCACACATTTGGAACTGAGTCTTGATTACACCATGACAGTGAACATTAGTTATGGCAGAGAACAATTCACAATATACCCTCCGATGTGGTGGCAACAAGTCTGTGCATGGCATCACAACCACACGTGTCTGTGGGCCTACACGGACCACTGCCCTCGGCCTACGCTGCGCACGAGTGGGATCACAGATTTGGAACTGAACATCGGTAATTCAAAAGGCAGAATACATTTCTTCGCACGCACGGAGGGGAGTAAGAGGATGACACGTTGCAGTCCGGAGGGAACAGGATCAGCGTCACGGAGGTGATTGAACACTACCGACAACTGCCACTGTGTCACTAACTCTCTGCCTCGCGAGCCAACGACCCGTGGGCCACTGCTGACCGCTGCCTCCGGCCTACACTGCGGTGCAGTAGGTCACAGAGCCTTGATTTGGCATTCTTGGAGTTTACATCTGTGTACTGGCATCATCGCAGACTGCATCCCCTCACAGCACCTGTGCCACTACGTTTGTTCCCCGACATTCATGGACACTCACTGGTCGTACATTGGTGGCGTTTGAGCCTATGGACTAGGGGCCAGTTTTCATCCTCATGTAGCTGATCCCGAATTGTTGGTGCAAACGAGGGTTGCGCTTTCCACTCCTCCATTTGCTGCTTCCAGATGACATCAGACCTTCCGCATCATGCCCTGGAGGACACCTTCCACTGTCCCCCGAAACCCTCCGCAACAAACACCTCGGACATTGATGGGGACCCGCTCAGGTCGCATGGCCCATCTGACTGCACTGCAAGTCACCGTCCCGTGGCTGGGTGCCTGTGCCGGCCGCAGTGCATCCGGGGCCACTAACTCTGTGCTGCTCAGGCCTGGGACCCCTTCTTCTGACACATTGAATGGCCTCTGTAGCGATGGTCTTGGGGTCATCATCGTCGTGTGTCTGTGGCCCTGCGCTGTCCGCCTCCTCCGGCCCCAACTGCGGGCTACCAGGGCCCACACATGGCATCGAGTCTTGACCGGCCCGGACGTTGCATCACCGCAGCAGGCACACACCACCACCGCAAGGACCACCTTCAACCGCCATCTGCCAGAGTCGAAAGGGTGGTCCTGACAGACCTACGGAGTTGCTCATACCTGTCGGGGATGCCATCATCGGCCTGATACCCTGCTCAGCACTCCAGGTGCCAGTGACTCAGTGCACCGCAAGCCATTGCCCGTTACTGATTGAGTTTTGTGCTGTTGTGAGGTTGCGCAGCAATGTCACCTCATGCAGTGGGGAAGACCTGGGACCATAAGGAAGAGGATGTGTCAAGTGTGCAGACAGGAGAAGGCACAGACAATGGGAGGGCAGGTGGCAACAGCCCCAAGGCAGGAATGCAGACTGGTGGCGGTAGTCAAGTTACACACCCGGATCTAATACTGAGTATTGCGCTGTGGACTGCGGACGCAACTGTCACCTCAGGCAGTGTGGGAGACCTGGGACGTTGATGAGGAAGTTGATGCAGGTGTAACACACCCCACTGCATCTGCATCAGGACTAACCCAAAGGGACATGATCCTAGCAATTTCTTCACATGAGCGCGCTCTTCTCTAGTGCCCCTACCTCAGTGCACTGCAACTCACGGAACGTCCAGATTGAATATTGGGTGACCTCTGGCCTTACTCCGGATCCCTCCATGTTGCTCTACATTTGACTCTGTTATGCTGGTGTTTTCTGTTTCCATGACACTGGTGTCCACTTTTCAAGTTGTTGGCAGCATCAACCACTCCGTGCGGGCTGGCTTATACTCACCCCACACACCTCCAGCACAGGCGTCACTGTACATGTGGCCCTGCCAATAAAGGGGCCGGACGCATGTGCCCGTAGCCAGTTCAACATGATATGTGTCCCTGTGGTCTTGTGGTATGCATGGGGGCACTGGGCCCTACGACATTACATTGTGCTGTGTACAGCGGACGCAGACATGTCACCGCAGGCAGCGGGCTAGACCCTGGACATGTGGCTTTGTGGTCACCCACTCAATTCGTAAGGGGAGTGGACTGTGCCATCGTACGCAGAGCCAACGTGGGGGTGTGACTGATATGTGCGTGCCCCTGGGCGTGGTTCTGTACTGGGTATGTGCATCTGCATGTGTCTCTATGGCAGTGTGGGTCTCCTTTGTGGGGTGTAGGTGGTCCCTGAAGGGTATTGGACACCCACGTATGTGTTCTAGTACACATTCCATGGGTTGGGCAACACCCGCACCTGTTGGGCCACCTCCTTTTGGCGTTCTGCCACCTGGCATTGAGGTGCCATGTGTGGGTGGGTGAAGTGTTGTGAGGCAGCCGTGATTGCGGGTGCCTAATGCTGTGTGGTCTGTTGCAGGGTCTGGGTTCTCCTCTGAGTAGCTTGTCTGCCCTGGTCCTGGTGGTGGGTTGTGTGGGATGTCCATGGGCTGTTGTAGGGCGTCGGTGTCTGGGCTGTGGTGTTCGTCTCGGGCATCACTGATGGGTTGTCTGTTCTGACCTGCTGGAGGTGTTGTTTGTCCCTCTGCATTGTGAAGGGAGGTGCATGTTGGCATTGTGTTGGCGCCTTGTTCTTGTCGACATGCAGACTGTGTGACAAATGTACATTGTGACTGTTTGGGCGGTGGTGGCTATTTGAGTTGGGACAGTGTACATTTGGCCTACATGGCTGATGTGGGGTTGTAGGGGTAGATGTGCATCTCACAGTTCCCTGCTCTGTCCAATGTGATTGTTCTGTTTCTGCGCCTGGGTGGACCCAGTTGTGTCCCCTGTTCTGCAGTGTGGTTGTTGCACTTTGTGCCACATTGTCATGGTATGTGCTGTGATTGCTATGTGTGTGTGCTGCAGTGTGCCACGGGGATGGGGGACATGTCCCTGGGTAATTGTGGGTGTGCAGTGTGTTACACCTCATTGTGCATGTGTGGCATTGTGCCCATCAACCCCCGTCCCCCCAGTCCCTGTTGGATCCTCACCCTGTTGTTGTTGTGTCAGGTCCTGTCGAGCTGTGTCCGTACTCCCTACTCCTTGCACCCTCTCCACACTGATGACTGTGGCCTGGGCTTCCTCCTGGTCCTCCTGTGGCGCTGGACTGCCACCTCCTGTCACTGTTGCTGCCTTCCTGTTGGCAGCGGGTTTGTACCTGGTTTAGGTTGTCACGTTCTGCTGGCGCCTCTTGGCCTCCTGGATTGGCCTCCTGGGCACTCCGACTGCATTCCAGGTGGTCTGCTTGTGGGTCAGTTGCTGGTAGTGTTCTGTTGCCTCCGTGGCCTTGGTCTTGCTTTCGTGCGGTCTGCACCCCGTCTTCCTCTCCCTTTTCTCCTTGGCCTTCCCCGACCCCGTTGTTCCTTGCTGGTGGTCTGTGGGGGTTGTGTGGTTCGCGTTGCCCTCTGCGCTGGGTCAGGGTGCATCCATGTTGCTACGTGCTTCGGCTTGTTTCTGGTGTGTTGTGTCTGTGGTTTTTATGGTGCAATTCCCGCCAGACGCGTGGGATTTGCAGGCCTGAGGCTGCTTTTCGCTACTTTTTGTACCGTGATTGGCCTCATCGCATGATTTCTCGCGTTTCGCATTTTTTCGGCGTGGCGTTGATTTTCACGCTGACATTTAACGCGTTATCTGGTGACTATCGCATGGTACCGCCTTGTTGTGAATTCCACGTTGACACAGGGTTATTTTCCCATGATAGGCTGCCTTATTGAAAGTTGCGTTACGCTACTCTTGCGGTAGTTATCACATGTTCTTGTGAATCTACCCCACCGTCCTTTCCATGTGTACTAACTGTGCATGAATATTCCCTGAATATTCCAATTTTATTTTCATTTCAGATGTTTTGGAGCCAATTGTGAAAGGCATGTAATACTACATAAAAATTTACTTGTGTCTTAATGTTGTGGATAGGTTTTGGGGTAGGTCTACCAGTATTAGCAAATGTAACCATTTTTAGTTTTTTTCTTGGCTGTGGAATCTCTTTAGCTATACGTTTTGCAACATGGGGGTGTTTGATGAATTTATGCTTCACATTTGAATACTCAATACACCTAAGTGTACAAGAGGGATCGAACAACAATTGTTATGTTACGTTATATTATGTTATGTAGATTTGTAGAGCGCACTGTCATCTGGGGGGGGGAGATCCTGGCGCTGAGCAGGAGTGAACCTTGCCAACCCTAGGGCTTAGTGGGACTACTCAAAAAGACAGGTCTTCAGTTTCTTGCCGAATTCAAGAAGCGAGGAGGAGGCTCTTATGTGCAGCGGGAGGCTGTTCTATGCTTTAGGAGGGATGTAGGAAAAGGCTTGGCCACCAGATCTGGTTTTCCATATGCATATCTCCGTTTCCATTGTCAAGATATGTGTATACCATCAAAGTTTTGACCATGGGTTTTTGCCATGTTCCGAATGGCTGTCCACTGCTCTTTTCCTGGGAACACCTACGCTCCTGTCCTCATTCAAGAACTTAATACTGTGGAAAATCTGCTATACTGGCTTTATGTGCACACCTAGCTATGCAAAAGTTTGTGCAACTGCTGCTTATGGGGCTTCTCTTCACAACCCTGCTACAGCCGTTGAAGGAATATTGGCAAATGCTCGCACGGCCAAGACAAATACCCCATTTCATGTGAAAAAGCAAGTGTTGCGTTGGATAAGTTCAATTAGCTCCACGGCTTGGTACTCCTGCCAATGACAGGCACGCGAATGGTAATGGTTTATTAATCTGTTCCGTGCAGTGAATGTGTATGCAGTAATGCATCATGGGCGCTTCGCGCTGCAGACTTTATTGGATATAAATGACTCCGTAATTGCTATTGATCACTGGAGACCTGTAGTGTTCTTGAGAAATTAGATCACCAGGGGAGCCGTGGAGGGCTAAAGAAGTTAGGTTTCACAACAGCAGATAGTTTATATTCACAAGAAAAGACAACCGGCATCTGAGCAAGATTCCAGTGGAAAACAGAAGAGAGGTCAGGCTGAAAGGACAGGTGCTAAGAGAAGTGACAGCTGTCAAGGCAGAGTCTGAGCATGGGAAGAGTAGTCTGAGATTGAATGAATAGATGAAGATGCTTTCAAATGCAAAGATTGCCCTTGCTATCAATTCTCTCACTCTTCGGCGTCGGATGAATCATTGATTCAGTGGGGCTGCTGCACGATGTCTGGGGTCATATTCTTTAGCACTTCCAGCATGCACTGCAAATTATTTGTATAAATCCCCTCAAACAGAGCGACAAACAGTGTTACTCCAACAATAAATGTTCTTGTAATTGTGTTAGAAGGAAGGCTGCTGAGGCATCTGCATTATGAATGCAAATTTCCTTCAGGAGCAAATTACATTTACAGTTTATTCTTCCAAAGGCTTCTTGTTTTGTTTCCGAGGCATTCTGTGCCTAGCTAAAAACCTTTTTAAAGCACTTTTAATGTATTAAGCAAAAATGTATTTGGTATTTTTTTAATACAAATAGTCTGGCATTATATTATGTTGGTATTATAACTCAATTCTATTTTCTTTTCTTTACAGTGTTTAGAAATTAATATAAAACTAGAGATCATCCAATTGAGATTCTGGAAAACAGAGACTTACTTTAAATTAAATATGTGTATTGCTCTTTAATGTAAACAAAATAGTTTACATAAAATATGTCAATGATCAAGAATAAGTTTATAAAACACCAAGCAATATGCTAGAGTGATGGCACTTGACATCATAGAATGTCCTTAGACATTTCAGTATGTAGGACTTCCAATATTAATTCATCTTATCCTGCTCAATAATATTGGTCAGCAATCCAAATAAATCAAAAGCATATCTCTTAAACGCAAGATTCTTCTGTTATAGCTGGCAAAATATGTAGCTTTGAAAGACATGTCATGGTATGTACAATAATTATTTGGAGGAACGCAAAAAGTGATTGGTGGATTGCCTGAACTAATTCCACGGTAACTCCAACTGTATATTTATGGCCATTTTTGCCAAGTAGTTGCGTCACCCTTGCACCACGCAAAGTAGGATTTATCAAGCTGTGCAAGGCCACCTTGCGCTACCTTGCGTGGCTTGATATATTCAGAGTGTCACAATGCAGCGCAAATTGCTGTGTTGCATTCTGCAGCACGCATAGAAAGAGGAAAATGCCTCAGAGGATTGTTTTTGTATGGAAAGGTATCCCTTCTTGCACAAAAACAATCCTGTTTGCAACGCAGGCCCCCTTGCACCATGGTGCAAGGCAGGATCCGTTGGCGCTAGGCAGTGCATTGTGCGCCAGCAAGGGAAAAGACAGGAATGCGCCGTACAATATTAAATACGCTGCATTCAAGCCTTTCCCCCATCATGCAGCGCAGCAAGGTGACTTGCTGCGCTGCGTGAATTCAATAATAAAACTTGTCTTCAACTGCTGTGCAAAGTGCACGCAAAAAAATAGTTAATTGATTCCAGATTAGACTGGCCTTATATTAATTCCTGTATACCTATCGGACCTTAGTTAGAGATTGAGCCATTTCTTGCATTTTCAGTAATAACAGCGAGTTTTGACACTAATGGCTCAATTTATAAAAAGCTTGCCTCTGGATATTGTTCTAAAAATTGCGTTCAAAATGAGGTTAAGATTAAAAATGCTGAGAAAGAAACTCCACCTGATTAAAATTGTATTCGTTTTATCAAGTCAAGTCAAAAATAAAGTTTATTTAAACCATCTGTTTTTAAACCATAACACATACATTATCATTTAAAAAAAGTCTACACATTACAAAGTCGTTTTCTTAAGCAATAAAACCCATAATATCCTTAAAACTTAATACTTAATTCCTACCAATTTTAAAACCACTAATTTCATTTTAGATTGCAAGGCACCTCGCTTCTCTTAAGCCTCTATTGGACCAGGGAACCTATAGACACCCTGCATAAATTTCCCAATGGCTATCGCGATATCTAAATGTTCCATATCCGCGAGAAGCTCCCATGCTTGTGAACGCGCCCTAACATCATACTTTAAAAAGATAGGACGAAGTATTAATTTAGGTAAATATAAAAATTTCCGGCAGTCCAATAAAATATGTAAAATATTACATTTCATCCCTATATTACACAACATTTGCCATCTTGTTGAATTAGGCCAGATTTTATTGCACTATTTATTACGGCCGGATTAATACCGATTCTAATCCTTAGTACATCCATTCTTAACCAACGATTCGGTAATGTGTCTAGGTAGGGATAGCTTATATCTTTCTCCCAGCTATTACTCATAAATTTTACAGAGTCTTTCATACTCAAATACTCTCTGTCTACTGCTCGTGACAATTCTTTACCCTGCATTCTAAGTACACTCTTTGTTACGTTGATTTGCAATGTCTTCGGATCTATTTCCACGTTCAGGTGATCACAAATGGTCTGAAGTTTGCATCTTGTGGCTTTAGCCCACTTTCGCTCACTAGATTGGATCTCTTTCATGCACCACTGAGACACCTTTGTGACCTCCCCAAGACCCAAACGATTCCAAAATCTAAGCAAACTTAGTTGCACCTGAAAGTTCCACGCAGTCAGGCCAAGTTCCAGTCTAATTGCCTGGATCATTGCCGAGCTGGGGAGAGAGAGTAAAGATTTTAGGCATTTCCCTTCATCTTTATCCCAGGAGTTTTTACCATCAATACATAAGATTTCTGAGCCATATTGGAGTTGCGGAGGAATCATTGCTTTATAGGCCGTCAATAGAGGTTTATGGGACATATCCCAATAACTGTGATTAAATCTTTTCAGCCCACATACCGCTAAATGTGCTTTTACTTTCTGCACCTCCAGGTGCATACCCCACTTCAAGGAGTTTGTAAACCATATCCCGAGATATTTATATTCATTTACGATGTCTAGTTTTGTTTGGCCCAGGTACCAATTAAACTTCAGATTTCTCTTCCCGAAACACAATATTTTTGTTTTGTCCATGTTTACTGTAAGTCGTTTTGCCATACAGTATTCACTGAATTTATTCAGCTTCCTTTGTAGACCCACCTCGGTTTGGTCCAATATGACTAAATCGTCGGCATACAGCAAACAGGACAAATGCCTTCCATTTACCTTTGGGCTTGCGCCTCTGGCAGACCCCAAAATAAGGGGCAAATCTGCTAGGAATATTGCAAAAAGAAGCGGAGCCAAGACACAGCCTTGCCTTAATCCGTTATTTATCGCTATTGCAGGTGTTAGGCCACCAGAAGTATCTTTAATTACCTGCGCCCAATTTTGGCTATGCAACTCCTGAATTATCAACAAAAGATCTGCAGGGACCTCATAATTTCTCAAGGCCTCCCACAAACACTCCCTATCCACCAGATCAAAGGCTGCGCGGAAGTCCACGAAGCAGCAGTATAACTTGCCCTGCTGCTCCATGGACTTCCGCGCCACAGCCCACAGAGCAAAGCAGTGATCGACGGTGGAGTGTCCTTCCTTAAAACCTCCCTGCTCAATTGGGACTATCGACCGCTGCTCCAGCCACTCCTTTAGTCTACCAAGGATTATTCTTGAGAATACCTTTTCTCCAATGTCCAATAAATTAAGTAGTCTATAATTCCTTGGATCCTTCCTTTCACCCTTTTTATGTAAGGGTCTGATTATGGCCCCTCTCCAAGACTTAGGGATACAACCTGTATCTAAGATGGCAACAAACATATGAGATAAGAAACCAGCCCACCAATCTATTTGAGTTTTAATTAGGATGGCGGGAAGATTGTCGGGGCCTGCTGCACGCGATAAATTCAGCTTCTTGATTGTTTCTTTTACTTTCTCTACATTGAAAGCTGGCTTTAGCGCTTCTACACATGTTGTCCAACTTAGTTTTTCCTTACTTATTACCGGGATCCTCCTGGCTTTATATAAGTCACCTAAATAATTTACCCATGCCGCCTCTTCCACAACACAGCTCATATTTTCCTAGGTCCTCCCTGCGGCATCCTGTATCAACCTCCAGAACCCTTTTATATTTTTGTTCTCTATTGTCTCAAGTAGGTTTGCCCAACATTTTTCTTTAAAAATCCCTTTTTGCTTCCTTACTAGTGATTTATATTCTTTCTTCAGCTTAAGCAGGATCTCTAAATTCCCATAATCGTAGCATATCCTCTGTCGTCGCTCTATTTTCCGAATGGCCCTTTTTTATTCTGACATGCTAGGTTAAACCACCTGGGCCTTCCAATATTATACTGAGGCTTTACCGTAACCTGTTTCTTGTCTTTTAGGTGCACTCTAAGACATTGCACTGCCTGAGCTATTTTATCCACGTACCAAGCTACCTGGCGGCCTTCTACGCTATCCATCTTTAAATTTTGTTGAAAGCTTACCAATTTCTCAACATATTCTTCCGTCAATTTTGTCAATTTTTTGTATTCGTTTTATCTTTACCAAGTGCAGCCCCTAATACTGTAGGTCTGAGCTGACTTTCTACTGAGGTTCCAGGGTGACAGTGGAGAGTATAAAAATAAATATAATACTTAGCCATTGGGAGACAAGCGAAGCACAGGATAAACTGTGTATTTGGACCAGTTATGGAATTGTGGAGCAGAACATTTAACCCCGTAGTTCAAACTACAAGCCAGGCAGCACAGACATGCTGATGGACCTGATGATGCCTAGAGTATATTGTAAAGCTGTGAGCAAAGCAAGTATAAAGCCAGATCAGCTATGATGGGCGGAAACGTATGCCTGAGCTAGTCAAAGTGGAATCATGATCAACCAGTGTCAACTTTGATATGGAGGGAAACAGGATGTCACAGCTATGAGACACTGTGCCTGACCAGCTAGCAGTTTCAAAAGGAACACACGCACACACGCATGCACACACACACACCCACCCCCAATCCCACCAACCCACCCACCCCTGGAACATCGAGTAGTAGTGAATATTGTGATACCTTAATATCGTAGGCAAAATATCAAGGACCAATATTTTGAAAGATAAGTACATACAGTGAAGTAGAGATGTATCAGGTACAGGGCCGGACTGGGAACGGAAACTGGCCCTGGCAAACTGCTCGACCGGCCCCCCCAGGGGTAAAGGGGGATGCGGCCGAGCTGTCTGCTAGGTCCGTTTCGGCCGATTTCGTTACAGGGGGCCGATATTGCCGGCCGCCGGTGACGAAAATAGCCCCCCAGGGGTCCAAAACTGACCCCCTTCCTGGCAGCCCACCGGGGAAACGCCCGGTGCCCGCTACGGCCAGTCCGGCCCTGATCAGGTACTTATATGTGGAGTTATATGTAGATAATCTAGACATGCTTACCTGTTGATATTTTTGCTCTTAATATTTTGGCTATGATATGAGGATATAAAAATACTCTCTACTCAATATTCCAGACCCACACCACATTCATTCGCAGGAACTGAGTGGGAGAATTTAGCCTTTGGACACAGTCCTAATATGTGCGGTGACTAGTTCTGGTGCTATAAAAAAGCAGTCATATCCAAAGCTTCTGGCTTCTCTGTCCCTCTGCCGTGTGTGATATACGGTAGCAGTGTTTCCAGAAGGGTATGGAATGCCTTTTCAGTGAGATGTATAGAGCTGATAGAGAACCCGCTCACTTACTGAGAATTCCTTCAAGTGGAATTTGACTGCAAAGGACACTGTGCGATATCAAGTCCCACAAGTTATGTAGCCCGAGTAGGAAACAGATCATATTGTAACCAAAGAAGGGGTATAGAGGATGGCAACATGTGAAGCATTATACAAAGAACATCTAGTAATTTTTTTTTGTCCTCATCCAGCCATCACTTTCTTGCTGGTACAGCTCTCATCCCCCAATGAGAGAGGATGAACCTGTCCACGCAAAGATATTGCTGTTCCACAGCAGTCTCCCTCTACACCAAGAGAAAGATAGGGAGAAAAACAGGAACCTCCAGCGTACATGGCTTAATCGTTGGACCCCCTTATTTGTTGCCAATTTAGGTAATATGCCCAGACCCTCTCCAGGTTTTGAGGGTTGCTAGCTATATCGATCTGGCTTATACTTGATATTTGTAAGACAGTCAGTTATAAGTGGGACATTTGCAGATTTCCAGAGCCTACATATCTCTCGTCTCACCAGCAAAACCACATAAATAACAAATTTTGTTGTGGGAAGGCTTGCCCGCATACCTGCATCCCGACTCAGGCCCAAAAATATAAGTTGAGGGCTTACCTCGATCTGGTATCCTATGGCCTCGCTGATAAATTTGCATACTGATGTCCAAAAGGGGTCAATCATTGGGCATAGCATAAACATATGTATGTCATCTGCCGCTGGGAGCTTACACTTTGGACATCTGATTTCTTTCCCGGTGACCTTTGAAAGCTTGCCTGGAGACCAGAATACCCTATGTGTGGTAAACAGACGATTTCTCTTAAGTGAGGCAGGTTTCATCACTTCACATAAAGTGGAAAAGGATACTTGCCATATTTGCCTTAGGTCTCCTTCGACAATTCCCCCTTCCCACATTGTATTTATATCTGGCAAGTTCTTATCCTCGGCCTCCAAAAAGGCCCGATACCAGATCGAAAATTCCTTCTTAAGGGGGCCGTCCTTCATTACCTGTTCCAGCCATGGCTCTTCGTCCTCTTCAGCCCACTTTTGGGCTGATAGTATTTGAATCTTGTTAGCTGACCATTAGTGCAAGCCCTAAACACTTCCCATTCCACCAAACCCGAACCTGATCTGAGATCTACCCAATATCTTAAACCAGCTGCTTTTAAGGGTTGACTGAGCGGGTCTACCAAACAGTCTGGGGTGCCCGGGGAGTCCCAAATTGGTGCCAAAGCCGTGCAATAGGAGATACTGAACCTCTTTCGGAAATACACCCATGTTCTTAATGCTGTTTTCACCACCTTCAACCTGACCTTTTTGAAGTATTTTGGGTCACCATATTTAAACAGAAAGTGGCTCTGTCCCAAATCCCTAAGCATTGACCCATATAATCTACTCCATTGGAGATTTATCTGGTGTATTAGCTAACATACGGAAGTTCTTAACTAATGTTAGCTAATACACCAGATAGATCTCCAATGGGAAGAAGAAAAAAAAGTATTGCTATGCTTTCCATTTTAAGAACAACTAGTATTGGTGAACTAGGTAGTCCCTTTAAAAACCCAAGGTGGTAGGTTAGACAGACCCAGGAGCTAAGAAGCCAAGGAGGCCTGCCAGTCTGCTTTGCTGTGAAGGACCCGTGTTGCTGCCTAAGATAACAATGGAACAGTTGTTCTTTCCTCTTGCTTCCTGAAGTTTTTAAGCCTATGAAGGTCTATATTAGGAAGGGTTTTGGTACCCATGCCATAAATCCAAGCAAGCTACTGAGCGGTTGGGTAGATTGGGAAGGCACATGTCTCATTTCAAAAGAACCCGTGTCTCCTAGACTAGGTCATGAGAACTTACTGCTTACTGAATTACTGTTTGAAAATCTTTATTTTGTGAGACTTTTGCCTGATTCGAAGGCTACAAATTGGGTAGTGGTAAAAGACCAAAATATAGAAGGAATTTCAACCTGACGAAAGACAAGGCCTCATCACTTAGCCATATCAGATCATCTACGCTGAGCTTTTCAGTGCCTAGAAAGGTCGTTAACCAGGTTTCCTCACTAAGTCAGTCTTGGAGTCATGGAGCCCTCCTCAGATACAGCTGATGACCTGCTTCACGATGTAGAAAGGTGGCTAAGTCTAAACATATATCGCTTCACTTGAACAAGCGAACGCATTTGATTCGGACCAGTGTATTCATCAGCCTGCCTTAAATTTGTCTCTTCTTTTAATTTCTGAATTTTAACATCCAGATGTTTGGTTTTCACTGAGGGTTCCTGCATTGTCTGTCTGAACCCCTGTTGCACTACTTACTGACAGTCTCCACTTTACCCTTGCTTGACAGGGTCTCATTACCAACCTCAGTCCGACCAGGCGCATTCAGGGTCTGCCACTCAATGGAAGTAGGTCCTAGTCAGGTATCTGAAGGACACCTAGACATGGTAGGCTGTTTTTCCATGTTCCATCAACGTCCTACACAACACCTTTTTTAAAACATTTTTAGTGGCTATTTATCTTTTTTCCACAACCTTTATAACTCTTTTCTGATTTTCTCCATTTTGTTTTACTTTTGATTCATTTTCACTATTAGTATTTTAAGGATTTTGCTTAAACTTTCTGTTGAACGTTAAGTTCTTTCATTCTTTCACCAGTATTGTTGTTTGATTTGTTGTGACACACAATACCTAGTATATTTTCTCTAAGGTTTTACCAGTGACTATGGAAAGTATTGGGAATGACAATACAGAGGTTGATGCTCAGGTAGGATATTACAGGAGTACCTAGGGATGCCAATTGAAAATGGTCCAGCTGTTTGGTAAGGGTGGATTTTGTTTTACAGATATCAAGTCATTGATCAAGAACAGCATTTAAAAATGTGACATAAATACTTACATTTTATGCAGTCGGCCACTGGAAGCAAGTGTCCTTTTTGCTGAGTATCAACAAGAATGTCTCCTTCTCTAACATTTATTAGACTGTCACCTATATTCTGAACTTTTTGAAGCTCACCCAGATGTTTCTTGGTGATCCTCAGGAGCAGGAAGTGTTGATGTAACTATTGTCAATTCCATAATTAAATATGGTACTTATAAGAGCAACACACATTTTAGAGTAGTCCAAATTGATTGCTTGTATCAAATGGAAAAAGTGACACACATATATTTTTTACTACATTGTCTATTTGCAGTGCCTTAATGAGTGCTTCATCAAAGACAAACCCTTGAGTTTTACCTTGTGTGCCAAACCCACATCACGATTACAAGATTGGGGGATTGATCTAGGGTGTGCCCTTGATAGAGCGAAATGTTCTTGTGAATTGTAGGGGTGCATCATAATCACTGATAGGCCGCACCCACATGTATTCAGACATATATTCATATATTCAGTTTCATATTCATGTATGTTTAGTAAAGAATGAATAGTTCGCTGAGACAAAGTGAACCCAGTAGCATAATGGTGTTAGGATATTGATGTAATGTAATGCTTATTAAATTGTGTGAACTTAATGCATAGGGAAATTAGTTCGTATGTGTAATGTAATTGCAGTAGTTTAAACGTGCACCATATTAAAGTTGCACATGTAATTCAGTGTTTGCATATGAATCATAATGAAAATGCTTATAGGGAAACATAAGGTGTGTGTTTAAAAGTTATATGTAAAGGCCTGACTACATATATGCTTAGGGAAGGCCTGGTTTATTCTTATGTTAGCTTATTTTGTAGGCAGTGAAAAGATTCTCTTGGTAAGGCTCTCTGGGCACAAACGGTAGATTTAATTAGCACAGTAGAAGGTTTCTGTTGAACGTATCTTTGTTGCAGGTGCAAGGACACATGTCTCGTTAGTAAAGACTAACTCTTTGTTTTCAAAAGTTAGAAAGATGGGAGGCATGGTACGGGGAGTGCAATGGAATTTAGGGATGATACTTTCAGTGGAGAAGGCGCCTGGGACTCAAGGTCAACGAAACCGTCCAGGATGAAGTCACCGTTTCAATGGAAAAGCACAAGAAAGAAGACCTGGCCAAGAGGGCGTAAACAAGGCGTGTACCTTTGTAGTATGGTTTTGTATTAGGGATAGTGCCCTGAGGGAGGAGGCCAGAGAAGCGGTAGGGGAGACCTGAGAGAAGGACAGAGCTGAGCTTAGGTATATAGTGATTGCACTTCTTAGGAAGTCTTCAGCTGACACCTTTTATTCTTTCTTGCCTGGGAAAATCGTTATGCAGGGATGTCACTTAGCGTTAGTGTAGGGACAGCAATTGATTTTAAGCTTGTTTAGGCCCATGAAGAGCAACTTAGAAATAGGAGCAATCATAGTCTGGTTGGTCCTTCTAGAACTTTCTATTCTTCTTATCCTGAGTCGGATGAGACTCCTGCGTAGATTATTATTTGTATTAGTGCCCATCTATTTCTTTAACCTCGTGTTGAGGTGCTTGCACGTTCAGTTATTTTTGGCGATAATAAATTCTCAAACTTGAATTCGAGTCAGTGGTCCTTTCAGACAAAATGAATGCTGATATATAACCAGATGAGATTCTCTCCTTTACACTATTCAACAGGTAAAAAGATCTTGGCGACCAGAAGGTTCTTATAGATAATTAGATAAGAATCGGCGTTATCAGTTGGTAGCAGAGTAGGATGGTTACCTTTGATGGTAAGGGGAGATCTAGAGCAAGATAAGAGATTAGGTTGCCCCATAGAGCCCGAGTGACGCAGATCCAGAGAACCGCGAGAGACGGATGTCGGAGGTCGTGGAAAACTGACGGAGAGTGACGGTGCGGCGGAAGTAGCAGTTCGTAGTAGAGTGAGTATGAAAAGAGTGATGGTTGATAGATTGCGGTGTTATATTGTTGTGTGATGTCTTGCGGAGTTGGAACGAAAGTTGTGTGATTGAGAAACGGACCGTGAGCGCGCGCGGGACCGGGAGATTTATTGTGGTGTAGAATACACCCAGAGTTGAGAACGTTGACCAGAGTTGTGGGGTCACGAGACGTCATTGACAGACCCACAGAAGATAGGGACACATGTGTGAGTGTGTGAATAACCAACGCAGGTCGTAGGTTATTGTGTGCAGAACATCGAGTGATTGAATCCTATCGAGTGTATTAGAGGCGATTGTCCGGTCGTTCGTGGACAGACGGTTGCCAGATTGAGGTCAACAAGCTCAAGAGACTGATCGGTCATTGGTAAGACTGACGGTCAGAGAGGTAATTGTTCGGTAGGACGGACATTATTTCAGAGTATAATTGGGACGAATGCGAGTGAGAACAAGAGAATTAGAAAGGAGGGGAACTGCTGCGAGCGGAGGAAAAGTGACGTCAGACAAGAGCCGCGCTGGGATAGGCCGGTTGGTGTGAACCGCGCTGGGATTGGTGGATTGGAATCAGGAAGTAAAAGCGGACATTTTGAGTGCAAATACAAAGTTGATTCATCATGAAATGTTTTAAAGCTTTAAGGGAACTTTGTAGAGGTGATAGACATGTGGTTGTTCGGGAGGGAGAGGAAGCTCCTCCCGAGGACACACCAGCACATTATATGGCAAAGAATGTAGGATTGCATACTATAATTTGGCTTGAAAATTGGCATAAAATGACAGAAGCAGAAGGAGAATTGTCGTTCCCTCGATATGGTACTTTCAGGTTAGAGGTGCTGTACCAGCTCAAGAGTGTAATGGCTTCATTACGACCACTACCTAGACCAACACAGTTTGAGGCACTACATGCGTGGATAAGGGCAGCGTATGATAGGAAGAAGGACAGATGCCAAGAAAGGGTGAAGAAATCGGTCAGGGCATTCCAAGATGCAAGGTGGGATGCATTGGAGAAAAAGTGGAGAGCGGATACGATCGACGGAGATAAGTTGTACCCATTGTTAATACAAAATGGGAAGATAACAAGAGTCGATGAGGACGACAGTGATTTAGATGACAGTCTGTTGGATAGGATGTTGGCGGAGAGGCCACCACCATTTAATCCAGATTCAGAAGAGGGAAAGACAACCCCAGCAGTGGCAATAGTTGATGAGAGCCAGAACCAGACTAGCATGAGAGTAGTGGGAAGAATTTCCACAGGAACCGAGGGGGCTACGGCGTCTATGATAACACAGCCTCCTGCGGGGAACACAAGATTACTGGACTCCTTGACAGTACCGGTTACCATTGGCCCTATAGTACCGGTATATGACCCAGACCGAGTGAGAGAAGGGAGCTCCGTGCCAATGAGAAGGGAAGAAGGAAACAGTGAGAGTGGGAATGGGTTTGGAGTAAGGGTGGTTCATTTCCCAAGACCAATAGACACAAGTACGCCGTTACCGGCTACTGCGGACTCTTCATGTGAGCGAGAAGAGGAGAGACCGGAAAGACCGAGGTCTTTACGGGAATCTAAGTCAGCATTGAGGGAGTGGACACCAACAGTGACGAACCAAGAGGATAGGATGCAAAGAGATAGGGCACAAAATGTCTTGGAAGACAGACCAGGTTCCAGGAATATGGAAGGGAATAGGTCACAAGGACAGAATAGTGACTGTGATGAGCGGGACGGCTCAGGTTGTCGAGAGGTACTGAGGAGTGCAGTACAGGCAAGGTTGCTAGATGTAGTGAGGCTGAAAGCAGAGGTAGACGAAATGATCAGTGGGAGTCTGCCTTTAGAAAGGATAGAAATCTATGGATCAGATGAGCTGCTGTTTGTAGCAAAAGATGTGACTCGAAAAGCTAGAATGGCACATGATAGATTGAGGGATTTTGCCAAAAGATATGAGGTGGACCTGAATAAAACTAAAGCGTTACAGGGACCACATAGATTGCATTACAGTGATCAGGAGTTGGAGGAGAAAAGAATCACAGGGTTGAAGACGCACACCAGAGACCTGATCATAGGAATGAGAATATGGATTTTGTTGGACAAATGGGAAGAAAGGTGGTCCAAAAAGAAACCAGTAAAGAGGATAGAAGGAGAAACGCCGCCGCCAGGAGGGGGGCGACGGGTGTAGGAAATTTTCCTTTACGGGAAGTACAGAATGGAGGGTACGTGCATGTGCCGTGGAATAGAGGTGATTTGGCTGCATTTACAAATGATTTTCCTCGGCTGAGGGAAAAACCGGTGGAGTGGTACAAGCAGGTTGAGCGGTTTGTGAAGATTTCAAAAGTATTGTGGATTGATTTGAACACTTTGTTTGACATAGTGGTACCAGGAGATTTGTGGACAGCATGTAAAGTCGCTATTGAGTGGCCGACTTCGGAACCGAAAAGAGAGGCGGTTACAAATGGTCCATCACCTGATGTCATGAAAAAGTATGAGCAGGTGATTACATGGTTGAAGTCGAAGATTTCACCTCAGGATATAGATTGGGTTAAGATAGATCGGACTGTACAAGAACCCAAGGAAACGGTGCATGAATACTATGAAAGACTTCTGCAAGTTTTTAAACAGTATAGTGGGTTAGATGTTTTGGACCCTAAGGATATGGGACAGTTTGTCTCAAAGTTTGTAACGGGTCTGAGAGGGGAAATCAGCCTCATGATACAGCACCATTTGATCGTCTGGCAGAACAAGCCACTAGATGAAATTTTGCGGTACGCGAGATACTGTAGTGATGAGGTGGATTCAAAACATCGAAAGCTAAAAGACAAATTGATGCTTGTCCAGATGCAGACAGCACAGAATCAGCCTAGTGGAGGGACCTTAGGAAGAAAGCAAGGAAATTTCCAGGGAAACCAGAATGGGCAGGTACAGGGAAAGGGAAAACCAGTAGACCCCAAGACAGGAGTGGACGTGGCCACACTAAAGAAGACCACTGCGTGTCATCTTTGTCGCCAGGTCGGACATTGGAAACGCGAGTGTCCTTTGAACCCAGCTAATCAGGTACAGGAAGAGGAAGAGGGGCTCAGGCACCCGCGCAAGAGGTGGTTAACACAATAACGAGACCTAGAACGATGAAAGGGGGTTTACAATTCTCATGCTCAGATTCCCCAAGCTCCAAGGTTTTCACAAGGAACACGAACGTACCAACAGATGCCCCTGTTCGAACGATATGCTGAGGATAGCTTAGACCCTTTATCCTGACGGTGCCTGAGGGGGAGGAAGACTGCACACTTGGAGCGGTCTTGGAGGTAGACCAGAGAGGACCTTTGTAGAGGCAGAGATTGAGGGCAATCCTGCAACACTTTTGGTTGATACTGGAGCTACCCGGTCTACTGTAAGATCTGCAGTAGTCCCTAACCTACCCCTCTCGGGACAATCAATCCAGGTTGTCGGAGTAGCGAACAAGAAGATGAGCAGCCCATTGACAGAACCGATTTTAGTAAAGATAGGTACTTTCCAAACTAGACATCAGTTTGTAGTATGTGACACGAGTCCAGTTTGTCTTTTGGGAAGAGATCTGTTGTGCAAATTGAACTGCACGATTTATTGTACACCACGAGGAGTGGAGGTCCAGACGAGAGATGATGATGCTGACTTTAAGATGGCCAATCAGCATCTGTGTATAGATCTGTACCCAATGGTGACTGTGGAAGAACTTCCACATGATCTGAGAGACGCAGTGTCGCCTGTGGTGTGGGATTTCGCAGGAGACGAAATAGGTTTAATCAGAGGGGTTGAACCAGTGCGGATTGAGGTGAAACAGAATGTTGATTTCCCTAGAACACCGCAATACAATTTATCGACGGAAACGATTGCAGGAATAAAACCTGTGATCGAGACTTTCATTGAGAAGGGTATTTTAAAAGAGATCAGAGGTAGTCCCTGTAATTCGCCCATAATGGGACTACAGAAACCGAGCGGGAAGTACAGGATCGTGCAAGACCTGCGAAAGGTCAACACGATAGTTGTCCCTTGTTGTCCAGTGGTACCGAATCCTTCAGTAATACTGTTCCAGATCCCATGTGAAGCCGAGTGGTTTACGGTTATCGATTTGTGTCAAGCCTTCTTTTCGATACCGCTCCACGAGGAAAGCCAATTTCTTTTGCGTTTAGGCTAGAAAATCGCGTGTTAACATGGTGTCGTATCCCTCAAGGGTATACGGAAAGTCCATCGATCTTTAACCAGATCCTGAAGAAGAACCTTGAAAGTCTTGTGTTGCCGCAGAACTCAGTTCTCGTGCAGTACATAGATGACTTGCTCATTGCCTCAGAAACAGAAGATGCTTGCAGAATTGACACAGTAGCCTTGTTGAACCACTTAGCAGAGAATGGACATAAGGTGTCCCCGAACAAGCTGCAGTACTGTTTGAATGAGGTACAGTACTTGGGACACAGATTAGAAAAAGGCAAGAGGAAGGTGTCACCAGATCGAATTGAGGCAATAATGAGCATGGCGGTACCCACTACACAGAGGGAAGTTAGGATGTTTCTGGGAATGGTTGGCTATTGTCGACAGTGGATTCCTAGTTTCTCCTTGAGAGCAAAGCCTCTGCAGAGGCTTACGCACAAGGATGTGAGTGATCCAGTACCATGGGACGAGGAGTGCTTGATGTCATTCCTGCAGTTGAGAGATGATTTGTGCAGGGCTCCCGCACTGGGAATGCCTGATTACAACAAGGCCTTTTCATTGTTTTGTTACGAGAGAGGAGGATGTGCATTAGCAGTGTTAGCTCAGAACCATGGAGGTGTCCGTAGACCAGTTGCTTATTTTTCAGCTACTTTAGATCCAGTAGCTTCTGCGTTGCCCGGATGTCTAAGATCCGTTGCTGCAACAGGTGTCAGCATTGAAAGATGTGAAAGCATTGTAATGGGACATCCATTGACTGTACATGTACCACATTCGGTTGAGTTATTAATGACCAGGACCAAGACCCAGCACCTAACGAACAATAGGTTAACAAGGTACGAGCAAGTCATACTTGCCGCAGAGAATGTGACTCTGAAAAGGTGCTCCATCTTGAACCCTGCGACATTGATGCCTATACCGAACACAGATGATGAAGATTGTGAGGACCATGACTGTCTCGATGTGACCGAACTTTGCACCAAACCGAGACCTGACATTGTCGATGAGCCATTGGATGACCCAGATGAAATTTTCTTTGTCGATGGTTCATGCTTAAGAGACAGTGTGGGGCAATTGAGAGCAGCGTTTGCTGTATGTACTATTTCAGGAGTGGTCGACGCCGCTTGCCTAGAAGGAGTACGCTCCGCGCAGGTAGCTGAGATCATTGCCTTGACCCGTGCCTGTTTGGCCGCTGATCGAATTCGAATCACGATTTACACAGACAGCCAATACGGCTTTGGCGTGGTGCATGACTTCGGGCAGTTATGGTCTCAGAGGGGATTTTTGACATCATCTGGCTCACCCATTCGTAATGGAGAATATGTAAGACAATTGTTAGAAGCATTACAGCATCCGAAAGAAATTGCTGTTGTAAAGTGTTCAGCCCATGGGAAGGGGGAGGACTTTGTATCCTTGGGTAATAACTACGCAGATGAGGTAGCCCGCTTCTGCGCAGAACAAGGATGCATATACACAGGCAGGGAGATAGAAGAGAGCCAAGAGGGAACCGACCTCAGCATAATGTTGGCCATGGCAGACACTTGGGAAGAGCTTAAGAGATTGCAAGATGAAGTCTCAACCAAGGAAAGAGAGGGCTGGATCAAAGCTGGGTGCGAGAGAGGAGAAGTGGATGTGTGGGTATCCAACGATGGGAGAGCTGTGTTGCCGGAAGAATTGCTGAGTCCGATGGCAAGATTGATACATGGACAGGCACACCTGGGTAGAGACGCAATGATGAGGGTGTTCAGACAGACGTGGTATAACCCACGGTTCCGAGCAATGGCTGAGACGGTATGTCAGAGGTGTGTTACATGTCAACAGATGAATGCTGGAAAGAAAACTGTAGTTACACTGAGTCATATTGGCAGGTCAGGAGGGCCCTTCAATAGACTACAGCTGGATTTCGTGGAGATGCCTAGGTGCAATGGCTTCAGGTACATTCTAGTGATAGTATGTATATTCTCACGGTGGGTGGAGGCATACCCCACACGAAGGTGTGACACTCTGACAGTGGCTAAATTACTGTTGAGGGAGCTCATCCCTAGATTCGGGATCCCGACCTCTTTGGAATCAGATAGAGGTGGGCACTTCCATAGCGAAATCATGAAGTTACTTTGTGCAGCATTGAACATTGACCAGAGACTCCACTGTAGCTACAGACCAGAGGCTTCTGGGATGGTGGAACAAGTTAATGGAACTTTGAAAGCCCGGATGGCAAAAATGTGTTCTTCAACATCCCTGAAATGGCCCGACGCCTTGCCACTGGTGCTCATGAGCATGCGAAGTGTCCCAGACAGAAAGACCGGGTTGTCCCCCATGAAATAATAATGGGGAGGGCAATGAGACTGCCAGCAGTACCAGCTACAGCCTTGATAAGCATCACTGATGATTTGATTCTCGATTATTGTAAAGGACTCTCTGATGTGGTCCGTTCTGTATCCCAGCAGGTGCAAGCAGCTGTGGTTCCAGCCTCGAGTGATCTGTGCCACGACTTGTGTCCCGGTGACTGGGTGCTCGTCCGGAAGCACATGAGGAAGAGTTGCTTGGATGCCCGTTGGCGTGGCCCGTATCAGGTGATACTTATCACGAACACAGCAGTAAAGTGTGGAGGATTGCCGAACTGGGTGCATGCTTCCCATACCCGCAGAGTTCCAGCACCCTTGGAAGAAACAGCTCCTCTCGCAAATGAAAATCCAGCTGATGTGGCAGGGCCACATGAGAGGACAAGCCAAGCTGTAAGGGTCGCTGACACAGCTGGTGGTGCACTAGAGCAAGCAGAAGGGGGTTTCCACATCTCGAACTCCTGACTCAGGCACCGAAGAACGAGAAGGTGCAGTGGGCGGAGAAGAGTCAAATGCAGCAGAAAGAGGAAGTAGTGCACTGGGTATAGAAGGGGAAGGCAGACGAACGAACAGAAGTGCTGAAAGTTGGCCTGAAAGACAGAGGCGACTGAACCTGAGGTTAGCACCTGAGAGAGACCTTGCTCCAGTGTCCGAAGTATCTGAAACCGAAGCAAGCGACGAAGACCAAGCACAAGACAGTCGGCGAAGGTCCAAGAGAACGAGAGTGCCTTGTCGCAGATACTCTATCCCTGAGTGGACTTACACTGTGTTTGATGCAGGGGGTGGTGAATACAGGGAGACTGAGGTCAGTGGAAGTGTTCAGTCGGAGTCCGAAACTGGTGGTGAAGGTGGTGCTGCGGATGCCAGGGTTCGAGATAGACCGAACACTGACACTCACGATTCCGAATCCCCCACTTCTGAGTGAAGTCCGAAACTTGCTTTTGCATCGGGTCGAATTCCCGCCTTTCGGAGCTGAGCCGTTTTCACACGAAGTGCTGGTTTTGCGTCTTGAACTTTTGTATCACGTTCTGGTCGTGCTTAATGAGGATCTCATTATGGATCAGTAATGAACTGTAAATAAAAGTCTAAAAGAAGAAGATAACCTAGGTCCAAGTGGAAGAAGAATAAACTTAGGGACTTTCCACAAGAAGAGGAACGAAAACTAGGGAAGTCTTTTTCTGGACTGTGTAAATAAGTTGTGATCGGAAAGGGAAAGCCCGGAGATTTCATGGTTGCTCGAGCTGGTTAAGCAAGTCATAAATAAAGGACAGAGACTTTTCTGAGATCTTTGCGATAACCAAGACTTTTTGAGAACTTTCGAAATCATGGAGTCGGGAAATCCCAATCGTAGAGCAAAGTGGATTATAGGCATCCTTATAAGTAGTGTGATAATTTCTATAATCATAGTAGTTGTAGTCTCATATACTGGTTCGCACGAGCCAGAAGTAGAGGAGGTGACAGGGACACCTACACCTATCACACCTAGTCAGAAGGGGGTAGACAGGGCAGCTGATAGAGCTATGATATTAGAAGAAAGTCGTAGATTACATGTAGATTTGTCTAAGGGTGATTTTAAGCTTAATGCGTATGCTAAGTTGTTGTATGAGTATGTTGACGTGATGGATGCGAAAGATTGTTATGTGTGTATGCAGTTGCCTACTTCGGTGGATGAGGGTATTAGATATCATCATCTTCCACTGACTTATGGTATTTCATGTAGTCTTTTGCTTAGCTTGTTTTATGAGAGAGATCAGTTCGAGTATTTCTTTTCCAATTTCGACGCAGTGCTTCCTGAAGTCCCAGCTTACAAGCATTTGAATAAGTATGATTATTACAAAACCGAGGACAGACTGAGGAAGTACTTCATACCGAGTTTGGAATTGGATACAGCATTCGCACACAGACACAATCTGACTTGCTTGATGTCGGATGTAGAGAGAAAGTTTGTAGATCAGGTTGAAGATAGGTATAGAAAGCTGACTGAATCCCGAGATTTAGGGCATCACAGGACAGATTGGACAGAGGAGGAACGGTTGCATAAGACCAAGGGAAGCTATGGTCCTATAGCGTTAGATAAGGAGCAGAGAGGTAAGTTGTGTATAAGGCGTTATCAGACTTACTACGAAAAGGTTCCAGTGGGACAGAGTACTTGTGATCACGTTTTCACCATGGCAGATGAGGCAAAAGATTTCCTCCAAGGTCCTGTACAAGTGATACCTACGGTGTATTACGTATGTGGGAAGAATGCTTATGTGAGGTTGCCTGCAAATTGGTATGGAACATGTTATTTGTCAATAATATTTCCAAAGATTTACCATACAGAAGACTTAAACCTTCTGGAGGGTGGAGAGCATTCAAGAACGAGAAGAGCTGCAAGTGCAGGAATCGTTGTGGGGGATATCTTTGGAGCTATGATACCTAGTCTAGGAATAGTCTTGAATGATGTGAAGATCCGGAGGTTAGCGACTGTGGTGGATGAATTTTCGATGAACACAGCAAAGTCGTTGGTGTTGGTGGAAGGAGAGATGTTGTCGATAAGGGGTATGGTTTTGCAGAATCGCCTTGCTTTGGATGTCCTATTGGCAAAAGAGGGCGGAGTCTGTAAAATGCTGAAGGTTCAAGAGTGCTGCACTTATATACCAGACCGTAGCAAGGATCTGGAGAAATATATAAGTAACATCACTATGATCCACACAAAGATAGCGGATTTGACCGAAGAAGGGGCCTGGGAAAAGGTAGGGAAGGGTTTTGGTCAAGTGGGAGGTTGGTTTGCAAACCTAGGAAAGGGATTCCTTGGGTACTTTCTGAGACCACTCCTTATCTTGGTGGTTTGTGTGGCTGGCTTGTGGATTATGATCAAGGCCTACAAGTGGTATCGAGCAGGCAGAGTCAAGAGAGCTTTGAGGGAAAATGACATGAGATTGGCAAGATTGCAGGACAATCAGTATCAAAGGCTCAAGAGCATGGAGAACTTCAGATCAGGGAAGATGGGAACAAGTTCTGTTTAGGTCGGTTCCTTCTCCGAGGAGTAGAATGAGATGTGATGACAGGAGTCATCAAAGGGGGAACTGATAGAGCGAAATGTTCTTGTGAATTGTAGGGGTGCATCATAATCACTGATAGGCCGCACCCACATGTATTCAGACATATATTCATATATTCAGTTTCATATTCATGTATGTTTAGTAAAGAATGAATAGTTCGCTGAGACAAAGTGAACCCAGTAGCATAATGGTGTTAGGATATTGATGTAATGTAATGCTTATTAAATTGTGTGAACTTAATGCATAGGGAAATTAGTTCGTATGTGTAATGTAATTGCAGTAGTTTAAACGTGCACCATATTAAAGTTGCACATGTAATTCAGTGTTTGCATATGAATCATAATGAAAATGCTTATAGGGAAACATAAGGTGTGTGTTTAAAAGTTATATGTAAAGGCCTGACTACATATATGCTTAGGGAAGGCCTGGTTTATTCTTATGTTAGCTTATTTTGTAGGCAGTGAAAAGATTCTCTTGGTAAGGCTCTCTGGGCACAAACGGTAGATTTAATTAGCACAGTAGAAGGTTTCTGTTGAACGTATCTTTTGTTGCAGGTGCAAGGACACATGTCTCGTTAGTAAAGACTAACTCTTTGTTTTCAAAAGTTAGAAAGATGGGAGGCATGGTACGGGGAGTGCAATGGAATTTAGGGATGATACTTTCAGTAGAGAAGGCGCCTGGGACTCAAGGTCAACGAAACCGTCCAGGATGAAGTCACCGTTTCAATGGAAAAGCACAAGAAAGAAGACCTGGCCAAGAGGGCGTAAACAAGGCGTGTACCTTTGTAGTATGGTTTTGTATTAGGGATAGTGCCCTGAGGGAGGAGGCCAGAGAAGCGGTAGGGGAGACCTGAGAGAAGGACAGAGCTGAGCTTAGGTATATAGTGATTGCACTTCTTAGGAAGTCTTCAGCTGACACCTTTTATTCTTTCTTGCCTGGGAAAATCGTTATGCAGGGATGTCACTTAGCGTTAGTGTAGGGACAGCAATTGATTTTAAGCTTGTTTAGGCCCATGAAGAGCAACTTAGAAATAGGAGCAATCATAGTCTGGTTGGTCCTTCTAGAACTTTCTATTCTTCTTATCCTGAGTCGGATGAGACTCCTGCGTAGATTATTATTTGTATTAGTGCCCATCTATTTCTTTAACCTCGTGTTGAGGTGCTTGCACGTTCAGTTATTTTTGGCGATAATAAATTCTCAAACTTGAATTCGGAGTCAGTGGTCCTTTCAGACAAAATGAATGCTGATATATAACCAGATGAGATTCTCTCCTTTACACTATTCAACAGGTAAAAAGATCTTGGCGACCAGAAGGTTCTTATAGATAATTAGATAAGAATCGGCGTTATCACCCTTGTGTGCCAGAAATTACAGATGTCTATCTGTAACCTGCTTTGGCTAGTCCCAGTTCTATGTCAGAAAGGTACCTGATCGCATTCTCATGAACTACTATGCCCAGCGATTTCAAGCATATCTGGGTGCCATTCATGTATGACTAAAAGAAGAAGATAGTGCCTAGTGAAACTTGAAAGAGATTCATGTACACACTGCATACACAGGGATAAAGGAGAGAGTTGTGCCACCCCACATATCAAGGAAATGGGAGGAGAGAGGTGGCGAAAGCTCCTTATCTTACTGACTGTAACGTGCCTGCCAGGAATGACATCGACTAATCTGAGGTCGCTTTAGGGCCCCTTGTTATGTGTTGGGATGATTTACTGTGTCAATAGCAGAGTCTTTCAGGTTGGCGAGCAGTGCTTGTTCCCTTTATTAAATTTGTCAGAGGTAAAAAGAGCCATAGTGACGAATTATAAACCACACCATTGAAAAGGCTGAGAAAGTAATTTGTCATGCTTTGGCATGAAAAAGCTGAAACAAGTTCTCGACAGTCTGTGACAACATACTTGTGTAAAGTGGTTAGTAAAGCTATGGCACCTGTTGAGTTCCATATGCCTTAATCTTATGTGATGAAAATGAAGTGCATTCGATGTATGCTGTCATCAAAAGTAAGGCAGGCGTCAGTCACATACACACTAAATAAACAGAAAACCACCTTATTTACAACCCTAAGTGTCGACTTTCTCAACCAGGAAAAGGACATGATTTGATAAAGTTACCACACAATTAACAATGTATTAATTAGTTCCACACGTAGGAGAGATGACTAACTACTGGGAACCTAGACATGGCAACCATTTACAACACTTTTTGCTCTCCTACGTGCATGGTAGGTGTGCAAAAAGTGTCACCTTCTAGCATAGATATCGGAGTCCCCGAATACTACAGATGAAACTTACACCAATGGAAAGCCCACAAATATGGTGTTAGACCTGTCAGCCATAGGGTGGACTATCCTCCAACTTTTGCCTTCATCCTCCATTTTGTCTGACCTTGTTTTTTCAGGCCTTAAGACTCATTTTACCACTGCTAACCATTGCTTAAGTGCATATGCTCACTCCTTAAAACATGGTAACATTGGCTCATCACCAGTTGGCATATATATATATATATTTTTTAAATGTGACTTTTCTTACAAAGCAATGGAGACAGTTGAACACAGCAAGCGTTCAGTAAAGAACATACAAACCCATCTTCCCATGGAAGCAGACATATGCAAAGTGCGAGCTGGTAATCAAGCACTGGTTGCGTGCAAACAAGTCTATAAGCAAATCATTTGGCACGGAGAATCTTCCTCGTCTTTCTGCAGTCCTTTGAGAATATATATCCAATGACACTGACGGGTAGAAATGTCTGTTGGGCTCAATGTCTGCTCACTCCATGGCACGTTGCACCACTATAGACCCTACATATCCAAGCAGGGCCGTAAGGGACAGAAAAGGCCCCAGCACCAAAATAAAAGTGGCCGACATTAGTGTAGTATAAAAGCTAAAAAAGTGGGTCATGGTTGCAATTTGGTGCAATTCTGAACTTGTAAAGGCACGCTGTATATGTGTTTTGCAAGGTATGGAAGACTGCGTGGATTTGCAGGCGGTGTGTGTTTTAATATCCGGGAAATTAACAGTAAAAACCGGCCCAGAAGATCATAAAACAGGCCCACAAACAGCCAAAACAAGCATTTGCAATGCAACAGGCCCTAACACCTGCGAGAGCCCAAGCCACTGCCATTGCAAATGACAATGCCCCCCATTTCCGTTTTAAAAAACACATAAATAAAAGGCATTGTCCTCCACCATGCCAACAGCCCAAACTCTCCCAAATGATAGACCTATTGCACCGCAAATGCCCGTGTTATTGAATGGAAGCAACAGAATAGATGTTTAAAGAAGGGTTTATTTGGCCCAGTTTGTGGATTTAATATTTTTTTCATTGGTGTATTATAGTTGACATTGTTGCATTTGGGATTTTTACCTTTTTTTTTTTTTTGTAAAACTTTTTATTAATCATCATCAGCATATCAAATACATTACAGAGGAAGCAGTAGAGCAGGCCACATGGGGACAATAGGTAAAATCAATCAATACAACATAACACCTGGAGGGTTTAGGGCGAAGGGGGGTCTTCACTGTCAATGGAGAGGGGCGGTTGACATATGTCACCGCGGTAGGAATTCCACAGGCCCCAGACACGGGTCCATTTTTTTGGGCAGCCCCGGGCAACATACACCGTCTTTTCTCTGAACATTGCCCAATCCAGATCTTTTTTCCAGTCAGCCACAGCTGGAGGTTGAGACGCCCCCCACCGCTGAGCAATATTTCTCTTAGCGAGCATAAGCCCCAAAGTGACCCATTGTGTTGAACAATCATTCAAATCCGTTGGTTCCCAGATGTTCAACAGACATCTACGAGCATCTAGGCTAAGTTGTGTGGTTAACACTGTATTGATGATGTCCTGTACGTCATGCCAGTAGGGTTGAATATTGTCACAATCCCAAATTATATGCATAAAAGTACCCACCTGGCCACATCCCCGCCTACAGTCCCCCCATCTATTCTCCCCATCCGTACCAGCTGGGGTCCGGTCACCTAAATCCTATGGAGTACTTTAAGTTGGACTAGTCGGAGGCGCACTGGTATTGCCACGACTCTAGGCGAGGAAGCGGCCGCTTGCCAGTCCTCTTCGTCCATCTCGATTCCGTCCCTGGACCATTTCTCCCGAAGCGATTGAAGAGGGTCTGGCATGTTATTGATCAGTTTTTTGTATATCAATGAAATAGTGCTATCAGGGATATGGCCATCTAAGACCCGGTCCTCCAATGGGGAGGACTCGGGAAGAGTGGTACCACGCTGTAAATGGGAGCGCAGAGCGTGTCGGACCTGCGTATAACGGAAACTTTCCGAGTCAGCTAGATCGAATTGCTGTTGCAGGGTGGCGAATGGCTTAATATCTGATCTGTCCCACAGATCCCCTATACGCGAGAGACCTATGAGATCCCATTTGTCAAACCCTTTGCTTTCCCACAAACTGCCCAGCTGTTCTGCGTCCCACAGCGGGGTGGCAAGTGTGAGCCTGCAATGCCAACCAAGACATTTAGTGGCAGTGTGCCAAACATGGACTGAGTGCTTGGTGGGGCCTGTGAGTTTAAAACGTTGTGGTTTGGAGTAAAGGACTCTATTATAGTTCCCACCCAACAGAAGCCATCTATCCATGTTATGGCCCGGGTCTCCGGGACACAGGTAGGTGCCATGATTGATGGCAGCTAGATGGGCCGCCCAATAATACTTTTTGATATCCGGGAGGCTGATGCCCCCGTCATACCAATTCAAGGTGAGCTTGCTAAGAGCAATACGTGGCTTTCCACTCCACAACAAGTCCCGCTGAAGGCCCTTCCACCTCCCTGAAGTAGGACGCCGGGACCGGGTCCAAGGAATTCTGCAGGGCATATAAAAACCTGGGCAAAGCCATCATTTTAAAGAGTGCCGCTTTTCCCAGTAGGGAAAGCGGGAGTGACTTCCAGCTGAGTATGTCCCTACGCAGCCTAGTCAAGGGGGAAGTAGGTTCTGGGAGTAGCGGAGCGCCGGGTCTAGGGTGAGAAAATCCCCAGGTACTTGAACCCGTCTGCACGAATTTGAATGGGGCATCCCTTCGGTGGGATAGGCGGTTCGCCAGCCAAAACGAACCACAGGGATTTGCTCCAATTAATAGAGTACCCGGAGAACCTACCGAAGATAGCCAGGATATCCAAGACAACAATCAGGGACCGCCTCGGAGAAGTCAGATAGAGCAGAATATCATCTGCATAGAGCGAGATGCGGTCCTCCCACTCCGGGGACCAGTGCATGCCCCGAATCCTCGGGTCTCTACGTATCCAGGCCGCCAGTGGCTCCAAGGCAAGGGCAAACAGGAGGGGAGACAACGGACATCCTTGCCGGGTCCCCCGACCCAGCTCAAAGGTAGCAGATTTTTTGTTGTTAACTACTACCTGCGCTAACGGTTTAGCATACAGAAGCTGCACCCATTGAATATATTTCGGACCAAATCCCAACTTCTCCAGAATTGCCCAAAGATACGGCCATTCAATGGTGTCAAATGCCATGGTGGCATCGAGGGAGACTATTACAGCCGGTTCTAAAATTGAGGCAGCTCGGCCTAGCACTCCATGTACCCAACGCAAGTTAAGTGCAGTGTTACGATGCGGAATGAAACCAGATTGATCTGGATGGACTAGGGTTTCAATCACTGTGATCAGGCGATTGGCCAGAAGTTTGGCCAGAATCTTGGGCTCCGCATTCAGGAGGGAAATTGGTCTATATGACCCACAGTCAGTTCTTGGTTTCCCCTCCTTATGGATGGTGATGATGGTGGCCGTCCTCTGATCTATCGGCAGGAGCCCCCTTTACCTGGAGTCTTCGTACATAGCCCTGAGATATGGGGCCAGCCTGTCCGGTTTAAGTTTGTATAGTTCGACTGGAAGCCCATTAGGGCCCGAGGCCTTTCCCGATCTAATGGACCTGATTGCCTTCACTATTTCGTCATTGGATATGTCACTATCTAAAAAGTCACGTTCATCAGCTGAGACCTTGGGCAGTGTTATGTCAGCAATCATCTGGCGGGAGTCCTCTACGGAATAGGGGGTAGCTGAAGAGTAGACCGCACAGAAGTGGGCAGCAAACTTGTCAACAATATCTTGGGGATCTGTGAGGGTGCTACCTCCCTCCCCTTGAAGTTCTGGTACTAGGCGGTTTGCCCATTCTCTCTTGTCTAGCCATGCTAGAAGTTTCCCTGCTATATCTCCTGCCTCATATAACCGTCCCTGCGCAGCTCTTCCCAAGGCCTTCGCCTGTTCGGTCGCCAGCGCTCTGTATTCCCGCTGTCGGAGCTTTAGATGGTGGAGTTTGTCGGGTGTGACCTCCGAGTCCAGGTCAGCTTCTAATTGGCCAATCTCCACCTCAATGGCCACCATCTCTTGGCGGTGTTCCTTTTTCTTGCCCGAGATTAGGGATAGGGCCTGTCACCGAATCACCGTCTAGAAGGTTTCCCATTGCATCTGCGGGGAATCCACTGATCCCTCATTGTCAATAAAGTAATTATCTATTGCTGTGAGGAGTGCTTTGCGAATTTTGGGATCTCTGAAATACCACGGGTTGATGGGGGCCACCCTTCCCACTTGTTTGTAATCTAGAACCACATGAAGCCAAACTGGAGACTGGTCGGAGATACCCCTGGCCAGGTGTCTAGTCTTGCGAATATGAGCAATCTGAGATGCGGGGACCAGGAAATAGTCTATACGTGAGAGGCTCCCGTGCGCCCCAGAATGAAAGGTGTATTGCCTTGTATTTGGATGTTAGGTCCGCCAGCAGTCCACCAACCCCATGGTCTCAAGAAATTCAGGAAGCCAACCTGAGGTGGGGCTCGGTGTACGGGGGGGATATTGATCTAGCTCGCCCGAGACTACTGAGTTTAAGTCCCCTCCCAGTATTAACAAACTTTCTGGAATAGCTAGCAATATAGTTCCTAAATCTTGAAAGGTGGTGGCCTGAAGGCCAGGCGGTACATAAACCGACAGGAGTCTGATGGGGTGTCCCTCCCATGTACCCGAAACCCCAATGTATCGTCCCCGATCGTCTGTCCAGGTTGCACTTACTACAAGAGGAAAGGATTTCTTCATCAGAATACCCACCCCTCTTGAGCTAGAGGTGAAACCCGCATGAGCCAACATTATGTAGCCCCCTCTATGTAAGGCCTTGCATGCATTTCCAATGAGATGGGTTTCTTGGAGCAATACAATGTCGGGGGCCTGACGTTTGATGTACTGGAGAACAACGCCACGTTTGATCTTGTCCCCTAACCCATTGACATTCCAGCATAACAATTTGATTCCTACGTCCCTCCGCGTAGCCATGACGGATTGAAAGATATCTCTACTCTTTTAGCAGGAGTAGCTCCGTGGGTTTCGACTTCCTCTACAGGAGGTATTATAAATGTTGCTGATGAAATAAACACAACCAAAATCAAACAAAATACCCCCACCCAACAACCCTCCACCCCGCTGCCCTGCACTCTGGGCCTAGAACTGCCCATCGAAAACTTGCAGAGTGCCTGTCGCCCTTTGAAAGAACTAAGAGTAGAAGAAAAGGGGGAGATAGAGCGCTCCGCCTCCCTATCCCCAACAAGTCAAGTGTACATCCTCCTTGAGCGAGCGTGTCAAGTCTAAGAGGGTCCACAATCATGAAGACTCAGTTATAAAGAATTCCCACTCAAAACCCACCCCGCCCCAGGCCCAACGTACTCAGCACAAAGATGAATGGCGATACAGCCCTCTTCTCAGACAGGGCGAGTGTCCTCACTCTCACTTCTGACATGGCTGCCTGGGCTCCGCAATCCTCGGCGCTCGATCCAGTCAGCCGCAGCCTCGGGTTGTTTGAAAAACCAGGCCCTTCCATCCGCCTCGACCCGAAGACGCGCTGGAAAGAGCATCGAATATTTCAATCCTCTGTCTCTAAGCACTCGTTTCACGGAGAGGAACGACCTCCGCAGCGTCTGCACCCTCTGCGTGAAATACGGGAAAAAGGTTATGTCTGCATTTTCGTAGCGGAGGGGGGCCCCCGCTCTGGCATTCTGGAGGATGACATCCCTGTCTCGAAAGTTTAGAACTCGGGCCAACATCGGCCGCGGGGGCGCGCCCGGCCTGGGACGTCCGCCCGGGACCCTATGCACCCATTCGATGACAAAGAACTTGCTGAGGCCTTTGGGCTGAAGATGCTTCAGGATGAGATCTTCAACAAATAGGTCAGGGGCCTGCCCCTCCGATTTCTCTGGAACACCCAGGATGCGGAGGTTGTTGCGCCGCAGGCGGCCTTCGTAGTCGTCCAGTTTTAGGTCCATGAGGTTGCGGGAGTTTTGTAATTCGCGGACTTCTCCTTGCAGTTGTGCGACATCTCCGACGAGGCTCGTGGCGGTGATCTCCACCTGCTTAACCTTCTCGTTCAGTTTCCCCAGATCCGCCCTGATGAGGTTTACATCGATCGCCATGGTGTCCATTTTGTGTTCTAGGGAGGTTTTGACTCCAGTGATCGCGTCCATGACGTCTTTCAGTGATAATTCCTGCTCCTCTTCCCCCTGGCCACCCTGGGAGGCTCCTCCGGATAGTCCGCTCTGATGCGTGTCTTTGGGAACCGTGTAGCGGTCCAATTTGTTGGTTTGCGTCCCCTTGAGCCCCCGGGCCCCAGAGCCTTTACTCCGATCCATCACGCGGCTGAATAGTTAATCAGGCCCCACCAGATCACACAGGAGAGTCGTCTGTGAGGGCCTCAGGCTGTCCCCCACCAGTCGGCGAATCAATGATCCTGCAGGCCCCAATAGGTCAGGTGAAGAGAGGACCGACCCAGGCTCTGAGATCCCTGTGCGGTATGGCTGCAGGCGTAGGTCCTGGTTTCAGGAGTGGGACTCAAGCCTCCCCAGACCCGGAGAGTCCTCTCCCCTGGGTCGGTACCGGTTCTCCGCCCTGCGCACCTTCTGTTTGCCAGGGGGGGGGGCCTTGTTTTTCCTTTTTTCCCCCCTTTGCAGGTCTCAGCTCGGGCTGCTGCCCACACAACCGTGGCACTCACTGGGTCTCAGTGGTGTGTTCGTGTCGTCAACACAGTAGGCCCCCCCACTCAGGGTTCTGTGTCCAAATGCGTCGCAAACGGGGAGTAAGTTGATGTGCCTCCAGCCCTCGCGGAGCAGCCTCGCCACTCGTTGATTAGACCCCCCACGCGCAGGGCGGCACTGTACCTGGGCCTTTCCAGCTGGATAGAGCTTCTACACCGGGCACCACTTGCCTTCAGGTTCCGGCGGGGTCCCGATTTGCATGGGGTGAGTCGCAGTCTCTCTGCGGCGAAGATATATTCCAGGCCTCACGCCGGCGCGAAAAGTCCCCGACCCAGATGGGTCTCGCCCCGGCCTCTCGCCGCACTGTGCGTCCCGGCTTCAGGCCGGCAGGTAGGCCTCACCGTTCCAGCACCGGTAACTTCGGTGCCAAGCGTCGGAAACAAGCCGGAGCGGGTGGGATGGTGACCGCGGATGTTCCGATGCGCGGATCCACTCTTGGATGACGCGGATCTATGAGCCGGATAGACGTTTGGGAAGGGTCGGGCGGCGGAGCTCTACTCTACGCGGCCATCTTGGATCGCTGCTTGGCCACACCCCCCCAGTTGGCATATTTAATTTACTTATAAGTCCCTAGTAAAGTGGCACTATATGTAAATTAAATGCTACTAGTGGTTCTAAAGCACTGATTGTGCCACCCAATGAAGTTGCCCTTTAAATATGTCTCAGGCCTGCCATTGCAGAGCCTGTGTGTGTAGTTTAAACTGCCATTTGAACCTGCAGAAATAACCCTTTTGCCAAGCCCAAATCTTCCTTTTTAATACATTTAATTCACCCCTAGGGTAGGCCCTGGGCAGCTCAGAGGGCATGGTGCAATTTATTTAAAAAGCAGGACATGTACTTTCGAGTTTTACATGTCCTGGTAGTGAAAAAACTCTCAAATTTGTTTTTCACTGCTGCAAGGCCTAGCTCTCTCATAGCATAACATTGGAGTTGCCTTATTACATATTATAAGTGTAATTTCCGAATGGGGAGAGATGATCAGTTCAAGTTTGGTGTCTCTGGAATCACAATTTAGCACCCTAACTTATGGTGAAGCCAGATTTCAAATTGCCATTCTGAAAATGCCACTTTTAGAAAGCGCAGTGAAACATTGTTACTACTTTTTTTCAGTTTCAGAAATGGGTTAAGAATCCTCATGTATGAACACGCGCGCCTCACTTGGTTCCAAATTACAGCACACGCTGACTCGGTTTAAACAACATCGGACCGAAGACAAACGTTCAAGTAAGCAAATATATTGCATACAATAATATTTCAATCAATAAGAAAATTTAACACATCGGAAAGTGGAGGACTTACAGCAGACAACATTTTTTTAAACAATTCCTACTGTTTAGGTCACAAGGTCAGAAGCACGAAGGTCGCGCTGAAAGAAGCAAACGTGCAGACAGAAAATTGATGCCCCCATTTAAAAAAAACAGGTACACCATAATCCTCTCATGAGGTCATAGTTCTATTGAAGAGAAGGGCAACATTGGTGTTAAATATACTTTTTCTTTTTAATTTACACAGATTACACCGTGGTTCAGCCCTGATGATAATCCCTGAAGTCACTTGGGGATTGGAAACGCGTCGGCATTTCCTTTTGTACCTATGAGGGACTCTAGTTAAAAAGGACTTTACAGAGGGTTTTGTCAATATAAATATATCCCCGCAGAGCCCCACATAATCTTTCTCCCCACATGGGTAGCTTGTCTCTAAACAGAAGCCAAGTACAGGGCACTTTGAGAGAGCATCATGTTTGATCAATATAGACTGGTGTAATTGTTTTCAATGATATAAATGTATCTTTCACATTTTTGTTTCAATTTCACATTGCCTTTAGTATTGTTTATTTGTATGTTTGAATTTTTTCTGATATACGAGTATTGTATCTTTTGAATGGCACATTGAATATTAAAATGGTTGCATAAAATGTTTCAAATAAGGCAAAATGTTTAAGCAGGGTACAGTGACTAAATGCATTGTTCCTTAGTCTGCTGAAATAAATAGCAGCCTCAGAAATTGGTGGCCAGGTTATCTCTTGTTTTTTTAAACTTTTAGAAAGTTGGCATTTTTCTGCATCATCCATTTAGTGCCTGTAGTATGTCTCTGGTCATATGACTGGGTGTGGGTGACATTTCGGATTTATGTACTCCTCCTAGACATTCACACAGAATAGGGAGCTTAGGTGTGCCAAGATCAGCCATTACTGGCATGATGAGAGGGAGGAGTTGGGCGCAGCCCCACTTATACTTGAATAGGATGTGCCCTGCCTTCACACAAAGGGCCGAACGGCCCTGCATTGTCACCTCAGCCAGCTTGGAGCCAGGAGAGGTAGGAAATTCTGTGCACTTCAAAAACACTGTCTAGAAGCTTCTCCCACCTTCCAGAGCCAGGGTACCGGGATACAAAAGAAGGACCATAGACACCAATTCTTCAATACACTTCTAGACCTGTGGATACTCAGGAAGAAGGACTTCTGTGGTGCTACAAGGACTGCAACTCTTCTGTACTGCTACTCTGAAGGAACTGTTGCCCTGCTGTGCTACCCTGCTGCTCTCATCCTGAATGAGAAGGGCTGGACCTCCATCTCTTGAACCCAGAACCCAGAGCGTCTCCAAGGGCTTGTTGGCTGGCCTCCTGATCTGAAGTTTCAGGTACATAACATGCTTTCAACAACCTTGCATCTGCATCTGGACGCTGCCATCTGTGAATCCACCCTGCCAAGTGATGCCATCCCAGTGATGCCCTTGGAAGTGGGCAAAGGTGCTTGGCAGCCTCTGCGGATCCAACTGAACCAACGTACATCCTGTGCTGCACAATGCATCCCCGAGCAGAACCGACACTTTGTTGCTGCTGCGTGGCCCAAACCGTTGCAAAGACAAGCATCGCCCACGCAGTGCTCTGAACCATCGCATCACCGCGACAGGGTGTCGCATCTTTGGTGTGGGCCTTCACACCTCTGTCTCAATGACGATGCTGGATTCCGCATCGCTGTCTCACAGTTACTGAGAACCGGCGCACCTCCCCGACTGTGGGCTACATCCTTGACGCCGGACTTCGCATTGCAAGCCCTCGTCAATAGGATCATCAACAACAGTGCAGGACCTCACATCACAGCCTTGCCGCATCTCAGAAATGACTTATCGCTCTGGTTGCGCATCTTCAAGTCAGATCCTCGCAACGCTCTGCAACCCGGATTTAAGTACTTTGTTAACTGGGTCCCTGTAGTTGGCCTGCCCTCTATCGTGGTTGGCCTGAACTTGTGACTTTGCCCCGGTCCGGCACGACCAGACAACCACAGTTGGTGGTTTGCGCTTTTTGGCGCTATTTTCACTGAAATCTTTGAAAATTAATATCTCCGGTTCTAGTGATTGGATTTTTTTCATTTTGGTCTTGTTTAATTTATTACAATGTTTCTAAATGTGTTGTGGGAGCCTTTTGTGGTATATTTTCACTATGTTACTGTTTGAAATGTTGCACAAATACTTTACACATTGTCTCTAAGTTAAGCCTGACTGCTCTGTGCCACAGTACCAGGGGGTTGAGCACAAGTTAATTTGGGGTTTGCTTGTGCCTTACCCTGACAATGATCGTGGTTGCTGCTTGGCCAGGGCTCATACCCCAGTCAACCAACAACCCAATTTCTTACATTTGCTGAATTTTCTGTGATCATATTTTAGGGGTTGGAGATGGGAACCTTGGAGGAGCCATGTATGTAGGTGGTGCAGTGGCACCGTGGCCCAGAGGTGAGAGGGGCCCTCCCAGCCCTTCGCCATTTGCAGTTTATTTAACAGCCTGCCCCATCTGAATGTTTTTTATGGGTGCATGACTGGTTGCTGGATCTGTCTTTACACTTCCATGAGTGGGAGCAGAGGAGGGGAGGGTGGGTGGTATTAGCAAGAAGACACAGAGCCAGGTATCAGGCAGACACTTGTAGCCCAAAATGATCTCACACCTCAGGCGTGCAGCATCATAAATTAAGGGGCTGCGAGTCACCTGTTAGAAAGCAGCTCAACTCTAGCCATCATGAGCTCCATGGTGCCAAGGTGGAAAGCTACTAGTTCTGAAGGTGTGTGGCAGCAAAACAACTAAAAATACCCCAGTACTATCTAAAATAGTAAGAACTTCAACCGCCTTCGCAACATGCCTCTGGAACGACAACACTTTGTGGAAATAGCTATATGGGTAAAATACGACAAAAGAGGCCTTCAGATATTTAATAACATTTGCTTATGTTCACCACTGGTTTTTATATGGAGCTTAATGCTGCACTCCGAGTGTTCGTGAGCACCTCCATTCTCAGTAAACAGAGCAACTCAGGCACTGGGGAATGAAACAACTTGCCCAGAATCTCACAGCTGCGGAAACAAGGATTGGAACTCTTGTCTCATAGCAGCCACTAGACCATATGCTGTTATGTTATGTCCCTATGCAGTTTACATGACGAAGACAGGGGCACATTATTTTAGGTTCCAGCACACTTTACAGAAAAAAGCAAGTGTCAAACTGGAAACCAGTTAGTGGGCAGCAAAAGGAATGGTCAGTGGAGAAACTGAGTGGGGGTCTTTATTTGTTATGAAACTGTGTTAGAAATGGGGTCTCTAGTTGGCAGAGGTAGGTACCTTTGTCCAAATAGGGACCCTTGCTTCTAGTCAGGGTATGGGCAGGTATAGTCCTAAAATAACCCCTGCTCACCCCCTTGGTAGCTTGGCACGAGCAGACAGGCTTATCTCAGAGGCAGTGTGTAAAGCATTTGTGAACACATACAGTAATACAGTGAAAACACTACAAATGGACACCACACCATTTAAGAAAAATAAGTAATCTTTATCTAAACCAAAACAAGACCAAACAACAAAAATCCACAATACAGTATCAAAAAATATCCTTAAAAATAGGTTGTTCACTTAAATCAAGCTTCTAGCAACAAATAACTCCACCTGGAGTGATTACGACGCCGTGACAGATGAAAATCCCAAACTACGGCGCCGACCGCGAGGTGCGCGGTGTCGGGCCCGGAGTCAAGCAGACCCACAAAGAACAGTACCTGAAATTTATGAAAGCAAAGACGGTGCACGGCGTCGGGGAGGTGATGCTTCGTTGGCGCCTGCGGCGTCGGTTCCTTACGACCCCAGGGGAGGTGATGCCTCTGTTCCTTACTGCAGCACAGGGGAGGTGAGACGTCGGTTCCTTACTGTGTCGGGGAGGTGATGTCACGAATGGCGGCGAGGCGGCGGTTACTTACGACGGTGCGATGTCGATGGATTCGGGAGTCACCCACATCGAGGATCTGCTCTGCGTTGGTGAAGCACCTGGCGTGAATGAAGGCGGGGCTGCTGTGCGAGTCGGGACGGTGCGTCGTGGACGTCACAAGCGGTGTCCTCGGCTCCGGTGCAGGCAGCGGCCTCGATGACGGCTGCGGAGTCGATGCGGCACGGCGTCAGTAGGCGTCGGGCCTACGGTGCATGTCGGGGCGGTGCGTCATGCTCTTCATGAGCGGTGCCCACGACTTCGATGCAGGTTACGGGGTCACTCACCGGCGTCAGTGTTGCAATTTCCTTCTGCAGCAGCTGAAACAGCAGTTCCAGATGCAGAGAGACAGAAGGGATGAAGTATTTGTGTTCCTGAGACTTCAGAACAGGAGGCAAGCTCAGTTTCAAGCCCTTGGAGATCTTCTTCTTCAAGCAGGTGGCAAAGCAAACAGCAAAGTCCTTTTCTCCTTTCCTTGGCAGCAAGTAGCCACTGCGGGCCAACCCCAAACAGCACAGGGGCAGTATTCCTCCTCAGCTTATCCGGCTCTTCTCCTTGGCAAAGGTTCCTCTTGATTCTCCAGAAGTGATCTAAAAGTCTGGGGTCTGGGCCCCTCTTTTTATACACCAAAATCCTTTGTTCTCTGAAGGCAGAGAGTGTCTGTACCCAGCCAAAACCAGTTCTGTCCTCACTGGGGCATCTTCCTGGCAGGAGGTGGAGACAGCAAGGAAATCTCCTCCCCCCTACTCTAAATGCAGCCCAGGTCTATTCAGCCCAGCCCTGACTCATCAGACTTCTGGAGCCACTGCCCTTCTCCAGCCCCTGTCATCCAAAAGCCAGACATGCAATACACAAACCTAGCAGAGGCACACTGGATGGTTAGGCAAGAAAATACCTACTTTCTAAAGGTGGTATTTTCAAACAGAGAATGTAAAAATCACCCTCACTAACAGATGTATTTTAACATTCTGAGTTCAGGCATACTAAACTTTACTTTTCTATCTTGTTCCTAGGGTCAGTTATGTTTATAGGATGTTATAAACAAACTCCCCATTCTGGCCTATGGGAACAGATAGCCTTGCAATAGTGAAAAACGAAATTGGCAGTATTTCACTATCAGGACATGCCACACACATCAGGGCATGTCCTACCTTTCACATACAATGCACCCTGCCCACAGGGGTACCTTGGGCCTACCTTAGGGGTGACTTACATGTAGAAAAGGGAAGGTTTAGGGACTGGCAAGTGTGTGCACTTGCCAAGTCGACATGGCAGTCCCAGACTGCACACAGGCTCTGCAATGGCAGGCCTGAGTCATATTTTACAAGCTGCCTCTGTGGGTGGCACAATGAGTGAAGCAAGCCCACCAGCAGCATTTGATTTACAGGCCCTGGGCACACATAGTGCACTGTACTAGGGTCTGACAAGTAAACCAAATAAGCCAATCATGTAATCACTAATCCATAACAATACTTTACAAAGGGAGCACTTGCACTTTGGCACTGAACAGCAGTGGCAAAGTGCCCAAAGCATCTAGACCAGCAAAAATGGAGTCCAACACACAGCAAAACACAGGAGGTAAAGGCAAAAAAATGGAAGTGAGAGCCACGCCAATGGTGCCAGGTCTAACACGTGTCCCCTCCAGCTGAAATGTGGGGAGAACTACCCACCCTCTTGGGAGTTCTCTTCACTAAGGCGGAAAAATCTGGACTGACCATCAGCATTGGCGTGTTCTGTACCAGGGCGGTGTTCCACCGTAAAGTCTATCCCCTGTAGGGAAATGGACCACCTCAACAGCTTTGGATTCTCACCCCTCATTTGCATCAACCATCTGAGGGGCCTGTGGTCTGTCTGAACCCGGAAGTGAGTCCCAAACAAGTATGGTCTCAGCTTCTTCAGCGTCCAGACCACAGCAAATGCCTTACGCTCAATCGCACTCCTCCTCTGTTCCCGTGTAAGTAATCTCCTACTAATGAAGGCTACAGGTTGGTCTAGGCCCTCCTCATTTAGCTGTGAGAGCACAGCCCCCACACCATGCTCTGAAGCATCTGTCTGCACAATGAATTCTCTTGAGAAGTTGGGTGCTTTAAGCACGGGCGCTGTGCACATGGCAGATTTCAGGGCATCAAAAGCCTTTTGGCAGGCGTCAGTCCAGTTCACTTTCCTGGACTGCTTCCTGGAAGTCAGCTCTGTCAAGGGGGCAACAATGGTGCCATACACCTTGACAAATCTCCGGTAATACCCTGTGAGTCCTAAAAAGGCTCTCACCTCTGTCTGAGTCTTGGGGGGTTCCCAAGCCAGAATGGTATCAATCTTTGGCTGTAGGGGCGCCACCTGGCCGCTCCCTACCTGGTGTCCCAAGTACACCACTGAACCCTGCCCGATCTGGCACTTGCTTGCCTTGATCGTGAGGCCTGCCCTCCGCAGCGCCTTCAACACTTCCCAGAAGTGGTGCAGATGTTCCTCCCAAGTGGCACTGAACACTGCAATGTCGTCCAGGTAGGCAGCACTGAAATCCTACAGCCCAACAAACACCTGGTTGGCCAACCTCTGAAAGGTGGCAGGGGCATTCTTCAACCCAAAGGGCATCACCCGGAATTGGTAGTGCCCATCTGGTGTTGAGAATGCTGACTTCTCTCTTGCCCCATCAGTCAAGGCGATCTGCCAGTACCCAGACGTTAAGTCAAACATACATTTTATGTTTTACTGGAGGACTGTCCCCAGTGTCCACATCATGGGCGCACCACTGAGTGACACCAGGGGTCAGGGAGAACAGGTCAGAAAACTGTCCCAACAGTTGGCGACAGTCACTCTGCTGTTCAGGGGTCAGGGCGGTAGAGAGGTTCACACCGTCCACTGACCCATCTTGCTCCTTTGCAGACAGGAGGTCAGGAAGAGGCTCAGTCTCCTCTTCCATCCCAGCATCTGTTGCTAGGAGCATGCCCACTTCGGACCTCTCCAAGTGGGGCTTCAGGCGGTTCACATGCAGAACCCGCAAAGGGTTCCTAGGAGACTGCAAGTCCACCAAGTAGGTGACGTTGCTCTTGTGCTCCACAAACTCAAATGGTCCGGTCCACTTATCCTGGAGCGCACAAGGCTCCACTTGAGCCATGACCCAAACCTTTTGTCCAGGCTTTAACTCGATCAGAGTGGCATTCTGATCATACCAGCGTTTCATTTTCTCTTGGTTGGCTTCCAGGTTTCCCCTAGCGAGTTGCCTGGAGCGCTTAGTCTGGTTTCTGAAGGCCAGCATGTAGCTATATACAGCCTGGGGAAGTTTACTGGGAGCTTTCTCCCAGCCTTCTTTCACCAGACTCAGAGGTCCTCTTACAGGATGGCCGTACAGCAGCTCAAAGGGACTGAACCCTAAGGACTTCTAGGGCACCTCTCTGTAAGCAAACAGCAGGCATGGTAAGAGGACTTCCCACTTACGCCTCATGGGTTCACCAAGGCCCATAATCATGCCTTTTAGGGTCCGGTTGAATCTCTCAACCAGTCCATTACCTTGGGGGTGGTAAGGAGTGGTAAACTTATAAGTTACACCGCACTCCTGCCACAGGGACTTCATATACTTCGATATGAAGTTGGTACCACGGTCGGACACCACCTCTCTGGGGAACCCCACATGGGAGAAAATCCCCATCAATGCACGACCCACCACAGGGGCCATCACAGTCCGGAGAGGGATGGCTTCCGCGTACCGGGTGGCATGGTCCACCAAGACTAGGATAAACCTGTTGCCCATGGCTGTCTTGGGATCCAGAGGCCCCACAATATCAATGCCCACCCTCTCAAAGGGGGTGCTGACCACAGGGAAAGGCTGGAGAGGAGCCTTACACTTCCTCCCACTCTTACCACTTGCCTGGCAAGTCTGGCAAGACCTACAGTGAGCATCAGAATGCTTGCGCATTTGGTGTCAGTAAAAGTGGGTGACAAGCCTTTCAAAGGTCTTGTCTTGCCCCAAATGTCCTTCCAAAGGCACATCATGAGCCAGACCCAGTAGGAAGGCTCTGAAGAGCTGGGGTACCACCAGCACACGGGCTGACCCAGGCTCAGCAACCTTAGGCTCGCTATAAAGGAGACCATTCTCCCAGTATAACCAATGTGATCCGGACTGATCACCTGCTGCCTGGTTTGCAGCCTGCTGCTGCAAACCAATGAGAGAAGGGCATGTCTGCTGCTCCTGGCAGAACTCTTCCCTCCTTCTTGCTGCCAATGGGTCAGCTCAGGCAGGCAGGTCCCCCAGTTCAGCCACTTGTTCCCCTGTAGGCTCCAGGGCATCCCCCTCAGGGTTTACATCCTCCTGGACCGTGGGAACTTCGGGGGCCAGTTTCCCATGCCCCCTGCCTCTTCTCTTCCCGGCAGGCACTTGGGCCACTCTTTCAGGCTCCAGGTCCTCTTGAATGCCCTTACCGGCTGCCATTGACCGAGTGGTCACACATGCCCACTCAGGCAGACCCAACATCTCCAAATGAGACCTCCGCTCCACCTTCGCACAAGGGGAGATCTCCAAATCATTGCCCAGCAGACAGTCAACAGGCATGGCTGGCCTCACAGCTACTCTCAAGGTACCTGAGACCCCCCCCACTCAAAGGGAACCTGTGCCACTTTGCAGATGCACTCTGAATTGTCAGCTGCAACTACTAGGTAGAATTTGTTGGGGACCACCTGCTCTTCAGACACCAGCCGACAACTGACAGCTGTCACACTGGCTCCAGTGTCTCTCAGAGCCTCCACACTATGGCCATTGATGGTCACCCACTGCCTGTACTTTTTAGTGTTATCAGGCAAATGAGTCCTTGGGACCCTCTCACTGTCTCCTAAAGAGACATGGGACATCTCTGCAGGACCCCACCCACCTTGGGCACCCGACTCCTCCCCCAAGGCTACACTAGCCAGTTCCCGGGGCGGTGCACCAGTGAGTGTGGTGGTAACTGGTTTGGGACACTTAGGACCCCCCCCGGAAGTGGCCCACCTGACCACAACTAGCAAAACAACTACTGGACAAGTGCTCCCATGCAACCAAATCATAGAGCCCCTGCAAGTCAGTTACCTTGCTACCCTTCATCCATCCATCCAGTGCTCTGCAAAAGTAAGATACATACTCCACCCAAGTACTTGACGCCAGCTTCTTCAAGTTTCTAAATTTCTGCCTATAAAGCTCTGGGGTCAACCCATACCTGGCTATCAAGGCTTCCGTCATGGGGGCATAGGACATCTGATCCTCAGTGGGCAAAGCTAGTAAGGTTTCCCTCCCTTCACCTATGAAGCGGCCCCATAACCCCGCTCCCCGATCTCTCTCAGGGAACCGGTGGGACTTCATCGCTATCTCATAGGCCTTAAACCACTGCCCAATGTTCTCATGCTTCATGAAATCTTTGATCACATCTTTGGGAATGTATACTTTTCCTTCCCCAGGCACTAATGGTGTGCTGCCACCAGAGGGAGTGATCTCTAGGCTTTTCGCTTTCAGCTCCAGCTCCCTCAACACTCTCTCATGCTCTAAAAGCATCTTCTTTTCCTCCATGGCCAGTTTCTTGTTCTCCAACTCCAACCTCTTATTCTCTAAGTCACCCTGGCTCCCCAGCTTGAGTTTAGCAAGCTCCATTTCATGCACTCTGCTTTTCTCCCTGTCCTCCAACTCTTCTGGAGACAGACCCCTTGAAGATACACTGCTGCCTTGCCTGGGAGGCACTCCCCCTCCAGTTAAGCCCACTAGCCCACCCTGCTGCCCTTCTAAATTCTCCCCCTCCACCATAGGCTCCTCGGTCTGCCCACTGGCATTCCTTGCTTCCAACCAGGCCCTCAGCGCCTTTTGGAACTCCTCCTTGCTGGTGAGGCCTCTCACAGAGATTTAATTGTTTTTCCAGATGGCCTTAAGTTGTGGCACAGTGTAGGTATCAACCCTCTCCTCTTCAAATTCAATATCCACAGATGCAATGGATTCTGGTTTACTAATGGTGAAAATTGGCAGTTCTCAAGATGCAAAAAATTCCAAGGAAAAACTTTACCAAAATGTATGTGGTTGTGTAATGGTCTGCACTCACTAGTAGTGTACACCAATCACTGTATGTAAATCACAAATGCAAGTCCAGGATCCTCACCGCTGACCACCAATGTTAGAAATGGGGGTCTCTAGTTGACAGAAGTAGGTACCTTTGTCCAAATAGGGACCCTTGCTTCTAGTCAGGGTATGGGGAATACACTCCTAAAATAACCCCTGCTCACCCCCTTGGTAGCTTAGCACAAGCAGACAGGCTTATCTCAGAGGCAGTGTGTAAAGCATTTGTGAACACATACAGTAATACAGTGAAAACACTACAAATGGACACCACACCAGTTTAGAAAAATAAGTAATCTTTATCCAAACCAAAACAAGACCAAACGACAAAAATCAACAATACAGTATCAAAAAATATCCTTAAAAATAGGTTATTGACTTAAATCATGCTTCTAGCAGCAACAAGTAACTCCACCTGGAGTGATTACGACGTTGTGACAGATGAAAATCCCAAAGTACGGCACCGACCGTGAGGTGCGCGGCATCGGGCCCGGAGTCAAGCAGAACCACAAAGAACAGTACCTGAAATTGATGAAAGCAAAGATGGTGCACGGCGTCGGGGAGGTGATGCTTCGTTGGCGCCTTCGGCGTCGGTTCCTTACGACCCCAGGGGAGGTGATGCCTCTGTTCCTTACTGCAGCGCAGGGGAGGTGAGACGTCAGTTCCTTACTGTGTCGGGGAGGTGACATCACGAATGGCGGCGAGGCGGCAGTTCCTTACGACGGTGCGATGTCGATGGTTTCGGGAGTCACCCACGTCGAGGATCGGCTCCGCGTTGGTGAAGCACCTGGCGTCGATGAAGTCGGGGCTGCGGTGCGAGTCGGGACGGTGCGTTGTGGACGTCATGAGTGGTGTCCTCGGCTCCGGTGCAGGTAGCGGCCTCGATGACGGCTTCGGAGTCGAAGCGGCACGGCGTCAGCAGGCATCGGGCCTATGGTGCAAGTTGGGGTGGTGCGTCGTGCTCTTCACGAGCGGTGACAATGGCTTCGATGCAGGTTACGGTGTTGCTCGCCGGCATCGGTGTTGCAATTTCCTTCTGTAGCAGTTGAAACAACAGTTCCAGATGCAGAGAGACAGAAGGGATGAAGTCTTTGTGTTCCTGAGACTTCAGAACAGGAGGCAAGCTCAGTTTCAAGCCCTTGGAGATCTTCTTCTTCAAGCAGGTGGCAAAGCAAACAGCAAAGTCCTTTTCTCCTTTCCTTGGCAGCAAGTAGCCACTGCAGGCCATCCCCAAACAGCAAACAGCACAGGGGCAGTATTCCTCCTCAGCTTATCCGGCTCTTCTCCTTGGCAAAGGTTCCTCTTGATTCCCCAGAAGTGATCTAAAAGTCTGGGGTCTGGGCCCCTCTTTTTATACACCAAAATCCTTTGTTCTCTGAAGGCAGAGAGTGTCTGTATCCAGCCAAAACCAGTTCTGTCCTCACTGGGGCATCTTCCTGGCAGGAGGTGGAGACAGCATTGTTGAAGGCAGACCAGGCCCATTCAGGTGAAAAGGAAATCTCCTCCCCCTACTCTAAATGCAGCCCAGGTCTTTTCAGCCCAGCTCTGACTCATCAGAATTCTGGAGCCACTGCCCTTCTCCAGCTCCTGTCATCCAAAAGCTAGACATGCAATACACAAACCTAGCAGAGGCACACTGAATTGTTAGGCAAGAAAATACCTACTTTCTAAAAGTGGTAATTTCAAACACAGAATGTAAAAATCACCCTCACTAACAGATGTATTTTAACATTCTGAGTTCAGGCATATTAAACTCTACTTTTCGATCTTGTTCCTAGGGTCAGTTATATTTATAAGATGTTATAAACAAACTACCCATTCTGGCCTGTGGGAACAGATAGCCTTGCAATAGTGAAAAACGAAATTGGCAGTATTTCACTATCAGGACATGCCACACACATCAGGGCATGTCCTACCTTTCACATACAATGCACCCTGCCCACAGGGGTACCTTGAGCCTACCTTAGGGGTGACTAACATGTAGAAAAGGGAAGGTTTAGGGACTGGCAAGTGTGTACACTTGCCAAGTCGAGATGGCAGTTCCAGACTGCACACAGGCTCTGCAATGGCAGGCCTGAGTCACATTTTACAAGCTGCCTCTGTGGGTGGCACAATCAGTGCTGCAAGCCCACCAGCAGCATTTGATTTACAGGCCCTGGGCACACATAGTGCACTGTACTAGGGTCTGACAAGTAAACCAAATAAGCCAATCATGGAATCTCTAATCCATAACAATACTTTACAAAGGGAGCACTTGCACTTTGGCACTGAACACCAGTGGCAAAGTGCCCAAAGCATCTAGACCAGCAAAAATGGAGTCCAACACACAGAAAAAGACAGGAGGTAAAGGCAAAAAAATGGAAGGGAGACCCACACCAATCGTGCCAGGTCGAACAAACTGTATGTCTCTCCATTCACTTTGCCTTATGTGTCGGCTTTCTCATCGCAGGTACTCACCAACAAAAAACAGCTGTTACATAGCAACCCAAGATGGTAAGTATAAATCACCAGCCACATTCACTCTTCTGGTTATCATGCATGCTGTTTTCTGAAATATCATGTCTGATTTCTGGGTTTACACGTGCTTACTGTATCACTGTTTCCCATCTCTCAAGATGTCTTGAATTTCATTACAAGACCGGAGGCTACCATTATGCATTATTCCTTTAATGCTACTCCACGCAGCACTTAAAAGTATTATACATTACAAAGAAAATATTCCAGAATTGAATAATCAGCACACATAATAAGTTCATGGAGTGAGTTTTCTGCATCTTTTAAATGCTGCTCGTCGCAGATGAGTAGCCTCCATTTGTTGTTGCTCTGTTTACTGTTTCTTCATGGATAATGTTTTCCTGTTGAGAGCTTAAGCATTTGGGCTAGTATGACTTGAGTATTTGGACTAATATGACTTTTTGCTAAGCGCTGCGTAGCCTTTCTTTAATTTCCTTTTTTGATTTAATTTGTCATTACTGTTTCCAATTTATGGAAACACATTGTTTTCTTTTGTTTACTGTGTCCTTCAGGGTCTTTTGTGGCAGTGATTGTGGACGCTCTTCACATGCCAATGAAATTAATGGGGCAAACCCGCTTCACTGTATGAAACGCAGCCTACCTGCTCTCGCTGTGGTGCAATGCCCTCGATCGGCAGGCCTGACTCGCATGGTCTGACTGCCCCTTTTCCCACTCCGGGGACTGAAGTTGCGAGCCACAGAGACGGGGACTGTCCGAGCGGCAACCGTCTTGCTGGGCTTTCAGCTGCAGCAGGCCGCTATCCACGGTAGGCCGCATTGATGTGGCGAAATGTGAGAAATGCGCACGGCAAAGACCTCGGCACGTTGCGTGGAGCCATTTTGACTTGGGAGTTGAACAGTAAGCTCACATGACGTCTATGTTGCTGGTAGGGTCACTGTAACATGTCAGCTGATAAATAGTTGATGGTTACAGTGCCCCCTCTATAGCGATTAGCTGACAGTTGATCGGTGCGCTTGGTACTTCAAGAAGGATTTTTATCTGCCTTTGTTTTAGTGGCAATTTATCCCTACCACCTTCTAATCTGCCCTTTTCACTCGACAAAATATATATAGTTTTTTAATTGCAATCTGCCTCATTAATTACCACAGACTGCCCCTGGGATTGTTTTTAGCTATCTGGGTTAGTCATATATCTATACAAATCCCATCATGTCTGATCAGGGAGAGACCCTTGAGACCCAGCTGGGGAATTTTAATGAGGACATGATTAAAAGAGTAATTCAGAGCATAATGAGATTATGCTTGAGAGAGATCCTTGATCAAGTCATGGCATTAAGAGGTGATCAAAGAGACGAGGAAAGAGAGATATTTTCAGGTGAACACTTGTCTCAGGTTGGCAGAGGAGGTAAGAGGAAAGGAAAGAGTAAACCGATCCAAAAAGGGGCAACGCCTTCTAAAAAATGGGAGGTCTAAGCACCTCACAGAGTTTGTAAGGTCTAAGCACCTCACAAAAATCAGGAGGTCTAAGCACCTCAGAGAGTCTGGGTGTGTTGCACGACACAAAAATGAAGAGTGCTCATTGCGGCACAGGGGATTAAAATGCCACAGACCGTATTCGCATTTCTGAGCTTGGGGATGAAGAGCCCCTTAATGAGAGCCCCATTGATGATTATGTTCTGGGGTTAGAGCAAGATGATCTTGATGAAGACGACCTCTATAGGGAGTTGGACTCTCCCTCTACTTCCAAAACTACAATTAAGTACCCATTAGGAGGGGAAATGTTCTCCCCAGATAGTACCAGGCACCCATGCAGTGCTGAATGGTGACTGCAAGACCATGTAGCTAAATTTATAAAACGATGGATACGGAATCTACTTGACAAAGGGGCATGGAATGTTTTGAGGGCTGAGTGTTCAAGGCCAGTAATTCAGGACAAGGTTACCCCTAGTCTTGATCCAGAGTTAATAGCTTTTTTTTTTAACTGGGTTAAGACCCTAGAAAAGGTCTGGAGAGCTCCCTAAAATCATGCCAGTATGGCCTGCTCAATGTGGTCAGGCCACTGGCAAGAAATATAGATATGGTGGAGGCGGCTCACACCAATGAACTCCCCCTGGACATTGACCTCTTCTGGGGTTGGAGTCAAAGAGCCATGGTATTCTTAGGGAACGCTAACTCTGCGCTAAATACAGAAAGGTGCAATGTCATTATGATGAAAATAAGCCTTAAGCTTGGTGACCTGGCGGAGAAAGAACCATCTGAGAACCCAAAAGGTCTTCTATTTAGGGAACACATCAACAATAAAAGATCCCTTTTGTGAGACACACCCGTATTAATCTATCTCTATACTCATTTTGTTATGGAAAAGCACTCATCCTTCAATCATCCACACCACCATCTACACACGAAGTCCTGTATGATGCTAAAATGTCTACTTTTATTACCAAAATTAGATCCTCAATTCATAAAAGTATACTTGGTACAATGATCCAAAAGAATCCAAAATCTCATTAAGGAAAATATTTTAAAACATTATTCGTAGTCAGTATATCATCACAAAACATTGAAAACACAGCCCTCTCTGATTGTGTCAAAACAAAATTGGTCTTCTCAATATTAGTGTGAGAAGCTGGCCTGGTATATGATGTCCACTAATGTAAGTGGGCACCGTGCACCAGTCCAGACAACCATTATGGTGATTTAAGAGGTCTCAGACAACCTTAGAAAGATATCCAAGTGGTAGCTGTGGAGAGCAGCCTTCAGGCTTAGTCTTGAAGGAGTGTAAAGCAGCTTGTTTTACCAGAGTATAATCTTATAGTATATATTAAATGAAGAGGAACCACACACAGTATGTATAAAAATATGTATTTATTATAGAACACTCTCTAGTATGTTACAGTATCTCCTACACTGAGATAGACACGAAGCACACAATATTGAAGCAAAGAAATCACAGTAACTAGCACTAATACACAGTGGACCCCAGAGGGGGCCCAAACCATATACTAAGAAAGTGGGATAAGAACCACAACTCGAGTCAGGACAATGTCCAGAGGACATAGAATTGCTGGGGACCCACAGAACCACCCAATGTAAGTAGATAGGGACCCCATGGAGAGCGTGTGCAGTGTGTGAACACGACCGCGTGCTCCGTACAAGTCTATGTGCAAGTTGCAGTTGGATTTTTAAAGATTAGGGACCCTTCCCAGTGGACCCTGAAGAAACCCTGTGGAAGACAGAAGGTTGGAGAGCCATCCCACCCGTGAATACCGTGGTACCCAAGTTACCTATCCCAGGTAAGCCGGGTGCATAGGTGTGAAGTGGCGTTGGAAACCGCGGTCAAACCCAATGGAGGACTTCAGGAAAGTGCGGCTGCTGGAAGAGGAGAAAGTGTCCAGAGGAATCCAAATATGGATTCGTGAAGAGGAGTACCTGAAAGCAGAGGGGACAGTGTCTATGTCACTCTGGAATGACCAGGAGACTTGGAAGATGAATGTCCTCCGATGTCGGGTGCTTCAGGAAGGATGACGGTGACCTTGACTCTGCAGCTGCGAGGACCAGGCAATGCTGAGGAGGACCAGGACCCTGGTACGAGCTGTCCCATGAAGGATGTCGGGTGCTGAGGGGTCGTTGTCCGGCGGGAGCACCAACCAGCCTTGGCAAATGCAACCAATGCAGGAAATCAAGAAGGTGCACGGTGGGGACCAGCATGGTCCAGGAGACTCACCACAAGCAGGAGAGTCAGGGTAGGCCCCGAGCAATCAGGGGAGCCAAAGAAAAACAAAGATGACCCTCAATTGGACCCACAGGCCGGAGGCACAGGGATCGTGAGAGGACCTCGAGCAGCTCACCAAAAGGAGCAGGCTACGGTGCCCACGAGGTGGTGTGGCTGAAGCTCTTAGTGGAAGAAGTTGCCGGAGGTTGGGGCTACTTGGAGCCCAATGCACTTGTCGCAGAGTTGCCAACAAGCATATGCACTTGCAAAGGTAGGCAGTGCACAGGGGTTTGGTTAATGCAGCCCCCACGAGGGATTCTGACCTCAGACTTGGTGAGAGGGCAGCTCGGGCCTCGGGAAACATAGAGAACCACCACTTGTGTTGTTGAACCCTTCGGAGTCTGCAGGAGCTCGGGATCAGCAGATCAGTCAGAAGTGTTGCGGTGCCTACGAATGTAGGGGAGTGACTCCTTCACTCCAAGGGAGATTATCTTCAAGTGTCTTGGATGCTCCACAGGTCCTGCACGGATCCTGTATGGTGCACAGACAATGCAGCAGACTGAAAGGGAGATAAAGTCAGGCCCAAGCGAAGTCCAGACTGCCCAGAAGGGTAGAAGTGCAGTGGTTTCAGTTCTGAATCTTGTCCAAGATGAATTTAGGGACCTACACCCAGGTAAGCACTTAAGTACCCTAAGGAGAGGGTTGGGAAGATTCAGGGGACCCTCCCAGGGGAGGGTCTGGACAGAGGGGAGGTTACTCCCATGTCCTTTGTCCAGTTTAGTGCCAGAGCGGGAGCCAACGGCTCCCAGGACTGGTTTGAACTGGACTATGCACAGGGACACCAAATGTGCCCCTCATGCAGACTTTCAGGCGCTGGCAAGCGCACCCACCCAGCCCAAATACATTAAATCCTGTCTGGGAGGTGGCCACACCTCCTTGTGACAGGATGCCTATTGTTCTGCCTTCCCCTACTTGAGCTTGGCTCAGCAGCAGGAGGGCAGAAATGTGTCTCTGGTCGGCAGCAACAATTTTGTGCTGTCCAGGACTAGAAGGCTGGTATTGTGAACACCGAGAGCCTAACAGTGGGCTCTTCCAGTGCTTGGAATCATACCTCCCACACTGTTTACGGTGTGGGGGTATGATTCCAACATGTTTGGTACCAACCATGATAGGATTCGTTGCAGCCGTTTTCGAGATGATCATCGTGCGGTCACACGATGCCCCTCTACATAGTATATGCCTGCTTCACTGACAACCCGGGAGAATGGACTCCATAGGCTGCAGGGATGTCCTGCTCATGCAGGTGCACCCTCTCACTTAGAACCAAGCACCCTGCCCTCAGGGTTGTAAAGGCCTGCTAGAGGGGTGACTCATAGGTTTTAAGTGCAGTGACCCTTAGATATAGTAAACCTATATCTTTCGTAAGTGGTGCAATTTACACAGGCTGCAATGGCAGGCCTGTAGTTCCATTTTGAATGGTCTCTCATGGGTGGCATAATATATGCTGCAGTCCATGGGAGGCCTCTGGGGTACCTATGCCCTGGGTACATGGGTACCATATACTAGGGACTGACAAGGGTGCCCCAGTATCCAATCTGGGGTGTACCTAATTACATAACACAATAGTTTAAGGAGAAAGCAGATAGACTGGGGTCCTGATTAGCAGGATCCCAGTCAGACTAGTCCAAAACAGCATCACATCAGCAAAAAGTGGGGGTAACCATAAGAAGCAGATCCCACTTTCCTACAATTAGTATACTAAACAAAAACTTTTTCATCATTGACACAGGGAGAAAACATTGCAATGCTAGTTGTCCCCAAGTAATACAAGGCAGGTAAAAACACAATTTATTAATGCAGACAATAATAAGTCACAACAAATATCAAAATATATATCACACAAAATTGTCGACGCGGCATTTTGGTGGTATGTAGTCAGTTCATCCCACCTTCTCCAGGACAAAGCGATAAAATCAATAAAATTATCTAAAAAAAAAACCAGGTTTCAAAATATGGACCATAAAATGCAGTCACAGTTACATCAACAGGCTCAGTGTATAACATTTACCATTGTCACATTCTCTCTCTATTCATTAATCCTCCCGAATTATCTCTTTTTAGTACATATTTTGCTATAAACCCTATTATTATAGGTTTTTTAATCAATCATCCGTATTTTTCCCCTCAGACGTTCTTATAAAAACTGCAGTTAATTCTCTATATTAATTAACGCTTCATATCTCCTTTTTTTGTTTTTTGGCACAGAACATATATATTGCAAAATTGTAATTTGCGTACCAGGTCACAGTGGACCTTTTCCTTTTTTTCCCTTTTTTTAATCAGTTCACATCACTTATATCTGTGTATGGAGACAGATTATATGATTAAACCTATCTACAACAATATCATTTCTTATTTAAACCAAATTACGTTAAAATGGTGATCACTTTGATTAATGATGAATTTAAATAGTCACCCTTGCATTCTGGGTGGTGAATCACTCAATGATCTCAATTTCTTAACATCAAGCGAGTCTCTGTGTATAAATGAGACATCCACGTATTATTATATTGTTATTTATCTCTAGATGCTTTCAATCTTTATCGCCTCACTCATTCATTTATCTTTAACTTTCTCTTATAATCTTCACAGAAGACCAAAAACGTTAATTATTCGATAGTCTTCTCCACAATGATAGGCCTTTTGCCAGTTTTTTGTCAATCTTTTTCCTTCCTTTTGCGGGGGCTTTAATTCCTTTTAGGCTTGTGCTCTGGAGGCATGAAACATACATATATGCCTCAATTTTATTCATATATAATCCGAAGGTACAAGGGCATTAGAGTACTTATGCATTATAATTTTTTTACTCTTCATATGTCGACAATTGTCCAGTGGAGTTATCCCCAGGTTGATTAAAATTTTCTCTTCTTAAAAAGATTTTTTTGATTTTTGTTTCTCATACTCTATATAAATCTTGGCATTATTATCCTGTTGTTGGAATAAAAGCACTTTGCTCCTCTAATATATTAATTAATTTAATAAAACTACATCATCCAGTGGTTTTCAAAATACCCAACTTGGATTAGGACAAGTCAGCATACTTACTAGCCAGACTACATTTGACAATGTTAAATTTAATCTACTCCCCCATTTATCGACTAACAGTATCGGGTACATGTGTTTCTTAAAGAGTATGGTTTTCCTATTATGCCCCCTTATTCTTACCTTCCGGTTCCCTCGATCCTGTCACAACAATGCGATCTTCATCAGTCAAATGGACTCGATCGGTTAGTCCATCCTTTATATAGCGCACATTGCCCCACGCATATGTATCCATTCAATGTCGAGGCTTGGCCGACATATTGGAATCAGGCTGAACGTGCATCTTAAGTTCTTAACGTTCATTGCATTCCAAAGTCGTCTTCTATTTTTACTATTTCACAGTGTCCAAACCTAGCGGACATTTTGAAGTCATGCTCAATTTTAATCTTTTCATTAGTTCCATTTCTACTTTGAATATTCTGCAACGTTTCACGAGTCCTCAATAAAAACAAACAATACTTTACAGCGCATGCGTGATTTGAATTTATTTTGCCTGGCGGCCATATTAGAAACAGACAGGTATTCTATTCACGTTGTGATACAATTTTTCTCTATATAGATACATTCCTCATCTAAAAATAGAAATAAAAATGAAAATGAAAATAAAGGACACTTGTTACAATTCACCCCAAGTTGTTTTTCTATTAATATCGTTATTTGGATGAAAATAAACTCTAAATATTACTTTGACTACAGGAATCTCAGATATTCTCTTAATAATTTCATCTGCCCATATATCACTCCTACAGTTACCGATATTTTTGTGCAAAAATTCCTCATGAGGCCCACTCTTACTGCTAGTTCGCACTAGGTATCACCAAGTTTTTATTTTTAATTTTTAATATCAACTGCCTGTTTTGACACTGCTTATGAGAATCTTGTCCCCTATCTGCCTGTGAAAAACACCATACTGCCCTTTACTGGTTATTTTTCATTTGCCCCTAATTTTATTATCATTTTAGATAATTTTATGGATTTCATCACTTTGTCCTGCAGAAGGTGGAGTAAACCGACTACATACCACTGAAACGCCACGTCAACATTTTTGTATGATATATATTTTGATTTTTGTTAGGACTTATTATTGTCTGCAATGATAAATTGTGTTTTTATCTGCCTTGTATTACTAGGGGACAGCTAGCATTGCAATGTTTTCTCCTTGTGTCAATGATGAAAACGTTTTTGTTTAGTATACAAATATTGAGAAGACCAATTTTGTTTTGACACAATTAGAGAGGGCTGTGTTTTTAATGTATTGTGATGATATATTGACTATGACTAATGTTTTAAAATATTTTTCTTAATGAGATTTTGGATTCTTTTGGATCATTGTGCCAAGTATACTTCTATGAATTGAGGATCTATTTTTGGTAATAAAAGGAGGCATTTTTGCATCATACAGGACTCAGTGTGTAGATAGTGGTGTGAATGGTTGATGGATGAGTTTTTTTCCCATAACAAGAGGAGTATAGCGATGGATTAATACAGGTGTGTCTCACAAAAGGGATCTTTTACTGGTGATGTATCTTGAACCCTGTCCCTTTTTGTTAGAAGGGTATGTCTCTCATAATTGTTGACTTCTATTTAGGGAAGACATGATTAAAACAATAAGCAAATATGTGACTACATTCACAGCTCTTGATAAGGCGCAGAGTAATATGCGCAGAGTGTTTAACCCAAGGGTTTTTGGAACGGGCCGGCAGAAGGGGACTTTCTGCCGGCCATGGCCCTCAGAGGTCTCACTTTAACTTCAGACAACCAAGAGGTTTCTGGAGAGGTTACCAAGCTGGGAGCTTTCAGACCAGATCCTTTTACCCACAGAGAGGTCGCACTCACGTGGGAGAGGAAATAGTTAAAGAGGACAGGGCTTGTCTGGATACCACGGTGAGTACTACAATTTTACCTTCTTTTTTCAGGAAAGGTAGGTGGTCGCTTCAGACTATTTCCCACATCTGGGAGACTATAACACAGGATCCTGGGTCTTGGAAGCCGTCCATGGGTTCAAGATAGATTTCTGCAAAGAGCCCTTTCAGGGAGTGGCCCCAAGAGAGTTAACCTTACCGCTGCACAACAGTGGGTTTTAGAAGAGGAGGTGAAAACCTTGTTGCAGAAGGGAGCGAGCCTTCAGGTACCCTTGGAGTGCAAGGTTTTCATGAGTTCCTTGTTCTTGCTGGAAAAAAAGGACAAAGGGTGGAGACCAGCAATAATTTTGAGAGACCTAAAGAGGTTCCTAACGTACAGACATTTCAAGATGGAAGGTATCAATCTTCTAAGGGATAGGCTGTTGAGCAAAGATTGGCTAGTGAAATTAGACCTGAAAGATGCCTATTTCAAAATTCCAATGGGCAGGGAATCCCAAGCTTACCTTCAGTTCATCTGGCAGGGCCATCACTATCCGTTCAGCGCACTACCCTATGGCCTCTCCTCAGCACCGTGGTGTTTTACCAAGGTAATGAGATCTGTAGCCTTCTACCTCAGAGAGAGAGGAGTTCAGATGATTGTTTATTTGGATGTTATACTCATTATGTACCAATGCAGAATGCAGACTTTGCGGGACTTGTCTGTGGTCATGTCACTTTTGGAAGATTTGGAATTCATTGACAACAGGGAGAAATCTGTCTTAATTCCTTCCAGGTCCCTAGAATTATTGGGTTTCACTATAGATACAGTGAAAGTAATGCTGCTTTTACCTCTGAAGAACATTGTCAAGATCCCGAAAGAGATAAGGTTTGTCCTCAGACAAGGAGTATTAAACATTGCGGGAATTGGTCGGACTACTAGGTCTTTTTTCTTCATCTGTCTGGGCAATTTTCCTTGGCCATTTGCATTATCCGGCCTTGCAGAGGATAAAAGCCAAGGCCCTTCGGGAAGGACTATGGTATGGAGACAAAGTTTGCCTTGACGAGGAAGTCAGATCAGAATTGTCTTGGTGGTTGGAGAATCTAGATGCCTAGAATGGCAGGGTGATATTTGGATGTTCCCAGACTTTATCCTCAAGTCGGATGCCAGGTTGACAGGCTGGGGTGCACGCCTGGGTGTTGAAGATACCGGTGGCTTGTGGTCACACATGGAGAGCGTACATCACATACATTTTCTAGAGTTGACAACAGGTCTTTATGCCCTTATGAGTTCAGGCATTGTTTGCAAGGCAGAGCTGTTTTCTTTCAGATGGACAACGCTTCTGCAGTAGTGTATATACATTGATTAGGCGGTACGAGATCCACATACCTATCAGACTTAGCAAAGAAGTTTTTGCTTTTTTGCTTAGAACACAAGATCAACCTCAGAGCAGAATATTTACCTGGGAAGGTGAATGTTTCTGCATACTGGAATTCAGGATTGTTGCCGGATTTCAGTGACTGGAAACTGAACAGTTATTATTTTAGCAGACTAGCCCAGTTTTGGGGACCCCTAGAATTGGATCTTTTTGCAAGCAGGCTGGCATTTCAGCTGGAAGTTTATTACAGCTGGATGCCAGACACTGATGCTCTAAAGGTGAATGCTTTCCTTCAAACTTGGAAGGGAATGAATGCATATGCATTTCCCCCTTCTCAATGATTCCACGAGTTCTCCAGAATGTAAGACAAGAGAGATGCTTAATTGTCCTGATAACTCCATTTTGGACCTCTCAAGCATGGTTCACAATGACTTTGGAGCTTGCTTGCGACGTTCCCTTTTCCTTCCGGCTCTACCAGGTCTTCTGCAAAATGCAGCCGGGGAAGAACATCCTTTGGTGGTGATGGGGACTTTGAACCTTCTTGCCTGGAAAGTATTAGGAGATCTAGAGAAATGTAAGCCCTTTCCACAACAGCAGATGAGCTCTTAAAGGAGTCGTGGGCTCCGGGTACCCATAGTAGATACAGTGGAATCTGGAAGTCATGGGTTCATTGGTGCTTGGAAAGGGATCTGGATCCTGTGGAGGCTCCAATAGTTCAGTTGGTCAATTTCCTTGTGAAACAGTTTGATAGAGGACTTAGCTATAGTACGATAAACTGTTATAGGTCGGCAATCTCTGCAGGGCATTGTGGTATAGATTTACAGAAATGGCAAGCTCATTCTATGAGAGGTGCAATGGCTAACCAATGTTTTTTTAGGGGTAGCAGATTAGAGGATATTATGAAGGGGGCAGATTGGTCCAATTCCTCCACCTTTGCACTGCATTATTGCAAGCCAATTGAACATATGTCTGAGGTAATGTTGAGGGACTACCAACATGCATAATGGTAGCCTCCGATCTTGTAATGAAATAGCGATTAAAAAATTAAATATAATTAATAAAATCGTAGCAAAAGTATTCCTTGTACTGGAAAATGTTATTGAAATATTTGATAGAGATTACAATTTTCTGTATCTCGATTACATTGTAATGTGTTTTGTGAGCTTGTGAAACTCACATGAACATTGTTTCTGATTAACATTACTTTTGCTGGAACTCTAACATTTTCCTTTTTATTCTAGAAAATACCCAGTGATTTGGTACATTTACGGAGAGATCCTTATCAATCGTTTTCAAGTTCAAGAGGATTTGTTTTCTTCATTCAAGGGATTCGTTCCTTCTTTCAGGTTGATGGAAGTTCTATTTGGCATTTAAAAGAGGCAGAATACTCACTGCATGAACTTATGTGTGCTGACTATTCTATTTTAGAATGTTTTCTTTGTGATGTATAATGCTTTCAAGTGCTTCGTGGAGTAGCATTAAAGGAATAACCTTATCCTCAGTGTCTTTAATGAACTTCAGATTCTCTTGTCATTAAATTTTGAGAATCGCTATTCTTCACAATTTTCGTCTCCACTCCTTCTTGAGAGTGTTTGTATCATGCATTCACCTTTGATTGAAAATACATTTCCTAATCTTAATCATGAGCCTCCCTTACCCTTCAGGCTTTCAACATGATGCTACGTTTATCGAGAACTCTTGTGCAAAGAAATGTCTGCCTTTTCTATTCTTATTCTTTCCTTTCGACAGGGTGTTAGAGGTAAGACAAAAAAAAGACAGAGCCTCGGCTGGAGAGAGAGATGTATTTGCAAATGGTGCAGGGGGAAGATAAGAAGGAGCATGAACGAAATAATGAAAAAAGTTTGTGGTGGTGGGAGCAAGTATGCAAGAACAACATCAAAAAGAGGGAGGGCAATGGGGGAGAGAGACGAGACAAAAAAAAAGACAAGAAGGGAAAAGAGGAGATGAAAAGGAAGAAAGCTGAAGAAGAGCAAAGAGAAGAAGGCAGTGTAGGTGAAGAAAAGGATGATGGTTATTATGAAGATAGGTAATACAGGAGAAAGGAAATAAGTTAAGGAGTGGGGAAATGAGAATGGGAGCTGGGAAGTCTTTAGAGAAGAGATGTGAGATATAAAGAAAATGAGAGGCAACTAGCAGGCATAGTGAGAGATGGATGAAGGGACTACAAAGCTATACAAGGAAAGATGTAGGGATAGGGACAACAGATAGTGCAGGAAAGAAAAGGAGAAAAGATAGAAAAACAAATAATGGAAAGATGGGAGGAGAAAGAGAGGGAAGAAGAGATATGCAAGAGAAAGAAAGTTAGTGGAGAGGTTAATTGTTGAGAGGGAAACAGAGGCCAGAAATCAGGAGGGCAGATAGAGAAAGAGAGAAAAGGCAAGTATAGAGGTGAGAGAAAGAGAATTAAATAAAAGATGGAAAAGATTAAGGGAGAGATGGTGAAGTGAGGTGAATGAAAAGGTGAGGGTAGACTATAGGAAGTAAAAGATAAAGGAGACATGAAACATGAGATGAGGTGGAAAGTGAATGGACATAGACAACCCTAAAGGCGAGAGGGAGGGGAATGTGAAAGAGAGAGAGAGAGAGGAGGGAAGGTATTTTAAAGTATCAGGAGAGAGAAATGTAGGAAGTGTAGAAAGTTGACATAAGTGCAAGTAGACAGGATGAAGGAGGAGCTAGGGAGAGAGTAAAGTGGGAAAGAAAAAGAGCATAAAGGGGAGCAAGGAGAAGAGAAATGGAGGAATAAAAGATGAGGACAAGTAAGAGTACAATAGAGAGATGCAGCGTGGAAAGGAATAGGAGTAGAGGTTGACAACGTTAAAGAGAAGAAAGAGATAAAGAGGGAGTGGATGGAGCTATGTAGAAGAGAATAAAGTCAAGTGAGGAACTCAGAACCCTGTGGTCAGGGACATAGCTATCATTTGTGCAGAAGGTACAATGGCAGTAGCGCCCAGAGGTCCAAGGGGTCCATCCAATGGGCCCCAATTATTGAATCGCGAGGGGAATGTGAGGGTCCATTTCCCTTCCTTGTATAAGGGGCCGTTGCGCTATGCCACTGGGATGAGCTAAAGGTTGATCACTGTGTAGGAGACTGAAACCCTCAAATTCATAACTTTGAGGGCCTTATCAAACCTATAAGTGGAGTTTTGTGCCTACATGCCTACTCGTGTGTGCGGAGTTCTCCATCCCAACTGTGGAGACCCCCACATAAAAGTATAGGTTTTAATAGTACACGTGGGAGGGACACAGAGGAGTGGATTAAAGAAGAGGCAGATTTAAGAGGGGTTTCTGCACACATAAGTATAGGGAGTGCGGAGTCATAAAAACTCTGCGCGTAGTTTGTGAATTGCATTTTGTAGTACTACAAAACATACTGCAAAGTGCAGTTTGAGAATCAGGCCCGGAGTTTGGGAATACCAAAGGTAGTAAACTTACTACAAAGTGCAAATTTATCAAAAAGAGTAAGTTATCTTTGATAAATACGCCCCCCCCCCATTTTTATTGATTTCTTAAGTGGTTGTATTTCACCACATAGTAAAATAGCTCCCAAGTCTAAAAACTAATAAAGAAAGTCACATGTGTAATGCACAGTTCCTGAATACCCCTTCCTGACGATTGCATGCTCTGTGCACAATACACAGGAGTAAATATACTGGCAGAGGTGTATGCATGAGCATCTTCAACTTACATTAATTTCAATGCATACTTCTGGAAATGTTTGTTAATGCCATGACTAAGGAAACTGTGCATCTCAATTTCCACATTCTTTCTGATCCTTCAAGAATTATAGTTTACTGTTGTCAAGAGATGAACAAGTGATCCCAAGTCTGAGAATAGAACAGCGAACAGTGACATCATTATGCATATGATCTGCCCCTTTCATTGTGCATCTCTTTTGTCACCAGTAATGAACAATGCCAACCATATAATGCCATGTCATTTACATTTTGTTAAAACAAATGAGGGAAATACTTCAGTACAGGGACATACATACTGGAAATAGCGCCTGTAAGAATAGATTTACAGGCATCCAATGCGGAAGATTAGGCACAGTACAGGACACTCTTCGGAGGTAGTTGGATTTAAGGTAGTGATCTTCATATGTGGACGGTCAACTTACTTCTATCTGCCCTAATGGGGGAGGTGGTATGTGAACTGTTACCTATCCTTTGTAATAGGCAGAAAACATGCCAGGGAATTACCAGAAAGACGTTAGAGATTAACAACATAACTTGGCCTGAATTGTTGAGCTGTTTCCTTCTAAATTATACCCCAGTATATAGCCCAGATATGTAAGCCCTGCAGCTAGCAGGACAATATGTAGAAATTAATGATATTTACCTGGTTCCTCAGAAGATTAGAGCAGAACCTACCATAGAGCAGGAAGAAAACGCAATGATGACCATTGAGGTTGATTAAATGACATTATTAAATGTCAAAAGAGGGTATGTGGAAGCCATCCTTTTTCAGCTTTCATTTTGTGACACTTAATATGGAGCTTGCAGAATTTCTGAAGGCCTAATGACCTGCACTAAGCTTGCAGTGACTGCAGCCCTTGAGAAATAAATGAAATCATGAGACTATGAGGGTACTTAAGCTTTGCTTCGGTTGCAGAAATTTTCATAAGTCAATATGTGTTAGACCTGGCATCCTTAGCGTTGTTTCCCCTGACCTTTTGCCTTCCGACCTCCTGGTTTGCTGACTTTATTTTGCTGGCTTTAGGATTCTGAGCACTATACCACTGCTGACCAGTGCTAAAGTGCATATGCTCTCTACTCAAAACATAGTAACAATGGCTTATCCATGATTGGCATATTTAATTTACTTATAAGTCCCTAGTAAAGTGCGTTATATGTGCTCAGGGCCTATAAATTAAATGCTACTGACTTTGCCACCCACTTCAGTAGCCCTTCAAACGTGGCTCAGGCCTGCCTCTGCAGAGCCTGTGTGTGCAGTTTATATTGTCATTTCGACCTTGCAAGTTAACCTCCTTGCCAAGCCCAATTTTTCCATTTTATTAAATATAAGTCAGCCCTAAGGTAGGCCCTATGCTGCCCTGGACAGGGTTCAGTGTATTTTAAAGGTAGGACATGTACTTTTGAGTTTTACATGTCCTGGTAGTGAACAACGTCTAAATTCGTTTTTCACTACTGCTAGGCCTATCTCTCCCATAGGTTAACATTCAAATTGCCTTAAAACATATTTTACGTGTAATTTCCAATTGACAAGAGATAGAAATTTGGAGTCTGGTGTTTCTGAACTCATAATTTGAAATCACAACTTATGGTGAAGTCAGATTTTAAATTGTAAGTCTGAAAATGCCACTTTTAGAAAGTTGAACAGTCATAAGTGAGAATGCACTCCTCCCCTTAATAAGACACATACTTGAAAAACTCAATATTAGGTGCGTGCGGTCAGTGTCAGTGGATCGCCTCAAACCACTGTAATTCGAAAGAATTCAATGAAAGGGGCAATCCTCTCATGCCCCACACTGTCGCACTGCGAAAAGTGGGATCTACTCCCCAATAATGTCAATTTCGTCCAGGTACTCTGCAGTAAATCAATGTAACCAATATGTATTCCATTCCTTGTTGCTCCATATACTTATTTTCTTTTATCACGCCGGAGACAGTCTAATTGCATCTGCAGTCTTTATTTAAACACTTCTTATACCAGCTGCATGTCACTCCAGACTTTTTACAACGGTATGTGCAGATAAATACGATATGAAGTAGGCACATCATTTTAGGTACCCAATGCATTTCGAGCCTCCTTGGGCTCTTCGTCAGGGGTTTCTACAACAAATAGAATAAACAGCTTAACTGACCCAGTCATTGTGAAAAAATGCTTAAATTCAAAATTATAAATTAACCATAACCCACAGCCCCATTGCATACCATACCCCTGCCATTGGGGAGTAGATCCCACTTTTCGCAGTGCGACAGTGTGGGGCATGAGAGGATTGCCCCTTTCATTGAATTCTTTCGAATTACAGTGGTTTGAGGCGATCCACTGACACTGACCGCACGCACCTAATATTGAGTTTTTCAAGTATGTGTCTTATTAAGGGGAGGAGTGCATTCTCACTTATGACTGTTCTGCTTAGAAAATATCGCCTCTATGAGTTTTGCACCCCATCGGATAAAAATAAGGGTTTTGAAATCTGAAAAGGAGTATAAGTATGTATTTGTCACAGCGGAGACAGTGGAAACTTGATGTGGAAATTCATGGAATCAAGAGCGGACATGTATTATGAACAGTTAAAGCTGATTTATGGGGTAGATGTATTAGCAGTTTGTTTTTATGACTTCACACGCAATGTATTTTTAACACATTTATGGATTCCAGTTATGCAATAATGTTCGTTTTTTATAAATTATGTTTATTATTCATTTATAAATCGAGTATGTATGCACGGTTTTAGGTTTAGGCAATTTATGAGGGAGATAAGGATGTTTTGTTTAACAACGTTCGTTGTTTGTTTAGGGAGCACAGACTTGTTGGGGGTGGAGTGCTGGTTGTGTAGTGGAGTGAGAGGTGCACCCTGGTAGATGGAGTTTTCAGTTAGGAGCTTGTTTAAAATCGAGTGCAGTTATAGGGGGAGGCAGGCACGTGTTGGTAGTTAAGATCGAGTATCAGGATTATTCAAAGCACAAGAGTGAAAGCAGCTGTATCTATGAACTAACAGCGAGGAATAGAGAGGAAGCAGCGTGCATATGGAGAGCAGCACGAGGAGGTTAGTTTGGATGAGGTGGTTTGGTTACGAACTAACAGTGAGGGATATGGTTTAAGAACTAAGAGCGAAGGAGGTGGTGCAGGTGGGGGAAGAGGGATCATGAGAGATACAAGTCTTAGGCGAAATGGGAGAACCACGTATTAAGGCATTGGGAGTATGTATTGAATGTAAGAAGGGCTGGAGTAGGGTGTTTTAATTTCACTAGCAGCACAGGAATCGTATTGGATGAGGGCAGGGGTATGGTATGCAATGGGGCTGTGGGTTATGGTTAATTTATAATTTTGAATTTAAGCATTTTTTCACAATGACTGGGTCAGTTAAGCTGTTTATTCTATTTGTTGTAGAAACCCCTGACGAAGAGCCCAAGGAGGCTCGAAATGCATTGGGTACCTAAAATGATGTGCCTACTTCATATCGTATTTATCTGCACATACCGTTGTAAAAAGTCTGGAGTGACATGCAGCTGGTATAAGAAGTGTTTAAATAAAGACTGCAGATGCAATTAGACTGTCTCCGGCGTGATGAAAGAAAATAAGTATATGGAGCAACAAGGAATGGAATACATATTGGTTACATTGATTTACTGCGGAGTACCTGGACGAAATGGACACTATTGGGGAGTAGATCCCACTTTTCGCAGTGCGACAGTGTGGGGCATGAGAGGATTGCCCCTTTCATTGAACTTTTAGAAAGTTGACATTTTCTTACTTTAACCATTCTGAGCCTCTGCCTGTCTCTGAATACTCTCCTGGGGCCCCATTCACAGAACTAACTTAAGACAAAATCCTAAACTTACTACCATTTTGGTATTCACAGAAGGCACTTACTCATTTTGGTATTCACAGAAGGCACTTACTTACTCATTTTGAGTAACTTACTCATTTTGAGTAACTTACTCATTTTGATTAACTTACTCATTTTGGTATTCACAGAAGGCACTTACTCATTGATGAGTAAGTGCCTTCTGTGAATACCAAAAATGAGTAAGTTACTCAAAGCAGTAAGTTACTCAAAATGAGTAGATTATTCATTTTGTATTCACAGAAGGCACTTACTCATCAATGAGTAAGTGCCTTCTGTGAATACCAAAATGAGTAAGTTACTCAAAATGAGTAAGTTACTCAAAATGAGTGAGTTACTCAAAATGAGTAAGTAAGTGCCTTCTTTGAATACCAAAATGAGTAAGTGCCTTCTGTGAATACCAAAATGGTAGTAAGTTTAGGATTTTGTCTTAAGTTAGTTCTGTGAATCGGGCCCCTGGTTTGGGTGGCAGTTGGGCTTTGTGCAATCCCTCTAGACAGTCACACAAAGGGAGCTGGGGTCTGGCATTTGCATCCTGATGGCCCGTCACCAGGCTGATGGGCTTTCCTGAGGTAGATTCGGAGGAAGGAACTGACATTTGCACCTGAATAGCATGCGCCTGTCCCCACGCAAAGAGCTCCATACCCTCCTGTAGTGAGTCTGGAGCCTGGGCAGGAAAAGCAGGGAACATGTGATCTTTTAAGGCCTCTTTGAAATCTCCCTCACTTCAAAGGCACTACTGAGTATAAGCACCAGACCACTGACACCACCAAATCAGAAATTTGCTGGAACCAAGGACATTCTGCCTGGAAGAACAGCTGTTGTGCTGCAGGAGAGACTGCCACTTTGCTAGCTGTATTGTTGTGTTGGCCTGCTGCCTGCTGCCTGCTGCCTGCTGATTGCTGTGCAGTAGGAGGGACTGCCACTTTGTGACATGCTCTGCCGGTCGGAACCACGTCGGAATGACTGGCCGGTTCACGCTTGCACTTGTCTTTGTCAGCAAAGTTTTTTGCTTTTATACTGCTTCATACACACTGATTCATCGAAGAGTCTTTTCCACTCATGTCACTTTTCAGAACCGGCTACTTAATGACACATCCTTCACACACCTATTGCCTTTCGGGCAAAGATTTGAAACAATATTTTGCCTAGAACTCAACTGAATGAGAGTGGGCAAAGGGCATAACTGAATTCTATTTAAATGGATTCCATTAATGCCAAACACATTATAAGATCGTCCCTGTAGTAACAAAGATGTCAGGATCAGCAAATCAGCACAGCTTTGTTACTGCGAGGACCAGAATGGTGAGCAAAGCAGCAAGGTGAAGACTAGACTACAAAGTAACGACAGAAGCAATAACTTCCTTTTTTTTATAGTTTACGAACCGAAATACTTTCTTAATTCTCACGTCATTGAAGCATGCATCACTAGATGACAAGTGGACGCTGTCGTCATTCTATGGTTACGATTTCTGCAATCCAAGTCATGGGTAAGCATTCAGTGGAAGTCAACAACTAGTCAGTAGTTTCTCTCAGGGTATTTTGATACTGTATACTTAACATACGTTTACTATATGAGCATAGTCTCGAGCGGATACCAATTATTGAGTTTTCCATAGCACTGTTATTTCTATTTCTTTACATTCTATGCCAATTGTGCATTTATTTGTGTTTTCTGTATACTGTCATGTGTTTTGTATTATGTTACATGTGAAGCACACTTTGTATGGCATCAATTTATGTTTTTTATGTAACATAACAGTCCTCTGTTTTTTGATATGTAACATTTGTGTCTCTCCACGATATATGAAAATAAATATACCATGCAAAGTACAGTTTTTGTGTCAGTATTGAGCATTTTTCTTTTGTTGATCTATAAATGTGTCACACCATTCATTGGTATTTCCTAATTAATCAGGATGTAAATGTTCTAACTTTAAAGAAATTGTGCATCTCCCTACAGAACCAATTGTTTTTATATACTAAAAATCAGCGTGAGCAGCACGACTTACCGCACTCCACCGCTTGCGGAACTCTATGGAGCGTGGCAGAGTTTTTTCAGCACTTTGCGGAGTTCCGCGTAGCAGAACTCCTCCCAGGCCTAACTAATAACACTGCCCCTCTCACCCTGGACCATGAAACATTAAGAGCAGGAAGCTGTGGTCAGATCAAATGTTTATTGTGCAGCACAAGTAAAGTTAAAGCACATATGAATCTGGAAAAACCATGCTTGAGAGAAACTCCTGGCACTTACTTGTAAAAGCCAGAGAGAGGAGCAATTTGAGGTCAGCCACAAACAGTAATACTTATGTTGATAAACTGTGTTTACTCTGTAGCCCGGAAGGATGTAACAATTCCTGATATGTATGTATATCTTTCTGGTACGGGTCTCAAAATACCAGAAATTGATCAAAAGCATGGAACTCTGGAGAAACTAGTAGAGTGTCCAAGCACTATATATTCCAGAAACACAATTCACTAAAAAACGGGACAGAAATTAACAATTTAGGTGCTCCTTCAAAAACAAGGAAACTAAGTAGTTGTATTGGATGGATGCAATGAGGAAAAAGCTAATTTCCATGACAAAGCCTGTGGAGGCAGGCTGAAAGATGTACAGAACAAGAAACCTACCTCTACTTCCTCCAAGACAGTTATGGATCATCAGTTTCTGAGCAGATATAAATACGGAGTGAACAGAATAAAAGTTCTGGAGAATATTTTAGTGCAAATTTAGTCCTAGAACAAAGAAATCCAAAGACAAGAGGACACAGTGGCGGCACGCATACCCACTGCCCCTTCCTTAATCCCATCATATGTATCATAGTCAGGCCAAGGGTTGGTATTATCTGATAATGGCCCTCTAGCTCGGTTACAGAGCTCCCCCCAGTTTTGCTCCCATCCTGTTGGTCCTGCAGGAAAGCCTGAAGCATGCTGTCCAGCACGCTCTGTCCTCCTCCACCCATTCATCCCTTCACACTCTTTTCAGTCTCACATCTTCCCCCAGAGCCCACTCCCCTGTGTCCTGATGTCATTTGGTAAATGCCGGGCCTCTTGAAGACAGCTGGGGGCATATTCTCAAGGACTTATCGCCGATTTATCAGCACATTAGCGCCGCAAAAGTGGCGTTAGATTTATCGCCCTATTCTCAAGCTGGTGCAAACTGCCGATATCGCCAGTTTTCCAGTTATAGCTTCCGCAAAAAACATTGCCACGGATGAGAGCGACAACTAACGCTAATTATATGCAGAGTAGGCGTTCCCGTGCAAAAACACACAAAAACACCACTTTGCGATATTCTCAACGACCAGCCCGATCTGCGATGCGATCCAAAAACAGGCGATAAGGCGCGTTAGCAGCAGGAATTTAACACCTGCCTTTTACTGGTGTTAAGCAGGACGACAACCTGCAGTATGAAAGGGAGCCCAGCCCAGAGCCACATCTGAAGACCAACACATGTCATGGAGCTACTGATCATGCAGCTCGGAGACTCAAGAGGTCCTCAACACCCACCGCCACCACCCCCTGCCCCCCCCCGGACTACCACCGAGGCAGCGCAGAACAAGACAGCTGACCTTCCAAAAACGGCATGGCCCCTCAGCCACACAATTGCAGAATGTGGGGAGAGGTGGGAACGAAGTATGTGTGAAGGAGGCAAGTCACCCATGAATAAGAATGTACACAATGCCAAGTGTGGCGGTGATGTGCTGGACAGACTTCAGTATGCAGAGCACAGACATGTCCATGTGGACATATACTGCTGGTGTTTGTAGTGTTGTGGATAGTGGACGCAACCATGTTACCTCAGGCAGTGGTGAAGACCTCGGTCATGTAGCTGCGTCGCCCCCCCCTGTAAGCGTAAGCGGAGTGGGCTTGTCCGGCGTACGCCAGTCCAGCGTAGGAGTGTGAATAAATAGGCCGGGGCTCTGGGCATGGTTCACTTCCAGGACGGCCAACACGTCTGCCAGAACGGCGCCCCTCACCCTGCCACGAGTCCGCCGCCGTGACCGCCAGCCTCCTCAGTCGATCGCTGGCTTCCGCGACACAGGCCCCCAGCGCACCCAGCGGCACAGCACCGCGGAGTTATGTGTGTGCTGACTACTGCCTTCGGCCTACACTGCTGTCAGCAGGTCCCCCAATTCAAATTGAGTCTTGATTTATTGATGGCGCAGTCCAGTAGGCAACAGACATTGCTTCAGTGCGGCCCGCCCGGACGACGCATCATCGCAGGCTGTGCACCCGCTGAGCGCTTCAGGAGCCACTAACACTGTGCAGCTCAAGTCAATGCCACGTGGCTGTGGGCACTTGCTGACCACTGCCTCCGGCCTACACTGCGGTCAGCAGGGCTCACACATATCAAATCCAATCCTGACCTGCAAGGACACGCCATCATCGCTGGCTGCGCACCCACTGAGCGCTTCAGGTGCCACTAACTCTGTGCAGCTCAAGTCAACGCCACGTGGCTGTGGGCCCTTGCTGACTGCTGCCTCCGGCCTACACTGCGGTCAGCAGGGCTCACACATATCAAATCCAATCCTGACCTGCAAGGACACGCCATCATCGCTGGCTGCGCACCCGCTGAGCGCTTCAGGTGCCACTAACTCTGTGCAGCTCAAGTCAATGCCACGTGGCTGTGGGCCCTTGCCGACCGCTGCCTCCGGCCTACACTGCGGTCAGCAGGGCTCACACATATCAAATCAAATCCTGACCTGCAAGGAGACGCCATCATCGTTGGCTGCGTACCCGCTGAGCGCTTCAGGTGCCACTAACTCTGTGCAGCTCAAGTCAACACCACGTGGCTGTGGGCCCTTGCTGACCGCTGCCTCCGGCCTACACTGCGGTCAGCAGGGCTCACACATATCAAATCCAATCCTGACCTGCAAGGACACGCCATCATCGCTGGCTGCACACCCACCACCACTGCCAGGACCACCTCCAACCAACAAATGCCAGAGTCGGAGGAGTCTTACAGCCAGCCTATCAAAGTTGCTCACACCTGTCTTGGATGCCATCATCAGCTTGATACCCTGCTCAGCTCTTCAGGTGCCACTAACTCAGTGCACCACAAGTCATGGACCCTTTATGATTGAATCTTGTGTGTGTGATTCCAGATCTGGTACCCCTACCTCAGTGCACTGCAAGTCATGGACCCTTTATGATTGAATCTGTGTGTGTGATCCGATGATCACTGTGCTAGTTGTTGCCAGCACCAACCACTCCCTGAGGGCTGGCTTACACTCACCCCACACCCATTCAGCACAGGCGTCACTGGACATGTGACCCTGGTAATAAAAAGGGGCGAGGTGCACGTGCCCGTAGCCAGTTCCACTATCTATCTAAGTGTGTCTGTGTGGTCATTATGTATGCATGATGGCCCCGGACCCTACCACATTACATTGTGCTGTGGACAGCGGGCGCAACCATGTCACCTCAGGCAGTGGGTAAGACCTTGGACACGTAGCTTTGTCGTCCCCCCCTGTAAGCGTGAGCGGAGTGGGCTGGGCCGGCGTACGCCAGTCCAGCGTAGGGGTGTGAAGAATTTGCCCGGGGCTCTGGGCGTGGTTTAGTTCTGGCCTGGACAAGGAAGTAACTAATGCGTGTGTCTCTGTTGTAGTGTCGGCGCCACCCGGCCCGCAATCGACAATGTTGCAATATAGCATGCACCCGGAGGGCGGGCTCGCACGAACGTAGAAATGAAGGAGCGCAAGACCGTTTGGGGTCTTGGCTCATACATGCCAAGTGTTGTGTGTATCTGTATTGCCGCAGCATGAGCCAAATGCCTAGCCTTAATCGCAGCGCGAGTTCAGCCAGGCATGAACTCTACACCTGTGTCCACCCTATCCTTACCATAGGCCTACACTCACGTGGCCGCCCACCTTCAACGGCCAACATCACAGTGTCGTTGTCAGGCTTGTGGACATGCGCAGACAGGCATGACAATGGTGTGCCGTAGGAGTGCAAGTGATGCAACCGCGCAGGGCACACAAGTAAATAGGCTTGGGGGGAGGGAGGAGCAGCTGTGAGGCTACGTAACACACAGTAATGCCGCTCATTTGCCACATGCAAGACATGTCAAACATGAATCCCAAAGTCGCACACATCCCACCCCACCCCCAACAAGCCACATCACATGTCCTGAATGCAAGCAGATGACAAACTAACATTAGGGATGAAAGCTCCTTTGTCTGAACTATCAGGCGGAAGCACATCTGCACCTCCGACCTCGGAATTGCATGTGCCCAGCACCCCCTGACAGATACTATAGCAGCTGATGATGACTCCCACACTACGCACAGCCCGATGAAAGACCAACGTATACACACCCCACACACAGAAGTCCTTGCTCGAAGTTATCTTGCATGGAATGGCCTTCACGCTTACTCCCACACCATCCCAGGCGTACAACCGTTGCACACTAGAACAACTCATTGATCCGAGCTGTGGCATTTCATTCACAGAACTGGCGCAGGTCAGAACAGTGCCGCTTCAACCAGAGCCACTAACGCAATGGCAGAACATCCCGGACACATGCACAACCCCTGTCACGTGGAACTGTACTGTGCACGTATGCTGCTTTTACTGGCGGCACTGCCATTGGCAGTGCTGCGGATCAGTTACCGGCTAAGCTTCCGCCTTGCCAATGTCACCTGCGTTCAGCCTGTGTTGCATTGTCGATCGTGCATATTCGAGTGGTCCATGGATGTCTGCCTATCCAACAGGACGGTAGCTGAACTGGATTTTGACATGTGTGTGCGCCCACTGTTGGCCCACGACCAGGAGTGTCACTGTGATACCCGTTTATGGGATGCCTTGATACTTGGCATACATGCTGGCAGATGGACCTGGGAGATTGCACAACTCCTCGTGTGCAGTGACCACATTGAACCGCTCCCCTATTGGGCTGTAGTGCTAATTGGTGAAAGGGGGTGGACGCAGCACATCTGTCCGGACCTGCTAATGGATTGCCTCGCCGTCCTGTTTGATGAAGTCAACAACGACCTCATGTTGGAAATGATAGCCTACGAAGCTGCAATTGCTTTCATGGACAAGTAACTACGTACCTGCAGCCACAACAGATTGGAACCCATTGCACATGTCCCAACACCTTGTGCATCTTGGAGATCTGGTCACATATCCCACAACAACAGTGGGCATGGCTGCATTCGCCTGGACTCCGAATACATGAGCGGACAACAACGTGGGTTAACACACACCTGTGAAAGGTGAGGCACTCCCCTGGAGTGGACAGCTGCGCTTGGCAACGTTCCTCATTCTGACATACTGCTGCATTGGTCTGCATGTTGTGGCACTTATCTTGCCCGTACTGACACGCATATGCTAATAAAGTCTACGCACCTTCACTTGTATTCAACTGTGATGAGTGTTGATTTGAATGACAATGTGTGTCTCACTGCCTATCTGGGTCACGGCCATACATGCGCATTGATAGCATTACCCAGGGAGTACCTTTTTGTGGAATCACTGTCCCTACATTCATACATACTTTCATACTTGATTGCTCATAGCCATGACACATCTGTGTGAATTAGAATGTTTTATTCACATTCAGTGGAGTGTTGAAGCTGGACCAGTACAGGGCCATGCAAACCCCACTTTACATTGTTGCCCCGTGGAGGGCCAGCCAGAGTCCTTTAGGGATTGACAAGTTCATCGGAAGAGGAAGACTTCAGTCCGCAGGGTGATTGCTGTGTCATTGGTAACCAAACAAAATATGGCAGTCCATGCCGAGGTCCAAGGTGAGTGTCGCTGAGTGTATCGAGGGACAGTGGAAGGTGTTATTCCAGGGCATGATGCAGAGGGCAGAACCAAGCTGAAACAGGCCATATGGCAGAGATGAATGCTACCACTTCATTCTTACCACAAAGCCAGATTCATCATCATCTTCGTCCTCTGATGTGTCAGGTGCCTCACATGTGGGTGGTGGTGTTTAGTCTGCATCAATGTGTGGCACTGACACATCAGGGGCCGGAGGTGGAATGTCTGCCACACTGTGTGGCACTGACACTTCAGGGGGCGGAGATGTGGATGGAGTAGTAGCAGCAGCATTCATCCGCGCCTGGCCTTGTGGCGGCAATGCCATGACGAGGATCTGCAGGGCATGGAATATCACAGCTACATCTCGCTGGTGTGCAATCCGTGCAAACATTCTTTCTGCCTGCATCCGCTCCAAGCTCTCCATCTTTCTCCTTATGTGTCCCAACTCCCGGCTGACATCGCTGGAGCCACTCTGACTAGACAGTTGTTCTTGGCTCAGAGTCATGACTCCAGCGATGTCAGCCATGGATTGTTGGAGAGCATGGAGCGGACAGTGGGTGTCCGTTAGGGACTGTAAGTTGTCCCTGATGGGACTTAGACACCCACGTATGGCATCTAGTTTGGCTGCCATGAGGTCGAACCCCACCCGTAGCTGATCAGCCATCTTCTCCTGGCACCCTAACACACGGCGTTGGAATGCCATGTGTTGGTTGTGGGGGTCCTGTGAGACAGCCGTGGTGGTGGGTGCTTCCTGCTGTGTGGTCTGTGCAGGGGGTGGGGTCTCCTCGATGCAGCTGGGCTGCCCTGCTCCTGGGAGTGGGGTGCTGAAGCTGTCCATGAGCTGTTGTAGGGCTGTACAATAAGGAAGGAGCGTTCAATATATATATACGCGTTGGATGTGTTTTAAAATAACTATATTCAAGTTGGATTACATTGATTTGATGTGAAATAAAGAACATTATACAAGAAACATACCTTACGAGGATTTTTCTGTTGGGACGACTGTATTGAACTGTGGAAAAAGGGAAAATTAGAATTCCCAGATTAATTGTATATATATTGAACGCTCCTTCCTTATTGTACAATTTTGTGTTAATGGTGCCTGGGACGGTGTGCCATGAGAAGTTGAGCGTTGTGGATTAACTACTAGGAAGATACTTTTGGGTGATTCACCTTCAGTGCACATGGGTTTTACCCTCACCGTCTTGCTTAGTTAAATAGCTGTTGTAGGGCGTCGGTGTCGATGTTGGGGAGGTCCTCTTCATCATCAGTGCTGAGTTGTTGGGTCTGCTCTGCAGGAGGTGTTGATTCTCCCTCTGCAATGTGAAGGGGAGATGCAGATTGACATTGTGTTCACATGTATGTTCACGCATTGAACAAGTTTACTAACAGACTGCATGACAATGTACATTGTGACTGTTTGTGAGGAGATGCCTATTTGATGTGGGACAGTTGACATTTCTACACCATCAGGGATGTGAGGTTGTACTTGTACATTGTCATCTCACAGTTTCCTGCTATGCCAAATGCGAATGGCCATTTTCTACACACAAGCGGCAGCAGTTGTGTCCTCTGTTCTGTTGTGAAAGTGTTGCAGTTTGTACCACATTGTTGTCAATGTTGAGATGCTCTGATTCTTATGTGTGTGTGTGCTGCATTGTGGGTGTGTTGCCCCTTCAGCTCTGATTTGGCTGGCCCTTATCCCTTTCAGGCGGTGTGCCTTTCACTTCTGTGCTTATACAGTGCTGAGATGTTGCAGACTTGGGTAAATTGAGCTCTTGGTCGGAGTTGTGACTCTTGGGCACGGTTTGTCCGCAGATGTGCTATACTTAATTGTGCATGTGTGCCATTGTGCCCATCTCCCCCCGTCCCCCCAGTACCTGGTCGTTACTCACCCTGTTGCTGTTGGCTCAGGTCATGTTGTGCAGTGTCCGGTCCTCCAACTCCTGCCACCGTCTCCCCAATGATGACTCGGGTCACCATTTCCTCCATCTCTACCAGCTCCTGGTGTGTCGCTGGACTCCCACCTCCAGTGTCCATTGCTGCTTTCAGGTTGGCTGCGAGTTTCAGCTTGGTTTTGCGCTTCACATCAGTCCAGCGCTTCTTGCAGTCATCCACTTCCCTTCTCTTCACTCCGACTTCATTCTCCTTGGCCAAGATGGACTGCCATATTGTATTTTTAGTTGCAAATGACACAGTGGAGGTGATGAACAGTTAGTGGTGGTGTTCTATCACCTCCGTAATGAGGATCTGGTTTTCCTGCGTACTGAAACGCGGGTTCCTCTTCTTCTTCTCCTTGCCCTTCCCTGACCCCGAGGTCCCAGGCTGGTCCTCCGTGGGGCTTGTGGGGTTCTGGTTGTCCTCTGTACTTGCTACCTCCATGGTGCTTCGCAGTTGTTTATGTTTTGTTTGTGTTTTTTGTTGCCGCTTTAATAGTGGTTTTTCCTGCCTGACTTGTAGGACTTGCAGGCCTGACGCTGCTTATCGCTGAATTTTTTATCGCAGTTGGGCCCATCGCAACTTTTTTTCACGTTCGGGTTTGGATTTTTATCGCCGTCCCGGTAATTTTATCGCGGACATTTGATGCGCTATCGGGAAACTATTGCATGTTACCGCCGTGTTGAGAATACGACGTTTACACAGAGTTATTTTCCCGCGATAGACGGCGATATGAAAAGTTGCGTTAACCTATTTTGGCGATGATTATCGCACGTTCTTGAGAATATCCCCCCTGGTGTATTGCTACCTGATTTTTGGCCAGCAGTAATCCTAGGGTTGCAAATCTGCGCTGCATTTTGCCATGCTTTGGTTTGTAAACCGTACCCAACAGGCACCATCCTTTGGTTGTTGTGAGTCTAATGCGGGTCAACCTCTCAAGCTGTAGGACCACCTCTCTCCAGTACTGCTGCAGCTTACTACACATTCATGTAATGTGGAGAAAGTTGGCTCCTTGCTTACCGCAGCATGGACACTCTAAGGATCTGTTCAGCCAGATCTTCTGTAATCTAGCAGTCAAATATCTGCGGTGGAGAAAACTAAAATGTGTTACTCGCAATCTCCTGCACTTGTGCACAAGCTGGTGCCCACTCTGCATCTGTGAGTGGGGATGGTAGATCATCATCCCAGGACTCTTGGGCCCACAGCGGGCTGTGGATCTGTCACTTTTCAGTGCTGTATAGAGCTGTGATACTAATCTTCTCCTTCCTTTCCAGGAGAATCTGAAGGGTGGCAGAGGAGGCTTGGGTCTATGTGAAGCCGGTCCACACCTCCCAAGTCGTGTGCCCCAATTCGACTAACTACAAAAACTGCCCCGGTCTAATCCTGAACACCTTACATGCCTCTCAAATTTTATGACTTGGTCCTCGGGTAAAGATCACCTATTTCAAGGCATCTTCTGTCTTTCCACGCTGCCAATGGCATTCCTTTATACGCTTGAACAATTGCAACCAATCAATCAGGAGTGACCTGCCGAAGGGCAACTCTCCCAGCACTGTCTTAACTGCTGTTTCCGAGGCAGAGGCTACTTGGTTTCTCAATCTAGGTGCGGATCGGCAGGGCACTATCCAGGAGCGAGTCTTTTATCAGTGTGGTTTTCAAATTCGGGCCCTCTGCTAACCATTTCGCCATATGCTGTAGTTGTGTGGCGATATAATAGAGTTCCACATCTGAAGAAGCCAGGCCCCCATCCACTTTATCTAGTTTCAGTACCATCAGGCCCCCTGCTTCTCTTACCCGCCCAAACCAGGAGTGTCAGCAGCCCGTCAATTCCCCGAAAATCGGATACATTAAGTTTTGCACCATACATAGGAAGCGTGGTAGCAGGACCATCTTTTTAGATGCCACCCTACCCATCACTGAAAGAGGTATGGATATCCAAAATTGTATGGAGGCTCTGAGTCCCTGTCCCATTCGGCCCAAGTTATGTGCATAGTGCGAAGCCGCCGTACAGGTAAGCCATATCCCCAAGTATTGAAATGTCAAGGCCTCCCATTTAAGGCACAGGTCAGGCAACTGCCAGCCCCACCGAGGGGTAAAGCAGGTTCTGTGCTTGTATAAGCCCAATACCTCAGCAAAGGCCCACAGTCCCTGCAGGAGTATAGGTATCAATTCTCTGGGTCATGTGACATAAATCAGTGTGTCATCTGCTCATAGGGATACAACATGTACCTCACTGATGCGTATGCCTATGGCTCCATCTCATGGCTCAGTCATATTGCCAATGACTTCATCAAAATCACGAAGAGCAGGGTCAATAACGGGTATCCCTGCCTGGTGCCCCTCTCGACTATCCAGCAGCAGGATGTTTGACCACCCGACCGATCACATGCAATTGGGTTCTGTTCGACCAAGGCCATGACAGGGGTATGACAGCATATGCTCATGAGCTTATTGCGGCACGGTATATAACTGCATTAGTCCTCATATTTCAGAGCTCTTTCTCTGGGCTGCAGTCTGTTGGCCAGAATTTTGGGGAGGATTTTGGTGCCTGTATTTAAACATGGACAGTGTGCGATACGTGCCCATGTCCATTAGGTCTTTGTCAGGCTTAGGCATCATTACAATGGTGGCCTCTCTCATAAAGACTGGCAATCAGTTGTTATCTTTTGCCTTCAAGTAGACTTCCAGGAGCTTGTCCGTGAGAACACCAGAGCATAATTGATAAAATTCAGAGGGGAAGCCATCCCTGCCAGGAGTTTTACCCACAGGCAACACTCATATCATGGCCAGTACCCCCATTTGATTTCTAGTTCCAATGCATCAATGTCTGTCTGGGGGATCAACAGTAGCCAGAGGGTCTCTAAAAACTCCCTAATTAGCGTCAAATCAAGGTGGCCCAGCACATGTAAAGGGAGGCAAGATAATGTGCCACTGCACCATTTAGGGGGGAGTGCATTACTACCTCAGTCCAGTCTGGGTGGGTCAAGTCAAAATCAGCGAGGTAAGTGCCTCTTGTTTAAGTAGCCATGCTAGGAGCCTTCCCAAATTGGCCTGCTCCCACTGGCTATAGTCTCTCAGGGTGTTCTTGTTCAGTGTGTCCCACATAACTGCTATTTCTCTCTGAAGGGCCAGTCTATTCTCTAGTTGTCCATCCTTCTCGCCTTCTCGTGTTAGCAAGCATGCCAGTTGGGTCTCCTGCCACACCAGCATAGCCTGTAGGTGTTGTTTAATACCACATGCCTTCAACATGCATGCTCCAGGACGACCTTTAGTGTCTTCCATTTCGTCACACAGATCTCTGTGGACCACAAAATATCATCTATGTACCACCAATGGCAGCTTGGATCAATGCCCTAAAGACCTCATCCGTGAGGGCAAGCCGGTGTTCACGCTCAGGGCTTCAGCCCCCATAGGCAATGGCCAACGGGGTATGATTGGAGAGGAACCTATTTAATTGGCTGGCCTCTCACATCTGGGGGCTGGACTCCCTAGTCACCAGGATACAGTCTAGTCAACTGTATGTGTTATTAGTGATTGAGTGGCAGCAGTATGGTTTGTCTGTAGGGTATAAAACACACCAGATATCCACGCAGTCTAACCACTACATAACCTCAAGGAGCACCTCTGTCATTCTAGGATTAGTGTGGTGTCTGGGTGGGTGTCTGTCTAAGTTCCTGTCTAAGACACAATTGAAGTCAAGGGCTCAAATTAATGGGAGCTCAACATATGGAAAAGTGAGATGAGACCGTGTATGAAAAAACTCCTTGTCATCAATATTAGATGCATATGAATTTAGTAGGCATATCTCCACAGCATCTAGCATGCCATGGACCATAATACTGGCCATCCACTTCTGCTGTGGAGCGCTGGGGTTTAAAGGGTACTCCAGGAGTCACCCATATAGCGAGCTCCTTGGCATAAGTGGAGTATGTGGAGAACAGTTGCTCACAACATGTCTTCCTGTTTTTCCCTACCTCTTAATCTGTTAAGCGTGTCTCTTGCAGCATTGCTAATGCAATTCCAGGGCACCTCAGATAGGCGTGAGCCTTGTACTGTTTTTTGTAGGCAATATGGCCATAGACATTCCAGGTGGCTATACTTAGTGTGCTCCCATGTACTGTAGCCATTCTTTACCCCCAGGTAGCAGTGATTGCCAAGGGTATAGGCCCCGTCAACCATCTGTGCCAATCAAGGGCCGAGGATTGTCCTGACAGCATTGTGCTCACTCTACATGTTATTTCTATTGTGCCATGTGTGCATGGTGCACATGTGTAAACATCCCTACTCCCCTGCCTTGCCTTGGGTAAACACCCTGTCATTCAACTAACTGGTGCTTTCCCATCTCACCTCATGCCTCACTGGGAATTTAGTGAAACGAAACAACTGTTAACCATGATACAATACATAGAATGACCTCACCCCCCTGGGGCCACCTGGTTAGCAACAGCACAGAGCGTCACCTCAAGGGCAGCTCCCTTAGTCACCCAAGCACTTGCTTAGGTGTAAACCGGGAGGGGGGGGTTTGGGTGCACAGCCGTGCAGTGCGTACAACGTGTTTGCAAGGGTTGTTGCTGCTCGTGGCTTCTATTGCAGCCGGACCCTCTCTAGTTTGGTGCCATGTCTAGCTGGCAAAGTCTTCAGAGGGACCCTTAGTTATCCAAATGCAATTACACCTGGTAACTTATGTTCTAATTTGTCATATATTTCTCATCTGGCCCGCTGCCTCATGCAAGTCCACATAGGTGCCCAGACCTGCACCTCTATGCTGGTTAGCCACCACCTTCTCAGTTACAGAGGTGCATTCTGCTCAGTATCCAGGGTTTGGCTCACTCGCTTCACAGGAGGGTCCTCTTCTAGCTGGAGGGGTCCTCTCGGCAAGAGGCATCGCTTCAGTTGCCTGACTTTGTGTCACTAAGTCGAATGTAACATCCTCACATACCACCAATCGTTCCCTTGATTTAGCAATCACTCTTCCAATCTGATCTCCTATGCTCGACGGTCTCCGCCGGTGACTACCCCCCTCAGGATCAACCCACTCTGTCAGACATTGCCACAGCCCCTGTTCTGCCCTTCAGCTCCAGCCATAGTGAAGAAGTGTGACTTTCCCTCATGGAGTACCTTAAAGGTGGCAGGAAACAACAATATGATATTCAAGTTCATGGCGCGTAATTTCTGTTTTATGGCTATAAATGTTTTGCGTTCTGTTGCACCTTCTATGTGTATTCCGGGAAAACGCGAATAGTTCCGCCATCATAGGGAGAATCTCCACTGACCTGCACAGCTCGCAGGATAGTATTCCTGTCCCTGTAATTCAGTATTTTCACAATCAAGGAGCACGATGTAGTGTCCAGGGGGCAGCATCAGAACTAGGTGCCCTGTGCACTTTTTCTATCACAGACTCCTGGGAGAGACCCACGGGGCTGCAAAACATCCAATATCCACTGTTCTGGGAACAAGTCGGAGACAGCTCCCTCCATCTGCTCCTGAAATCCAACAAAGCAGATAATGCTCTGCCTCTATCTGCCCTCCAGGTCCTCTGGCTTGTCATCCAACCGGAGGGCACCATCCGCAAAAGAGCGCACTGAGGTTCTCATGTCCACCACCTCCTCTGTCAGGCGCTGCTCTTCCTTCTCTGTTGCTAGAGAGTGCTCATTTGGCTTGCGCAGGTCCACCCTCACCAAATTTATCACAACGCCAAAGTCCCTATGTTGTGCTCCAGTTTTTAGCCTGTCTGTTCTATGTCTGCCAGAATCTGTGCAGCCGTGGGCTCCGGTGGCTCCTGTGTTCCAGTGGCAGCACTGCCATCTCCATCAGCAGCCCGCATTTTGCCATTTCTAGTGCCACCAGCATACAAGTTTGATATGTGGTGCGGATTATGGTCACATCCCATGCTGCACCCCTCACTATTGCTGGGAGAGGGGAGGAAAACACCACAGGCAATGTAGATAGACTGTAGGTGTCATGTAATTCTCCACTCATTCCAACCTCACGCCAGGTCAGAAGTCTCTGACAAGGTGTCCCTCAGGTGGGCAACTCTCTCATCCCAGCAGTGCTCCTTTTCTAGGCTTCAGCGCCTACTACTGTGACCAAGGCTGTCTCCTACAGTCTGCCCCAGTGTGGGTCCTGGTCCTTCAGTGAGGAGGTGGAGAAGGTGGGTAGGGTGCCATCAAAAAGTTACGTTTTTTACAGCACTCCAGCTGCTAGGAGGAGATGTCAGGGAGTCCAGGTCAGGCCTGTAACCAGAGGCCCCCTCCTGCCACCTACCTCGGCATGGAGTCTCTTCTCTTCCAGCACAGCATAGCACCTTTCCTGGGCCTCAGCACCCCACTCCTGCAGCTAGAGACTATTCCCCACTGTCTGCTTCAGTGTGGACCCTGGTCCTCCAGTGAGGGGTAGAGGGGAAGTGGGGCACCAAAGAGAAGCCCAGTCTTTTGCGGTACTTCAGCTGCTAAGAGGAGATGTCAGGGAGTCTAGGACAGACATGCAACCCGGGTTTCCTCCTTCCAGACCCCCCGTTAGCCCGCTCGTCCCGCTCTTTATCACCAGTCTCAGCCTGGAGCCATCCTCCGCCACCAGCATGGAGCACCCAATCAGGTGTTCTTTCAAGCTCCACCAGAGAGGCACCTACTCCCAGCACGGCTGGCCCTCTGCCTCTGCCCACATCCCGGCATCGCTCCTCCTCCCAAGAGTGTCTCTAAGTGCAGGTGTCTCACACAAAGGCACAGGCCACCACCAGTACTCATTTTGTCAGAAGAGCGGGTGTGAGCTATTACCACAGGATCAACACAGGCACCGGAGCACCCAGGTGGATTTTCGGCACAGGGCTTTCTGCCTGGGCCTCCACGCCACAGGTACAACAGTATCTCGGGCCTGTTGGTCCCATCTCTGTTAGGATGATGTTGGATTTCAAGAGGGGATACTACAGATGAGCTTAAGATGTGCAGTTTGCCATGTTACCAGGCCACACCCCCCTTAGATACCTTTTTTTAGATCAGAAGATACTGAAGGGAATACAGCAAGAGATAAAAATAGAGGGAACAACCTCTCCGAATTCTCTGAGTCAAATGCAGAAACCTATCCTGAAAGATTTTAAGAAAATTACTGATCCACAAGAATATTTAAAATAAGAAGTGGGATCAACTCTATGTGGATTAGACTTACATTTGGAGCAGTTCTTTCAAGCGATAATGAAAAATGAAAACATTCTGAAAGGTGAAAAAAGTCTACTTCACTAGAAAGAAAGAAATTGATACAGCCCTGAAGAAGTTACAACTCAAGGCAGAAGATTTAGAAAATCTGTCCCACAGGTTAATCCTCAGGTTCTTAGAAGTCTTTCTAATCTAATTAAAGAAACATTACTGACAGATGTTCTAGGCTCTGATTACTGCCAGAGTGCTTAGGGGACACTAGAAGAGTGATCACTTTTTTCAAGGCTTTAGATTAAAGGACAAAAAAGAACAAAGAATGAAAGATGGTGAAACGCCCTCAGCACATACCTACAAGGTTTATCTTAATCTGTTTTATGAATCAGCGTAGAGAAGCAAATAGATGAGAAATATGATGCTTGACTTTAAGTTATCACAAGCACAAGTAGTACAATGAAACACACTGAGGTACTTTGGCTACTTTGGAACAAAGAACTTACTCTAAGAGAAGACATGGTTGAGGCATTATTGTTTATGGAGATAACACAATTGTAGTCAAAAACCCTAAATTGTAGGATGATTTACTTGCTAATCATCCAGCTTGGAGTTATAACCAGAGAGCAGCAGGTATAATGGACTGGGCTGCAATGACACAACAGGGCCAGACAACAAAATACTTATGATAAACCAAAATATGTTAAGATTAAAGGATGACGTGAAATTCAAGAATAATTGGGAGTGAGAAGAATAACATTTGTAACCCCCCTTCTAATTCATCTCTCATGATTGCAGCTAAGCATTCCAGAGTAAAAAAGGAGTGTTGTGGGCCTCATAGAGTCTGGGAGTGGGCCTGGCATTATCAAAGTTATTGATATGAGAGGAAGAAGGATGGCCTAGAGAAGGAAATTGGGAGGGTGAGAGATCAGGGAAGGGGCTGGTACAGAAGGAGGAGAAGGAAGCAGAAAAGAATATGTACTATTCAATGGAAGAAGCTAAAAAAGATACTAACACTAAGGGCACAATTCCGATCTCGTTCAGAAGGCCTCCAGACGGGTTCCGGAACGAGCAAATCCGATTCGGAGCCTATGTTTCCGACCGAATCGTCTCCGTTCCGAGCGACCAAGTACGATGCGAAGATCTCCTCACGCCGACTGAATCATTTCCGAACCCGATCCTGGTAGTCCGATTTGTTTGCAGCTGATTCGTGCCGCGCAATGGAGCCGGCTTCCGAATGAGCGAGTACGATGCACAATTCGGACAGCTGTATCGACTCGGTTTTGGGAATCAGACTTTGAGGGCTATGGCATGCCCCCCTTCAACGGGGCACTCCGAATCGGTTGCAAGGGGGTCTCCCCTTTTCATGCATGCACAGTGTGGCGGGCACCCCATTTTGGGCGAGGCGGAGCTCGGACACGAGCGCGCCGCCATTATGGCGGTCATGTCGGTCCCCCGGCTCAGAGGAGGTGGGGGGGGTCACTGCGCGCACTAGTGACGCGGCGCCCCACCTCCCCTGGGCGGCCAATAGCAGTGGCCGGTAGGGGCGCGAACCGGTAGCACTTGAGTGCTTCCGGTTCAGCGCGAAGCCGAATCGTAGGGGCAGGCCGGGTTAAACCGGTCTGCCCAGTACACCCCCTTAAAAGGGGCTGGGGGGAACGAGAACAGTCTCTTTTTTTCTCGCCCCCCTGCCGCCAGCATCTCCCACGGGTCTGGGCCACCAGCGGCCCGTAATGAGCTTTTCTTTTGTGTTTTGCAGGTTATCGTCGATCGGCGGCGAATCGCCTGCGGTCCTTCACGGCGGTAGGAGCAATCAGCTGCGGGACAATGGAGGCGCTGCACGGCGGTAATCGTTGGCCTTCAGGACTTGTCGAGCTTCGTTTATGGGACTGACGGAGCTGCGGTCTTTCGGAGCGATCAGCTGTTTTCGAGCAACAAGGCTGCGGTCTCAGGTGAACGCGTGCCCGGCGCACAGCACGTTTGGGGGGCATTTGGGGTAGCTGGTTTTTGCCATTTAAAGGCGAACGCGCATTCGGCATTCAGCACGTTTGGGGCATTTTGTGGTGGCTGTTTTTTTGTCTGTTTAACACGCGATCGGCTCGCAGCGCGTTGGGGTGACCATGCGTGTGATTATCTGCGCGTGTGGTCGCATCAGCTGGGTATTTAAGCTGTAGCACGAGCGGCTGGGGGCAGTAAAGCGCTGAAGGGCGAGTGAAAAGGCCATCAGCCGGATTTTGGGAACGCTTGCGTAGATCAGGAATTTTGAATCATTGCAGTTCTTTGCTGGCTCGGGCGGGTTGTTCACTGAGGGCCTATGGAGCTTTGTGGGACATCCAGCTGCTGAATGTGTGTGGGGTGGCGGCACTTTTCAGCGTTTTTTCGCATTATAGTGTAATAAAGCGCCACAGTAGAACGTGGTCCGGTTTTCTTGGTACTGGTCGTTTTTCTATTCATTTCCAGGTACTAAAGGGCATCTTGGTGAGGCACAAGCAAGCTCTGCAAGCTAACGCCCAATTTTGTCGGAGGCATCAGCACAGGACTGCCCACGAGGGTTTCGTTGATGGCAGCACCGGCAGGCCTGCATCTTCATCGCTTCTGGGAGCCACGCGGGTTGAGTTTCTCACCTGACCCACTGGATTAGCTGGTGGGCGTGGCTCTGGTTGCGTGGGTGCTGTGGTCGGCTGGTGGCTGCTACTACTGCCAGGTAAGGGTTTGGGCAGTGTCTCAGACCGGTGGACAAGGGGGGTCACGGTGTCTTGGGCTATCTGTGATACACCCGGGAGTGCCAGTAGACGCAATGGCCCCTAAGGTGAAGCGTAATGAAAAACGTTCCCGCACGGATGTTATGCTGGAGGCCCTGATGCAACAAGTGCAGGTTATGGGTCAGGCGTTAACATGGTTACAAGACAAGGTGGATGGTCCGGATGGGGTGGAAGGGAGGCCCAGGCGACCGATAGTACCTCCTAAGACTTTTTCTCCGCCTTTACCCAAATGAAGTAGGCCCAGGTCTGGCGGGAAAGGGGCGGGGGGTGCCCCAGGACTGGCTCCTAGGGAGGTCATACCTCAGCCAATTGTTACACCAACACCCACGTTGCCGGTGGAGGAACAGCCACAGGCCCCATCGGGTCCTGTAACGGGAGGTGTAGAGGGGGTCATGCCAGATATAGTGTCCAGTCTGGCAGCAGTGCTCCCGTGGCTCGAGATGGTAGGGAACTGGTCCCCCGCAGCGGGGGCATCAGGCAGCGGGGCCGATGCAATGGAAAAGGCTAGGCAAATAATGGCACAGTTGGGAAAAACCAAGCCAAATGTTGGACCGGCAGTACCGGCGGGGGGTGCAACGCCGGTGGGCGCGGCACCGGTAGGTGGTGGTGGAAGTCCAGCACCCGTAGGCGCACCAATGGATCCAGGAGCTCCGAAGGCGGCTGACACAGCAGCACCAGCAGGTATAACTAAACCATTGCCACCTTTAGGTTTGGGGAACTGCGCTCAAATAGAGATCAGTTGGGGCGACACTTGTCCCAGGAAACGAGGGGAAAAATTTGGAAGGGGGCATATGTGAGTATGTTTTCCCTGTTGATAGATGAGGCAGAGAGGGAGGAAGCTAAGAAAAACAAAGAATAGACGCACCCTAGGGAGTGGGCTAACATAATTCTAAAATACAGGGTGGAAGAGACTTTAGCTAATTGGGTGCAAGGTTTTACGATCTACATGGCAATCATGCTTGAACGTTTTCCAGCTTTGGGGTCAGAGATGGCGTATTACCCAAAATAGAATTACTACTGCTCATGCCAGGTATGGGGGCAATGGGTGGAAGGAATATGATAAAGAATTTAGGAGGGCAAAGGCAATGGATCCATCAGTAGGATGGAGTCAAACGGACATGTCCATCCATTTGAACCACTTAATCCAAGGGTCATCTGACAACCACCGGGGACAGGCGCAGGACAATGTTAGGTTCCAGCCCTTTCATGCAGGCCCCTCAGGGAACGCGGGGGCACAGGGAAAAAGGGGGTGTGCTTTGACTTCAATAGGCGGACTTGTACTAGAGCCGTGGGCACATGTAGATTCAAGCACAACTGTTCATTCTGTGGCAACACATCACACCCGAATCCAAATGTTTCAAAAAGACCAGAGAAAAGGGAGTTAAAAAACAGGAATGAGAATGTGCCCCTTGCGAAAGCCAGGTCCCCCATAAATATCAGCGCCATGATACCTTGGTTGAACATCTACAATTGCCCTGATGCCGCAAGGATGATCAGGGAAGGGTTTTTGGATGGTTTTAGGATCCCTGCGCTGGGTTACATGGGGGTGGGACATTGCAGGAACCAATTTTCAGTCAGGAGCAGTGAGGGTGTGTGTTGGGTTCTAAGCATTTGCAGTAGGAAGTTCATGTATCCTTAAGTGAATGTTTTCCTTTGAATGTGTGCACATGCCACCATTACCATGGTTCTATGCTAGAACGGTGGCATGTGGAATGGTCAGAACAGCAGTTGTACTTTGCTGTTGCTCTGGCCGGTCGTTTACTCTGGACATCTCTTTTTCTACTAATAAAGAGATTGAACTTACCAGGCTATCTGTCACTTCCTTTCACTGGCGACGACTGGATTTGGACCCTGGACCGGCCGGAAGCATCGTGATGCCCAAGGGGAACTTTTCGCGACCTGATCGCGTTCTCCATTTGTGCTGACAGCGCATTTCCTCAAGTTTTCGGATCTCCTTCCTTCGTGTTGATGGACGGATTCGGCCAAGACTTGAACACGGATCACGGATTCTTGTAGGACGTCTCCTACATTTATACATCCAGGAATCTCTACTCTCTCCCTCCCTCGCGCCATCTTGCCCAAGAGCTCGAGCGCAGCACGAGGTTTCAGTTGTAGTCTTGCACACTGCTTTGCTCTTTGTCCGCGTGTGAGAGGCATCCATTGTGTGTGGTTTCCTGCTGCCTCACCTCTACGCACCCAACACACTTCTACGTAGTAATACGCAGCGTCTACCTGCTGCATCCTTCATTTCCTGGCAACGCTTGTCCTGACGCTGTTCTCCGTACGCGGTCACGTATTCTGTGGCCATTTTGAAGAGCATTTTCCTGTCGCCTAGCAACTGGCCAACCTCGATCCTTCAATTCAGTGCCTTCACGCGCTCAGCTGATTCAAGCATCGCTGATGCGCACAGCTTTAAATAGATCGTACATTCAAGAGGTATTTTCCTTATTTTATACAACGAACCAACATCGATTGGTAACAACTTTTATGATCCTATTTGGTGATTACGATCTGTTCTCTCGGCACAGTCAAGTAAAGGATTGCTAATGCGTACAACTCCAACTTGAAGCCACAGTTTCACATAAGCACTGTTCAAGCTTCTCAGTAACTGGTACCACTGCAAATTATATTATTGCTAACATTGGTGCACACTGATGCTAAGAAATCGCTGATGGGCACAGCTGTAAAGTCATTCCAGTTTTATTTCGAATGTGCACAACTTCTTACAATTGTTCACAGTTAATGTATTTGGGTGTGTGTTACTGTACAATTTAACAATTTTAGTGTTGTTATTCTTATTTCTCCAATTTCTTCCACTAATTGTTGCATATTTGCTTATCCTACAACATGCAACAATCTGTACTTCCACCTTCCCCCTTTCTCTCTACACCTGGTAATCCTCCTGTAGAATGGGAATTGTGGTTTGAAGGTTTTGAGGCTTACCTAGAAGCCATTGAAGCGGAAGTTTTCACACAAAAAAAAAGTTTGCGTTACTGCGTCACTCTTTGGGTACAGAGGGAAGAAAAGTTTTGAAACATTTGCCTCCTACAGTAGTCATGGGTGAAGGTGACTCTATTGATGAGTATGCTTCAGCTTTAAAAATGTTAGATTCCAGATTTTAAAAAAAGCGTAACATCATCATGGAGAGGCACAAGTTTTATATGAGGAAACAGTTACCTGGGGTCCGGATGTTTATAAGTGACCTAAGAGTATTAGCCTCCACGTGCGACTACAAAACGTTTCATGATGAAATGCTGAGAGATCAGTTAGTTGAAAAGACTAATAGCAAAAAGATTCAAGAGAAATTACTAACTACACAAGACTTAACCTTGGATAAAGCTCTAGAGATAGCTAAAAATATTGAATCCACGGCAATGTATATGGATCAAATGGCTTTAGACACTAAGGTACATGCTCTTGCTGTTGACAAAGTTATGGTAAAAAAGAGACTAAGTATGACAAACGTAAACCATTTGAATGTTATAGATGTGGTAGTAGAAGTCATTTAGGAAATGTGCCGTTTTGTCCTGCCTTAGATACATTTTGTGTTAAATGCAAAAAGAAAGGTCACTTCTCTAAGGTTTGTAAGTCTAAACCCAGTAATTCCAATTTTAAATATAACACCAAAAAGTACTTTCCATTGAAACCAAATCTGAAGCAGATCCTGATTCCGATAGTGAAGATGGTAATGAAATCATGATGTTGTCCAGTACTGATGAAGATATTGTCCAAGTTTCCCATAACATATTGTGTGCAACACATAATTCTGTAAGTGTGCCTCTAATATCCATTGCTGTGGATGCATTTGATAAAGCACCTCAAAACAGTTGTAGTATTCTTCCCAATACTAGTATTCCTGAAAATGTGTCTCAAATATTAAAACTTCAACCTCCCAGTATAAAACAGCCCTACTGTCAAATTGGGGTTAATGGTAAACATGTTTCCATGATGGCTGACTCAGGTTCCTTTTTCACTTTAATAGGTCCAGAAGAATGGTGTAAATTAACTGATATTCCTTGAAGGAAGTCTCTTATTAAACCCGTAGCGTATGGTGGCAAACCTGTTCAAGTTTTGGGTGAATTTGATTGTACCTTAACGTTTAAAGATCATGCCACTACTTCTACCGTCTATGTAGCAGAAGATAGATCTTCTCTTCTTGGTTGGTTGGAACAAAAAAATGTGGGAATCATTTTGGATCCTAACAGTCCTGAACAGGTTCTGCTTAGAGATCAATTTACTTCTGTGTGTTCTGTAGATGTCCATGATTGGAAAACTTCCTTTCCATCAGTGTTCAAGGGTACTTTGGGGAAAATTCAAGGTTTTTCTCATCAAATCATTCTTAAACAAGGTGTCCAACCCATTGTGCACAAATTCAGACGGGTTCCCTTGGCAATGAGGAAGGAATTATCCAATGAACTTGAATCTCTTTGCAATCAAGGCATCATTGAACCCATAGAGAGCTCAGACTGGCTTTCTCCTGTAGTTTTAGCCAGGAAACCCAATGGGACTCTTAGGATGTGCATTGATTTGAGGGACTTAAACGACAAAATATGGGTGGATAGACATCCCCTGCCGAATATCACAGAGATGTTGACTTCTCTCAAGGATGCCAAAGTGTTCACCACCTTAGACATGTCATCAGCTTATCACCAAATTTCCCTAAAAAAAAACTGTCGTCACCTAACTTCTTTTGTCATTCCTGCTGGTGCGTATAGGTTCAAAAGGATGCCTTTCGGATTGGCGTCAGCCTCGGCGGTATTCCAAAGAGTAATGGAATCCATGTTTGCTGAGGTACCTAATGTAAAGTGCTTCCAGGATGACATTTTGGTTTATGGTAAAGACTTAGAGTCTCATGACAAGACATTAGCTATTGTATTATCCATTTTAACTGATCGTGGTGCAACCTTAAAGGCTGAAAAATATAAATTTGCTGTCAAAGAAGTAAATTACCTTGGTTATAAGCTTTCAGCTAAAGGTGTGGAACCTAAGGAAGATTTAGTCATTGCTATCAAGTCTTTTCCTTCTCCACAGAACAAAGATCAACTTAGATCGTTTTTTGGCATGTTGGAATTCTACGCCAGATTCATTCCCAATTGTAGTAGCAAAACTCACAATTTAAGACTACTAATGAAAAAGAACCAACAATTTGTGTGGTCATCTGATTTGGAGAAAGAATTTCAGGCTATCAAATTAGAATTAAGTAAGGCCATTCCTTTACAACCATTTGACACACATGATAGATCCATTGTAGTCACTAATGCCAGCCAATATGGTTTGGGCGGTGTTCTTCTACAAGTCAGAGAGGGAAAAGAGGAGGTTGTGGCTTTCGCCTCGCGCACGTTGAGAGGTGCGGAGTCCACTTATTCAGTTATAGAACGTGAAGCTTTAGCTTGTTGGTGGGGTGTTGATCATTTCAGACAGTACTTATGGGGTTCTGAATTTACCATTCGCATGGATCACAAGCCTTTGCTTAATTTACTCACCACCAAAGGAGCGGGTAATGCCACTCCCCGCGTTGCTAAGTGGCATTATAGGTTGATGGAATTTCATTTTCATTTGGAATACATTCCTGGTGTTAAGAACATTTTTGCGGACTGTTTGTCCAGACTGCCTCTAGTAAATGAACAACATGGTGAACAAACTGAGGAGGAATTTTGTGTAGTAGCTTAGTGGATTCTAGTTTTTCATGCATATCAGAAGAAGAGTGGAAAAATGCTGTTCAGCAAGATATCTTGTTACAAGAAGTAATTTCTATGTTAGGTAAAGGGTGGTTGCCTAAGCACGAAGAGGTAGCGTCATTTAAACATGTTTTCTCTGAGTTGAATCTTCAATCTGGCATTCTCAAGAGAATAGATTTGTTGGTTGCACCGGTATCTCTTCAGAGTAAGATTTTGTTACTTGCCCATGAGGGCCATATAGGCATGAGAGCGATGAAGAGAAGACTTAGAGAAGTATTCTGGTGGCCTGGCATGGATCGTTCTGTTGAACATTTTGTAAGAGATTGTATTTCAAGTGCCACCAGTGATAAATCGCAAATCACTTTTCCTAGTCCCATTGAAGCCATTCCTATTCCTGACAAACCTTGGGTTAAATTAGCTTTAGATATCATTGGTCCTATGTATGTGTTGGATGAAAGGAGCAGGTACGGTCTGGTGTTGGTAGACTACGGTACAAGATGGCCTGAAGTAAAATTTGTGAAGTCGGCATCTACTGTGGAGGTTGTTAATTTTCTTCAATCTCTGTTTTTAAAGGAAGGTGCTCCAGTGGAACTTGTCACTGACAATGGGGTACAATTTGTGTCCAAGGAGTTCCAGGACTTTTTGTCGCATTGGGGTATCAAACACATTACCACTTCCTTATATCACCCCCGCAGTAATGGTTTAGTGGAACGCTGCAATAGGGTTATTAAGGATAGCATTCAACTGTCCGTGGTTAATGGTTTAGACTGGAGGACAGAGCTTTCTAATCTATTGTGGGCTTTGCGAACCACACCCAATGCTGTAACTAAAGTTTCCCCCTTTATGTTATTGAAAGGCAGAACAGCTTCGTCCAAGTTGGTTAGACCATGGATGCGAGATCTGAGTACTTCCAAGGTTAATCGCGATTTGGTGAATGCTGATTGTCTCAAAGCTCAAAGTATGTTACCAAGGAACCTACTAAAGGAAGTAAACAATTTGCTTTTAAAGTAGGTGATTGGGTCAAGGTGAGACTTCCTGGTCATATAACCAAGGGTCATTCTAAGTTTTCACGTGCAATGCAAATTACTTGCATACGGAATAGAGCAGTTAAATTGAGTGATGGTAAATGGTGGAATATGGAAAAGTTATCTAAACAAAGTTCACCTGGGAATACTTGTGTGGATCTATTTTCACACAATGTTCCTGGTTCCGATCATGGTGAACCAAGTTCCAGAATTTCAGCAAGAGAACGGAAACCTTCCATCTGGTTAAAGGATTATGTCAAATCGTAATATCTTGACTATGGGTTTCTTTGTTTGCTTCTTTGCTGTATAATGTTTTTGTGTATTTTGCTTTAGTGATATTACATTTTTGTGTTTTATTTTGTTTTGATTAAGGGGGAAGATGTGTTGGGTTCTAAGCATTTGCAGTAGGAAGTTCATGTATCCTTAAGTGAATTTTTTCCTTTGAATGTGTGCACATGCCACCATTACCATGGTTCTATACTAGAACGGTGGCATGTGGAATGGTCAGAACAGCAGTTGTACTTTGCTGTTGCTCTGGCCGGTCGTTTACTCTGGACATCTCTTTTTCTACTAATAAAGAGATTGAACTTACCAGGCTATCTGTCACTTCCTTTCAGTGTAGCATCAACAAAGATTGAAAAGGAAGTCAGGCTGGGCAGAGTGGCAGGTCCATTTGACGATGTCTCAATGAAAGACTTTGTTTGCTCACCACTGGGGGTGGTTCCCAAAAAGGAGCAGGGCGAATTCCGATTGATTCATAATCTTTCAGCACCCAGAGGGAGTTCTTTGAATGAGGCGATTTCAGACACATTGTGTAGCGTAAAATATGCATCTTTTGATCAGGCAGTGGACATGCTTGGAGGTGTGGGTCAAGGGGCGTTGCTGGCGAAGTCCGACATCGAGTCAGCTTTTCGCCTACTGCCAGTGCACCCACTGGATTTTCACCTGTTGGGTTTCCAATTCCAGGGTAAGTATTACGTGGACAAGTGTATGCCAATGGGTTGTTCAGTCTCCTGTGCTTATTTTGAGAAGGTTAGCTCTTTCTTGGAGTGGGTTTTCAGGCGGGACATGGGCCACCAATGGGTGTTACATTACCTCGATGATTTCCTCTTCCTGGGGGCGCCAGGCTCAGGGGATTGCAGTGCAGCATTGGGAAGGTTCTGTGCACTCATGGAGAAGTGCGGTGTGCCACTGGCACCAGGTAAGACGGGGGGTCCTAGCACAAAGATTGAGTTCCTAGGTATTGAGTTGGATTCAGTACAGGGGTGTCTAGGTTACCTGCTGAGAAGGTGACTGATTTTGGGACAGCATTGCAGCACTGCCTCGCTAGAGAGAAGGTCACTCTGCATCAATTGCAGCAAGTGGTCAGACAATTGAATTTTGCACTGCGCATAATTCCAATGGCACGCCCTTTCTCACGCACCATCGCACAGGCTATGTCAGGTCTCAAGGAGAAACACCATCACACCAGGCTATCCAGCGAGGTCAAGCAGGACATGCTCATTTGGAAAGCATTTCTGCGCGATTTCAATGGTAGGGTGGTGTGGCCTAGCCCGCCCAGGTCCAGTCCCGAGATGGGGTTGATGACCGATGCGGTGGGTAGCGAAGGGTTCGGTGCTATTCTGGGATCAGAATGGATTGCGCAGCACTGGCCGGGCTGGTGGATAGACTCAGGGATCACATCCAACATAAGCTTCCTTGAGCTCTTCCCTATCCTGGTGGCACTGTCCGTTTGGCCTGACCATTTGAGAAATCAGTCTGTGATATTCTGGTCAGATAACATGGCGGTGGTGGAGTGTATTAATAACCAAACGGCAAAGTGCAAAATGATCCTGCGATTATTAAAAGAGGTTGCATTGCGGTGTATGAAATTGAATTTACTCTTTAGAGCTAAACACGTGCCGGGTATATTAAACCATGCCGCTGACGCACTCTCTCGTTTTAAGATGCAGGTATTCAGGTCCCACCTCCCAGAAGCAGCAGAGAACCCCACACCTTTCCCAGAACAGCTTTGACAGCTTGGTGCCCCCAATTATCGGACCTCGTGGCAGCCAGCCTAGCACCCAGGACCAGGAGAGCTTACGAAGGGGCGTTCTGGTCATATTGTCATTTTTTGGGGGACAGTTGGGAGCACAAATGGCACGACCCAGGGTCGGTAGTCGCTTATCTGAGGTTCATGAGGGACGAGGGGCGCTCAGTGGCGGTGGCTAGGCGTCACATTACAGCCATCTACTTTTTTGCTAAGGCTAAGGGAAAGGGGCATCCAACAGGCATTTTTGTAGTGCGAAAGGCTTTGAAGGGGTGGCAACGCTTACAAGGGGTGCAGCTCGATGAGAGAAGACCCATAGGGTTACAAACACTAGCTAAACTAATGGAAGCTCTGCAGCGAGTTTGTAATTCTGATAGGGAGGCTACTCGGTTTCAAGCAGCTTTCTGCCTGGCATTTTATGGTGCTTTCAGGGTAGGGGAGCTGGTGACAAAGAACAAAAGGGACTGGCAGGGGGGATTGCAAGTGGGACATGTCCAGATAAACAGGGACTCTGCACTGATTTCCCTACCTAAGTCCAAGACCGATCAAGAAGGAAGGGGCGAGGGCATAGTGCTACACAGGGCTGTAGGTAGTACATGCTGCCCCGTTGCCAGACTGGAGGCCTTCATGCACAGCGAACGTGGGCCACAGGGGGGCCGCTTCTAGTCCATGTGGATGGTTCACCTCTCACTGTTCTCCAGTTTAAGAGGGTCATGGGTTTGGCAATGCGGAGTGCTGGCCTGGATTCAGCTAACTTTGGGACTCACTCCTTTAGGATTAGGGCTGCCACGGAAGCAGTGGCCAGGGGTTTTAAGGAGGAACAGGTAAAAAGGATCGGTAGGTGGTCCTCTAACTGTTACAAACGCTATGTGCGACTGCATATGCTTTAGCCATTGGTAGGGCGGTGCACTGACGCTTGGTTCCTTTTCCCGATTAAGTTTCTTCATCCTGTGACTCAGGGGAGAAGCTTGCAGCGGTCCACCAGCTAGGAGGAAAGACGTCACCATGTCACTCAGGGGGACGACGGTCAACGGTTCACGAACGTACAGCACAGGTGATGGCCCAAGTTCACTCTTGGGCCCAAGAAGACCAGGAGATCTGGATCGTAGGTCATTCATAAGTTCGTTGACTAAAAGCTTTCTTTGAAGGGGCCCATGAGGCCAGGGCGCGTCAGTTGGGATCGAAAATAGTGTTTTATGGTCAGGGTGGACTGCGCATTAGGCAATTCAGGGAGCTGGTGAGCCACGCTTTAAAAAGAAGTAAGGGGCCACCGGCAATCTGGATCTTGCATTTAGGTGGTAATGATTTGGTTCACCTGGGGCGGAGGGTAGTCATTGAGGACCTACTCACTGAGGTGGGATCGTTGGCAAAGAGGTGCCTCGATGCCATGATAGTCTGGTCTCACATGATTCCAAGGTTTCAGTGGAGAGGGGGTGAGTCGGTACGAGCGTTGAATCACGCGGTAAAGCGGATCAACACTATGTTTGAGAAATTGTTCAGGATCCCCAAACTGAAGTCGATAGGACATGGATACATTTGGGGCGAGCAGTTCTTTTTGCAGGATGGGGTTCACCTCTCAACTAAAGGGAATCAGGCCTTCATGGAGGACATTATAGCATGGTTAGAGGGCGCAAGGCGCAGGACATGACCTTCTGGGTAGCAGAGGGGGAGGCCAGATAGTCGGGCAACTATTCTAGCCTGTGGCGGTAAGGTCATGATTGGTAAGCATAGTTTTCGGTCCTTAGCGGCCAGCACCATGGAACTCCAGGGGCAGTTACAGCCGGTCGGTAGGCTGAAAGGGTGCGGGGGTCAGAGAGTCACTCTTTCCAGTAGGCTGGTCGGCCACCCCGCACGTGCATGCGCACCAGGGCACAAGGATGCAGAATTGCAGCGCCCCGTTATGGAGTTAAGGCTCAGGGCGTAGGGGGGGCCCAGGGGAGATATCCGTCCGATAAGCTGGACCCCCTACGCAATCTTACTCCAGTGGAGTTTTTGTAGTTACCGGGATCTGGGGCTGCCAGTCACTGACCTTGCCGTAGGCTCTAGCAGGGATACGCAGAAAGTAAAGTATATCATGTTTTAGATTACGGTAGGAATGGCTATGTATTAGAAACATGTTAAGGTTAGCCAAGTAACATCTTGTACCTATCAAATGTAACTGGACTTTCTGCGTAATTGTACATAATGTAAATAATAAGTTTAATGGTTTTTATTTTGTAATAAAATACGGGCGGGGTTTACTACCCCAAATCCAACAGAGTGTGGTTTGAAGTGCTTGCCTTGGAGGAGGGAGGGAGTCCACATCCAAGGGCGGTCTTAGGTCTAAAGTAAAAGGGGGACTTAGGCAGTACCAGGCCATATGCAATGGGAGCCTGTGTACGCATTCGGTACACAGGCTCCCTTTGAGTTCAATGGGAGTCCGAGCGAATCAAGTACATCACTATACAGACACATCAGAATCAGTCGCTCAAACTCCTGGAGCACGAGTCGTTCGGAAAGCTCTCCAGATCCGAGTCGTCCGGAGGGCTTTCTGAACGAGATCAGAATCGGGCCCTAAATGTGAATGGTTTGCTAGAATTTAGAATACTTAACATCATTATGACATACCTTCAGCAGACCAAGCAGAAGTAATTTTATTACAGGAGACAAAACTTACTGGTACAAAACATCCATTTTTATATAGACATTCTTGGATACAGGAAATCAGACAAATTAATGCCTCTGCTGGTGTTTGAGAAGCTTGATCAGGAAAAAACAGAGGACTAACAATACTTAATGAACAAAGAGTTAATTCGAGCAAATGAGTAGCCCCCAAAATTAAACAAGGATCAGACACCCTCTCAGTTTGCAGCTATTGTTGTCCTGTAATAGATGACACACACATCTATTGGCGGGAATCTTGCTAGCATTATTTTCATTGTCCACCCTCTTGGTATTAGGAGCAGAATGTTGCTTTAAAACCAGAGAGAACAGAGTCAGTGAATTTCGTAATTAGCCAAGACATCCACATAGGCGAGAGATCATGCAGCTTCTTCAGAATAATTCTGGTGCAAGACTTACACGAGCTCCTAGGAATTTAAATATTTCGGACTTTAATATAAAAGCAAAGCATGTCTGGATGATTTTGCTGGAATCTTAAGATCAAACAGACAGAAATTCCATTGTGGTGGTGCACCTCACGGCCGATGCATGGAACAACAGTTCGGCATTATTTGCGAATTACTTTTGGTGCAGATAACATTGGCAGTAAGATAAAAACAGAGCATTTGTGATTTTGGCAACCCACTTGGGAAATACGTGAACTTCCAATCCCATGATGCACTGTATCACTGGAAGCTCACATGAGGATATAAATTGGGGGAGTAATTGGAAGTAATGCTTGCTATTCTCACAGGTGCTGCCTTTGAAGAAGGACGTAAAGTCTGAAACGCGTCGGCACTGTACTGTATTTGAATGTTACTTACCAGAGCTGTTTGCTGCCAATAAATTGCATCTGTTGAGAGTACACTTCGGCTGGGGGCAAATCTTTTGCATTCATATATATATATGTGACGGAGGCGCAGGTTCGGCGATGGGAGTTGAAGCACTCCCTTGGCGGGGGCCTTGTCCCAGTTCAGCAAGCCTTGAAACTCAACGAGGATTAACAGTGAGTTTGGAGTTGGGCACTGCGAAGGCACAAGCCTAGCGGTGGGGGCAGGGGAGCTGAATTGAAGTATCAGATTTCACCGGACACTGCAACATGTTAATATTTTACTGAGCTGTCGTATTTTATCAAGAGAGACTCCGAGGTGTGTTTAAGCACATTGAATCAAGTTCCTAAAGTGCATTTGCAAACTGAATAGGTGCCCCAGAGTTTTGGAGTTTCCTCATGGTTTATTAAGGCCAGATGAGATGGCCCTAGATGGAACGTCAGCACAGTTTAAGAAACATTTGCAAGCAAGCCCTGTTGAGTGCGTTTATATTCAGACATAAGACTATTGATTGCAAGAAACTCTTCCTTTGTGGCTAAAGACTTGAATGGAATTCCAGTTCATGTTTTTACAAAGACTGTTTTGGTGTGTGATGGTTGCTTGTGCAAAACTACAATGTTTACTGCATAGGTGAAAACGTCTCAGTCACACTGGCTGAATAACTGTTTTAGTTGCACATTCTTTAGTGCTTTACAAGTTAATATTTTAAGGTGAGAGGTTTGTTTTTTTGCGATGCCTCTAGGTTGAAATGGACTTTATGGTTCACACACGATCATTTATGTGCCACAATAACGAAGTGCATTTTCTATGTCTAAAGTTTTTATATTTAAATAGAGCACCAATATGGCGCTGAGTAGGATTGACAAAGGCAGTTGAAACTGCCGAAACGCGTTTCCTTTTAAATGTTGTGGAGTCCGGAGAGACCAGATTAATTAAAACAGTGAATTCTCCTGCCTTCGAGTGCTGTGTCTCTGACTATCCTGTTTGAGCAGTTTGTTGTTGAGATATATATATATATATATATATATATTTATATATATAGTATATATATATATATATATATTAACGTTCACCATTTTGTGTTCAGTTGAGTGACTGTCTCTGAGGGGTGCACACGACAATGCGTTTTCATAGAACCCTTATTTGACCGTGTCATCTAGCATTCGAACTTGGCAAGAACACCATAATTACTTGAAAAGGAGCAAGTTTGTATTTTAAAAGGTGTCCTGTCATGTGAGAAAATAATATGACTATATACAAAAATGTTTTACTTTACCTGGTGGTCTTACAAAAAGTGATTCATTCCTTTGATAGCTCATAAATTCTTGGGTCCTCATAGTCAATAAACGCATTACATTTACTGACCTATACAATATCAATCAGTATTACTCAGATGACCTACCAAAGTAATCACCATTAGCTAAATCATTAAAAAAAGCCAAAATATGTTTGAATAAACACAATTTAAATTCAAAATCAGAAAGTACATAGGTGGAGGTACTTAAGTCAGGTAACATACCCTGCACCTCCCAACATCCAATTAATCCAAACATCCACAAGTCCAAAAACAACAAAAAATATAGCAAATATAGAGCAGGCATGAAATGCAAATCTTCTTTGTTATAATAAATAATGAAGCATCCACCTTTTATTGAAGTTTAAAAAAACACCAACAAATGCAAAAATAGATCCCTTATAATAAAGTGACTGAAGGAAATCCTCAGCAACCAGTATTGAAATAAAAGCAATGCAAAATACACAAAATATGAAATTTCGAACATTAATCTACCCTTGCTAACTTCCGTTAGTCTGTGCTTACAATAAAATAACTTATTATTTATTTACTTATTTTGAAAACAAAAGGTACTCACATCAGCAACACAAACATATGCTTCTGCTCATCACTGTTTACTTCCACTGACTAACGAAATTGATGCTTAAACCATGAAATGTTTAAAAAATGGCTGCTGTAAAAATAAAAAAGGACAATCAAATCCATAGAATAGTAATGAAAACGTTATTGAATGTTCTTTAAAAAAATAATATATTCATACAATTGTAAAATTGCCTATTATATATTTTGAAAATGGACTATAGCAATATTTATTACTGTATTTATTTGTAGTATTTTTTTCAAATTGGAAAATGTGTTTAGTTTTCTAATTGATTTTTAAAAAATAAAGTCTACCATGTAGGTTTAATTTTTTATTTGGTAATTCATTATACTTTCCAATATTTATAACTAATTTCACATATATTAATATTGCAATGTTAATAACTTTGTTAAAAGATAAGTAATTTATGGATAAGTTATAAAACATATAATTTAAACTAATTAATTGATTTTAAATAGAAATATAATGTTTAAAACAACTATTTAATAATCAATCCTCAAGTAATAAACTGCTATATTATTTCAATTTAAAATGTAAAAAAGATTTAATATTCCATTATTAAACTGCCCAACACTTCAGCCAATTTGTTAAAAAAACAATTCTTCCAAAATGAATAAGCTCTCCACCCTTAACTATTATAGGCTGTGCATTCAGCTCATAAAACTATTTTTTGAAAACAAATAATTAGGAAATAAAAAAAAAAAATGAAAGAGACAAAAACAAACATTTGGATATGTGAATATTAAACTGCCAAACCCATGTATATTAATTGCAAAAACAATAAAAATAAATATTTTTAAAAGAATAAATACCCCTAAAATGAATACACTCCCCACCCCATTCACTATATCCCTTACATCCTGCTCATAAAGATTATTTTGCAAATAAAGGGTTACTAAATAATATGTAAAAAAAGCAAACACAAACATTTTAAAATTTATACAGGAGTATTAAACTGTCACTCCCCTTTTCATAAAAAAAAATAAAAACAAATACTCCCACTCAATTTACAAATAAATTCTCCAACTGATTCAAACCCTTTAATCCTCAGTTTTGATGAGTAAACCTCCTCAACCAAACCCTTTTTCCAAATAAATTTAAATATTTTTCTCCTTGTGGGGGTAAACCCCCACAACCCTCAATTTTGTCCAAAATAACTACTTTCCTCAATGTGCAGTAAATACTTGCTTTGTAAGGACATGTATGCTAAAGGCATGTGGTTAAAGGTGTCCATGGGGAAAAGCCTGTGTGGTAAAGTCTGCATTGTAAAGGCAACATACCTCGCACACACCTTAGTCCAATAGTGCAAAGTTGTCAGCAAGAGTCTAGCATATGTTTTGTACTGCTAAGGTATCCTTTCAGTACAAAATACTAAGCTTAGAATTACTTTAAAATGTTCCCACTTTGTGTGCTGTACAGTACTGCAAGCATGTAAAGTTTTGGTGAAAAATATTTTTTCCATCTTTGGGTCTACCTCTAGGAGGCATATATTTTGGCACAAATGTTAGCAGATAGGGCTTTGCACCAGAAACCACAGGTGACTGTATGGTAATGCCATGTACCACCCATTGGACGATCACCCATGGGAAACTCCCTTGACATGAAGTAGGCAAAAGTAGCACAAGCACAGCTTGCGTTGTTTTAGTCAACTTTCCAATGCAAGATGAAATATCTTTTTTGGGCAGAGACTCCACAGTCGTAATGATGCTACTAGAAAAATACCTTTGTGAACAGCAAACAATCGTAAATATACATAAAACCTTTGTGGATCTGGTCCATAATCATTGACATGCAAAACCCTGGCCTGTTTTAAGGTCCTATAACAGAGCCAGATCTCCAGAATTATGCAACCACACACATCTAGCATGCTACAGCGTCTAACTGACTTTAAAATAAAAACATGTCCAGTCGGGATAAAATATGCTAGAACCATAGCGCGCATCAATCAAAATAAATCAAGTCCTTATTAAGAACAGAGTATGTGCAACATATTTTAAGCATGCACACTCATACAATTTAATGGCTTTCTACATTTTTCTGGTATTCCACAAATCAGGAGACTATATGCAAATTTTTCTTCTTTTGCGCTTGACTCCTTTAAAAGATGAGGGTATTAGTAACTACTTCATAAGGGCATAAAAGTCCTTCACACATTTTGGATCAACTTTGCTGGCTAACAAATACAGTTGCTCCACTTCTAAAGGGGCCAGCAACCTATAGCCATGGCCTGTGGTGTCACATTTGGGTGAGGGTGGGTCAGCATGACCAGTTGTCTCAGCACAATGTACTTACTACAAGTTTAGCATTAACACTTACAATTACCGAGGACAAGGCCAAAACTTACTTACCACACTGGCATCCAATCCTACCCTGTGACGAATGGGAAAGTGTGGGATTTATGCCTGTGAATTATGTCTGGTCTCATGCAGGGATGCAGCCTGCAATGCCTGAAACATATGCCAGCAGCATCACAGGCCTACAGTAAAACCACCAAAGTCTCCCATGGCAAGAAAGGTAAGCCATGCATCGTGCTTCACATTGCAGAAAGTTGTTTTACTTCCTGGCTTTCTGCTCCTTATCCAGAACGAGATGGGGCAGGCAGCTGGGACAGGCAGCCCAGACTTAAATACATCGATTTATTTAGAGATACTGTCTGGGATGGTATCTCTAAATAAATCGATGTATTTCATATTTTTGGCAGAAAAGATGTAGGAATTTCAGAAGGGGCACAGCTACAGGGCCCTAAAGCAGAAACTGGCCCCTTATCTTGTTACCTTCCTAATGCTAGGGAAGAATCCTTACATGTAAGGCTCATATCGACCTGTAGGATTATAAAGTGCTGATTACAAAATTATAATTAAATGCCTCTGCATAAGACTGGTCAGAATGGTAAAAAAATTGTAAATTGAAATTCAGTTGCTATTGGCTGTTAGCTACCTCTAGTCTTATAGGTCTGGTGAATTGGGAATTTCTCGATAAGGTCTCAGAATCCATGAATTTAATTTCCCTGGTCACCAGGTTGATCCGGTTTCATTACAAAGGTGTAAGGCAGAACTCTTATTCAATGGGGAAGCGGTGGGTGAACAAGATGCACATCAGGAGTGTCCACTGTTCCCATTTCCGTTTGCCCTTTTTTATTGACACTTTATTCCCTTATATTAGAAGTATCAGTTAAGGCATCCTCTTTGGTCACTAAAGCTTCAAACATAGTATTATATGCGGTGAAGGGGCTGTATTTATTCCACCTTCTCCCATCTTGCCCCCAGCCTATGGAATAAGCTCCCGGAGGAGATTCGTGCCTGCCCCAGTCTGTCCCGATTTAGGAAACTACTCAAGACATGGTTGTTTTAGACTCTACTGCTTCGTCAGCGTCACTCTCTCTGGCGCCGAGAGATCCCCTTGGGGATGATTCATCGCGCCTTACAAATGACTAAATAAAAATAAAATAAAATATTATCATTAGGTACAAGATTTCCAGGTGCAAGATAAATACCATAAAGATAGAAGCACTATTGGTGAATTCTACCTCATTAGATTTGCCTCTGGAATTCTGTAATATGGTAGCCACATACATGATTAAGTATCTGTGAATACATGTCTTTTTACCAGTGGGCGATATGGAGCCCATAAATTATGGTAGTTTATTAACCAAATTAAAGAAAGACTTTGATTTTGGGTGCCATCTATCCCTTTCATTAGTAGGATGGATTAATATAGTCATAATTGTCACTTTGGCCTGATGTTTATTTCTCTTCCAGATCCTTCCGTACTCTTAAAACATGACTTTCTTTAAAATAATGAATGGGATGATTAAATCAATGATCAGGGCCTATAAACAGCCCAGATTTGCACTGAAGAAGGGGTGAGCAAGGGACCCTCCCTTATTTAGGTTTATATTGCATAGTGGCATTGTCTCCTAAACTCCAAAGGCTTGTCATCCTGGAAACAAACATTTACTTCAGCATTGCCTCCTGAGGGTAATGACAGGGAAATATGGCTTGCAGAGTTTTGCTTGTAAATTCTTCTCTGCCAGGGATACTTGTTGTGTTTCGGAAGGACTCAGACAGTTAGTCAAAAGGAATGTCTCCCAGTCTGGAATAATCCTGAGCTTCCTGAAGATTTGCCTATTATAGGGTAATGGTGGATGGAAAAGGGAAATTAGACAAGAATTCAATCTCCAGTTCAGAAGTAGATTTTTAAGTACTTGCAGCTGAGAAGTCACAACTGGAATATACAAATTCATGAGGTGTTGTGAATCTTTGGACAATCATTCAGCCCTTTTCTCAGGAAAAGCTATATTTCAAGGGTGTATAAGAAATTCCTACATCAGGAATCTTTAAATCACAATAAAATCAAAGCAGCTTGTGGGTTAGACTTAGAATATCAGTTCCCTGAGGTGGAATCGAGAAATATAAACAATCAAACCCATTTGCCACTAAGTTCTTATCAATATCTCTCTACTTACCAATTGTATTTAACCCCAGACCGTATTAATAGACATGTTGAGATAACCCCATCTGCCTGCACAATGCAGGTGATAGGAAACATAAGTTGTAGGACTGAAAGAAGATCAGGAACCTTTGGGAGACACCTTTGAAATGGCGGAATGAAGGTGCAGAGTGTGTATAAGATTCGGACCCTTGCATATCCACCTTTGGCAGATGATGGTAAGCTCTAACAAGGAAAAACATTGACATGACTTTGTATTTTAATTCATTTATGGACAGATATTGAGTAGCACAGAAAAACGATTGAGAGACAATCTTGCATGTGAAGAAGGGACTTGGAAATTGAGAGACATATTTGAATTGGAAGAAATATTACATAAGAGGAATGGAATTGTCAGAGATTCATGGGTAGCCACCATCCTTGCCACCGGGGAATTGTGCTGGTGGCTTTTGCCTACAAACCTGCGGTTCTCTAGGCGCCTTTTTTGGCATTCTGCGCTTTCATCCACACCTTAAGCACTTGCACCTATGTGGACTTCAGCATATACTTTCAGTTCATCATGGTGTTGGGTATGAAGGATTGTAGGGTATAGAGTATGACACCCTAGGTCACCTTTTGGGCAGAACATTAATGGATCGCTCTACCTATACACATGGTGGTCAATGCTTTAATTGCCCTCTATCTCAGATTTTGCCCCATGCCTTGAAAGGGGGTCTGACTACTGGGGATTTATCCTCAGTTGGTGAGTCATTCACAACAACATGTAACAGGGGGCTGAATACTGATGAGTCATCCTCAGTTGATGAGTCATCCACAACAACAGTGAGTCATCCTCAGCTGCCGAGTCATCCACAACAACAACATGACACGCCGGCCAAGATCTTGCGAGACCTTAAAGTCTCGGCTGCCATTTTTAAAGCACTGCGCTATGAGTAGTCTGGTTTCTGAACACTTGATGCTTCGTATCACGAAATCCAGACTTGATGCATCTCCTGCCCAGCCTCCGAGTTTAGATCACACTTCTCCATCTGCATACAGTAAGTACTCTTTATAGAGCTCTCCCGCTTTGACATTAGTCCAGGGGCCACCACACTCATTGGTAACGGCTTTGTTGCCTTGCCTAGGCCTCTGGCCGTGGACCTGGATAAGGGAAAACTTGGTACCTCTCACCGCCGGCAAATTCTCTGCGCATTCAAGCTGCCGAACATTAAAAAAACAGCTATGTTAGGGTTATTTAGCAGCACAGCTAAGTTTGTTGTTTATTGTGTATATCGTGATCTCTTTCAACCTCCCTAGAACTCTTTATTTTTGTGCAATCTGGTGTGCTATTGTGTGAAGAGAAACACTAAACATTGGTGTGCACTTTGTTAGCGTACTCGTACTAGCGGATATCACGCATCTACTAGGTATGAAGGCTGATACTCTACAAGAGTTATGTGTTGTGATATATAATGTTGACTGTGACAAGTACTGTATGTACACTTGTGATATTCTTGTTTATGTACATCATTGTGAGGTAATAGTATGTTGCCCCTTCTCCAGTGTTCTTGATTAGTAGGCAGAGTATCTTGTTTACCCCTTTAGCAAATGCTAAGTACCCTTTAGGTAGCATCTGTCAGTTTCTGTTTGGGTGATATATCTGTCCTGCTATTTGTACTATCATTTTCCATTTTACTTGTTCTGTAGGTCCAAGTGGGACCCCTGGGGATAGTGGATCCTCACGGTTGTTATTTTGGTAAATAGTTTTAGCCATTTATTTTAGATTGTTATTTTAGTTTGTTGTTTGTTCCCAAACCCCTTTCCCTTGTGTTCATCCTGACACCATTGCGCTCTTCCTCTGCTCCCGCAACAGTTGGTCCTGGACCTCGTGGATAATGACCTAAAACTGCAATGCGCTTTGACAGGAATGCTCAAGAAATGTAAGAAAAGAAGGGGCCAGCTCAAGGAGAGGTTCAGAAGATTAATTTTGAGGAGCTCTGAGCTATTCATTAAGGGACTTAGGGCCAGATGTACAACCTGCCAAATAGCGCCTCGCAAATTGCGTCACACTTGCGATTCGCAATTTGCGAGGCGCTATTTGGCATGTACAACAGTGTGTTTAACACTGTTTGCGATTCCCAATGAGTTCGCAAATTGCAAGGCTCATGAATATTAATGAGCCTCTCACAATTTGGGAGCCCATTGGGAATGACAGGCCCTCCCAGGGATGGTGGCCTGCTGGGCTCAGCAGACCACCATGTCTGGGACTGCTTTTAAATAAAGCAGTTTTTTTTTTATAAATGCAGCCTGTTTTCCATAAAGGAAAAAGGGCTGCATTTAAAAAAAAAAATGAAACGCTTTTGTTTCATTTTTTAAGTGCAGGCAGTGGTCCCTGGGACCACTGCCTGTCTTTAAAAAATAATATTGCATGCATTTGCATACTGGAAGTAGGAGGTAACTTGCGAGTGTTTTGCGACCGCAATTGCGGTCGCAAAACATTGGTACATAGCTTTGCGGTTGCTATTAGGAAGGGAATGCCCCTTCCTAATAGCGAGTCGCAAAACAGTATTTTGCGAGTCGCAATTTATTTGCGAATCGCAAAATACTGTTTGTACATGAGCCCATGCTTTTTAGCGTCCCATATTTACTGGAAAATATAAACATTTTGATTATTTTTGCTGTTTAATTGTCTTTCTGTTTCTAATAAAATGTATGGTTTAAAAGATTCACTTACTCAAATAATCATGAAATCTGTACCAGTGCCGTAGCTAGACCATGTGGCGCCCGTGGCGGTCCCTGCATTTGCCCCCCATGGGCATGTAGGAGCGGGGGGGGGTGCTGGCGATTCCCGCAGCAGCTGCCGCCACAGGTAAGAGGCGGGGGGATTCTGGTGATTTCCACGGCGGCCGCAGATAAGAGCAGGGAGGTCACCGCCCTCAAAACTCGTGCCGCCGGGGGAGCACCGACCCCCACCAACACCCCCACTTGCTACGCCACTGATATGTACTGATAACTAGTGGTGGGCAGATTTCCAATTTTCCACGGAGTTACCTAAAAACTCCACAAGACTCTGCGGAGTTCTGCGAGCGGCAGAGTTGCTGTACGTAGCTCTGGTCATGCTGTTTTTTAGCTCCTGTAGAAACCGTGGAAACTGCCACGCGGCGCACCAGAGGGCGCTGCTTTTTTCTGCTGCTCAAGTAGATTTTCGACTCGAGCTGCAGCTTTCTCAATGCGAGCGGTAGTAACCTTCCGCAACAGCCCTAATGGAGAAATCTCACCTGGAGGTGGTCTAGCACTTGATTTTCTCGCTCATGCTCACAAACTTACCATTTGGCGAGCCGCGCTCAAGAAAAACTCCGCCACATGACGGTTGGCAGAGTTTTTCCAAAACTCCATGCTCCAAGTGGAACGAAAAGTGGGGGAAATTCTGCAAACTCCCTTGAGGAGTGGAGTTTACCACGCACCCCTTCTGATAACTCAATTTAGGAAAATATTGGGGCATATTTACAATAGAAGTGGCGGAGCATTGCGTTAGCCTTCTTGGCTTAACGCCGTACTCCGCCACTTCTGAAACGCAGGACTGCACCATATTTACAACAATATGGTGCAGCCCTGCATTTCCCCCTGCGCTGGCACTTAATTTAGCTGCCTAGAGCCAATGCAGGCCCCCTTGCACCATGGTGCAAGGGTGTGTGCCTTGCAGGGGAAAATTGTTTGTGCACGAAGGTGTCCCTTCCTGCACATAAACAGTCTTTAAATGGCATTTTGTAACTTCTATGTGTGCTGCTTAATGCAGCACACATAGAAGTTGCAAAATGTCATATTTTTTGATGATTGTTTATGTGCAGGAAGGGACACCTTTCTGCACATAAACAATCAATGGCGTTTTGCTGTTTCCATGTGTGCTGCTCAACACACATAGAAACAGCGAAAACGAGAAGACATTAAACATTTCTCCTGGTTGTGCCATGTTAAGATTAGGTTTTCCCTGGTCTTAATTTTGGCGCTGCCCCATATTTACACCACCCTTGTAAATATGGGGCAGCGTTAAAATCAATGGGATCAATGGGTGTGGCAGTGGAATTCCCACCACAACACCCATTGCCCTCCACTTTCAGGCTAAGTATAGCGTGAAAGGGTGCCTTGTAAATAAGGCGAAAAGTGACATTGTGGTAGAGATAGGGGCTTGTAAGTATTCATCCTATGTTTTTGACTTCAAAACATATTTGTCATAGAAGCAAATTAATTGAATGCAGGATGAGAGGGGATTGAATTATTTAACAAGGAAATTTGGCATCACCTAACACCTTAAACAACTTCAGAAACTTTATAAAACCTAATAAATGTTAGTCCTCCTAAACCCAAATACAAAATACAATACTTTAACTGCCAAATTGGAAGAAAACATTTAGGTAATAAACTAAAATTATGTGTTTCTATGATAAAGTCAATCGCCAAATAAACTCAGTTAAAGGGTGTACCACAGAAGGAAATCACCACCACAGAGCCAAATCACAAGGCAGAGCAGATACCGCTAACCTTAAAATCACTCTAAAACTTAAAATGTCTTAAATGTAGGCATTGTAAGGCAATGGAAATGGCAGTCTGTTTAAACTGGTAACCTACAACTAAATTTATCAAATGACTTCATGGCACATACAACCATGCTGCTTAGATGTTTCCATTCACAAGCCACTGTAATTTAACTCTTCTAAAGGGGAAGTCTTGTGATTATTGTCACAATCCTAAGCAAACATCATGAAACAAAATAACATTCTGCCTATTGTCGGTATTTCTTAATGATGCAGGGCTGGGTTAAAAGAACTTTGAGGGATATTCACAATGACGGGCGATAACTATCGCCAACGTCATTTATCGGCAGAAAAGTTAGCTCTGCCTAACCCTGAATATTATTGCCATGTTAGCGGGGTATTATCAAGCCCACGCTACATGGCGATAATAACAGGGAACGGCGGAGAAAACAGCCGACAACAACATTGCAATGGCAATAGTGATTCCGGCGTTAGCCGGCGATACGTGGCGATTGGCCTCTTTGATACATCTGGCTGTCCGTCCTGTGTTAAAGGCTTACTTTGTGTTGTTCAAATTTGCAGTGATTTTTCCATGTACCACAGTTTGAGGTACCAATCCTGCATCTGAGAACTCCCATCGTGTCGACATAGCTTGCTCGGTGAAAAGAAGTAGGGAAGCGTTTCTTCACTAATCCCAAAGCCTACAAGGATGCCTGTGGGGTCCCTGGGAGGTGAATCCCAAGAAACGTTTGTGTAGCCACTAATAGTTCCCTGCAGAAAGTGCGAATGATAAAGCACACCTGTGAAATATGTGAAATCATGCCTGCGTTCTGCACCCCTCCAGCATTTGTCAGGGTTGGCGTCATCTATGGCTTGCAATCAATGGTGAGACCAGTGGCATCTAAGTAGCATATTAGCTACGATCTCCATGCCCTGCACAAGCGTGATCCCCTTGTGTGCGGCCCCCTGAATTGCCTACGAGTGCCCCACTTCCATACTTGCATGTAGCAAATACGTTCTTGCTCCTGGAGACCAAAGCCCCTTCATACCTTTTCAATGGATTTAATTGACCACTTTTCAAACACGTTTGATGCACCTGGCTGCTTACCAAGCATGGGAAGCTCACTCATCCACCCCTGGGTTGTATATGGGTTTCCCAGAATTGACATGTTCGGGGAGGGGAAGCCATTCAGCCTCCAAACGCTTGTTTGGTCCCGTACATTTACAATAGCTCTGATATGCTGAGAGTTGGTGATTGTCTCATGTTGAGAGGCCTCTCTTTTGGCATTTTCCAAAGGGGCCCCCCACTAACGTGATCTATGAAGCCTCAGTGATTTTGGCTTTGGACCATTCCAGTAGGTTGTGCACCTAACACGCCTGACTGTACAATAGACTATTGGGAATGCCTAACCCCCCTCTTGTGAGTCGCTTACACCCTACTCCTGCTGAGACAATTGTCCTTCTTGCATTCTCTGTAAAGTCTGCACAGATGTGTTGTATCTGCAACGAGTAACTACGTTCAATTAGACTAGGTCGTGCCTGGAAAAGGTTGAGAATCTGGAGGAAATGTCATCATGTTTTCTGCAGTAATGTGCCCCATTCATGACACGGAATTACTATGGGGGATATTCTCAAGGACTGGCGATACCTATCGCCAATGCCAGTTAGCGGCAGTATTTTTATTGCCGTCTAACCCTGAAATCTATCACCATGTAAGCGGCGTATTATAAAGCCGTCGCTACATGGCAATAGTACCAGGGAACAGCGGTGAAAACTGCCGCTAACATCAGCGTGATGGCTATCAGAATTCCTGCGTTAGCGGGCGATAACCAGCGAAAGGTCCATTAGCGGCAAGCAAACTCACATTAGTCAGCCCAACTTTAGTTTACTTGCCTCTAATGCAAAACCTCCAATAGTAAATAGGCATGAAATACAATGACATGCAGAATGGAGCAGCCAGGGCCAAGTGCAGCACAGATCAACAACCCCTGCAAGCCAGCCAACATCCAGGATGACCAGGATGAGAGCCATGATGCCTCGCTGGACCTGTGTCTGGAGCCTGGAGTGGGATGTGGTGGAGCTGTGGATTCGATGAGCCGTGGCGGTAGACATTGAGGCGCGACGATCGCCCGTACCTGGTGGTGAAGTCTGGCAGCTCGCAGGGAGACACGTTGCAGAGCTGTGTGAGAAGACTGCCTTGCACACCTTGGAGCTGGTAATGGTAGAGGCGCTCATGCACACCAATGTAGTGAGTTCCGCATCGCATACTACGAACCACCACTACACCGGGATGCAGGGAGGGGATTACCAACGGTGTGTGCCATCTCCCTGCATCACAGGCCGGATGATGTTGGGCTGGCCGTACGCTGTGGAGGGTGAGGCCCCTGTGCAATGCCGAACTTGTGTGGTGTGAGCACTGCAACTACATGCCCAAGGGGGCCCTGCTGCATCAACTGCATCTGGAGGTCCACCAGCGGACTAGGCGGCGACTGCTGTACCCAGCCTAGTGAAATCACACCTGGCTGATGCTTCTGCTGGCTGAGTCACAGATTTGGAGAGAGTGCAGTGGATTGCGCCACGGTGTCAATGTCCAGGTAAGGAGGAGCTGGGACCCCTTAGCGCAGGAGGGCCGATGGGTGAGTCACTCAGGCCTATCACACGTAGATGACTCACCCCCAGCGGCGGCTCTTCTGCTATGGCGGAAGAGCATTGCCCCACTGCCTCAAGCAGTGCAGAAGAGTAACAATCATCACATGATGATGACTAACTGATGTAATCATGCCATGTATCCTCAGGGGGTGGGAGGGTGGGTGGGACTACTCCAAACACGGAGCAGGGCATGGGCGGATTGGCATGCCCACTCAAGTGTGCAATGACTGTTTGGTCGGCACACTCAGGCCGACCAAAGCAGTCATGCGCACTTCCCTGTTCGCAATGCAGGCTGCATTACAGCCTGCATGGAGAAAATGCCCACCCCTTCGGCCCCTGGCTGCATGACTTGTTCCATTGCAAATTAGCAATCACACTGCCGCATTGCAGCGTTGTGATTGACTCTGGGGAGGGAGCCTGGCTGCCAAATTCCTGTTCCAGGAAGCAGGCGCAGGGGAGCAGGAGCTACAAAGACACGGGGCCCGGCTTTGAGGTAAGACTTCCCTCATTGCAATATTTACGACACCCACTCACACACACATCCCCGCGTCCAGGCACCATCCAGTATTCTTTCCGGCGTTTACCACCTCACAGCTGTCCAGGACCCCCCCCCAGCACTTCTCAATGGCGTCCGCTGTGCGCACATGCACAGCGGGACTAACACTCGTGTGCCAAAGGCACATACGTAGTTACAACGCATTACATGACATTGCATTCCATTCCAATGCATACTGATACTAGCCACATTGCAACAGTAAGTTAGGTGTTGCATTGGGGAGACATGAACATCACTATTCCCACTCCAGTGAGTGCAACCCTAAACTAACGTTTGTACCCCAATCCCAAACGTGAACCCAGGAATACCTTTTTGAGCCCCCAATACACACCCAAAACTCAAAATTGACCTAATTGCACACCCCAAAATTCATATTTTACCCCAAATCACACCCCAAAAATCATATTTTACCCCAAATCACACCCCAAAATTCATATTTTACACCAAATCACACCCCAAAATTCATATTTTACACCAATTGCACACAAAATTTCAAAACCGACATCCGATACCCATACACACACAAAATAATTTAAATTACCCCATTACTGACCTCACAATGTGTTGTTTGAGTTGCGTAGTTAATTATGTACTGCCTGCGTTGTACTGGACGTCTCCCATGCCAAAGGCAAACCATAGCCTGCTCCGTCTGCGTCCGTCTGCCCCTGGACCGCGCTCAGCACTAAAGACCCTTCCTCTTGGACACTACACCGATACGATGCCAGCACCCTCCTCGCCATCAACCCTGGACGCCACATCGCCTGCCAGGACCAACATCTGCTACGGACCGGACATCGCCATCACTGACAGCTGCATTATCACCCGCAAGGAGCAGCACGCCCTTCAAGGACAAGGCATTGGCATCACCTACAGAGGCACACTCCGACTGACCGCGCACTCCAATGACCCAAGGGTGACCATGGACCACCTCAACTCCCAGATCCGGTCAAAGCCCAAGCACATCCACTGTGGCACACATGTGCAGGACCCCCGCACATTGGACCCCCATTCTCATATACCATTGTTGACCTCATTGTACCCCAGGATCTCCCATCCACCCACGACATCCTACAATGTGATCTCAAGTTCCACCTGGGCAACCCCAGTGACCAGGATACCACCGCCTTCTGGGGAAGGTCACCAACATCAGACTCAAGCAGCAACTCACATCAACAGGCCACATAGCAGGACACACGGTCGAGTACGTCACTGCCGCAAGCGGGAGCTTCAACTTCAGCAAGAACACCGGACTCTCCTGGACCAACTATCATTGGATACATCACGTCTTCACCTTGCCCACCGGACGCCAATGCCATCATCGCAACCCCTTGCAGCTGGATCAAGACCACCATTGGATGTCTCGTCAACTCTCTCAGCACCAACACTCCGCCACTGCTTCCAAACGATGACACCGCAGCGCACAACCGCCACCGATGGATCTCCAAAAGCGTCGACATTCGGGCACCTCTCATGAACTACGCTGCGTCAGTACCTTCCGCCTGCCTGATGGCAAGCGTAAGGGTGACGCAGTGCCACAGGGATAGGCTGGCCCCATGCATTGCTGGAGTTGCGTCATGGTTGTGACACAACTGCAGCAATGCGTGACTTTAGCGCAGACAGATACGTCAGGATTCCTGACGTAACTGTCATTACTTGCGTCATGGAGCGCTGTCCAGTGAGTACAGCCCATCCATGCTGTCGCAAGAAGGGCGTAGTGAAAAGTGTTGCAACGCTGTCTTGTCGCAGCACTGCAACACTTCATGACTGGGGCACAGGAATGCGCACTATCTTATTGATGGTGCGCAGTCCTGCCCTGTAATTTTGTGACAGGTCGGAGCAGCAACATTGCTTGCAGCGTGGTCCAGCAACAAAACCTGCAGAAAAGAGGCCCCAATGGTTATCTCCATTTTAAGACCAGATATTTTCTGGTCTTAAAAAACTGCCTCTAGTTGCAGTTATAGCCATTTTTTTGGTCATCTTAAATTAAGGACTCCCCTTGTGAATAGGGAAATCTTGGGTTAACGTCAGATTTTGCAAGGGAACGCCTCCCTTGCATATCATTAGCGTTAATTATCGCTGACAGAAGTTGCGATGTTCTAAATGGTCCATTTCACCTAAAGGCTGTCGCTAACGGCTGTTAGCGGCAGCTTGTGAATATTGCGTTAAAAATATCGCCGCTTTATAGGCAAGAAAAAAGTGCCGCTAACGCGGCGATATTGGCTTGTGAATATGCCCCTTTGTTTTACTCTACTAAGGATGGCACCTTTAAAACAACAAAATCCCACTTTTTTTTTATTTGCCAGTTGTATAAGTTCTGATTATCCCTCCTTTTCTGGTTTTCTTATCCCCCCCCCTCCCCCCCCACCCGACACGCATCTCTGCTATCCTCTTGAATTTATTAGTTTCTGAGCAAAGCCATGGGAGTCAACGATCAAAGCTGAGAAGGGCCATAAAAATATTCCGGTGAGACCAGCATTAACCCCAGCTGCTGCTGAGGAGGCAGGTGGCCCACAGAGCCATTGCTCATCTCATTTCACAAACCTGTCTGCAGTGCTGCAAGCAGTATTTGAAGACCTACCCCACTAAAAGAAAATGTTCTTCGAGCACCGAGTATTTCGGAGTTCTTAGAGCTGAAACACTCACAAAGAGTACACCATGTGCTTGAATCTCTAGCTTACACAACATTGCGCAGTGAGGTCCCGGCAGAGATGCAGTTCCGTGCTGTCAGACAAGCCACAACACTTGGCATACACAAGGCTCGCAGAGTCTCCCCCACAGCAGAACGCCTCATCTTCATTTCAAAGGGAAGCAGCAAGTCTCGGGTGTGCTGGGAAATCTGGCTCTCATGGCCTTTATCCCAGGAAACGAAGCAGAGACGACCCCTTTCTGTGAAGAAATCTGCCTCACAGAGATGTGTGCAGTCCTGCTGTGAGGGACGCACAAACATAGCGGCATATTTACAAGATAGTGACACAGCGCTGCAAGTTATCTTGCTGCGCCGTGCTGCATCTTTAGGAAAGTGCAGGGATACCTCATATTTACAACAATATTACGCATCCCTGTGCTTTCATCTGTGCAAGCGCACAATAGGCTGCCTAGCTCCAAACCAGGCACACTTGCACCATGATGCAAGGGTGCCTTCGTTGCAGGGATGATTGTTTTGTGCAGGAAGGGGAGCCTTCCTGCACAAAAACAATCGTTGATGGCTTTTTCCTCCTTCTATGTACAACCTCTAATTGCCCTCCTAAGTCTAAAGCTAAAATGTTTGACCAATGCAACCCGCTGATCCTGATCCCTGCTTCTTCTGAAATCACGTCTAGATCACAGTCAACTGTAATGATTAACCTGAATTTGAAGCTTGTGTTTTGTTTGTGCTTTTTGAATCACAATTTTAAAAATTCACATCTCGGTTTCCTTTAATCTAATGTTGCTAATTATCATGGCATTTGTTTATTACATTTTTCTCCATATTCCTAAATACACTTGGAAATGTTCTTGCGTTGTGCCCTGACAAATGATCTTTTGGTGCTGCTTAAATCCCAAACATAGTTGTCTGGGGCATCCCTGCTGTGCTGTGCCATAACTATCAGGGGTTAAGCCACAGTTTTCTCAGTGAAGTGTGTTGTCCTATCAAGATATTATTTCATTAAGTTGGTGGGATGCATTTTCCCATATTGATAATCTAAAATTGCACACTTGCCGAAGGTCCATTGGGTATTTTTGGTAAACTGGGAAATTAGAAGATATCTATTGGGATTTCCAGTTACATATTAGTGGAATGTTCTTGAAGTCTTTTCATGTGTTGAATATTCTCCTCTTCTAATAATTTCTATTTGTAAAGCGCAAACATATCACCCATCAAGGGTTTTAAGGCGCTGGGGGCCGTCAGGGGGGAGATTAGGTGAGCTATTGCCCAGAGCCACATGATGCTGAGCTGAGGTGCAGCCAGCACCGGGGATCGAACTGTGAGCCCTGCGCTCCAGAGTCAGCCGCTCTGGCCGCTGCACCACACCTCTCCCATGTCACTCATGTATTTGTGTGGTGTGTGAGCAATTGAGCAATAATCCCAAAATTGACAAAACCTCCTTTGCTCCATCCATCTTCCCACTGGTCACCTTTAGCCCCATCTCCTCATACGTATGGAGTTCAGCCAAAGCATATTCATGTGTTCTGCCACTTTTGCAGGGGACATCATGATGTCACTTACAAATTAAATAATATTTTCAAGACAGTCTGCTTTAGTGATTTAGAATCGCCTGCTACTATAAAATACTCCCACCTACAGAGACAATTTATTGGTGCAGGATGCCTTCACACAAATGGTGGCTTATCTTGTGGAAAAGAATCCTTTGCTGCCATGGCTGAAAATCAGCATCACGTAAATACCATGCCTTGGGGAAGGAGAGATGAGTAAAGGTCCAAGTAGGGGATTGCTACAAGAGTCACAATCCACCTGCTGCTCCTCTCAGCACTGAGCAGCAGCAGATACCAACTTTCCTAAGAGCCTCTAAAATTACCCCCTATCATTATTTAGACCTGTGCTAGCCAAGAACTTTTGATTTTACTAAAATTGTGTGTATAATGTACATACACAAATGGGCTTTCAGCCACCTCTCTTTTTCTTGTATCATTCACATTTTGCTGCCACCTACTACAGAATACAGCATGGGGCAATGGGACAGCCTACTTCAGCGACTGGCTAACCTCACTTTGAGTGACTCTTTTAGCCCTTTCAAAAGGAGCACATCCACACTCAATGTAGTTGCCTTCAACGCCATTTTTTGTTTTTATTTTATTATTACTTTAGTGTTGCTTTTCTTTGTAGTACTTAATGTAATAGTGGGACACTTTCTCCTAGATGAAAAGCTGAGAGTACTGGACACATTCCATCTTTATCGGTTCCATTCTACTGCCAATGTTGTTGTAAATTCCTGGCCTTTGTTTATTGGACTGCTACTTTTTCACAACATGCCACATTATCTCCGAATATAAGCTCCTTAGTGTGCTCAATATTTGTGACTCAGTTTATATATCATTTCTGCTTTCTTTCCTACTTTCCTTCCTTATTACCTTCTATATTACTTTCATTCTTGTTCTTTCTTACTTTTTTCCTTACTTTTCCTCTTTATTTCTTTCTTTCTTACCTTCCTTCTTTCTTTCTTCCTTTTTGTTTTCTTTCTTTCCTTCCTTTTCCTTCTTTCTTTCCATCTTAACTTCTTTCTTTCCATCTTTCTTACCTGTCTTCCTCTTCCTTTCTTTCTTTTTTCATTATCCTTCTTTCTTACCTCTTTCTTTTCTTCTTTCTTTCCTTTTTCATTCTTGCTTGTATTCTTTCTTTTTCTTTTCTCACTTTCCTTTTTTCCTTTATCTTCCTTTTTCTTCTCACCTCTCCTACCTTCTTTCTTTCCTTCTTTGTTTCTTCTCCTTTGCTTTCTTACTTGCCGTTCTCTTTCTGTCTTTTTAGTTTGTTTGTTTGCCACTATATTGCTTCCTCTCTCTTTCTCTCTTGCCTTTCTCTTTCATTCTTTCCTGCATTTCTCTTTCATTCTTGCCTTCCCTTTTCTTTCTTGCCTGCCTCTTTTTTTTCTTTGCTTCTGGACCTCCTCTTTCTTTCTTTCTTTCTTTCTTTCTTTCTTTCTTTCTTTCTTTCTTTCTTTCTTTCTTTCTTTCCCAAAAGCAAGAGGCTGGCAGCCAATGCGAGACCAATTGGCTTTTTTAAAGTTTGTGTTAGCTAAGCTCTTTTGATTTCCCCCAAATAATGTGTATAAAATAGTTACCCATATGGGTTTTCAGCCAGACGTCTTCCTTAAGTTTGTGGTTCTGTCATTCACATTTTTCTTCCACCCACTCCAGCATTCATCAAGGGGCAATTTCTCACTATGATTTATGTCTTGCTGCCCTTTCACAGGGAGCACATTAACACACAAAGAGGTTCCCTTCAGTAGTAGGGAGTATTATGATAATGTATGCTGTTTTGGGACCAAAACAGCATTTTTGCCTTTAGCCAATGTTTTTATTTACATAGTTGAGGGCCTGGCAACTACCCAAACAATACCATTTTGCAAAAACCATGACAAAACAAAACAAGAATTGTCAAAAGGCTGGCTACAAACAGTAGCCCTATTGGCTTTGTCAATGCTTGTTAAAAATATCAAGCTTCACATTTTTATAAGCTTAGAAGTTCAAAAAATTGCACAAATGTGTGAGCCAGCTAACTGTGTAGATTGGCACAACCCTACCAGTAGTGCTATTCTGCCCTGGGATAAGGTAAGAAAAGGAAAATAATATTTCAATTAAAACCAAAATACCACTTTAACTCCTTCTTGATGTCAACAAGCATCGACTTACTAGTTAGTGGGTAGCATAACTGCCAGATATCCAGGAGTGAGACAAAACATGCTGGAGAAAACCGGGGATGAAATTGTGACCTGGTCACTGAAAAGCAGTGACTTGTTTCTTGCAGTAAACAGCCGGGCATCAAGGGCAAAGGCTTCTTGCAGAATGCTGAGCTGCAGACAACGTTTATTGTGCAGCTCATAAACAGAGAAATATCGGGCTCCAAATCTGTCTGCAGGGAGGCTGTTGGTGGAGGTAACTTTCACTTTATGAGGTTGGATTTTATTTTTATCCATTCTCCTTGCTGTGTTAGGACTATAAAATCAGAAAAGTGTTGTTTGTGCGTGCTGTCCTGCCATACACAACTCTCACGTTTAATAGCTAGAAGGAGGCTTTTGTTTAAAAGGTCCCAGTGTGAAGGAAGGAGAGCTGGTTAGAGAGGTCATGAAGCACTATGTAAACACAAACAGTTGGCATGTTCATAAAGCTATTTGCTTGTGTACATTCAGCTTTTCACGCAATTATGGTTCAACTGCTAAGTATTAAAAACAAGCATTTGCAATGCAATCGGTCTCGCCTTTGGGACCTTATAAGTATTTAGCCATGCACCATATTATCCTTCCTTCTTCTGCATCATTTTGGATCGTTTAAGCAACAGAAAAGCAGTAAAAGTGTTGCACAAGCTCCAACACGATGCACACAAAGGAGGACCAAGCAAGCATATAAGCAGATAACCACAATGCTTGGTAATGAAACGAGGCAGGAGGGAGTAGGGGGCGGGAGATTCAAAATCCAGGAGTGCCGAAGTGGAGGGTAGAACAAGGATGGGGGAGTGACCGGGGTAATAGCAGGAAAGGAAGGCTTGGGGCGAGTGAGGACAAGAGCTGTGAGAGGGGATGTCTGGAGGAAGAGGGAGGGGCGGGAGCTGTGCCTGGGGTCCCGAGACCGCTTGGCTTCCTAAACACTGGTGAAAGCCTGCGCACGGGACCTCGACGCGCCGCACGCATGGGACCCCAGACACACACGGGACCCCAGACACACACTGACAGACAAACATGGACACTGCATCTACATACAGGGTGGATACTCGCGCAATTAAATACTGCACGCTCGCACCCGCCCCAAGGTATACAACATGTTACAATACGATGAATAAACAGCCAGACTCTTAAAGATATACAAACATGCACAATTCTGAACGAGTGAGTATCCGTTCCTTTTCCTACCTTTTGCACATCGCCAACCTGCATGCCTTGGAGAATTTCGCATAAAAGGGGCGTCTCGGGATTCAGAGTATTCATAAAGAGCGGGGGCTTGTTTTGCTGGCAAAATTGAGGGATTGAAGGTGAAACTCGAGTGGCGTGGGCCCTGCTGTGCCACCCGGAATATGAGTGGATTGCTTCAGGGGTGCGCATGGAAGTTCTCACCGAGGGGCCTGTCGGCAGCCCACCAAGCCCAGTGTCTGCGTCACTGTGATAAATTCCCAGGACGGGCAGCTGGTGAGATAGAGGAACACGCTGACCTCAACGGCACCTCCACCCTGGCAGCTCCACCTCAGTCCCCGCCGCCGTAGGTTTAATGGATATGAGATGCGCCAGGCCATTGTTTGCACACCTGAACCCGCGGCCATCACCAGTGATGCACAAGGGATTGCATAGGCACGCGCCTTAGGTAGCACACCTGAGCCACAGGTTTAGTAAATGTCCCCTGAGCGTGGCATTAGTATGTAAACCTGACCCCGTGGCCATTGGTGGTGTTTATATGCACATGCCGTTAGTTGGTACACCTCAGCCCCCGGCGCCATAGGTTTAATGTATATAAGATGCGCAAGGACATTGTCTGCACACCTGAACCTGCGGCCATCACCAGTGATGGCAGCGGTCACCAAAAGCACATCCATGGCCCACGAGCTGCGAGACAACGGACAGCTGGAGGGGGGCGGGAACAAAAGGAACGCGAACAACGGGAGGGGGGTGGGAACAGGAAACTAAACAGAGCAGCGCTAGCGTGCTGGCTCAGGCTCCACGTAAAACAAGACTTCCGGAGCAACCGAGGGTTCTTTTCCGGTGCCCCCCAGGGATGTCACTTCCGGTACACTACGGCTTCGTCGGGCCTGCCTGTAAATGACTGCGCACTACTTTAAAACAAGCATTTGCAATGCAATACGACTCGGATTTATGCGAGACGTATTGCATTAGAAATGGGACTGCGGGCGTTTAAGAAGGCACGAACGGGAGTGGGGGGGTGAGGGTGGGGCAAAAAGTCACGAACTGCGGGAGGGGGCGGGGGGGACACAGGGCAGAAAATATTGTTGGAGTAAAGAGGCCAATAGCCAGGGAAGGATACAAATGACAACATGGCCATCAGGAGGAGGGACTAACAAGCCTAAAACCAATTAGAAGGCAGCATTTAGGATGTAAGCCAATAAAAAAGATGGGCGGAGAGTGGGCGGAGCTTCCAGAAAGCTTCCATGCTATAGTATATACTGCATGCCTCGCAAAGCGAGTAGCGCATGTGCGCTGCAACGCTAGGCAAGACCTAAAAAGGGGACCTGGCCCTTTTTTTTCCAGTTTTTAATTTTGTTATGATACGGAACTCCTATGGAGGTCCACATAACATGGAAAAACAATAAAACAATGATACATAGTACATATTAAAATCATTATAAATCTCCAATCTGATACATACATCATATAAAACATTAATTGCTATCCTTTATAAAGTGACGACATGCATAGCACCATGTAGAGTATGTTAAATAACTGCAATTCTAAAGTGCAGTTCTATAAGTCCAACCTTTAAACAAGGAAACAAACATAGCCTGGACAAAAATGCGTAAGCATCACATAACAATTTACAAGACCCTAAATCACTTGATATTATATACTATGCCATTTGACTTCAAACACATTACTTATGTCCAGCCCAAAAGGGAGAATTGAGCACCTTAACAAAACGAAAAATGAAAAAGTGCAAGTATGAGAATAAAGTTTTAACAATACTTTTGTTATCATGTCGACGAAAGTGCAGTGTGTACTACAATATACAAGTGCAAATAATGCAAAATTCAATTATCTGAAAACACCCTCAAAAAATTAGAACTGCATTGATTTTTGGCCAACCACTATTAATACACCAAGACCTTAAAAGATGTTTTAAAAAGATCAGACAAATTTTCTAGAACACCCTCCCGTCATACACCAAGACCCTAATAGATGTTAAAAAATGATCTAAAAAATTGGTAGATCTTATTGGGTATCATTTCACTCATTGGAAACAATACAAATGTATGTGCCTCTAGGGTGGAATGGATGTTATATTTAATAAACAAAGGCCTTAGAAACTGACGAGCATTTTGTAGCACAGGACACACAAATAATATGTCGTTCAGATCTTGAATATGTAACTGGCACAGCACACATCTTCTGTCCTTTTTCGGGATTTTGTCCTAATGCCAGTAACCACTTGTAGGGGGAGCAAACCCAGTCCCAGCAATAAAAACAATCTGCTGATCCCATGGGGCAGATTCCATCGTAAATAAGGCTGAGGCTTGTTCCCCGAACTGCTCTCCTGAACCACCAAATAACACAGGTTAGACTGGCTTAGGGCAATGTCTCTGGCCAAACTTATTTTAAGCGCTGAGCCCTGTATTAAGCTCTTTATAGGGGACTTTTACATAAATGAGTCTACATTCAGATCAAGCCCAAAAATTTCCTTTGTCCGCTCAAAGGTCGTGAAAAAAGAACTGTTCTTTATGAAGGGAGAAAATCTCAGATTTTAGAGCTCCCCGCAGTGTTCCCTCTACACCACCTAGGAGTGCTCTTCCCCACCTCAAAACAGCAGCCAGGGAAAAGGAATAGGATGATGACAGGCCAGATTCCAAGTGCAGGACATGTGGGGCAGCAAGTGTATTCAAGTTACACATCTGACAAAAGATTCGACCTTCAATCCCCTCAAAAGAGTGCCAGTAGCTCATATCTAACACTTTGCATGCATAACACAAAGAGGGTGGGATTTTTGCCCTCTAAACTGATAGGACATGCGCAAAATGACGCCCCCCACAAGTTTTATAAAATCCATACAAGGCATTAGCCTTGTTTGAAAACAGCTTCATGTAATCAGTATCCCGCCAAGGCTTAGAAAAAACCTTCCTAAGATAAAGATACAAGTCCACTGTTTCCAATTTGTCAGTACCCAGGTGCCACTTAAAATTCTTCTTTATTATTGATCCATTCCCACGAAAGATCATGACTTTGCCTTAAGAGATATTAATCTTTAGAAAATGGGCCTCTGCGTACTTTATCAAAATGTCTTTTTATTCTTGATCTATTCCTATGACAGACCTTGCACTTGTTAATCTGTTTACTCATGTGGAATATTACTCCACAGGGCTGAATTAATACGTGTGAGTAAATTCCTTTCAGAATGGCTGGAGATATGTACATTCCAGTGTTGAATTCACCAGGCACAAACTTGCGTCTGTGGATTCTGGAGCTTAGGAGGTATAAATAAACTTCCTCTGACAATTCACACCCTGGAAGTAGGTGGAGTTTATTCCTGTCAATACCTAATACCCAAGGTAAAACCATTTCCAGGGACTGAAGGGGAACAGGAGCCTAGCTGTCAATTAAGAGTGTGCGAAAGTCATGTTATTTCTGCAAGCGGACTTACATGGAATTCCCCCCAAATTATGCAAAATTATACATTATTATGTGTGCCACATAATGCAAAGACACACTTTGCAGCATGATGCATGATGTACGTGCAGCCGTTTTGTCTAGGGTGAGGCAATCCTGGCAGCAGCCTGCTCCGGTCTAGCTGTTCCCTTGGGTTCCCTATGCCATCCAACTATTTCCATCCATTCCTGTCCACCCGTCTCATTTTCTATACTTTCTCTTCACTTTTTTTCTACTTTCCTAGCATAGTGCTTTTATTTTTAATTGTTTTCTGCTCTGTAAGATATTGGTTTATTAGTTGAGAGGGATGAATGCCCCACTTAATTAAAAAACAAAATTCTTGTCAGGGTTAACCACAAAAGCTACTAAATAAACCTGTGCTTAACCCTCAGAGGCAATATGTAAAGTATTTATGCAGCACTCAAACAGTAATAAAGAAAACACAGTACTAGAAAAATCCCATAACAATTTAGGAAATAGGGACATTTTTAATAAGTAAAATGAGAAATACCCACAAAAATACAGTAAGTAGAATCAGAGGTATAATATTTTGGAGTAAAACTAGCACCAAGAAGTATAAAGTGGCAATCACAATTATTTGGTCGTGCTGGACCTGGTCAAAATGAAAAGTTCAGTCCAACTGCGATGGATCACGGTTCGGATACAGGGACCCGATTAGTCTTGGTGGAAAGCTTATCTTCCAATTTAGTCCAGCTTTCAGATGAGAAGGATTCATCAACAAAGTCATCATCAGCGGTTAAGTTGCTAGCTAGATCTAGGGGCAACTTGTCAACAGCAGATTGCTTAAGTCTCAGACCTCAGTCGGTACTTCGCATTACTGGTGCAGTCATCATCAGCACAAATGGCAGGTCAACAACAGGTACTTCACGTTGGAGCTAAATGGGCGGGGGAGCAGTTCTTGTTGATGCGAAGAGCTCCAGGTGGTGAAGTCCGGGATCTGTATCTGGGAAGGTCACGTCGGTGGTCTGATGCAGATCCTGCGCTGGCCTTAGTGAAGTCTGCTCGCACTCGTAAAGAGACAGTGGCTGTTTGTTTTATGAGTCAAAGAGTCCAAGACCTCTGATTTTTCTCCTGGAGTCCAGTTCTTGGAATTTGTAGGTTGGAGGAGTATACTCTGAGACTAGCTAGGGCCCAGGGCCTTGAGGGGCACCTCTTGGGGGTTAGGACTCACTCTAGAAGAGACCAGCAGCAGGGTCCAGGCAGGTCCATTTGGTGTTGGTCAGCTGGACAGCTGAAAGGGAGACCTCAGGATGAGTATTGTATCTCTGTAGCTCAAACAGGAGGTCAGCCAACTGACCCACAGAGTCACTTCTGGAATCCTGGGTTCAAGTCAAGCAAGTGCAATGTCTCATCAGGCTTCAGACAGAAGGGCAATCCTTCTTCTGAGTCTCCACAGGTCCAGGAGTGTTTTTGTGATGGGTTCTGCAGATACCATTTTTATACCACATGCCAGCCTGTGTGGGTGTCACCACCATTTTCTAAGCCTAACTGTTTCTTCTGGTCAGTTCTTCCCCTTTCCCTGAGTCTGACTCCAATCTGTCTAGGGCCTCAAATGGGCAGGCAGGCCAAGGTGTGGGCTGCATTTGCCAGTGACAGGCATCTTTGGAAGTCAGGAAGGGGGTGGGCACAGCACTCAGGCTACCCTGTAAAGCTCTGAAAGGGCTCCGTACACCCTCAGGTTATCCTGCTCAGAGGAGGAACACTATCCACACAACCAAGGCCCTTTTGTCCCCTGTCTGGAAGGAATGCACATCGCACCACAGGGGAGCCATTAGCATTCATGTGACCATGACAGAAAGCAAATTTGGTGCAGGCAGAAAAATGACAACATTGTTAAAGTGCTATTTTCAGAATAGTAACTTTAAATCCAACTTTATCATTAAGAGGATTTTAAATTCCAATTCCAATGAGAGGAAGAAGTATTTCTATATCTGCTCTCAAATTGAAGTTATCACTTATTAAGTGTAATAAGGTTACCTAATGTTAGTCTATGGAAAAGATAGTCGTGCTACAGTGAAAAACAGCTTTTTGTAGTTTTTCACTGCCAGGTCATGTAAAATGTAAGTACGCATGTCCTACATCTTAAATACCATACACCCTGCCCTCGAGCCTGTAGGGCCTACTATAGGGGTGACTTAAAGCATTAAAATGGAAGGTTTGGCCTGGCAAAAGGTTTATTTTGCCAGGTCAAAATGGCAGTTTAAAACTGCACTACAGGCTGCAGTGACAAGCCTGAGACAGGTCTTACAGTGCTACTTTAGTGAGTGGCACAAAAGGTGCTCCAGCCCACCAGTAGCATTTTATTTACAGGCCCTGGGTATCTGAAATACCAATTAATAGGGACTATAAGTGAATTAAATCGACGAATCAACTGTATACCAATTTGACCATGTTTGTAAGGGAGAGTACAGGCACTTTACCTCATGCACTGGTTAGCTGGCGTAAAGTGTGCAGAGCTCTAAAAAACTGCAAAAACTGGTTTAGCAAAGGAAGGCAAAAATCTGGGATGACCCTATAGAAAGGACCATAGTCCCGATGTTGTGCAATGGTGTGCAAGGGATTGCACAAATGAATGAAAAAGTGCATTTCTTTCTGTGGATGGCACCAATGTGTTATAGCTCTGAAATGAGCAGCATGTTATGGCTCTGAAATTAGCCTTGTTCACAATAAACAAAGGTCATGTCAGAGAAGAGGCTAACAGCCGAACCTGCCCCCATCACAAATAAATTGTCCACTTGTCCACCCTCATAATCCTCTCTCTATTCTCTACTTGACCTGAGTTCCCTTACCAGACTAACCTTAATGCTGACCTTCAGTCCACCTTCCTGCAATCAGTATTGTAAAACTGACAATGCATTACTTTTGCCTAACCCATCATACCTTGATATAGCCCAACCTCCCATCAGTCAATAGCAATATCTATGTATTGCCCTACCCTCTGCACCTAGCCACCACTTGCCACAAAGGAATTCTACTTACACAACACATAATATTGAGAAGATGTGCTTATATTATGCATACTGGAAAGTTCTGTCTGACCCTAAACCCAACCACTCCCTTATTCCAGGTGTTTTCTCAGGAGAAATGTATTGCTGGGCACCTCAATCAATAGCTATTGGTTGATGAGGAAAGGGTTTTGCCAATGGGACCAACTACTGATGGCCCTAAAAGACGTGGCCCAAACAGGAAAGGCGTCATGAGAAAAACAAGGTATTTCTAATTCTGAATGGAGCAGGTGAACCACCAAAGAAGGAGTCCCCTTCTGCAACCGGGCACAAAAAGAAATACCAGTCTCTGTGGAAAATCCAAGACAAAGACCAACGTAAATCAGTACAGCATAAGAACAATTTACTGAAGTAAGTGTTCATCCAAGTCTCAAAGAGCTTATTTTGAAATGGAAGACTGACAATGTGTTCTCTATGGGGCATAGATAGTGGAAAAATATGTATGGTATTTCTCCTTGGCGTACTTTTGCAGCAATTTATATTCTGCATCATTTTGTCACTTTCTATCCTGAATGATGCAGGAACACTACAAATTTCTTGTAACCCTTCCCCCCCAATAACAGTTTAACATGGCTTATACCACATCTTCCCTGCCACCTGTGAATCTGTAGATGGTGGCAATAGATAACAGCATAATAGATCTTGAAAGTAATTGTGACACTTTTCCACTGTTTTATTTGTCTCTTGTAACGAGGGGTGGGTGGAACTCACTGAGTTTTACTCCGCTGAACTCTGCACAGTTGTATTAAACTTCTGCGAGATTCCGTGGAGTTCTGCCCACGCCTACTTAAGAAGTCTCCACCGTTCGCCATCCAAGCAACCTCAAACAAGATTTATTTTATCAAGAAAAGCTGCGCAAAGAATTGCAACAAAGCGCTGTTGTGTATTGCTTCTCTGTGTTCTTTGTTTGGAGCGAGGTATAGAATGCTTGTTGCATTCTTCTACGGTGTTCCAGTCCATGGGTCAGTTGCTGCCTGTACCTTGGACTGGAAGCCGTGCTGCCTGGCTCTCACCTGTTCTTCCAAATAAATTACTTTCCACATGAAGAAGTAACCATTGTCCTTCTTACAACAACTGGCGACGACCTGGTTACCAACGCGTGCGAAGCAATAAAAAAAAAAAAGAAACAGAAGAAGAAGGAACGGATTATTCAAGGGAAGGAAATGTTTAACGTCTAAGATCAAGACTGGAGATGGCTATTTGTTGAAGCAATATACCACTATTTAAAAATTTTTTTTTTTTAAATCCGATCGTCGAAGACTTCAAAATTGTAAGTAAATTTGGGCACTTACTGGGGCGAGTGAGATCTCTTAAGTGTAACTGCCGTCGGCCGCATTTTTTGAGCGGCGGCAGTATTCGGAGACCCTGCCTGTAGCGTGCTAATTCAGCTGTGACGGACTGCTCTTACGCGCATAAGGTAGTGCGCACTTCACGTGTGACGTCTTTGCGCGTGGTTACGCTACGTGACCTACGTGACAGTCATTTTGTTTTTGGTGGTTGTCGTTAGCAACTCTAAGCATTCACGGAGTTGCGCTTCATCGAGCAGCATCGTTTGGAGTATTTACACAAAGATTTAACAAGCGGAACAGGTGAGGATGTCGGGCAAGGCGGATTAGTATATTTTTTTTGTTGGCATATTTAATGCTGTAATTATACATTTTGAAGTTGACTTACACTTTTTTTTCCCCCTCATGTGGGAGTGTTACTTGCAAGCTTCAATATTTTTGTGATACCCACGTATTTGAAGAACTCTTTTGAGTGTGTATTGATTGTATGCAAGAAGGCCATCAGCAGGAAGAAATAGTTATGGCTCAACAAAATTTTACAATCAGTCCTCCCCATTCTTTTTGGTCAACAGGACCACGTCCGGCAATGGAGTGGCTGGAGTGGAAGGAGTATTTTATTAACTACATCAAAGCTGTCGATGAGGCGGGCAAAATGAAAGCCGATCAAATGAAGAGAATCTTGTTACATTCTTTAGGACCTGTAGGTTTGAAAACTTATACTCGTATGTCTAAAATGGTTGTAAGTGGAGAAATTAATGTTTTTGAAGCGGCTTTAAAAGACCTAGATAAGTACTTTGCACCAAAAGTTTGCATTGGTGTTGTTCGCTATAAATTCTTCCAAAGGAAACAGAATAAGGGTGAATTGGTAGATGAATACGTAGATGAACTAAAGAAACTTGCAATTGACTGTAAGTTTGGAAATTTACATGATGACCTTCTACGTGATCAGCTTGTCATGTTGTATTCCGCTTTAGGTGTCCGTATATAGGTTTTCCTGAGACATGTTCTTATATAGGCACAATTCGCATTACCCTTATAAAGGCATAGAATCCCAGTCCTTATTTAGGCATTAGCCGTGCACTCCAAATACAGGCATGGTCACCGACATCCGTCCACCCTAACGTCACAACGAGTTCTTAGAAACCAGACCCTTAAGTTCTCGGGAGTTCCCCTAGCACAGGATTATTGATTTCTCCAAGAACTCATCTATTATGTATGAACCGTTATACCTTAAGGGTTCATTCCTGACGTCTTCCTCTGTCCGGCTTCACGTCAATGCTAACATTCCAAGGCACCTATCAGGTATAAATATACCTTCCCTTGCCCAAGCAACTTAGAGGAGACCTCGACTTCAGAGGAGCCCGTATCCCGGCCTGACGCATTGAGAAGACGCTGTCTTTCCTGCTTGCAGAAGAATCCAGCTTCCAGTGTTCTGACTCCCTTCGCGGGGTGTTAGAGTTCCAGATCCGGCAAGAGATTCCCACCTCTCTCATTCTCAAGGTATGGAGCTGACTAGAACCTAGAGGGACTCTTGGCATACTAGACTTAACTTACTCTTAGTATACCATACTAGAGAATACTCCACCTACTTCTTACTTTTCCCTACACCTAGACTAGGTTAGGTACATTGGGGTAGAACTAGCTTAGAGACTCATCGTATGAGTACTCGCATTTTTAGCTCATGTTATTTATGTACATGAATATATGCTAAAAGATAATGCTAGCGCAGTATTATTTATTTCTACTGCTTACGCTGTACATTATTTATCTTGCATACTGTCTTGTGATCATAACAGCACATATCTCTTACACGAGAAACAAGACTGTTCAATGAAACCTTTTTATTGAAACGCCCGTCTTTTCTTTCTGTGTAACTCTGCGGAAACTAAGCATGCACGATTGACTGAGTGAAACTGTTATCTATTGTTTCCACGATTCTGAGACGTGTTTCGATTCTAAAGGGAAACAAAGTAGTCATGTTTATGCGGTTGCCAGAAACTACTCCCTCCTTGTTCTCAAGGAGTTTCTAGTGGCCTCTGAGCTAGCTGGCACAAAAGTAATTAAGTTTAATATACTCGATAGGGACATACCGACCTCAGTCCTATGTCAAGCCTATAGGGTATATTATTCCAATGCGCAGAGCCTATTAGGGAAATAGGAACTACACTACATGGCACCCAAACGTTTGGTGAGGCAGTAATTTAACGCTATATACTGAGTAACTCAGTCGTGCTTTTCCCAGAGACCCCTACTCACATACTCCATAAGACGTCTGGACTGGGTAGGGTTAAATATCCGCCAAAACTAAATAGGACAAAAAACCCTATATATTAGTTGCTTGATTTGTTCAACGTTGAAGGATACAGTGTTCCAAAATATTGTGCACCTTATCTTTTGTTTCCTTGAAACTTGCTCTACATTTTTCAAAAAACAAATGTCCACACACGGGGACAATAACACCGGGAACGGTGTAGCTGCGGCTGACCCAGTCATGGCAGCTTTTAACTTTACAGGTTTAAATGAAACCGAGGAGGGTGTTATAGACATCCATCCAAACTTAAGAAGAGCCATCACTCTAAAACTTATAAAACACGGCCTACCACCAAGAGGCGGTAGAGCAGTTTTTGTGATAGAGGCACACGAATCCTTTCAGACAGAGGTATTCTATTCATGGATAGTAGTCCCTGAATCAAATCCAGTAACAAAACTGTTTCACTTCTACAAAGAAGATGAACCACCAGAGGAATATATTCATTTCGAGTATATTGAAATTCCACTAACATACCAGGAACATCAGCTCTGGTTTAAAGGCGCCCTAAAACATCACAGAAACATTACCAGGCTCGGTCCACTAGGTAGACCAGGAGCAACATGGCCGATTCTAGCCGGCTACACTCCTCATCCTGACCTCGATATAATGTCAGACGAGGAATTACTTACTCAACTTACAGAGTTAATAAAAATTTACAGACAATTAGTCCAATATGTCATGCGGACTTTCACAGTCCAACCACCATTGACCATTCCAAATCAAACTCCTCAACAGGGGAATACACTAAAAATTACACCACAGACTTTATACGCAGTCATGGGTAAAATGCCCACAAAACGCGAGCAAATTCCATTCTGGATAGCTCAAACAATTACTCAAATCGAAGCAGTATTTCCTAATACTAGCCCTTATGAGAAACACAGAATTCTAACAATCTGTTTACCAATGGGGATCACACCACAACTTGAAGATTGCACCACTTGGGGCTCAGTCTTTGCTGCCATCTATACTAAAACACATGGTGTTCCGTCAATTGCAGTAATACCAAATGTCCTGAAACAAATTCAAAACGAATACGGGGCAGAGCCTGCTCTGAATTTAGGTATGAAATTACTGAAAAATTTTGACCAGGTCTCAACAATAATCTTATCTAATATTAAAGGAGAGGCAGCAGCAGTGGCGATCCGCCAACGATTAAGGGAATTTGATGTAACAGAACATCAAACAGAACTACCCAGAATAATAGAACAATCTGATGCAGAATTAGGCAGAGATAGTTTAGGTGGAAGACCATTGAAGCCAAAACTATCTGAAAGTCCTGAGAAGGACTCTATTAAACAAACACCTACATCTTCTAAAAAGAAGTGGGAAACTAATAAACAAAATTCAAACGAGAAACGTTCTCGATCCCGAGGTAGGTCTCCTCTAAAGGAGCCCTCTGAAAGGAGGTATAACCTCAGGAATAGGGATAATTTAAAAAAGCCTTACAGGTATCAAGATACTGATACATTTTCCTCTCGTACCTTTCAGATATCGTCACAGACATCGGAAAGAAGAGGACGGTCAGAACATAGAGAAGAACGCGTGAAATCGAAAGACGACAAACACGTTCAGAAAAATAAATCAAAACCTCAATTCTCAAAAAAGAAGGTACCAGGTCTGAAGATCAGACATGCCGAGGATACTGAGAACACAACTCAAGAACGGAGAATGGGCTCAGACAATGCTGGACAGTGCGGCAGAAGTTACAATAGCTCGCCAGAACCTGAAGGAACTTCTGGAGATAGTGGACTTGAATGAGTCATCACAGTAGAGACTGTAGACACCAGGGTTAGTACTCCACAAAAGTTATATGAAATAACACTCCGAATGGAGGGAGACATACCAAGAAAGGTGAAAAAGCTCTTTTGGGAGAAAGTTTCAAGGGGTTATGATGTACTTCTAGCAGAAACAGACTGGCCACCACAATTTGTCAGGGAGTGCCCACATGGTGAGGACATTATTATGCCTGCCTTCTCCAACCATATTCCAATTCACCTAAAATATACTTATGCCAGGAAATGGGCAGTTGCCCAGGCCCCAGCATTATACAGAAATCATGTAGGATGGGATGAGGACTCACCTCACCATAAAATACATCTAAAAATGAACCTACTGCACAAAGGCAGTACCCAATAAAGCAAGAAGCTAAAAACAGGTCAGGGAGATCTTAGATCAACTTGAATATCAAGGGGTGATTGAAACATGCACCTCTTCAATGAACAATCCTTTGTTTCCTGTCTCCAAACCAGACAATACATATCATCTAGTTTTGGATTACAGACACTTAAACACTTGTTCAAAAACATTTGCAGTGCAAAATGCACATAGTACAGCATTAATGAATAACATTGTGCGTAAAAAATATAAAACCACATTGGACATTTCAAATGGTTTCTTTTGTCAAAACATAGGACCTGAAAGCAGGTACTTGACAGCTTTCTCAATAATGGGACCCAGCGTCAATTTTGTCAACTCCCAGAAGTGTTCAAGAACAGCCCGGGGTTATTCTCAGCGAGGGTAACAGAGTTACTACAAATTTGTGATAATGAGGCATTGTCATATGTCGATGACATCTATCTGACAGACGATGACCTGGATAGGCACTTGAACAGGGTGAGCACCATTATATTGGGCTTCGCCTCTGAGGGCTATAAGTTCAACTTTAAAAAATCCAAAATTGCCCATCTCAATGTCCTTTTTCTAGGATATGAGCTTTCAAGTGAAGGCAGGAGCTTGGCAGCTAACTTTTTAGAAAGGTGTGCTCTGCTCCAACCTCCAAAAACGCTGAAAAATTTACAATCCATCCTGAATTGCCTAAATTTTGGAAGAACTTACATTCTAAATTACGCGGAAAGGGTTAAACCTCTCTACGCATTAATCAAACCTGATTTTTCAATCAAAAATTGGACACATGAACACACAGAAATCTTGCATTCACTCCAAGCTAACATGTTAGCAACAAATCACTTACAAACACGCGTAAGTGAACGCAATTTAGTGATCCGAATAATTTCGGGTCAATGCGGATTCACCTACTTAACATTTAATGAGGGTGAAAAGTACCAATAGCATACAAATCACATTTGTATACACAAGCAGAAATGCGCTTCACTTCAACTGAAAAAATACTGACAGCAGTTCAAACCGCTGTAGCAAAAGAAAGAGCTCTAGCCCAAGGAAAACGCATTATTGTCGTAACCCCAGTACCGGCCTTAGAGGCGGTAACAAAAGCGAGCATTCCAAATGCTAAAGCTTTACATCCTAGATGGATACAATGGGTTAATTCTCTTGCTGCAACAAATGTTGAATATGTTTTTGATCCTGATTTAAAAACACAAGCGTTCCTGCAATATGAACATGAATGTCCTCTGCCCACTGAAATTCTGCCTTTCGATCAGTATGAATTTATAATTTACACTGACGGATCCGCACAACCCGCTACAGGGAGTAAGCAAGCTTACAGTGCAGCGTGCACAATCGTTAAAGGTCGCATGCGCGATGGTAACTTCAGACCAATGGTCACTAAAACTCAATCTCTAGGAGATTGTACAGCTCAGCGAGCTGAACGACAAGCATTCAAACTGGCACTTGAAAGTACAGATCGCGAATTCCCCACACTAATAGTGTGCGATTCTTTCTACTGTGTGCAGTCGTATAATGAATATATACAAAATTGGCTTGAAAATGGGTTCAAAGATGCAAAAGGTGGCACAATAAAGCATAAAACGCTTTGGGAACAAGTAGTTCAGTTAAAAAACGAACTACCAAAGGCTCACAGGATACACACACTGAGTCATCAACGTGATGGCGTTCACGTTGCAGGGAATTCATCGGCTGACGAAGCTGCAAAAAGGGGGCTGTTCAGACGGCTTCCGTAGCTGCGATCACTCATTCAAAAACGAGAATAGACAGTGAGATATTGTTGGCTGTCAATGCTACGAGCAAAGGCAGTGGTGCAGCGTTACCAAAAAAGTTTCCACTCAAGTATTCTTATGTAATTGATGCGAACAACGTTCCTTTTGCTCGAATCCCTGGAGTGGGGGATAGGGTAATTCCAAACATGGAACGTAGAGCAGCTTTGATTTATGAAGCACATCTGGGGGAGGGTCTGTCACATCAAGGGATCTCTAAAACAATATTGACATTAAAAGAGATGTACTGGTGGCCTGGAATGAATACACAGATTCACATCTTCATCAATGACTGCATAGACTGTAAGATATAGCATGATGCAGAACGCCACCAGACACCATGCTACGAAGTAGCCTGCCCAGTACAGACACCATTGTTAGACAGCATTGGACTATCTACGCGCAGGCGTCGTTTTGGACAAATGCAATCCCACAAATACTAAGTCAGGGTTCCTATGGATATGGCCTCAGCGCTCGGCTGACGCTCGAACTGTTATAAAAGATTTGCGAGTCTTTATCGGCACATACGCAATAGGCACGCTACATTCTGACCAGGGCCCTGCGTTTAGCTCTCGGGCTTACAAAGAAGCCATGGCCAGTCTGGGCGTTGCATTGCGGTACTCCTCTCCGGTACATCCTGAGGAAAATTCTGTTGTGGAAAGGAAAAACCGGGACATAAAGCAGTCTATAACAGCTAGGGTATTAGGTTCGGGTGATGGGTGGGTCAAACATCTTTATGGGGTCCAACGCTCATTAAATAATTTGCCAAGAAGTTCTCTAGGGGGGGTCACTCCATATGAGGTCCTATTTGGGACAAGAATGTGGGTTCCTGATCTCTAATGTAAAGGCACAGTGGTGGAAAATAAACCCTTTGATATCAAAGATCGTTTGGCTGTTTTACAGGATCTAAATGAACTAAGATCGAAACAAAGCAACGTGTTCCTGCAGCCTACCACCACTGGGGAAAAACCGGCAGTCCCAGCAAGGCCTGTCTGGATTCCAAAAATTGGGGATCTAGTCAGAGAGAAGATTGCGGACAAGAAGGAATTTGGACCTTCTTACAGACAACCAGTACCTGTCCTAGCCATACACGGAACAAGAACAGTACTTCTGCCGCCCCTTGCTGGAAAAAAGGAGAAAAGATTTGTGTCCATCGACCTCATCAAACCACAGTATGTGGCCAATACTAAATAGTAGGCCTCGTGGACTCCGACCTAGTAGCAGACGCACTCCTCTCACTACTATCCAAGAGGTTCAGACTGAAAGACTGATAACCATCGAGAATTCAGCAGTAACAGATGAAGGACTGAGCAACAATTCTATGGAACTCATCCCTCTTGAAACTCAAGAAACAGTTCGTCCAAATACACCTGTCTACACCAATGTAACAAGTGATCAACTGGTTCCAGCGATTTCGACAAATCCTGATGCAATTCCAACAATTGACAGAACTGCTTCTGGCTATTTCATTAACTTTGATATGTTTTCTGAGGATCTGAGTGAGCCTAAAACAACGCCAGCATCAAAAACTTTTAAACAACAAGTCCAAGACTTTTTCATTTCCTGAGAAAGACTTATCTGGTTTCACCATGGATTGAACTGTGCATTATTTCTGGAATATTTTTCTTTCTGCTTTGGCTAGCTCTGGTTATGACTATCAGCGTGCTTATAAATGGCAGATACATCCATTTGGACACTGAAAGTAAAGATGTGAACTTACTTTTAAAACCACACAAATCATCCCATCGTGAAGCAAGAGACTTGTCAGCAGTGAACATCACAGCCGTTCCTATACAGGATGGTATAGTGTGGGACAAAACAGATTTCGATATCTTCGGCCCTACGGAACTTTTGAACATTCCACAATTATTTAGGATTTCACTAAGTGATTTTATTTCATCCAGTACCTATTCTGATGATTGGGACTTTGAGACTGTAAATGATATGATGTTTGATCTAGAAAGGTCTGCTGCATTTTCTAATAATGAATATTTAGAGGGTTCATCAGACTATGAACAGCTGTATTGCTATAACCACTATGGTCATCATTTTTTGCATAAATCTGCAACACCTAGAAATGTGTTTATGTTTAACCAATGGGAGCATTGTCCTACACCACCAAAAGGTAGTTCAAAACGTTTGCTAAAAAGTTTCCATATTTTTCAAGATACAATACATCTGATCCAGAAACATTTTACTATAAAAATGTAAACAAAAAGGACTGAAAATTATGTTAACTAATACAAAACAGATTTACTCTGCAGCATTTATTGCCCAACTGTCTAGACATGGTTTCGACTTGTGGAAAGACACAATAGACACAAAATCTGTCTGGGGTACTAAAGATTGGCAAGTGCAGGGGATAGAAGCTTTGTTTAGAGCATGTATCATCCCTCAGCAAGTAATGTTTTTGAATGACACTGTGCAACAAACGTCTTGCCTTGGTTTAGCCAAGATCAAAGACATGAAGACACCTTCTGTACCAACACCTGCCAGTAATAACAATACACAGGCAGCGGTTACAGTTGACACAACACTACAAATCAACAGAACAAATCCTGATTGGAGAAAATGGTTGATCTGGCCCACAGACACAAACATCTGTCAAGAAAGATTCCTGAATAAAACACAGGGGTTTACTATCCATAGGCCAGACCCACGATACGTCCAAAGACAACATCCGGGGTAGTAACAACATACAGTGTAGGAAAATTATGCCTCGATTGGCTACAAAATCTACACTTAAGGATGTGAAACAACACTTATCTTTACTTAAAGAAGACGCAGACCTTAGGGAATTCTTGCTTGGACCAAGAAAACCGCGTCAAAAACGTTTCATATATGCCGGCATCTATGCTGCTTACAATGAAGCATGGAAGGTTTCACAGGCAGAGGCCGCAGAACGAATACGTGAACTTGATCATATTAACTTAGAGTAAACTCTCACTATGGTCGACAATGGGTTAACAACTTTGTCATCCAGAATGTATTCATTGGACAACATTGTATCCTCTGCTATTGACATACTGGAACAAGATTTAGCAATGTTACAACAAGGCCAATCTCAATTACGTTCTATTATGTTATTAAGATGGATGCTGCAATCTTTGCGTGTGGGCTATGTGCCTTGGCGTTTTATCAACACGTCGGCTCTGTTTGCAGAATACAATCTAACTGATAAACAGATCGAACTGGCACAAAGAGGAGCAAAGTATACAGTGCTGAGCATTGAAAAACTGGAGAAATTACCATTCACCGTGGTAGAAAAACCAGCTACGGAATGGCTTATTCATGGCAAAATCACACTGCCTACCACTACTTTTCAGTTTCAGTATTGCCTCAAACAAATGCAAGCAGGCAAATATGAAAGGTTGGGTAAAGAATACATTAAGACATCCTTGACTTTACCTTACACATATAGATGTTGGAGTGGGGATCGTGAAGTGTTCATAAGCGGTACACACTGTGAAAATGCACTAAGCGGTTCGCTCATATGTCAGGACATCTCTTTACACAGGGCTTGTAATGGTTCTGTGGCAAATTTGTCCTGCCACCAGCAGGGTACACCAGCTACTGTGATTAATCCAACGTTTGGCCAACTTTCTAACGGGAGTTACCTCATGTTGAATGATCAGAGTTGCTGTGGCATGTTGCCAGGCATCCCATATCTAGTAACGGTCGACTCCAGGGTCACTTGCTGTATGCAAGTATTGTTCCCCCCAATAGACACAGTCAGGGAGTCGCCTTTAAGGCCTTCATTGAATGTTTCTTTTATACGATTTGATACTTTAAGCAGAATGAAAGCCATGCTTATACAACAAACAGTGCCTCTGACCTCGGCCAAAGGAATCTATGATTTACAAGTTGCAAGGACTTCGGCTGAGATACAGGCTTTAATTCGTACAAACTGCCCTATACATTTCGTAGAAATGATGGGACGTATCTTTAACATGTCTGACACGAGCGGAATTGTACATGTATTTAAGACCATCTGTTCTGGACTATTAGCACCTTTCCAGGCAGTCCTCGGAATCATCCCAAACTTCGCACATTCGGTGTTTGGTGGTGTGCCGTTAATTCTAGCACTTGTTGCAGGAATTCTATTTCTGTTCCTACTACTACGCTATGGCAAGCCTATTCGCCAACATCACTCCGAGCAATGTGGAGAAAGCTCTCTTTGAACGAAAGTGCCGTGAGCGAATAGTACAGCTTTTGGGCATGCCTCATCTACGGGAACTTAATACAACGTGGTTCCTGTCATTCAGACCAATCTGGCAAGATTGCATCTTATCTGTTCTACGCTGCCTGCTTTGCGGTGAAGAATGCGTGCTAGACACCTGTCTAACACTCCCATTAGTCATGCCAACGGATATCGATACCCTGCTGGACCCGATAATGGCCCATGCTCTGTGTTGTCCCCAGAGGCTACCAATCCTGATGACGGCATTCTTTGAGATCTCACAGACGCTTCCTGCAGCTGCTGAGGTACGAGATGGATCAACAGGCACACAGGTAACAACGGACGCGAACATTGCAGCTTCTGCTGAAGGCGATGTTTCTCATCTCTGTGCAATTAACCTTCTGAACGAGGTGTTCCAAATGTCACCAACTTCGGTGGACGATATTTTGGCTACGGAAATAGATGATCTCATGTTTACACCAGACCCATACACTGACTTTGATTCGGCTCACAGTGTACCAGGGAAGCAATGAAATTTGGCCTTCATATTTTCGAAACTTGGAACTTTTCCCAGAATTGAACTTTTTTCTTTTTTAATTTTTGAAAATACATGGCAAAACAATCTGCTTACAGTAGAACTAGTCTTATAAAACGGACCTCTTTGAACTCTTCCAGGGACACAATGTCAGCTTACTTGTCTAACATTTCATTTAATACCATGATATGCAATGGCTTTGATTTTTGAAAACTTGTCGACCATTTCATCATATGGATATATTTCTGTTTATTCATTTATGTTGCATTTATTTCAAATATATGCTTAGAATGAAAACGATGCTTTAAATGTACAGTACCTATTGCATTCAACAGTTTATTTTAAACTTCTTTTAATATGCTTTTAGAAATGTTTTTAGCAACATGTGGTACTCAATTTAATGTTTAGCATTTAGTATTATCGTTCATTCGAAAGTGGAGTGGGTGTTGAATTCCGCTTTAGGTGTCCGTATATAGGTTTTCCTGAGACATGTCCTTTATATAGGCACAATTCGCATTGCCCTTATATAGGCATAGAATCCCAGTCCTTATTTAGGCATTAGCCGTGCACTCCAAATACAGGCATGGTCACCGACATCCGTCCACCCTAACGTCACAACGAGTTCTTAGAAACCAGACCCTTCAGCTCTTGGGAGTTCCCCTAGCACAGGATTATTGATTTCTCCAAGAACTCATCTATTATGTATGAACCGTTATACCTTAAGGGTTCATTCCTGATGTCTTCCTCTGTCCAACTTCATGTCAATGCTAACATTCCAAGGCACCTATCAGGTATAAATATACCTTCCCTTGCCCAAGCAAGTTAGAGGAGACCTCGACTTCAGAGGAGCCCGTATCCCGGCCTGACGCACTGAGAAGACGCTGTCATTCCTGCTCGCAGAAGAATCCAGCTTCCAGTGTTCTGACTCCCTTCGCGGGGTGTTAGAGTTCCAGATCCGGCAAGAGATTCCCACCTCTCTCATTCTCAAGGTATGGAGCTGACTAGAACCTAGAGGGACTCTTGGCATACTAGACTTAACTTACTCTTAGTATACCATACTAGAGAATACTCCACCTACTTCTTACCTTTCCTACACCTAGACTAGGTTAGGTACATTGGGGTAGAACTAGCTTAGTGACGCATCGTATGAGTACTCGCATTTTTAGCTCATGTTATTTATGTACGTGAATATATGCTAAAAGATAATGCTAGCGCAGTATTATTTATTTCTACTGCTTACGCTGTACATTATTTATCTTGCATACTGTCTTGTGATCATAACAGCACATATCTCTTACACGAGAAACAAGACTGTTCAATGAAACCTTTTATTGAAACGCCCGTCTTTTCTTTCTGTGTAACTCTGCGGAAACTAAGCATGCACGATTGACTGAGTGAAACTGTTATCTATTGTTTCCACGATTCTGAGACGTGTTCCGATTCTAAAGGGAAACAAAGTAGTCATGTTTATGCGGTTGCCAGAAACTACTCCCTTCTTGTTCTCAAGGAGTTTCTAGTGGCCGCTGAGCTAGCTGGCACAAAAGTAATTAAGTTTAATATACTCGATAGGGACATACCGACCTCAGTCCTATGTCAAGCATATAGGGTATATTATTCCAATGCGCAGAGCCTATTAGGGAAATAGGAACTACACTACAGTCATGCACTGTAGTAATTCTGCAATCCAAGATCGCTTATGGATAAATGGTGATGCTCCTTTGGAGGATGTATTATCCATAGTAAGGAAGGCTGAAATGTCTGGTAGATGCGCTACACAACTTAAGGAGTCGGATAAGGACAATGGAAGTGTTTTCAAAATCCAAACACGAACCGTGGACAACCACAACAAAATGTTGCCAGGAACTCTAACCTAGCACAAAGGAGTTCTTGGAGAGAAAAAGAACTAGAGGACAGACATTGCTATCACTGTGGCAATAAGGATCACTTAGCTTTCAGCAGAAATTGCCCAGCTATGAAAAAGAAATGTAGCATTTGTGGTCTTATTGGTCATTTTAGTAAGATGTGTAGAAGGAGGAAGGGAAATGTAAAATATCTGTGCGAGGATGACGCTCCTACTGAAGTTGAAGTTGAGAATGAGAATCCTGAATGGGAATGTGTGAAGAATTTACAAGGCAATTTTGTGATTAACATCACAGATAGTTCAGTTAAGGAAAAACCTGTGTGTGACATGTCCATAAGGGGTGTACCTATCAAGATTTTTGCTGACTCAGGGTCACCATATACAATAATTAACGAAGGAATTTGGAAAGAGAAATTTGTTAAAAAAATAGGCCAGCAACTAATTTCCACTGATGTCAATCCACTGAGTTTTACTGGTGAAAAGATTAACATGTTAGGTTTCAGATGGTTAACGTTCTTGTTCAAGGGAAGGTCAGCGAGAGAAACTCTATGTAGCTCAGTTTGGTCCCTCCGTCCTAGGTTGGATGGACCAAAAGAATTTGCATATTATTTTAGACCCAAATAGTGAGGAGAAAGTACTCATTGTGGATGATTCAAGTAAACTACAAGAGGGAATGAGTAGCATGTTCCCAAAGGTTTTCAATAAAGAATTAGGTGCTCTTAAAGGGTTTGAGCACACTATTGTACTTAAAAAGGATGCGGCACCCAAGATACATAAAGTGAGGCCTATCCCTATATTAATAAGAGATGAAGTTGCTAAAGAGTTAGAGGGGTTGATTGAGAAGAATGTGATTGAGGAAGTGGAAAGTTCTGAATGGATTTCTCCGGTGGTGGTGGCACGCAAGGGGAATGGCAAGATCCGTTTATGCATTGACTTGCGCCACTTAAATAACAACATTGTCATCGATAAGTTTCCACTACCTAAGATCAATGAGATGGTATCGTCTCTCAAGGGTGCTACTTGGTTTTCCACCATTGATCTTTCAGCGGCTTACCATCAGGTTGTCTTATCGCCTGAATCAAGGAAGCTTACTGCTTTCATTACACCTTATGGCTGCTACCAATTCAAACGCATGCCTTTTTGCCTTGCTTCGGCGGCTGCCGTCTTCCAGCGCCTCATGCACAAGTTGTTCGGGAAAATGAGTGGGGTTAGATTCTTTCAGGACGATATTTTAGTCTCTGCTAAATGCAAGGAGGAGCATGATAGCAAGCTTAAGGATGTTTTGAGTGTGTTACAAGATGTTGGATTAACTGTTGAAATCAGTAAATGTAAATTTGCACAGAGAAGTGTATCCTATTTAGGACATGTTATCAGTTAAGAAGGTGTTAAACCCAAGTTAGCTTTAGTGAATGCAATTGTTGGTTCGTCTGCTCCAACTAACAAGGAGGAGGTGAGATCATTCTTAGGCCTGGCAGAGTACTGTGCAAAATTCATTCAAAATTTTGCAAGTAAAGTTTTTAACATGCGTTCCTTATTAAAGAAAAACTCTAAATTTGAATGGACAAGTGAGTGTGAGGCAGAGTTTGGTCGGGTGAAAAGTGATTTACAAAATGTGGGTGCCCTTAGCAGTTTTGACCCCAATCTAGAATGTATTTTAACAACTGATGCAAGTGATAAGGGTCTAGGAGCTGTCTTATCGCAGAAATGTGTGAACAATCAGGAGAAAATAATTTTGTTTGCTTCAAGATCTTTGTCTCCTACTGAAAGCAGATATCCTATTATCGAAAGAGAGGCTTTGGCTTGTGCTTGGGCCTTGGAGCATTTCCGTGTTTTTGTTTGGGGTAAACCTGTTGTAATCCGCACGGATCACCGTCCCTTTGTAAAAATCCTTACTACCGAGGGAAGTTCTACAGCATCAGCTAGGTTAGCTAGAATCTCCATGAGAATGAAAGAATTTGTCTATAATTTAGTGTATGTACCAGGCAGAGAAAATGCCATTGCTGACTGTTTGTCCAGATTGCCAGTTCCCATGGAAGAGTGTTCTGATGATCCGTGGGGGGATTTCAGCATTGCACTCATTCAGGACGCTGGTAAACCAGCTATTGGAACAGCTGACTGGATAGAGGAACAATCTAAAGATGTTAAATTACAATTGGTTAAAGAATGTTTATGCAAGGGTTGGCCCAAGAAGGATGATGTTACTGATGACTTGAGACCTTTCTGGGAAGTTAGAACTGAACTGTCGGTGGACAAGGGTTTAGTCATGAGGGGCGACAGGGTCATACCTCCTGAAAGTCTTAGGAACAAGGTGCTACATTTGTGCCATGAAGGTCATTTTGGAATTGTAAGAACTAAGATCATTGTTAAAGGCATTTTCTGGTGGCCAAGTGTTGATAAAGCTGTGGAAAGATTTGTCAGAGATTGTGTAATGTGTTCTACTGCTGATAAGTCTGTCGAAACTTTAAAACCCCCAATGAGTGAGGGTTTGATTCCAAATTTTCCATGGGAAGTGATTGCAGTAGATATTTTTGGTCCTGTTGGAGGGTTTAAGGAGTATGGGTTGGTTGCCATTGATTTGTTTTCCAAATGGCCAGTGGTAAAAATTGTTGAGAGAGTTGATACTGACACTGTTCTTAAATTCTTGGATAAAATGTTTGTTATGGAAGGATTACCTGCTTGTGTTTTGAGTGACAACGGAGTACAGTTTACGTTCAGGAGTGCTAAGGAATATTTTGAAAGGGTGGGTGTCAAGCATAAAACCACTGCCCTTTACAATCCCAGTGGTAACGGCACTGTGGAGCGCTTTAACCGCGTTTTGAAGGGAGTCATCCAAGCTGCTATTTCCAAGAGGGAAGACTGGAAGTTAGAATTGCAAAAAAGTGTTTGGGCTTACAGAATCACCACTTATGATTCCACAGGTTTGTCTCCTTTTGTCATCATGAGAGGGAGGAAACCTAGGTGTAAGTTCTCCCCTGCTTGGCTTTTTGATGTTTCTTTGCAACAGTGGTCTGTGGAAGAAGTGAGGAGCAAATTGATGCAAGTGCATGATAAGAGTAAATGCTAATATGATAAGACTCATGGTGTCAAGGAAGTCCAGGTCAAGGTCAATGATGTAGTTCGTGTGAAGAGACCTGGTAAGGTTCCCAAGGGTGAGAATCAGTTTGGGCCACCAATAAAAGTTGTTGAACTTCTGCATAATGCTGTGCGTTTGGATGATGGAAGAGTGTGGAATCTAAAAAGTATTGCATTGTGTTCTGGAAAAAATTTGAATGTTTTTAGAGAAGATTTGGTGTGTGCTGATGGTGTAAAGGATACCGAATGGATGGAAGAGTTTCTTGACACGAGCACTTTCCAATCTGGTGTATCTTCTGATATTTCTTTGGAAAGAGAGGTGGTGGAGAGTGCTGCGGGGAAAGATGTGGTGGATACCCAGGATAGTTGTGAAGCTCAACCTGTGGACGGTGCAATGGAGGTTTTGGAAGGGGAGCAATCTGGAATGAAGGAACTGCGTTCAAGTGCCACTGATCCTGTGGTGGTTACTCAAGGTGCTGGTGGAAGTAGATGTAGGAAGAGAACTCTTCCGGGTTGGCTAAAAGAATATGTGATATGGTTATAGTTATATCTTATTCTTGTATGTATTGTTGTGGAAATTCCTTTTCACTATAATGGGTTTGTTTTGTTTCTGCGTAAGGGGGGGGATGTGTTGTGTATTGCCTCTCTGTGTTCTTTGTTTGGAGCGAGGCACAGAATGCTTGTTGCATTCTTCTACGGTGTTCCAGTCCATGGATCAGTTGCTGCCTGTACCTTGGACTGGAAGCCGTGCTGCCTGGCTCTCACCTGTTCTTCCAAATAAATTACTTTCCACATTAAGAAGTAACCATTGTCCTTCTTACAACAGGCGCGCTGGTTCTGTACATACAGCGTTTACATTGCAGAAGTAGCTTGAGGCGAGTCACGGAGGAAATCTGAAGTGCGTTTACAATACAGGCATGCAGCGTCACAAAGACCCTGCAAACAGCAGCCTTCACGCACACGCACTCCTCGGGAGGCTTGTCCTTGCAGCAGGCAGTGAAATACAAGAGGGGCCCCATGGAGCAGACAGATGCGTTTGACTCAGAGGCCAAGCTTGACACTGTAAGCAGAAATATTAGAGCTCATATGAGAAGTTTCATGTTACTTCACCTGACAATGGCAGCAGAAAAGCACGCACCGCCATGCTGTGCCGTGCCAGCGAGTGCCCGGATGAGTCAGGAAATCCACGGCAGAGTTTGGGTCATAATCAAACAGGGAAAAAGGACTCTCTTGGAAGCAACCCCCAACAGTAAACACCGCTAGCATAGAACCAGATGGCCGATGACCCAACCAACATTAGCAGCTGTGGTGAGTATGCATGCTCTGCAGTGGCCTGTGGAATCTGCTTGCTCTGCGTCTCCCTGGATCATGTTAGGGAGTCCTTTCCCTAACACTAGCAAGGAAAGTAGAGCGATGTCTCTGCTGTATGGTCAGCGAGTGCCTGAGACTTCATGCTCTCTTTCCAGGTGTCGGACAAGCAGGGTTCCACCAGCTCTGATTACTTCCGTTCCCTCCCTTTTTGTAAGTAATTCGTGGCTTATGCAATCTACTGGTTCAGGCACAGGCACATCATTAGAGTGGCACTACCGTCGACCAATGAGGAGGATCTCACAGGACAGTTCTAGCTCAGCAATGTTAGTTTCTTGTTTGGCCAGCATACAGGAACTGATTAATTCCACTGGCAGAGCGGCGGAATTCATTAATAATTCCGTGTTACAAGAGTAATACGAAATTACTAAATTCCTCCAATTCTGCCGGCGAAATAAAAAATTCCATCCAGCCCTACTTGTAACATGGTGCTGTCATAGATGTTACCATGTTTTTTGTAAGAAATAGTTAAATTAGTCATATATGTTTTTTAATTTATATTTTGACTGATTTTTATTGTTTAGTTTGTAGTGTTTGTAAAGCATAATATTTTCAGAATTTTTAAGTATTCTTTAGTCTCAATAGTACATGTAATATATTTTTTTTTATCTATCTACCTATATCTATATATAGAGAGATGTAGATATATATATATATATATATAGTTATTGATATAGATAGCGATATAGATATAGATATACAGATATATAAATTACATACTGAGGTCGCAAGTAGGGAGTTATAGTTAGGACTATCTTTCCATAGGAAAAGAGTTTTTAAATTGCCTACATCTTTGGTGCAAACAAAGTGCCCTGGTGAATCTGGTTGTGCATGTATAGTTTCGGAGCGATCCATTAAGCAGGGGCCACGAAAAAGGGGGGTTAAAAAAAGTGTTTTTTCCATGTTAATTTCCATAGGGAATTTGAACATGACTACAACCTGAACCGCATTTTCCAAATTTGGCAGAAAGCTAGCTCTTAGTCCAGAAAGAGTACTTTTGTTATTTTGTTATTTGGTGCAAATCCGTTCAGTCGTTTTTGAGATATTAAAAAAAAAAAAAAGGTATATTTAGGGACACAGATCCTTCGAGGATCCGACAGTCCCTGTGCTGAAATCTGATTCGCTGCCAACACTTCAACCAGGAAGCCATCTTGGGACTCGGCTTCAGCCGAGTCCCACAAAAAACATGTGAGAAAAAGGAAAGGGGGCAGGGTAGGAATACCCTGACCCTCTAACTGTGGTTCTGGGGTCCCCTATGATCCTGGCAGGGCCAATAAGCACTTTAAAAAGAATTGCTGGAAAAACACAACGGAGCTGCGAATCCACTGCAAAAAGAAAAAAAACAAGTGCGTGTTCCAGCGATTGCTTTGATTAGAGACCCAGCAGCATTTTTTTTTATAAAAAAGGAGGGGTGCATGGGGCCCCTCTAAATGGGCTCTATACGGAAACATTGATGGGGGCAACGCGGACCCTCCCAAGCCCCGAGTAACACCACCACCCTGGGGCTAAATAACACAAACTGGATGGGCCCACGGGCCTTCCAAGGATATGGGGACCGCCACCCCCCAGGGCCGACTCCTGCTATGTCCTGGGGTGCCCACCCCTTGGACATAGTGGTTTGCTTTTGCTATTGGGAGCTGACAGCTCCCGCCAAGCTAAAGCAAACACTCTGGTTCCAGTGGGCACTAGCTGTCAAAGTGCTCGAGCCTGCTGGAACCTGAGGTTTCATCTCTCTCTCTCTGCCCGCAGACATGCATGCAGGGAAAGCAATTAAAGTATTGCTCCTGCATGCAGGGAGCTGCGTTTCCAGCTGATCCTTGTGTGCAGCAGCAATGCTGTATCCCGCATGAGGCGGGGAACTAGCTGGGACCGCAGGAACCTTGAGGCTCCCACTGCAGTTAAGAGAACAAGAATTCCCCTTGGAAATCCTATAACAAACACACTGATACATAAACGTGCTTCAGTTACCTATTCCCTGTGAATAGACTCAGCATAAAGTTACAGTGGAACCCACCCTCCAGGCTTGTATACCACCAATTATGAGATCCAACATCCAGGGGTATTTTTTTTATAAAAAAAGGTTTTTTTAATAAAAAGATTTTTCTACTTTATATCAAATGTCATTTTTTACTGCTTGTAATCGAAACATTTAAAATTTCATAAAGTTCATATTTGATATGCAATATAGTTTAAAAACAATGTGTGCAGTATATAAAAAACACTTTTGAAATATCTAAAAACGACCAATATCTTAACGGGGAACCCTTTTTGCACAATTCAAAAAAGCTGTTGCATTAGCTGATCCAACAGTTCACATCAAGTTTGTGTCCTGGTGAATGTGAGAGTCCATTCATTCCAGTAGTTCCTTGTGGTCAGATTCAGCAGTGCTCAGCTTCTACGCGTTTCGGTGGGTACAACTACTAAAACCACCTTCCCCAGGACAGTAAGATAATAAGGTATTTTTCCTCCCTCCTCGAGATGCTATGAAATCACACTTGGTGATACGTGTTCAAGCTAGATAAAGCAGGATGTTATAAAGTTTGTGGCTTTGTTTAATTCGCCCACATTCTTGACACAGAACCGGAAAGTACCTTTTGGCGATTCTCCTCTGAACCAATCTAATCTTGTGCAAGCATGGATTCCGTGTCGTAAATTTGGTAGGGATAGTGTGTCTCCTACTCGTGCTGCCGTCAGCTTCTTTTTACGTTACCGCATATTTCCAATGCTGATGCCAAAGTCACACCCCAGACTTCAATTCTTATAGGGTTGTGAAAAGCTCGACCCTTCTCAATCAGGCTTCTGCTTCTAAATCGGATTCGGTCACAGACCCCCTGCGGTGCCAAGGAAGGTCAGAAGGGAGCAGAAAGAGGCAAAATTAAGGTAAAAAATTAGCAGAAAGAGGCAAGATAAAGGTGAGAAACAAGCAGAAAGATGCAGAATAAAGGACAGCAATGAGCAGAAACAGGCAAGATAAAGGTGAGAAATGTGCAGAAAGAGGCAGAATAAAGGTAAGAAACAAGTAGAAAGAGGCAGAATAAAGGTCAGGAACGAGCAGAAAGAGGCAAGATAAAGGTGAGAAACGAGCAGAAAGAGGCAGAATAAAGGTCAGCAATGAGCAGAAAGAGGCAAGCTAAAGGTCAGAAACGAGCAGAAAGAGTCAGAATAAAGGTCAGCAGCGAGCAGAAAGAGGCAAGATAAAGGTCAGAAGTGAGCAGAAAGAGACAAAATAAAGGTCAGAAACTGGCAGAAACAAGCAAAAAGAGGCAGAGTAAGTGAGTAACAAGCAGCAAGAGTCAGAATAAGGGTCAGAAACTAGCAGCAAGAGGCAGAATAAAGGTCAAGAAAGTAGCAGAAAGAGGCAAACTATAGAACAGAAACAACCAGAAAGAGGCAAAATAAAGAGCAGCAACGAGCAGAAAGCGGCAGAATAAAGGTAAGAAACAAGCAGAATGAGGCTAGATAAAGGTCATAAATGAGCAGAAAAGGCAGAATAAAGGTCAGAAACGAGCAGAAAGAGGCACAATATAGAACAGAAACAAGCAGAAAGAGGCAAAATAGAGGTCAGAAACTAGCAGAAAGAGGCAAAATAGAGACCAGAAACGAGCAGAAAGAGGCAAAATCAAGGTCTGAAATGAGCAGAAAGCAGCAAAATAAAGGTCAGAAGGGCGCAGAAAGAGGCACAATAAATATGAGAATGAGCAGAAAGAGGCCAAATAGAGGTCAGCAACCAGTAGGAAGGGGCAAAATAAAGGTGAGAAATGAGCAGAAAGAAGCAAAATAAAGGTCAGCCACAAGCAAAAAGAGGCAAAATAAAGGTGAGAAATGAGCAGAAAGAGGCAAAATAAAGGTCAGAAACGAGCAGAAAGAGACAAAATAAAGGTGAGGAAAAAAGCAGAAAGAGGTCGAATAAAGGCCAGAAGGGAACAGAAAGAGGCAGAATAAAGGTCAGACTCTAGCAGAAAGAGGCAGAATAAAAGTCAGAAACAAGCAGAGAGAGTAAATATAAAGGTCAGTAGTGAGCAGAAAGAGGCAAAATGATGGGCAGAATGAACAGCAAGAGGCAAAATAGAGGTAAGAAACAAGCAGCAAGAGGCAGAATAAAGGTCAGGAGTGAACAGAAAGATGCAAAATAACATGCAGAAAGAGGCAACATAGAGGGCAGGAGCGAGCAGAGAAGAGGCAGAAAAATGAAGGGAAAATGTGCAGAGGTGGCACAAAACCGAAGGCAGCAGAGAGTAGTGGAATGTAGGCAAGGTGGACACGAGAACCGTAACAGGAGGAACTTGCATGAGGACCTGTTCCCATGTGCCCCCCTACTTTTTTTACTGTGCACCCAATAACATACCCAATCACACACTCACATACCGACTCACAGACCCACTCGCACATCCATTCACAGATCCACTCTTTCACCCACTCACATATCCACTGCAAGATTCACACACACTCACAGACCCACTCAGAGACTCACACACCCACTCACACACTCATGCACCCATTCACAGACCCACTCAGAGACTCACACACCCACTCACAGATCCACTCATGCACTCACTCACAGATTCACTCAGAGACTCTTGCACTCTCTTACAGACCCACTCACACTCATCCATCCACTCACAGACCCACTCAGACACTCATGTTCCCATTCACAGAGTCATTCAGAGACTCATGCACCCACTCCCAGACCCAGTCAAACACTTACGGACCCACTCACAGACCCACTGTAAGACTCACACACACTCACAGACCCACTCAGAGACTCACACACCCACTTACACATTCATGCACCCATTCACAGACCCACTCAGACACTCATGCACCCACTCACAGACCCACTCAGACACTCACACACCCACTCACAGATCCACTCAGATACTCACACAACCTGTCACAGACCCACCCAGACACTCACGCACCTGCTTACTCACCCACTCAGAGACTTACACACCCACTGACCTACCTATACAGCCACTAACAAAACCACTCTCAAAAGTTAAGGTTACAGTTAGGAAATTTGATTTAAAAACGGTCAAAATTCACTAAATGGTTACAGTTACCTTATAGTAGGAAATAGAATTTTAAAAAACAAAAAACTTTACTGAAAAAAACAAAGGTTACAGGGACATTATAGTCCGGAAGTATACTTAAAAAACCTTAGAAATTCACTGAAAAAAACAAAGGTTAGAGGGACAGTATAGTTAGGCTCAGATTTCACTTATACAAAACCATTGAAATCCAGCAGTTATAGTTACCTGAGCTAACTATAACTTACGCCCCGCAATGCACTTGCCTTATGACCTCACATATTACATCATTCATGACATGGTCAGTGACATTACTGATGACATCATTGATGACATCTCAAATGACATCACTGATTACATCATCCAGTGAGTGTTAGTTGTTTGTAAAAGGTTAACAAAGATACTAAGCTACTAAAAGGTTCAATTACTAAACTGTGTACTACTGAGTGATACTACTTCTAACATATATTATATGGGTGGCTGGCTGACTATGTGTATCCTTGTGTGAGTGGGTGTATGAGACGTTGTATAGGTGGGACTGGTTGAGTGGGGGTGTGACGTATGAGTGATTGTGTAGGGGCATGAATGGGGGTTTGTGTTGCTCTATGGGTTTGTAACTGTGCGTGTGGTTATATGGGTGAGTGAGTGGTTATGTGAGTGACTGTGTGGGTGAGTGAGTGGCTGTGTTGGTAAGTGACTGGGTATATAAGTGGCTGTATTAGTGAGCAAGTGGGTGTTTGGTTAAGTGAGTTCGTGTGTGAGTGGCTATATTGGACAGTGAGTGTCAGTGTGAATGGCTGTATGTATGAGTGAGCAGATGTGGGAATGCTTGTATGGATGTGTGAATGGATATAGAAGTGGTTGTGTGAGTGCTTGTATTGGTGAATGAGTGGCTGTATTGAGAGGCTGTATTTGTGAGTAAATGGGTGTGTGAGTGGCTGTCTAGATAAATAAGTAGGTGTGTGAGTAGATGTATGGGTGAGTGTGTGGCTGTGTGAGTGGCTGTATGGGTGAGTGACTGGCTATATGAGTGAGTATGTGGGTGTGTGAGTGGCTCTATGGATGTGTGAGTACTTATATGGGTCTTTGAATGGGTATGTGAGTGGTTGTGTGGGTGTGAGTGGATGTATGGGAGGTTGTATAGGGGTATGGGTAGGCGAATGAGTGGCTCTGTGGATGTCATCAGTGATATCATCAGTGATGTCATTTGAGATGTCATGAGTGATGTCACTGATCATGTCATGAGTGATGTAATATGTGAGGTCATAAGCAATGCATTGTGAGGGCATAAGTTATAGTAAGCTGACATAACTATAGCTGCTGAATTTCTATGGTTTTGTAAGAGTGAAATGTGAGCCTAACTACAACGTCATTGTAACCTTTTTTTTGGGGGGGAATTTCTGTAGTTATTTTAGATTTTATTTCTTAAGTATAATGTCCCTGTAACCCTTGTTTTTTCTGTGAATTTCAAAGGTTTTTAAAATACTATATCCTAACTATAACGTCCCTGTAATCTTTGTTTTTTCAGTGAATTTCAATGGTGTTTTAAATGTTATTTCCTAAGTATAAGGAGCCATGTAACTTTTGGATTTTCGACTGAATTTCTAAGGTTTTTTTAAATTTTATTTCCTAGCTGTAACAGTTGAGAGTAGGTGTGTGAGTGGCTGTATAGGTTGGTGAGTGAGTGTGTGATTGCTTGTATAGGTTAGTGAGTGGGTGTGTGAGTGACGTATAGGTGTGTGAGTGACTATGTGAGTGGTTCTGTGGGTGTATAAGTGTGTGTGAGTTTGTGTGTGTGAATGGGTATTTGAGTGGCTGTGTGAGTCTGTGGTTAGGTGTGAGACTGGCTATTAAGTATGTACATGGATGTGTGACTGTGTGTGCATGTAGCTGTCTTAGTGTGTGTGTGTGTGTGTGTGTGTGTATGTGTGCCTATGAGGGTCTGTGAGTGGGTGTCTGATTGGTTCTCTGGGTCACTCAGTGGATGTATCAGCAAATGTATGGGTATGTGAGTGTTTACCTGACCGTGCTTTCACTCCATGCAGCTACCTGCCTGTGCTTTCTATGTGACTGTCTGTGCATTCACTGCATGTACTTTCTTGTGCGTTCTTTCTGTCACCAATGCTTTCCATGCATTCACTGCATATACCTGTACATGTTTTCACCATGTATGCCTAAATGTCGGGGTCTTCTTTCTATATGAGTGTCCGTGCAGTCACTGTATGTATCACTCCGTGCCTTCTTTCTGTGTACCAGTCCGTGCTTTCTTTTTGTGTACCTGTCCATCTCTTTTTCTGCCTACATTCTGTGCCTTCATTCTATGTACCTGGCTGCCCTTTCACTATATGTGCCAGTCTGGGGCTTCCCTCCATGTGCCTACCCTTGCCCTCCATCTCTCACCGGCCCGGGTCCTTATTTTTGCACCTGTCTGTATTTTGTTGCAATGAACATGTCTGTGTTCTCTGTACCTATCTGCACCCGCCCTTGAGGTGCTCACAGTTGACCTCTCTCCGTCCCTCACCGCCTCTTCCCTCTATCAATGCCACCCATTTAGGTGTTTGTCTGTGCCTCTCCATGCCCTTTTTTTAGTGGTTTATTCATGAAATTTTGTGCTACGTATTTTCCAGTGTCGCCAATAATTACGTAGTTAGCGTGTTTTAAGCATAAATGTAAAACACATATATATACATATTGCAATTAATGTTTGAGAACAGTAGGTTACTTACACAGTGTTTAAACTTGTATTTCTGCAATTAATTTTCTTGTAAAGCACTTTTTAATTGTATTCAACGTCTTTCTGACGACTACGGTATTCACGATGACGTCAGCGTTCGGGAATATCATGTGACTATGTAACAAAGAGATTTGATTGGAGAAGACACTTTTCATTACTCTTCAAAGGAATTTCCCACCCATTTCTTTCTTTTAAAGCTTCTAGTAGAAATATTGGAATGTTCCTAGCAGTGTCCTATACTTTCAGTGCAGAACTGTCTTTTGTTTATTTTTGTCTTTTTATCTTTGATAAACTGGCAACAGGAGGAAGTAAGGAGCAGGAGCTACATGAAGAAAGTGAGGAGCATGAGCCACGCACCTTCAGACGAAGAACCAGGCCTAAAACGGCAGTCTCTTGCATGGGGTTTGTTTACAATCCCCTCTGGAGAAAAAAAACAGTCACTAATTATGTTAAGTGCTCCTTGTGCGACAAAACACTGTCAAGGGGCACTTCTAAGAAATATTCATGTGGACAACTAACATGTTGTTCCATTTAAAACCCTATCATAGCACTCACCTGAAGAGGGCACAGAGGGAGTGAAAACCAACCGTAAACTTCACCTGCTACACCAGCTGCTCCAGGAGAAAAACTTCCTCGTGAAGTGGAGAAACAGCTGCCAGAAAAGTCTCCTGAATTGAAGAGAATATGCATGTCTTACCTAGACTGTAACACAGTCCTCCCTGTTGGTGAGCAGTATGTTGCTGTCATTTTAGAAACAGCCAAAAAACATACATGCTAATTTTTATTTTTATTTATGTCACTTTTTCCACTGTTTTTGAGTTTGTGGCGATAATGTTTTATTTGTCAAATTGCCATTTAGTTTAAGGAAAAACAAACAAAAACTAAAAAAGTTTAGAAAAAAAATCCAGTTCCAGAAAAAAATAAGAAAAAAATGTTTTTGTTCTAACCACCTTTCATGGTTAAAAAAATGATAAACTGTATGTCTGTGTTTATATCTAAAGAAGAGTGGTTGTATAAGTGAGTGACTGAGTGTGTTAGTGGCTGCAAGGGTGAGTGATTGGGTGTGTTAGTAGCTCATGAGTGAGTGACTGCCTATATAAGGGGCTGTATTGGTGAGTGAATTGCTGTCTAAGTGCCTGTATAATTGAGTGAGTGTTTGTGTTAGTGGCTGTATAGGTGAATGAATGTGTGTGTTAATGCCTGTATGAGTGACTAACTGGGTGGGTAAATGTTTGTATAAGTGAGTGAATGGGTGTGTGAATGACTGGGTGTGTAAGTGTTTCAGTGGATGAGTGACTGTGAGTGAGTGAGTGAGTGAGTCAGTGAGTGAGTGAGTGGCTGCGTGAGTGGGATTATGAGTGAACAAGTAGGTGCATGAGCTGCTCTATGAGTAAGATAGTGGATATGTTGGTGGCTGTATGAATGAGTAAATGAGTGAGAGAGTGAGTGCTTGTATGAGTGAGTGAGAGGATGCATGAGAGGTTGTATGGATGAGTGAGTGGATGTATGAGTGGCTATATGGGTGAGTGAGTTGCTATGTATGTAGCTGTATAAGGGAGTGACTGGGTATCTGAGTGGCTGTATAAGTGAGTGAATGGCTACATGAATGACTCTATGGGTGAGTGATGGATGTATGAGTGGCTGTATGGGTAACTGTGTGAGTGGATGAGTGGTTGTGTGGGTGAATGAGTGGTTCTCTCAGTGACTATATAGGCGAATGAGTGCATGATTATATAGGTGAATGAGCATTGGTATGAGTAAGTGAGTTAGTGTCTGAGTATATGTATGGGTGGGTTAGTAGGTATGTGAGTGGCTGTATGAGTGAGCGATTAGGTGGTTGAGGGCCTGTGTAAGTGAGTGACTGAGTGTGTTAGTGGCTGTAGGGATGAGTGACTGGGTGTGTGAGTGGCTGCATAACTGAGTGACCGTCTTTGTGCGTGGCTGTATGAGTCAACGTGTGGGGGGTATGAACTGCTGTATAAGTGAAATAGTGAGTATTTGAGTGGTTGTATGAATGACTGGGTCTGTGAGTGCCTGCATGAGTGAGTGACTGGATGTGTGAGTCTCTATATGGGTGAGTGAGTGGGTGTGTAACTGCTTGTGCAATTGAGTGAGTGGCTATGTAAGTAGCTGTATAGGTGAGCAACTGGGTGTGTTAGTGTGCATATGTGTGAGTGAGTGGGTGTCTGAGTGTCTTTAAGGGTGAGTGACTGGCAGTATTAGTGACTGTGTGTGTGTTTTACTGGGTGTGAGAGTGTCTATATGGGTGAATGAGTGGGTATGTGAGTGCCTGTATGATTCTGTGACTGGATGTGTGACTAGCTGCATGGGTGAGTGGCTGGGTGTGGCACTGCCTGTATGAGTTAGTGTCTGTATAAGTGATTGACTGGGTGTATTAGTGGTTGTAGGGATGAGTGAGTGGGTGAGTAAGTGTGTGTATAAGATAGTCACTGGGTGTGTAAGTGGCAGTATATCTGACTGACTGGGGGCGTAAGAGACTATATGAGTCAGTGACTGGCATTATCAGAGGTGTGTGGATGAAGAAGTAACTGTGAGTAGCTATATGGGTGAGTGAATATGTGTGTCGGTAGCTCTATGAGTGAGTGAGTGGCTATGAGAGTGTTGATCAGTGTGTGTCTAGGTGTCTCAGTGGCTGTATTATTGTGTACATGGGTGTAATAATGTGTAACAGAGTGTGTCTGGGTATATCAGTGTATAAACAATAGTGTGTCTGGGTGTGTCAGTGATTGCCTGGGTATGTTACTATATCTATCAGTGTGTGGGTGGATGTATTAGTGTATGAATGAGCATGTGCCTGGGTGTGTCAGTCTATGTATAAGTGTGTGTCTGGGTGTGTTAGTATCTGCATCAGTGTGTGTGGTACTATATACAACAGTGTATGACTGGGTGTGTCACAGTCTGTATCTGTGTGTAAATGGATGTGTGAGTATCTTTGTACATGAGAAAGTGAGTGCGTGAGTGTCTTTATCAATGACAAATTCAATTTGTGAGAATGTTTTCCAAAATTTGCGCATACATAGTTAATACACAAAGCAAAAGCAAACATTCAATAGATACCAGCACATTCAAAATTCATAACTATATAAGTGAATCTGTGCATCACACTGGGTACATCAGTAGCAAAAGTACTCTATAAGTGCATATATGAGTCTCTGAGAGCATCTGTGAGTGGGTCTATGAGTGTTTGACTGGGTCTGTCAGTGGATGCATAAGTGTCTCAGTGGGTCTGTCAGAGAGTCTGTGAGTATGTGAGTGTCTAAGTAAGTCTGTAAGTGGATGCACAAGTTTCTGAGTGGGTGTAGGAAAGTGCCTCTTTTGACATGGTTAGCCCTCACTTTTTTCTTGATGCCTGAGTGATTTGGAATTGTAAGTGCCTTGGGAACCTGCTAACCATGTTCCCAGTACCAGACCTCTTTCCCAAAACTGTACCAGGATTGGCACAACTTCAGCCACTTCTGTAAGTCCCTACTAAATGTTACACCAGGCACCTAGTGCAAGGGTAATGAAGAGGGTCCACTGGGACTGCAGCACATATTGTGCCACCCCAGAGACCCCCCCACCAAGACAAATCAAACTGTCACTGCAGGCTGTGTGTCTTGGTGCAGAAACAAACAGAGTCAACATGGCACACAGCCCTGTGTGCCATGCCCCCATACACTGCATGAGGTATAGGTAAGTCACCCCTACTGCAGGCCTTACAGCCCTATGGCAGGGTGTACTATACCCCATGTGTAGACATATCTGCATGAGCAGGTATGGCCCAACAATACCAAGCCCATTCTTAGACATTGTAAGTGTGCAGGGAAGCCATACAGAGTACATGGGCTGGATACTTGTCATTACGAGCTTTCTAGCTTTATGATGGCTTCACTGTGCCCTAAGATGTTTGGTACCAAACATCTCATCTTAATACATCCTCACTGATGCCAGTGTTGGATTTATTAATAAAAGCACACCGGATCCCCTTAAAAACCTACCAAGCCCTGTTGAGGTGTCTGACTAGTCATAGCCAGCCTGACACCACTAGACATGTTTCTAACCTCATGGGGTGAGAGCCCATAGTCTGAGAGGCCTGAAACAAAACCTGCTCTGGGCAGAGGTGCTTCACACCGCCTCCAGGCCGGAATAGTCTTCCAGAGCAAGAAGCTTCAAAGGTGGTGCTGCCTTTGAAGTGCAACCCAGGCTTCCCCAAATAATGGAGGATACCAACCCCCTGTCCTTCTCCACATTTGGCAGGAGGATAGGTAGACAAATTAGTTAGATGAGGAGGAGTACACACATTCAGCTAGCACCACCCCTAAGGTGTGGCAGGCACTGTAGACACTACTTTTGAAAATCCACTATCTTGAGATGGTGGGAAAATTACCTATCAGGGCTAGGGTAGTGCCCCTTCCCACAGGAAGTGGTCACTTAGAGGATGTAGACATCCTAAAGGTAGATAGCCCAGTGGCTACTACCTGTCTCCCCCCTTAAATGCCCCTAAAATTAGCATTTAGGTGGCATCCCTGGACCTTGAACCTTAGATTCGACAGCCACAAAGAAGAACGGACCAAGAAGAGATGCTGTCTGAGAACTGAAGCGCTGGTGGAGAAAAATTGGTGCCAAACCCTGCCTGCTGCCTTAAGGACTCAACAATCGTGATATGCTGCCTCTTCTTGCCACTGTGAGGACTCCAAGAACCCCGGAGCACCTCCAGTCTTGGCGAAATTGCCAAACAACCTCCCTTGGAGCAGAGGCTCTACTCCCCTGAGACTTCAGGCACCAAAATGTAGACTACGGTCTCACCAACTTGCTGCTCCCCACGAAACTCTGATGCAGCACTCAGACCAGAAGTGGTATTCCAGCCCCGAAGGGTCAAATCTGTCCACCCACCAAGCTTGGGGAAATCAGGATCCACCGGAGCTGTGCCGCACCGATATCCGGTGTACCAGACCCCCTGCAACCTGCACCGAGACGAAAAGTCCCCTCCCAACTCCAACTGCCCAGGAAGCAAGCACCCATCGAGGGAAATCAAGATCCCTGAGAACCACTTCGTGAGTGGCCCAGCTGTCCCGAAATCATGAGTCCATCTTGACGTCTAACAACTAGAGAGTTTGACCTCGGAGCTTGGGAACCGGGTTCGAGTCTTGGCAGGGACGCTTAGCATCCTGTGATTCTGGGCAAATCACTTAATCTCCCCGTGCCTAACAAAAATGAATGTATCTGTCTGTAATGCAACTAGTGCTCATGCAAAGCGCTCAGATACCTTCGGGTCTAGTTTGCACAATATAAAACTAAAAAAACTAAAACAAAAAAGCATTTACTGTAGAATGAAGTTCTTAGTCTGAATTTATTTTATAAAAATCACTACTATTTTTGCAAATTGGTCTCAGATTTATTCTTGAGTGTTCCTCATTTTTGCCTCTGTGAGTACAAAAAATGCTTAACACTACCCTCTGATCAGCCAAACTGCTCACCTACACTACCACAAATAGAGCATTATGATTATTTACTTTTGCCTCTGTAACTCAATAAGGGACTCACTGGACTCTTTGCACAATGTACATCATTTTAGTACACTATATAGAGAGCAGCGTCGTACAGTGGGTCTGTGAATGGATACACGAGTCTCTGAGTGAATCTGTGAGTGGGTGTGTGAGTGTCTGAGTGGGTCTGTGAATAGGTGCATGCATCTTTGAGTGGGTCTGTGAGTGGTGCATGAGTGCCTGAGTGGGTGTCTGAGTGGGTGCATGAGAGTATGAGTGGGCGTGTGAGTGGGTGCATGAGTGTCTAATGGGGTCTCTCAGTGGGTGCCTTAGTCTCTCAGTGGGTCTTGAGTGAGTGCATAAGTATCTGAGGGGGTCTGTGAGTGTCTGAGTGGGTCTGTGAGTGGATACATGACTCTTAGTGGGTATGTGAGTGAGTGCATGATTCTCTGACTGGCTCTGCGAGTCATCACATGAGTTTCTGAGAGGGTCTGTGAGTGGGTGCATAAGTGTCTGAGTGGGTCTGTGATTGGGTGCATGAGTCTCTGAGTGAGTCTGTTAGAAGGTGCGTGACTCTTTCAGTGGGTGCATCAGTCTCTGAGTGGGTCTGTGAGTGCATGCATAGTATCTGAGTAGGTCTGTGAGTGGGTGCCTCAATGTCTGAGTGGGTCTCTGAGTAGATGCATGAGTCTCTGAGTATGTGAGTGAGTCCATGAGTATCTGTAGGAGTCTGAGTCGGTGTGTGCATATCTGACTGGATTTGTGAGTGGGTGTATGAGTCTTTGAATGAATCTGTGAGTGGGTGCGTGAGTGTCTGAGTGGGTCTGTGAGTGGGTGAAAGAGTCTCTCGGTGGATTCATGAGTCTGTTAGTGTGTGAGTGAGTGCATGATTCTTTTAGTGTGTGAGTGAGTGCATGAGTGTCTGTATGAATTTCTGAGTGGGTGCATGAGTATCTGAGTGGGTCTGTGGGTAGATGTGTGAGTCTCTGAGTAGGTGATTGAGTGTCTGAGTGGGTCTGTGAGTGGATGCTTGAGTCTTTAAATAGGTCTCTGAGTAGATGCATGAATCACAGAATATGTGAGTGAGTGCATGAGTGTTTGTATGAGTCTGTGAGTGGGTGCATGAGTGAGTGTCTGATTTGGTCAGTGAGTGGGTGCATGAGTGTCTCAGTGGGTCTGTGAGTGGGTGAATGCACCTCTGACTGGCTCTGTGAGTGGGTATGTGAGTTTCTAATTGGGAGATTGAATGGGTGCATGAATGTCTGCGTGGGTCTGTGAGACCCTGTGTGGGTCTGCGAATAGGTGCCTGAGTGGCTCTATGATTGGATGTATAATTCTCTGAGTGGGTTTGTGAGTGGGTACATGAGTGTGTGAGTGTGTCTGTGAATGGATGCATGAGTGTCTGACCTTGTCTGTGAATGGGTGCATGAGTCTTTGAGTGGTTCTGTGAGTAGATGCATGAGTGGGTCTCTGACTGAGTGCATCGGTGTCTGAGTGCATCTGTGAAAGAGTGCATGAGTGTCTGACAGGATCTCTGAGTGCATGCATAATTCTACGAGTATGTGAGTGAGTGCATGAGTTTCTATATTGGTCTGTGAGTCAGTACAAACATCTCAGAGTGGGTCTGTGAGTATGTGTGTCACTTAGTAAGTCTGTGAGTAGATGCATGACTCTCTGAGTGGGTGTGTGGGTGGGTACATGAGTCTCTGCTTGGCTCTGTGAATCACCGCATGAGTTTCTGAGTGGGTCTGTGACTGGGGTGCATGAGTCTCTGAGTGAGCCTGTGATTGGTTGCATGACTCTCTCAGTGGGTCTCTCAGTGGTTACATCAGTCTCTGAGTGGGTCTGTGAGTGCATGCGTAGTATCTGAGCAGGTCTGTGAGTGGGTGCATCAGTGTCTGAGTGGGCCTCTTAATGAGTGCATGTGTGTCTGAGAGGATCTCTAAGTGAATGCATGAGTCTCTGAGTATGTGAGTGAGTCCATGAGTGCCTGTATGAATATATTAGTTGGTATGTGCATCTCTGCCTTGATTTATGAGTGAGTGCATGAGTCTCTGAGTGAATCTGTGAGTGGGTGCATGAGTGTCTGAGTGGGTCAGTGAGTGGATGAAAAGTCTCTGGGTGGGTCTATGAGTGGGTGCATGGGTCTCTTAGTGTGTTAGTAAGTGCATGAGTCTTTAAGTGGGTCTGTGAGTGGGTGCATAAGTACCTGAGTGGGTATGTGAGTGGGTGTATCAGTGTCTGGGTAGGTCTCTAAGTGGATTTATGAGTTTCTGAGTTTGTGAGTGAGTGCACAAATGCCTGTATGAGTCTGTGAGTGGGTGCATGAGTCCCAGTGGATCTGGGAATAGATGTGTGAGTTTTTGAGTGGGCAATTGAGTGGGTACATGAGTGTCTGTGACTAGGTGCATGATTCTCTAAGTAGGTCTCTGAGTGGATGGATGAATTTCAGAATGTGTGAGTGAGTGCATGAGTGTCTGAGTGGGTCTGTGAGTAGATGCATGAGTGTCTGAGAGGGTCTGTGAGTGGGTGCGTGTGTCTCTGACTGGTTCTGTGAGTGGGTATGTGAGTCTCTGAATGGGTAGTTGAGTGAGTACATGAGTGTCCGAGTGGGGCTGTGAGTAGGTACATAAGTATTTGCGTAGGTTTGTGAGTAGGTACATGAGGTTGTGAGTATGTCTGTGCATGGATGCATGAGTGTCTGACTCAGTCTGTGAATGGGTGCCTGAGTCTTTGAGTGGTTATGTGAGTGGATGCATGAGTGTGTGAGTAGGTCTCTGACTGAGTGCATCAGTGTCTGAGAACATTCAAGAATGAGTGCATGAGTTTCTGACAGGATCTCTGAGTGCATGCATGAGTCTCTGAGTGTGTGAGTGAGTGCATGAGTCTCTGTTTGGGTCTGTGAGTTAGTACGTATGTCTCTGAGTGGGTCTGTGAGTGGGTGGATGAGTCTGAGTGTGTGAGTTAGAGTATGAGTGTCTGTATAGGTCTGTGAGTCTGTGCATGCATCTCTGAGTTGGTCTGTGAGTGGTTGCATGAGTGTCTGAGCAGTCTGTGACTGAGTGCATTAGTCTCTGAGTAAATCTGTGAGTGGGTGTGTGAGTGTTTGAGTGGGTCTTTGAGTGGATGCATAAGTCTCTGAGTAGGTCTGTGACTTGATACAAAACTCTCTGAGTATGTGAGTGAAGGCATGAGTCTCTGAGTGGGTCTGTGAGTGGGTGCATGAGTGTCTGACTGGGTCTATGAGTGGGTCTATGTGTCTCAGAGTTGGTCTGTGAGTGGGTGTTTGAGTCTCTGAGTGGGTGATTGAGTGGTTGCATGAGTGTCTGAATGGGTAAATGAGTCTCTAAGAAGGTCTCTGAGTGGTTGCATGAGTCTATGGGTGTGTGAGTGAGTGAATGGCTGTCTGCATGAGTCTCTGAGTGGGTGTGTGAGTGTCTGAGTGGGTCTGTGAGTAGGTGTGTGAATCTCTGAGTGGGTGATTGAGTAGGTGTGTGAGTCTGTGAGTAGGTGCATAAGTCTCTGAGTGGGTCTGTGAGTGGGTACATGTGTGTCTGAGTAGGTCTGTGAAAGGATACATGAGTGTCTATCACAGTCTGTGAGTGGGTGTGTGAATGTTTGAGTGGGTCTGTGAGTGGGCACATCACTGTCTCAGTGGGTCTGTGAATGGGTACATGAGTGCCTAAGTGGGTCTGTGAGTGGGTGCATGAGTGTCTGAGTAGGTCTCTCAATGGATGTGTAAGTGTCTGAGTGTGTCTATGATTGTCTGAGTGAGATTAAGGGTTGGTGTGTGAATATACTTTTCTTTTTACATTTTTTTCAGGGATATTCACAAATTCGTCACGCTGTTTCACAGGGGCCACGCTGAGCGTCATGGCGACTTCACAAATATCACGCATGGTGCAGCAGAACCTTTTCTTCAATGTTTTCTGCCTATATTGTGTCCCAGAAATACCCCTATATCCCACCCAGGTTTAGGGTACATCTAACCTGACCCCTTTTTTTTTGCCAGTTACTGCCATTGCTGTGTAGCCCTAGGGACTATGCAGATAAACTAAAATGGTGGCCACAACTTTCTGCTCAAGTTGCGGCCAGGCGATCACGGCATTTCTGTTGGCGTGAGCATTCGTGAATCATCTCGGAATAGTCACGAATTAGTCACGATCGTAGATTTACAAATTTGGATTTCCTTTAATTTTTCCCAAACTACTGAACGGATTTACACCAAATAACAGATAGTGTGATTTGACGACCAAAAGCTACCTTTCTGCCAATTTCAGAGCAATTCCATACAGCGGTTCGGGCTGCAGACATGTCTAAAGACTCTATAAGAACAGGCACAATTCGAATTACCAGCACACTTTTTGGGGAAAATTTTGCATAGATTCATCAAACGACGCCGCCAAAGTTATAGGCAAGCCAAAAAATGCTTTTCCTATGGTCCTAACAATAACTACCTACTGGCGACTGCCAGTAGGTAAAAAATAGAAGCACATATCTATATATCTATATACATATCTATATCTATCTATCTATATGTATATAAATAGATAGATATAGATATATACTGATATATAATCTGTATTCACTGACAAAACCACCTGCGGGGAGCCTCAAGGCACCCGTGGTTCCAGATGGCTCCCTGCCTCCTGCGGGAGCCAGCATTGCTCTGACAGACAGGGGTCTGCTGAAAGGTTGCTCTCTGTCAGTTAGAGCAATGTTTTAATCTGTTTCCCAGCAAGCATATTTGCATGCAGGGAAACAGATGAAAACTCTGCTTTCTGCACGTAGGAGCTGTTTGACAGCTCTGGTTTGCAGAAAGCGAAGTTATGTTTTGTTTACTTTTGCTTGGCGGGAGTTGTCCTCTGGTGAAAGCGAAAGAGAGCAGGATGGATGTAGCAGATCTTATCTAAATTTTAATTTTTGGATGTATAGTGGGAGGCTATCTGGTGTTTTTTCGCTAGTTCTCATAAGGCAAAATTTTAATGGACCATGGGTGTTTTTTCTCTTGTTTTCGAAGAGTTTGAGATCATAAATAATGGTTCAGAAGATTACAGTTATTACCTGTAATGTGAATGGTCTATCAAACAAGCAAAAGTGTGGGCCTCTCTTCAAGTGGTTGTCTTAATTTAATCCTGAGGTGATTTTCGTTCAGGAAACCCATCTCAAGATTAACACTCCCAAGATCTCTATCCTGAGGAAATACTCGCTGGCCTATTATGTCTTGGCAGGAGTGGCAATGCTGGGGGTAGCCACACTATTCACTAACTCCTTGGCCTGGCAAGTCAAGAAGATCCAAAGAGATTCTAAGGATAGATGGTTGTGGGTCAAGGTTAATGTGGCCCGGAATATTTAGAATTTTTTCAATTATTAAGGCCATATAGAGGATGGAACTGAGGCTTTGGAAAACAATTAGAATACTGCACTCCAAGTAGAGGGTTTATTAGTAATCAGAGATGATTTTAATTTTGTGAAAGATGCAAGCATAGATACCTCTAATAAGCTTAGGCGACAGATGAAGCCCAAATTTGCCAAGATACTGAGCATAATTAAACAAGATCTTGCTCTGGTAGACCCTTGGCGTTTAGACTTTTTAACTTTTCACAATTTAAACATAATTCATCCAGTTTTGGGTCAGCTTCACGTCTCAACTTTTTGCTAATAGCTAGCTTTTTGAAGAGGGGTACTCTTGAGGTTAGGGCTAACCCATTTTCAGACCATTCTATTGTTTCCATGGTTCTTTTTCTTGAGGCGTGGCAGAGGAAGAGACTAAGATGGCAATATGAAAAAAGCTTTGCTCACAGATCAAACCTGGGTTAATGATACTAAGCTCTTTATTCGAGAATATTTTTAAATAAACCAGAACACAGGTCCTGGTTTTTTTTGTGTGGGAAGCATTTAAGGCGGCCTTTAGAGGGCAGGTGATCTTGTACAAACCCAAACTAACTAGGGTTTGAGCAGCCAGAATTCGGAAACTACTGGTTGCGCTCGATAATGCTCAAAGTCAACTTGTAGGTTTAGTGTGAGGCTCTTTCGCCATATTAACCCGTCAATTAGTCCAAGACCAGCTATCAAGGACAGAACATGAGCTGCAGGATTTTTTCTTATTAGAGGAAATAGCAGGTAGTACAGCCTCCCAACAGAACTATACAAGGAGCGCCAACAGGTGGGAAAGTTTTTGGCATGGTCAACCAAAATGCAGAAGAATAGATAGTTAATTAATAAAGTCAGAAATCCGCTTACAGGTACAACGAAGACTGAAACGAAGGAGATAGCTGAGGTGTTCGTCTCTCACTATAGGCACATATATGGAGAATCTATGTAGGTCGTTGAGCATGAACTAGAACAGTATTTTAACATACTGCACCTTCTGAGAATCTCATTGATTCAGAAACGTATGTTGATTAGCAAAATTGAGCCTGGCAATGTTGCGACAGCCCTTAAAAATATGGCAAATACCAAGGCTAGTGGAAGTGATGTGATCCCCACAGAAGTATACAAAACATTTTTAGATGAACTTTGTTTAATCATAATAAGGATGGGGCGGAAATACCAAAATATTTTAAAGACTCAGTGGTAGTGAGCTTCATTAAAAAACTAAAGACCCCACAAACCTTAATTCATGGCACCCCATAAATCTACTAAATGTGGCTATAAATTACTCATGAAGATTTGGGAAGAATGGTTAGCTCCGTGTGCACAATCTGTGATTCACTCAGAGCAAAATGGGTTTTTACCGGGTGGCTAACTCCCCTTTGTTGAGACAAGCTATTGACTATTTTTCAGTCAACAAGGAGCAGGCAGCAATACTTATGATGGATGCAGAAAAGGAGTTTGAGCTTGTGAACTGGAAAGCTTTGTTCTTCATTCTGAGCAAGTTTGTTTTCCCCCCATAGTTATAGAAATTCTTGAGAAGCTCTATAAGGGGGAGGAGGCTAGGATTATCATTAATTCACAGGAGGTGGGTATAGTGAAGATAAGCTGTAGCACCTATTAGGGATGCCTTCTACCCGCACTACTTTTTACTTTTTTTATCGAACCCTTAGCCGCTAAGGGCCATATGTATGAAGCCAATTTGCAATCGCAAACGCCAAAATTCGCAGAATTTCGGCGTTTGCGATCGCAAATTAGCAGTGTGCAATGTATCACACTGAAACCCCTCTCAAAATAAGGAATCGCAAATTTTGCGATTCCCTATTTGCGATTGCATTTAAGGAATCGCTAATTGCGATTCCTTAAATGCAATGTAAGAAGCACAAAAAAGTGCAATTTGGGCTTAAGGAATCGCAAATTACCACCAACTTCAAGTTGGTGGTAACTTGCATTTCACTTAAAAATGCACTTTTTGCATTTTTAAAGTGCCATGTGGCGCACATACATGCCCTTAGGGCATGTATGTGTGCCACATGTGCACACATGCACATTTCAGGGTGCAACAGGGTGTCCTTTTGACACCCTGGCACCCTTGAAATTGCATTCTCAATTTGCGATTCTCTAATTGCTAATCGCAAATTGAGAATGTCTTCCCATTCATTCCTATGGGCCTCTAGGCCCATAGGAATGAATGGGAGGTATTCCTTAATTGCGAATCGCAATTTGCGATTCGCAATTAAGGAATATGAAGGATTCGCAAAATTTATTGCAAATCCTACATACATCTCGTTTTGCGATTCTCAAATAGCGATTCTCTAAAATTCGCTATTTGAGAATCGCAAAACCAAACTTTCATACATATGGCCCTAGGATTCTTAATGATTCATCTATTTTTCCGCCTATAAAGGGGATAGCAAGAGTTAAGCTATTCGCAGATGATATGATTTTATATTTGAAGGCGTATGGCTTAAATATTCAGAATACTATCAACAAAATTAATTAATTCACCCAAATTGTAGATTATAAAGTAAACCAGGCAAAGACAGAATGCTTATTGTTTAATTAATCTTGTTACGACCTGCTGGGATGTCATCAGAGGGGTCCCCAGTGCCCAGTTAGGTATTTAGAGATCTATATTACAAATGATTTTACTCAACTATTTCACTTAAACTATGGTGCAACTCTCATTAAAACAAAAAAGTTGCTCAATAGATGCACTTTACTACTGCTGTCCTAGATAGGCAGGGTGGCATTGATCAAAATGTCTATTCTGCCTTTGTTTTTTTCTTTTTTCGAATCTTCCTTTAAAAATACCCAGTACCTATTTTTAAAGAACTAGAGTCAATTATTAGGAGCTTTATATGGTTGAATAAGCAGCCCAGAGTCAAATGGATATCCTACAACTTGATACATCTTAGAGAGGGTTAGCATTGCCGCACTTTCAGTCATATTACCAGGCTGCATTGGTCTGACTGACTGACTGACTGATTGTCTTGTAAAGCGCACGATTGCCGAGGCGTCTTGGCGCTAAGGTGAGTGGATACCGAGGCTTACGCTGATTTATCTGAGAGCTTAGGGGAAAAGTCATTTCTTTATCAGTTTTCTAAAAAGAGTCCTGTTAGGCTGTAGTCTGATCAGTGTGGGGAGGGAGTTCCAGAGTCTGGCCGCTCGATATGAGAAGCCCTTTCCCCCCCATCTGGCTCTTTTTATCCTGGGGACCAGAATCAATCCTGTATTTGCTGACCTGAGACAGCGCTGTGGCGAATACTGGGGGAATAGATGTTGAACGTCCGCAGCTCCCCCTCCATACAGAGCCTTGTGTACAAGACAGAGGGCCTTGAAATCCACTCGCTGCCGAACTGGGAGCCAATGGAGCAGTTTAATACTGGCAGACGTGGGGTGGTGTTTAGGGAGATCAAGTAGCACACGAGCACCCGCATTCTGTAAGGACTGCAGTTTGGCAATCTGACCTTTATCTGCTCCCAGGTATAAGGCGTTGCCATAATCGACTCTAGAGAGAACCAGAGCCCCAATTACAGTTTTCCTAAGAGGTAGTGGGATAAACGGCAGGATTTTGCGCAGGACTTTCAGCGTGAAGAAGCAGGCAGAAGATACCTGATTAATTTGTTGAGCAAACTTTAGATCGCTATCAAACATAAATCCAAGGTTCCTGGCCTTGGTCACGGGGACAGGACAATTCCCAGCCTCAGAGGGCCACCATAATTGGCTCCATACAGAAGGCCTCTGCCCAAACTCAATAACCTCAGTCTTTTCAGTATTGAGCTTTAGAAAGTTTGAGTTCATCCATGCCATAACAGCGTTTAGACAGTTCGAAACCTGACAGCTGTAGTGTCCACACTTTGTGTGACCGATACCACTATCTGGGTATCGTCCGCATACGATACAAGCATTAGACGATGATCTTTAATTAGTCTTGCCATCGGTGTGACATATATATTAAACAATGTCGGAGACAGAGCTGACCCCTGTGGGACTCCACAAGGGAGGCAGAAATTTCTTGACTTAAGGCCGTCCCAGTAAATCAACTGTTCCCTAGAATCCAAGAAAGATGTTAATAGGGTTAGAGCCGTCTACTCACTAGTTCAGTTAGCAGCAGTGATTACAGTTTATGATAACTTCTTAATATGTCGTATGATTAAGGAAAGCCAAATTGGTTTACCAGCTTTTCTTCATAGTGCCAAACCTCCCAAGAATATGCGCTATAAGGTCTTAGAGACCTTGGCATCTCACATTCAGACATTTTTTTAACTTTGGGAAATTCAGTTATGCCACGCCTATACACTAATAGGAGATTGTGAGATCTGGGGGTTGGCGGAATCCAAAGCCACACTACAGCTGTGGCAGACATTGGGGTTTGAGAACTTGGGTGATTTCTAGAATGACTCAAACCTGATTTCATGGGACTCTATAATTCAGCAATTTGGTAGCCAGAATCTGCTGATTCCGTTTATTTTTAACCAAATAACTAGTTTCCTTACAAAAAACTATGCGGTAATGAAGAATGAGACCCGTTTAATAGTTCATCATAAAAATAAAAGCAAGCCCGTGGGAGTGGGAGCTTGGTATCAGGTTCTAAGGCAGCAGGCTAGCCAGACACTAAACCCGAGCTCTTGCAAAAAATCTTCCCGGAAACGAATTGTAGGTTTAATATCAAAGGATGGCAACGTCTTTGTGAAACAGGACATAAATCACTTGGAGCAGCAAATTTTAAACGGATGGCATCTCTATTCAGATGGTCAGCATACTATACACAGGATGTTTCCATCTCACCTGGACCAATGCTTCAGATGCAAAGCAACTAAAGGGGGTGGCTGGGTTCATACTTTCTTTGAGTGCTCCCTGCTCCAACAATTTTGGGCTGGGGGCATCCAGGTAAGTAGCAAAACCATCCAAACCCCAATCTATCCGTCATCAATGCTGGTGTTGTTTGGCTCCTCTGATGAGGTTTACCATTTACGTAAGCACTAGCAGTTTTTTATATCAATAGCCACTGAGGTGGCTCATTCATGATTTTACAATGTTGGGAGACGGATATGATCCCACTCCATTCTCAACGGTAATATAGAATAATAAAAACAAGAGCCTTTGAAGAAGCCTTTGCTAAATGTACAGGTGCCCTTCAGAGATTTAATGCAACTCGGGGACCCTTTACCTCGTTGTAATGCACATTAAGGTCCAGCAGCTCTAGAGTATGGATTTAGGTCTTGCAGAAGTCTGACGAGTTAAGATAGAGTGCTTTCTTGGATAAACTGTATGATCTCTGGTTTAATCAGCCACTGGCAAAGTGAGCTCTGTCGGAGGCAACAGGTTAAATCTAATTAACAAGATCACATCTGATGTTGATATATTTTTATTTGATTTTTATTTTTGTACTTACTTAAATTGGCTTTTTGCTGGAGCCTTTCTTTGTCATTTAGGAACTGATAAAGATTACATCTACTATTTCTCTGGTCAGAATGTACGATTATGCTATAATAGACCTAGAGCTGGAGGATGAATTGTACGCTGTCTAAGTACTTTTTGTGTTCATGCTTTAAGCCGGCTAATCGCACCTGTGCACTTTTATTCCTATTTATTGCTGCTAATGTGCATTATCAATTTTGACTAAGAATTATCACTTGCATATTTGCGCTTTATAGGCTTCTGTGTTATCATATTCTATTGCCTTTTCTGATGCTAAATGTTCATTATAGATTCTGTTTGTGAATTTCTATTTGCACTCCTCCACTTTAAAAAGCATCACTGCTCCTATGAAGGTGATTACTGTCATGGATATTGTATTTCTGTTTGTTCTCTTTTTAATCATTCTGCTCAAATAAAAAATTAAAAATAAAGAATTAAAAAAAAACAATCAGCCTCACACAAAAAGGAATTTTTGAAAGTCCATCTTCTGCTTGGGCGGGGGCATGATCTATCTCAAACTCGACAACTATAACTGCATGGTCCAAAAAACTGTTGTCTATCATTGAGGAGGTCCTACCTCCTAAATTTGAGAAATAAAAAAAAAGCTAATCTTGAGGCAGACTAATCTGTTTGGAAAACAGATACATTGTTTCTGAGAGGGGAATTACTCTTGCCATGGGTCTATCAAACCAAAATCTGCCTTATAAGATGTCTTCAGTTGGGTTGCTTCTTTTCCTTCTGTAAGGCCTACAGCTCCAATACCTACAAAAAATGTAAATCTCCTCTCATGATGGTAGACCTTTAGAATATGCAGCCAAGGAATATACTACTTGCAAAGCATTCACTTGATCTGTAATAGGAACATATTAATTGACAAAATTATTGATCTTGGCCCCTACCTTTACACTAACCCAGAGCCATCTCCCTAAGGGATCAGAAATTACCATAATAATTTCTAGCCTCAGAGTGCACCTAAAAAATTGTCTCTCCTCTGTGGGTCACGCTAGCCTATGTGAATAATGCCTGTGAAACCCAAACAGGCATTGGTAGCTTAGTGTTGTTGAGTTTTAGGTGTGTTTACTGCAGAAACAGTAGATCTAGACCAATTACACATTGCAACTCGGAACTTCAGCATGTTGATTACCCCATTGATATTACAAGAAGAGACTCTAACTACCCCCACGGAATGCCTTTGATCAGCTAATTTTCATAGGTGACAATGTTGAATCTTTGAAATAATATCCTATAACCAACTATCATAATTTTATAGGTAAATTTTAATTTTGTGTGCAAAATGTTTGCTGTGGTTGTTGTTTTGTCTGTCATTTTAAAAAAACGTGTATTATATGTATCTTTATATTATGTTTGCTGCTTTTCATTTCTGAAAATGTGTCATCGTGTTATATTGTATGAACTTTTTATTTATTCATTTTATTATAATTCATTTTATTCATCAGTTTAATTGGCTATTTTTCAACTTTAAATTCTATTTTACACTGACTCATAATTTAAAAAAATATTTATAAATAAATATAATGTATTGTTTTCTGTAGGTTTATGTTTGATATGAATTTAATTTGGATTGTTAGGTGGTTTATAGTTTTATTATTTATATACTTTATAGGTAGCCGAAGCCTTTGTTATTTATAAAGAGTTTGTTTGCACTGTATCATTTCATACATTTCTTTGGCTTGTTTGGCTATTTTAGGTTTAATTTGTGTTAAAGATTGATATGTTCTTAATTGTTGGTAAGTTTATTCTCTTTTTAGGACTTCTAGGAAATGGTATAGGTTAGGATATCTTTGACCTATTGTGCCTTCAAAGGAATTCTACCATCCTTACGCTGCATTGTTTGATTTGACTCCTGGAGCCATGATTCTTTCATCGACATTCCACCATGGTATTTGAAACTTTGGTTGACATCTGTGCCCAGAATAGTGCAGTCTGCCAACCCAAATGTCCTAGCTCATGAGTTTGGTAGTAGGGGGATTCTATAAGGAAGTTGTAGTGGTTAGCTACTTCTGCAACTGTTACATATACTAGGGCTATTAATTATATAATTTAATAAGCAAATAGGCTGTTCGTATTATATTCTACACTCAGGTCAGATTTTTGGAGGGGTCTCTACATGCTTTGATTGAAATGGTTAGTAGCAGCCTTGTATGGCTGAGTGAATGTAATTTTTTAAATTGTTCGTACCATTGCTTGCTTGAAGTATATTATGATTTTTTGGGGATAGTAATTGTTAGTCTTTATTTTAATTTGGCTTAGTAGTCTGTAGTATGATATTTACCATGTACGTTGTATATTTTTGTGACTGGTGGAGGCACAATTTAAAAGTGCAACTCATCATCCATGCTTGAATTTGGCTTAGGGCCTGATTTAGATCTTGGCAGGACTATTGCTGTCCTGCCACAGCGGCGGCCCAAGTTCTCCGTCAAGCTGATGGCAGTCCACCAGCCGTATTTAGATGTTGAGGCAATAGACAGGAGACCATTGCAGCGGCCGTCTTCTCTGCTGGATAACAGTACTCCATAGCTGTCATGCCGGCGGGTTTCCGCCAAGCAGATTTAGATGTTCCCATTGTGCTGACAATGTCTTTGTGACGATGTCACAATGGAGTGCGGCCATGGTGGTGTGGAGATAGGTAAGTACATCTCATCATAATTTATCTTACTACACATATATGTTGTCCATGTGTCATAATGTATATGTAGGTAATGTGTCATGCCCCTTTTTTGTACATATCGCAGGCCACACAAACAACATACACACACTATTAAATGCACACCCACAGGCACCACAAGCACAGCACCCACACGCACAACAACATGTTTCTTTAAGGGCCAATACAGGGGTGTTCATTTTACCTTGATGAGTATGTAATAAGTAAATGAAAACTACTGCATGGTAGTGCAATGCAGAAGTATACAAGACTACAGCAATTGTCAATACACAATACATAGGACAATTGCATAAGTAGCTTAAGTGGATCTCCGCGACAACAGAGTCCTTTGGCATCGTGGTGGAGTAGGTGTAGCAAAGGATGGACCTGGACAAGGGGGGTAAAAGATGGGAAAAGAAGCAGGAAGCAGGGTACGTTTTTACCTCATTTCCTTCGATTCCGCTAACTTGAAGTCGGAGGGATTCCTGTCACAGTTGCCATGGCAGAAAGATGAACACTACTGCATGGTAGTGCAATGCAGAAGTATACAAGACTACAGCAATTGTCAATACACGATACATAGGACAATTGCATAAGTAGCTTACATAGATCTCAGGGACAACAGAGTCCTTTGGCATCGTGGTGAGTCAGTGTAGCAAAGGATGGACCTGGACAATGGGGGTACAAAACGGGAACAGAAGCGGGAAGCAGGGTACTTTTTACCTCATTTCCTTCGATTCCGCTAACTCGAAGTCAGAGGGATTCCTGCCACAGTTGCCATGGCAGAAAGGCACAGCGTCATTGGGACGGCTGGAATTTGGGCTGGAGTCCTGCCGACAGCCGGTAATGCCTATACAGTCATTGACTCAGTTGAGAATTCCTGATGGAGTCTGCAGGACTCTGGCGGTCTTTTGTCTATAGACAAGCCAACATCTAAATACGGCAGGTGGACCGCCTAGTTGGTGGGTGGGAAGACCATTGAAAAAGCGATGGAGGGACCTGATCTGCCAAGATCTAAATCAGGCCCTTAGTCTGAGGAAGTTACTTTCTGTTGCATATATTATTATTTTCCTGTCATTTATTGTTGTTAAACAGGAGGAAGGATTCTTCTTTATGTGTAATGGTTAGATTATAAATAATATATGTATTTTGATACCTTCTGGGGGCATCAGTGGGGCATCTCTTACTAACATTTTAGTTTGTGCTATTAATCATTTTAAATTGGCGATTCTTGGCATTAGCCTTGTGGTGTGTTCCTGAACTTTGGGGAGTATATTTTTAAGATTCTTTCTGTGGGTGCAAAGGACCTAGTGCTTGTTGCTGTCAGATCTTGCCAAACATACCTTACTTCTATCAATGTTATATTTGGGGGGTGGTTGTGCTTCCTAACATTAATTATGACAACATTTTGATTTGTCGCCCTCCAATAACAAGCATTAGTATTTCATATGTTTCAAATTTATGTTTTCAGTGATTGTGCTCTCCTAGCTGTATTATTTTCCATGTGCTCGAAGTGATGTATGTGGTTATTTCTGACATTGTATTGCAAATGTTATAAGTATATATTCATTACTTGACATTTAAAATGTTTGTCATTTACAGTTATCCTTTCAAACGCATTTAGACAGTGTACACTTTATACTTACGTTTCTTGTCCTTTCAACTTTCTGTTTTTTTTTCTTTGCTGTGTTCAAATGAATAGAGAAGGTTTGTTTTAGTTTTACATTTGGAAGAATAGTTACATTAGTTTTAGGGGTGTTTGTTTATTAGTTTCTAATATTTCAGGGTTCTGATTTATTAAACATTGAATTACATTTACTTACATTTTCACTTTAGTCAGTCTGTTGACTTTGTTCTTTAGTGACCAGTATGGTGTGCTTGTTTGTAATTATGTAATGGTAACTGAAGCATGGAGATATAAATAAAAAATATTTATTTTAGTGCTTTAGTTTAAATTAGGCAATACCCAAATAGTTTGGTTTAATTTTTAGTTAATGGGTTTATTTTACTTAATTTTCATCGTAGATGGTCCTTTTTGTGCAGGGTAGCTCTTGCTACTTTAATGTGGAATCTGATAGAGTGTCTGTTTCTTTTAGGTGTATTATTTTTACGGCTATGAGTAGGCGATGTTTCTGTTTCTTTTTATAGTGTTTATTTAATTAGTTTACAAACTCTTTTGGTTAGTTTGTTTTATATTTAATTTTATTTATTCAATTTGTGTTTAGTTTGAAGGTTTTGACATTTTATTCCTTATTTGTTAATAGCTAAACAAGGTTTATGTTTAAATGTAACATATATTTGTATGCACTAAAGTTATTTATATTACTGCATATCAGTTAATATTTTTGTTTGTTAAAGTTTTGTGTCTTTATATATATATATATATATATATATATATATATATATATATATATATATATATATATATATCCACCACCAGTCCACAGATGTTGTGCGCTCTCAGTAAAAACACACTCCGCACTGGTAAGTAATCCACAAGGGTGTTTAATTCCACAACGCGTTTCAGCTTACTGCGAAGCCTTGTTCACGTGAAACGTGCACACACAAAGTGTAAATGATAAAGTATCGGCAGTGGCATGAACACAAAGGAGGGACACAGATGCGCTTACTAACGCTATCGCAAAGGCGGCGGACATATTAGAATGGTTAAATACTAATAGGAAAACACATAGTGCGAGTATTAAAATGATCAGCAAAATTAATCTTTCGCATCAAATTACAATGTCACAGTGATGTGCAGATAATGATAAAGAAAAGGAGCAAGAGGACACAAAGAAATGTTGTGTAGCCCAGAGGCCATCTACTAAACCAATGCACCTCATGCATACAAAAATATCCAACTTTATCATTCTGCGCAACGGACAGGCGCCTCGTAAAAACTCTCTCTCATACATGGCAAGTGCCCAAATATAGCTCCCTGGTCTCGCGCTTAAGTGGGCGGATTCTCACAAAAAGAGGGGACATCTAATCCCATTTTTTTCCTGTGATCATGTAAGACAATGATAATGTCATAGTATCAAAAAGTGTTGACATGGTGTCCAGGTGGGAGTGAGACAACCGTTCCCAAGGCAGACCTATCCTCAGGGGCAAGTGCCCGTGCGTCACCCTAAATAGTTCCGGGCCGAACCAGAAAGACTCAAAATACAGGTGTACCAGTGAATCTGTGCGAGCCGCAACATTCAATAAAGGGTCCTCCCCTGCCAAAGTCAAAGTCACAATTGTCGTTCACATAGTTACCCATCTGTAGAACGTGATGGTGAAGATGAGGGGAAAAGGGTAGGTAGCCCGTGAGAGTGAATACCGGTGACTGGGCCCCTTCCTTTCCTCCTGTAAAAGAAAACAAAAGAAAAGAACAGAGCATTAGTGACATAACACAATAACATAAGCAATTCGAGATTTAAAAACAATGCAGTAATTACTTTCCTTATGCACACAGTTAGGAGAAGAGCAAGAAAAAGAAGAAGAATTGGCAACACTACAGTATCAAGAGAATAAAACGAAGAACACCAAATGGTGTACTAGAAAAAGAGCAAATATATAACTCTAATCATCTTTCAAATGTATGGCAAGCTCCTCATCTTGGTTAAGCCCCCCCGGACTCTTAGTTTGGAAGTCCACAATATATTTGGACTCCCTCTGCCTGAGTTTTAAAACCCTGTTCCCTCCTCTGGGATTATTAACAATTTGTTCCAAAATAAAGAACACCAATAGGGAAGGGTTAGAGAAGTGATTTTCACGGAAATGTCGAGCCACTGGATATTTTTCATCATTATTCGTGATGGCTCTGCTGTGTTCTAGTATGCGCTTCTTTGCCATAAGGGTGGTACTCCCAATATACCAAAGCTTGCACGGGCACTCGATGGCATAGATAACAAATGTGGAGCTGCACGTGAGAAACTGGATGATCTCTTTGCTAACACCATTTTGTGTTACCTTGTTGCAAAATTTGCTATTTCTACACGCCTTGCAGTGGCCGCAAGGGAAGAAGCCACTTAACCCATGCTCATATCTGTTGGGATGTATGGTGATGTCACTATGTACAAGTAGATCCCTGACATTTCTACCTCTCCTGTAGGTAATGCTAGGTCTTATTGGGATACTACTACCAATAATGTTGTCACATTTGAGGATGTCCCAATTTTTAGACAAAATGTGTTTGATGTTTTTAGAATCTGAGTTAAATGTCATGATCATCCTCGTATTGTTCTCCATGGCATCTGTGGATTCTGTGATCTTATCTGAGATGGTTTGGGCTCTGGCCACTCCACCTGCCCTTGCCTTGGCTCTACGAAGTACCCAAGTAGGATAACCTCTGGTCCTGAATCGATCTATCATGGCTTTACTCTCCATCTGGTATGATTCCAGATGGAGAGTAAAGCCATGATCAGATCGATTCAGGATCGATATTGATAGATGATAGATCGTATTGCAGTTTCTTTTTGCCCTCAACAGCTCTCCGTAAGGAATGCTCCATTTGAGAGCCTCCGGATGGCTGCTGAGGGCATGTAGAATGCTATTGCCGGTGGTGGATTTTCTGAAAAGGGCAGAGTGAACCTGATTGTTGATGATATCAAGGCTGACATCAAGGTACTCTGCTCTCGTTTTGCTGCTGTTACCAGAGAGGATGATGTTACACTCATTGTCATTGAGTTTATTAATAAACTCATTGGCCTCTTGTTCAGAACCTCTCCAGACGATGAACAAGTCATCGATGTACCTCATCCACACCGCCACGTGGTCAAGGTGTCCAGCACAGTCAGGGTTGGCAAACAGTTCCTCCTCCCAGAGTCCCATGAAGAGGTTGGCAAAGCTGGGAGCGAAGCACGAACCCATCGCTGTGCCAGTGATTTGCCTGTACAGGACACCATTGAACAGGAAGATGTTGTTGGTCAGGCAGTACTCTATCATGTCAAGTATCATACGGTTGTGTTCACAGAATCTAATTGGCCTGGTCTTGAGATAATGGCCACAAGCATCTAAGCCTTGTTGGTGGTCAATTATAGTGTACAGTGAATGTACATCAAGTGTGATGAGCAGAGAGTCATCATCCCACTGTATGTCCTGTATTTTATTCAAAACATCTTTGGTGTCCCTGATGTAACTGGGCAATTTGTTGACGAAATCCCTAAGGAAATGGTCTACATACTTGGAGATATGCTCTGCTACACTGCCCCTGGAGGAAACAATAGTATGCCCTGGTGGATTACTGGGGTCCTTATGTAACTTCGGCAGTAGATAGAGGACTGGGAGTATGGGGTGGTCCTTCTTAAGGTAGCAAAACTCCTCCCATTCTAGGATCCCCTTGTCTCTCCATGTGGTAAGCTTTTCCCAAATGGTGACAATACTGTTGTTATATACCTCCATGGAGACGGGCAGATAGAACCTAGTGTCATCTAGCTTTCTCACCGCCTCGGCAATGTACTGTTCCCTGTCTAATATGACAACATTGCCACCTTTGTCCGCCGGACGGATGACAATGCTGGTATCATCAGTGAGGGATTTGAGTGCCTGTCTCTGATTGTAGGAAAGATTGTTGGTATCCCTTCTAGGTCCTTTGTTCTTGTGTCTGTAAGTGCATAATGCCTTCCTGACACTGTCGTGGAATCTGTCTATGTTGCCATGCGGTAAGGTGGGCAGAAAAGTGGATCTGGGTCTGAACTCAGTGGAGGCGGATGCATCAATGGTCAAGTCAAGTGTCTCGAATGCTTGCGTGGTGCTTACCCCATTGGTGGTGTCTATGTTTTCCTGCTCTAGTTGTATCATAGTGATGAGAGTATCTATATCTCCTACACTGAGATTATCCTGTCTACTCGGAGTCAGATTACTGGTTTTTCTACCATCCCCTAGCCTTTTGAGTTTGTGCCACTTTTTTAATTTGAGCTTCCTGACAAATTTAAACAAATCTATTCTGGCGTCAGTATAGTTAAACGGATATGACGGGCAGAACGAAAGTCCTAAGCATAGTGTCTGTTTTTCAGTGTCACTTATTAATCTATTGGAAAGATTAATCACAGTTTTATTAACCATTTCGGGATCCATTAGAATGCCTTTCTGGAGCGTGTCCTGTTGTTTCCCATGCCGCCCCGTCCTCTGCCTCTTCTGCCATCGTTGCTGGATTATTTTCTGTCTGTTTCGGCGTTTCCTCGCCCTCTGCCACGTCCTCGACCCCTTTGTCCCCGTGTCTTTGGTGCCGGAGTATCCCTCGTCTGTCGGCCTCGGCGTAGATGCCGGTACTCGTCTAAAAAAGTAATTGGGCGGGGATTACGTTCCTCCGTTGGGGCATTGTCCACAGAAATATCAGACTCAGTCTCACTGGCTGTGGAGACAGCTGATGTAAGATTTTCTTCATTGCCTACACAAGCTCTTTCTGGTACGTTTTGTTGGTTGTACAAGTGGTCATATTTGCGGCTAAAAGTTAGGATCCTGCCGCTTTCATAGTCTCCGTAGTCACGGTTGAGTTTTCTCTGCTTCCGGGCTTTGATGTCTTCCTCATGTTTCTTGAGGCGGTCCTTCATTGAACTCAATGCCTTAAACAAGACCTCAGTTTCTGTATCTTTTTTAAGGTCTTCCATGATCTCCTGTATTTGTTTGAGTAATGCATCTCGGTCTATCCATGCATACTTTACGAGGATTTCCAGCATCCTTTTAGAACTTTCAGAAGAGTTTTCCGACCACTCATCGAGCATTTTAGGATTGGGTGTTTCGTACGTGGGAGTAGTAAAAATCCGTAGACCTCTGGGTACCATTCCTTGATCCACGTAATTTTGCAGCGAAATGGCCTCCCACCACTTCGAGATCTCATTTCTTTTGAGTTTCTCTAATTTGCGAAGTTTCTCTTGCAAGGGTTGGGCCGGGATAGTCTTGATCTCTGTCAACACCCCTGGTTTTTGTCTCCTAGTGAAGATAGCATGGGCTGCCGCTCTTCTTTCATCTTCCTCTTCCATTGTGCACAGCACCCTTGTGGAGTGTGGAACAAAAAACGAAGTCTGTAATACCCCAGAGAAAATCTCAGGTTCTTCTTGCCATACACCAGATTGCCCCAATACAATGATTGGCGCTCACAGGATAGTAACGGATTCAATGGTCGCGACCTCTCTGCTGCTAATTCCCCGTAGAGATATGGGATTTACAGAGTGTACAGAGTATCATAGAAGTGCCCACGTAGCCGTCATGCCGCTTCCCCGGGAAGAGGGAAAGGAACCCAACCACCGGAGGGCAGCTAACCCTCCCCAAACTAGGGGCGGACACTCTGGTCACAGGCTTGCCTCCTAGATAATCGTATCATCGCGATCACAGTTTCACTCATCTTCCTGCAGTTGGTATCGTGCGGCCGGTCCAGTTTGCAGTCATCAATTTCAAATTCACAGTTTTTTGTGTTTTATTACTCAAAATCATTGTAATTTTCAGCAGGTTGTTTATTTAGATAATATGGCTTTAAACATATTTTTTAATATAATATTTTGTGTTAGTTAGTTACTGGAATATTTTAAAATGTTAAATTTGTGTTTGGTTAATGTTGGTGTTTCTAACCAAATGATTTTTTAAAATTATTTGCTTTCTTTACTTTAATGGCATTTCTTGTCATTGATATTGTTAATTTATATATTTTTGTTGTTTTGTATATATTTCATGTTTCAATGACATTTATTTATACTTTATTTTTGTGTTCGATATTAAGGTACTTAGGATATTTGTAACAGCAACATTTTGTTATTGATATTTTTGAATTTTCTGTTTCTGTTTAGAGTGATGATATTTTGGATAATCAATGTTTTGCTGGACGATATTGTGTCATATAACCAAATAAGTATATCTTCCATAATTTAATATCAGCTTCCCTTTATGTGATTTGATGTATTTTACAGTTTACAACATTTTATCTGTGGGATCTAGAGTATAGGAAACATACATTAATTGTATAAAAAAACAAAATGTTATGCTATATAATTTTTTTTTTTTTAAATCATGGCAAATCTTAATCTGCAAAGCCAATACAGCACTAAGGGCCAGATGTACGACCCACCAATTTGCGAGTCGCAAATTGCGTCGCATTTGCGACTTGCAATTTGCAACTCGGAAATTGGTATGCACAACAGTGTCTGAGACACTGTTTGCGATTCCCAGTGGGGTCGCAAATTGCAAGGCTCATGAATATTCATGAGCCACTCGCAATTTGCGACCCCATTGGGAATGGCGTGCACTTCCAGGGATGGTGGCCTGCTGGGCTCAGCAGACCTCCATGTCTGGGACTGCTTTTAAATAAAGCAGTTTTTTTTTTAAATGCAGCCCGTTTTCCTTAAAGGAAAATAGGATGCATTTGAAAAAAAATAAAATGAAACGTTTTCGTTTCATATTTTAAGGGCAGGTAGTGGTCATTGGGACCACTGCCTGCCCTTAAAAAATATTTTGGGGGCCAGTCACAAAGGGGTCCCCTGGGTACCCCTTCCCATTTGCGACTCCATTACCACCCTCTTGAAGAGGGTGGTAATTTGCGAGTGTTTTGCGACCACAATTGCGGTCGCAAAACATTCATACATGGGGTTGTGGTTGCTATAACGAAGGGAACTCCCCTTCCTAATAGCAACTCGCAATTCCTAAATAGCGAGTCGCAAATAAATTGCGACTCGCTATTTAGGAATTGTACATAGCTCTTTCACATTTTGCATGCGCAAACAGGTCGCAAACCCGTTTGCGCTTGCAAAATAGGGTCATACATCTGGCCCATAGCTTTTAACATATTGCACAGTTGATTTCCACTCTAAGATTGTATCCGTTTCGCAACCTAAGGTGGTGGTATTCACATACCTGTAGTTGTGAACATCTATAAACAAAGAATTACAGTCCACATATCGATTTAAATCACCGATTCTGCACCAAGTTCTGGGTCGTCTTGTGTTTCTAAAAGATACCCCTGGAGGGGTTGAACTATATCTTTCGGTCGAGAGGCAGGTGGTTGTAACTGAGAGTAGATGTCACTGTTAGTAGTACAATATGTCAGACTATCTATCCAGCATTTCACAGTCGAGGGGTGTCTACCACCCCAGCATTTTGCAATTTCCCGCTTAGCCAGCATCAAGGCTATAGCAACATATCTGCGCACACCTCTCTGGACCTCGTGAACAAACCCCAGTAGCGCCACCAATGGGTTGGGTACAAGTGGCTGGTCCGTCATGTGTGATAGTTCCCCATAGATGAATATCCAAAACCCGGCTATTTTACTGCACATCCATGTCACATGAATGAAGTCCGCCGGGGGGCGATCGGCACTTAGGGCATGCATGTGGGCAGGAGTTGTCCATGCTATGTATCTTCTGAGGGGTCATATAAGCTCGCCATATAAATTTAAAGTGTAACAATTTGTGTCGGTGATTCATGGAAACCATACCGGTTTGGGTACAGCAGTATTGCCATTGGGAGTCAGGTATCGTGTGTCCTACGTCTCGCTTCCAAGCCTCTCTAACACGCGAATCAGTAGTGGGGAGCAGCATGATACAAGCACAATAAAGTTTGGGCAGAAGATGGTCCCCCTCAGTGTCCTTAATTATTAGAGTTAAAGGGGCGAATTCCTGTGGCTCAGGCGGGTAGCTGGGAATGCGTGCACGTAAAGCCTTTTGTAGCCTATGCAGTATAAAGTGATCCATGTGTGTCGCGCCATGGAGTCTAGTGTCCTCTGTTCAAGAGAACACATGCCCCTGAGGGAATAGTTTGCCCAATGTTGCAAGAGAGAATTTGGTGAGGGTGCGCTTGACAATGACTTCCTACGTCATGGGCAACCATGTGTTGCCCTCCAGTGGAATGGCCGGGGATGCTATATTAATTTTAACATTTCCACATTGTAGGGGCATATTTTAGCTTATATTCTGGATGTTGTCATTACTTCGTTTTAGTTCTAGAATTTTGCTTAGCAGGTCTGTTTCATGTTGTTTTTGGCATAGGTTGTGTTGCAGTCTATTTAAAGCGAAAATGTGTTAGTTGTGTCAATTTATTTTTTTATCTAAAATTTAGTTTGGGTTTTGTATGTTTTATTTTTTTAATATATTGAATCATTATTTTTAGTTTAGTTTTATTTTTTCTGTTTGCTACTATGCTTACCTTTGAGGTGTTCTTTTTTTAATTTTGAGTAATTTGGTGTCTGTATCTTAATTTGGAGGAATACACATGTAGCATAGTTTTACAATTTTTTATGTTGAACATACTTTTATTTATATAATACTTTTGCGAGCTTTCATTTAATGTCAAACTTATTTTGCTTGTAGTATTTAGTAGTTTGCTGAACTGTTGTAGTTTTCTTTTGTAGGTTTGAAATCTAGTAGAGTGACGCTGTCCTGCTGTAATTATTTTATAAGAAGTATTTTCTTGTGCATTTATATGGCCTTTTATACAGTATGTTAATTGGAGCGTTAATATTTGATAACTGTTTTTAACTTTAATTTGATTGGTTAGCGTTTTTGTTATTTTTTAATGTATATTATTTTAATTTTAAATATTTTTATACATTTGTAAAAAGTTCATGCAATCTTGTGTTTAATTTAGAATTTGTTGATTTTCCATTGTTCGTTATTTAGGTGAATGTGATTTTGTTAAATTTCCTTAGCTTTACTGGGATAGTTATATTTATTACTTTTCTATTTTTGTTTAAAATGTTGCTGTAATTTAAATATTATTTCTATAATATAATTTTCATCACTATCTGTTGTTTTACTATTTAAATATTGGGTTGTGATATTTATATTTTAAATATTTTTTGTTTATATTTGTGTGTATGTCGATATTGTTTTTCTCAATAGTATAACATACAATCATAAAATCAAAGTATTTTACAAAATTATTGTACACCCTTACAAATCAGGACCTGGGAATGAATATAATCCATCAAAATGAGAGTATTATTGAGTTAGTTGAGATAAAGATACTGTGCCCGAAATTGAGATGTCTATGTATAATCTAGATAGGTGACTGAATCCAACCAGGAATCTTCAAAGGACCTGGAAGAAGTTACTACAAAGCTTTTAAGAGATGCAAAAATCGCTGGTCACTGCCTGCACTCTACTAGTTAGAAGTTAGAAGTCAAACCCCCCAAAAATCCATCCACCCTCTGACAAGTGTGTGCGAGGAGTGCTATATGAGCACACCAGAAGTCTGCTGCTTGGCAGTCACAAAGTCATGGCTATTGGATAGGTAGTGTGCGAGCGAGATCTGCAGCTTCTGGGGATGCTGCCACTCAGTAACATTAGAGAATTATGAGACAGGAAATCCCTGAGAAGGGGTTGACATGTGGAGTGGAGGAAGGTGTGGCAAACACCTGAAGAGCGAAGTGTGCCTGATGTAGGAAAGCTGAGACCTTGATCTGGTCTCTAGATTGTACCCTGGCATCGCACAGACCTTGGCAGAAACATGATTACCCTATCCTTACACCCTGAGTAAAACCCATCTGAAGTCCCAAACACCACAATATAAATATTTACTATACTTTCCCTACTTTGGGTGTAATATATGTTCTGGTCATGGGGCTGTAATATAAATTTTTTCCCATTCAGCTAGTACTGAAAAGATAATGGAATGTCCCAAGTGACCCAACACACTTAAGGGCTTCTAATGCTTTTCATCTAATGCCTGATGTTTCACTTGGAGAGTTTAAGGCACTGTAGTGGGCTGAGGTGCAAGACCATGCAGTGACAAATAAGCTATAGCTATATACACGGATGAAAGAGAGTTTGCAAAGGTCAGGAAGTACACAATTACAATGTGCCAGACACTACATCAGAAAACTAAGGGGCATATTCTCAAGGACTTATCGCCGAGTTAGCGGCACTTTATCGCAGCCAAAGTGGCGATAGATTTATCGCCCTATTCACAAGCTGGTGCTAACAGCCGACATCGCCAGTTTTCCCGCGATAGCAGCAGCAAAAAACATTGCCACGGATGACACCGGCAACTACGCTAATGAGATGCAGAGTAGGCATTCCCGTGCAAAAACCCACGACAACACCGCTTCGCAACATTCTCAACTACCAGCCAGATCGGCAATAAGATCACAAAACATGCAATAAGGTGCGTTAGCAGCAGGGAATTAACACCTGCTCTTACCTGGTATTAAGTCGGACGATAACCTGCACCAGAAATGGGAGCCCAGCCCACAGCCACACCAGAAGAACAACAGATGCCATGGAGCTACTGATCATGCAGCCGGACACCCAAGAGGGCCACAACACCCACCGCCACCCCCCCCAGAACCCCCCCGGGCCCTACCCCGGATAAAGATATTTTACATCAACTTTACGAAATCATGAACAAAACAATTCGCCTGATGTCGCACAAGTACAACAATTAACATTCATGTGTGGTCAGAAAAAGGAGAATCATTCATTCATCTTGGAATTTCCAAACAAATTATTTTATTCAAATTTAACTCAAGACAACTATTCGGAAGAGTCATGGCGGGTCTTCTCTGGACAATTTGTAAGACAAAATACAAGCTAAGAAGGTGTGTCATGCGCTCATCAAAGGACAGAGAGAGAAAGAAAGGGAGAGAGAGAGACAGTGAAAGGAAGAGAGGGAGAAGGAGAGAGAGAGAGAAACAGAGGAAGAGAGAGAGACAGTGAAAGGAAGAGAGGGAGAAGGAGAGCGAGAGTAACAGAGGAAGAGAGAGAGACAGTGAAAGGAAGAGAGGGAGAAGGAGAGAGAGAGTAACAGAGGAAGAGAGAGAGACAGTGAAAGGAAGAGAGGGAGAGAGAGAGTGCCGACATTGCGGACCCAGGCCTCACTGCTCACCTGCTGCCACCGGTGTGTTTCCAACCACGTGCCGGTATACACTGCAGTCCACCAGGTACCTTATCTGAGTACAGATTTATGAATGGCAGAATACATATCATTGCACACGCCATCATCGCTTGGCCGCCCCTGCGCACACAGGCTGCTGCACCCCAGCCGCTCCTGCTGCCCAGCGGTGTTTGCCCGCCCCTGCGCACCCAAGCCTCACTGCTCACCTTCTGCCACCAGCGTGTCTCCAAGAGGGCCCACCACGTGCCGGTGCAAGCTCCAAGCCCGGGGTCCGCGACCTTGGCAGCCTCCACATCATGCAGCCCCGCCCCGCAGGCCACTAGGTCAAACATGTGATTCTGGGTCTTGATTTCGCAATGGGAAAGATCATATCAGTGCACACAGCATCATCGCAGGCTGCACACCCGCTTAGCTCTATAGGTGCCAGTAACTCTATGAACCGCGAGGCAACGCCACGTGGCGGTAGGCCTGCGCTGCCCGCTTGCTCAGGCCTACTCTGCGGTCCAGCAGGGCTCACACAAATCCTTACCAGTCTGGGCCGCCAGGACGGCGCATCATCGCAGGCTGCACACCCGCTCAGCACCTAAGGTGCCCCTACCTCAGTGCACCGAAAGTCACCGTCCTGTGGCGGTAGGCCCGTGCCGGCCGCAGTGTTACCGGTGCCACCAACTCTGTGCAACGTAAGTCATGGACCCTTTCTGATTGAGTCTCGTGATATGCCAGGCGGACGCAGCCATGTCACCTCCGGCAGTGGGGAAGAACTGGGACACGTAGCGTCGTCGTCCCCCTTTATACGTAAGCCGAATGGGCTGGCTCGACGTACGCCAGGCCAGCGTAGGGGTGTGAATAATTATCCCTGTTCTCTGGGCATGGTTCATTTCTGGGCTGGACAGGAAACCAACTGATGCATGTGTCTCTGTTGCAGTGTCTGCGCCACACGGCCCGCAATCGACAATGTTGCATGCACCCGGAGGGTGACCGCGCACGAAGGGATTGTACAAGGAGCGCAAGGCCGCTCGGGCTCTTGGCTCATGCATGCCAGCTGTTGTGTGTGTATCGCTATTGGTGCACCATAAGCCTAAGGCCTAGCCTCAATTGCAGCGCGAAAGCCACATCACATTTCCAGAATGCAAGCAGTAGTCAGACTAACATTAGGGATAAAAGCTCCTTTGTCTCAATACATGAGGCGGAAGGACACCTGCACCTCCGACCTTGGTCTTGCTTGCTGCAGGCACCCCCTGAGAGAGTTACCATAGCAGATGATGACGACTCCCACACTATGCACAGCGCTAATGAAGGACCAACGTATCCACACCCCACACACACAAGTTCTTGCTCGAGGTACTCTTGCATGGAATGCCCTTGACACTTACGTACACAACAACCCATACGTCCAAACGTTGCACACACATACGACTCATTGCTCCGAGCTGTGGCATATCATCCACATAACTGCCGCAGGTCAGAAGAGTGCTGGTTCTACGAGAGCCACCAACGCAATGGCAGAACATCCCGGGCGCATGCACAACGCCTGTCACGTGGAACTGTACCGTGAGCGAATGCTGCCTGTTAGTGTCTGATGCATTGGTCTGCATGTTGTGGCCCTTGTCTTGCCCGTACTGACACGCACATGGCAATAAAGTCCACGCAACTTCACTAGTGTTCAACTGTGATGTATGTTGATTAGAATGACAAATCGTGTGCCTAAATGAGCATTGTCCGCACACAGGGAGGGACTGACTGACGCATTTCACTTAGGGGTGAGTCCCTATTGCCAGCTCCACCTCTGTGAGCCAGACATAGTGGTTGGGATAGTTGCTAATAGACCTGTGCTCTTACGTGTCTTCAGCAATGTGAGTATGGTGTCCATATTCCTGCCATGTGGATCAATGTGATCCATCACTACAGGCTGTGTCCACCCAGTTGAGTGTGAGAAGGTATGAAAAGAGATGTTCTGTTGTCAAATGTGATGGGGGACACTACTTTAGGCCTGCCAACGACTTTGACATTTCATACCCAGCCCTATTTCTAACATTGCGTGGGGCAAAGTTGAGGAATTGCGCGATTGTTGTTTCAGAGCAATGAGGCCACAGCCAGTGCACACATTCCCAGTCATCCCACTTCCCATGTGTGTCATGCTCAAACATGCGCATTGCTTTCATTTCCCAGGGTGTACCTTTTTGGGCAATCAATGTCCTTACATTCATCCATACTTTCATCCTTGATTGATTATGGACATGACACATCTGTGTGAATTTGAATGATTTATACATATTCGGTGGAGTGTCGGAGCTGGAGCAGTACATGGCCATGCAAACCCCACATTACATTGTAGCCCAGTGGAGGGCCAGCCAGAGTCATTTAGGGATTGATAAGTACATCAGAAGAGGAAGAGTACAGTCCGCAGTCTGATTGCTGTGTCATTGGTAAGCAAACAAAATATGGCAGTCCATGTTGAGGTCCAAGGTGAGTGTCGCAGAGTGTTTCGGGGTACAGTGGGAGGTGTTGTTACAGGGCATGATGCAGAGGGCAGAACCAAGCTGAAACAGGGCATATGGCGGAGTAGAATGCTACTGGCTCCTTCTTACTACAAAGGTGGACTCACCCGCATCTTCGTACTCTATGTCATCTGTCTGACATGTGGGTGCTGATGTTTGGTCTGCAGCACTGTGTGCCACTGACACATCAGGGGCCGGAGATGTGTGTGTAGAAGTACCAGCAACATTCATCAGCAACTGCCTTAGTGGCAGCAATGCGATGATGAGGATCTGCAGGGTATGGAAGATCCCAATAACTTTTCGCTGGTGTGCATCCGTGGCAGCCATTCTTTCCGCATGCATCCGCTCCATGTTCTCCATTATCCTCAGCATCTGTGCCAACTCTCGGCTGACATCGCTGAGGCCACTCTGACTAGACAGTTGTTCTCCTCTCAGAGTCATGACTCCAGCGATGTCGGGCATGGATTGTTGGACATCATGCAGTGAACTGTGGGTGTCCGTTAGGGAGTGTAAGTGGTCCCTGATGGGACTTAGACACCCACGTATGTCATCTAGTTTGGCTGCCATGAGGTCGAACCCCACCCGCACCTGTTCAGCCACCTCCTTCTGGCAGGCTAACACCTGGCCTTGGAATGTGATGTGTTCTTCGGTGAGGTGCTGGGAGCCAGCCGTGGTGGTGGGTGCTTCCTGCTGTGTGGTCTGTGCAGGGGGTGGGGTCTCCTCGATGCAGCTGGGCTGACCTGCTCCTGGAGGTGGGTTGCCGTAGCTGTCCATGAGCTGTTGTAGGGCGTCGGTGTCAAAGGTGTGGAGGTCCTCTTCATCATCACTGATGAGTTGTCTGGTCTGCTCTGCAGGAGGTGTTGATTGTCCCTCTGCAATGTGAAGGGGAGATGCATTTTAACATTGTGTTGACATGTATGTTCACGCATTGTTCAAGTTTACATACAGACTGCATGACAATGTACATTGTGACTGTTTGGGAGGAGCTGACTATTTGATGCGGGACAGGGGACATTTGAACTACATCACGGATGTGAGGTTGTACACGTACATTATCATCTCACAGTTTCCTGCTATGCCAGATGTGATTGGCCAGTTTCTACGCACAAGCGGAACCAGTTGTGTCCTCTGTTCTGTAGTGAGAGTGTTGCACTTTGTACCACATTGTCGTCAATGATGTTGTGCTGTTATTGCTATGTGTGTGTGCTGCATTGTGGGAGAGTCGCCCCTGCATCTGTGATTTTGCTGCCCCTTATCCCTTTGAGGCGGTGTGCCTTTGACTTCTTTGCTTCTACAGTGCTGAGATGTTGCAGACTTGGCTAATTTTGGCTCTAGTTCGGATTTTGGACTCTTGGGCATGGTTTATCCGCAGATGTGTTGTTGACGTCAGGGGTTGTTTGTGCATGTGGATGTGTCAGAGTGTGACCTGCTCCTTTACGGATGTGTTCCACACTCAGCCACCACAGTGTCGTGGCGTGCACCATGTCATGATAATTGAACTGCAGCCATGCTGTTCGTCATGCAGTGTCACTTGCATTGTCAGTGTGGCTCACAGACATGCAGCTTTGCTGGTTTTAACACGTGTGCATGAGTTGGTTGTGAGATTGGTGCTGTGTGGGGAGGGACCCCTTAGTGCCCATAGTGGACGGGGGCCTACTTGTTGTTTGTATGCGTGCTGCAGTGTGCCAAGGGGTTCAGGGACATGATCCAGAGTCATTGTGGGTGGGCAGTGTGCTGTACTTAATTCTGCATGTGTGCCATTGTGCCCATCTCCCCCCGTCCCCCCAGTCCCTGTTCGGTACTCACCCTGGTGCTGTTGTGTCAGGTCATGTCGAGCAGTGTCCGGACCCCCAACTCCTGCCACCGTCTCCCCACTGATGACTGTGGCCCCCATTTCCTCCATCTCATCCAGCTCCTGGTGTTCCGCTGGACTGCCACCTCCAGTCTGCATTGCTGCCTGATGGTTGTCAGCGAGTTTCTTCTTGGTTTTGCGCTTCGCATCATTCCAGCGCCTCTTTACCTCTCCAATTGTCCTCCTACTCACTCCGACTGCATTCACCTTGTCCAGGATGGACTGCCATGTTGCATTTTTATTTGCCAATGACACGTTGGAGGTGACAAACAGTTGTTGGTGGTGTTCTATCACCTCCGTGATGATGATCCTGTTTTCCTGTGGACTGAACCTCGTCTTCCTCGTCTTCTTCTCCTTGCCCTTCCGTGACCCCGAGGTCCCAGGCTGTTCCTCCTGGGGGCTTGTGGGGTTCTGGTCGTCCTCTGTACTTGCTCCGGCTTCCTCCATGGTGCTACGCAGTTTGAATTATTTTGTTTGTGTTTTTCGGTGCTTTTATAGTGCATTTTCCCGCATGACGCGTTGGAATTGCAGGCCTGTCGCTGGTTATCACAGACTTTTTTATCGCGGTTGGCCACATCGCAACTTTTTTCGCGTTCGTGTTTTTTGGCTGTCACAGTAATTTTATCGCGGTCATTGACGCGTTGGCGTGAGACTATCGCATGGTACCGCCGTGTTGAGAATACAACGTTAACACAGCGTTATTTTCCCGCGATAGACTGCGATGTGCAAAGTTGCGTTAGCTAATTTTGCGATAATTATCACACGTTCTTGAGAATATCCCCCTAAATGTCTAAAAGATTTTCTCAGCTTTTGGTTCTGCTACAATATTTTCCAGATGAAAATGTGCTTTTGTGCAGTGAAAAAGTTTCCCCATCAAGATTTCCAGTCTCTCATTGCCCTTGTTAGGAATTTGGTGAAACACCAGTGATGTTCCCTGTATAGGAGTACATTTGTTTCAGGACTTCTGCAAAGTGACTCTGAGCACCCTATGTCTCACTTTTTTATGTACACCTGGGCAACCACTTTGAATGCCTCCCATATTGTGCTCATGTCTGGAACTGAACCCATGTTTATTTTTTTAAGTATTCTAGGACTTCTTGGCACAATTAATTTTGCCGTATGCTGTGCAGTCGTGGTATATCTAGCTTCAACAGCATTGGAGCATGATCCGACAAAGTACGTGCAAAGTAATTAACCTCGGCAACCCATGTACTCACTTTGACAGATGCCAGCCAGTAGCCCAACCTAGATGACATTTTATGAACTGAGGATATAAGCGTGCCTTCTCATGATGCAGCATGCCTTGAGCGCCATAGGTCCATGAGTGCATGATCTGAACTAATCCAGTGGAGGGCTTCGGAGGCCCCCAGTAGGTATTTCTTTGTGACATCTGATCTACCCATATCCATGTCGAGAATAGAGTTGAAGTCCCCACCGCTGAAGCAGTGATCTGAAGGAGGCGTTTAGCACTGTGGACCAAAAGGACTCAAAGAAGTCAGGATTCTCTTTATTTGGGCCATAGACGTTTAGCAAAGTGATGTAGTTTCCCTCCAAGACTCCGTTATATATGATAATGGCCCTACACATCTGATATTCTACATAGGTGTTGGAGCCTCGTCCCATTTTTATCAGGATTGCCATTCCTCTGGCGTATGAGGAGAATGAGATGTGTAGTTACCTTTCAGTATATGTTGTGAGATGAGTTTCTTGCAATGCTGTGTCTAGCTAAGTATGGCCAGAACTGGCAACTTTTTTGGGGGGTTTTGAGGTCACAGATATCCTACATGAAGAATTAAAGTGCGGATATTGACTTTGCAGCCAATCCCTATGGTGTAGAGTGTCTGGCACACCTCATGCGGGCTGGGTGCTAGGCCGTGGACATGAAATAGGGCATTTAAAGTGTTCATAAGTAATTGGTTGAACAGGGTGAAGATTGTAGTCTGCCATAAGGGTTTGGAAATCTCGTAGCTCACCATCAACAAACAAATCCCCAAATTTTGAGAGGCCTGCTGCATGCCACTCATGGAGTTACCCTTAATGTAGCTGTCCTCTGCGAGTGGAAAGGCCTAGTAAATTAGTGCAGGAGTGTAGGGTGTCTTCATGTTAGTGAGTTTACAGGTTCTAATAAGTCAGGAGAAAGGTGTGCGGAATAACCCCGGGTGGAGCTCTGTAGAATGGTCTGTAGGAAGCAATGAGTAGTGCAGTAAGCCTGCCTTAAAGCCTTTACGGGTAAACCCCATCTCATGCAGGGGGCAGCCAGACAGCCAGCAAGCCCACCTATTGGAGATGTGCAGTTAAATAATAGCATTATAAATCCAGAAAGGATAATCCACCTGCAGTCATGTGTAGCTTTAGAGTGGAAAGAGCTACCCAGCGACTCCCCAGCTCCCAAATCAGATGTGGTATGTGCCTGAAGAAGGAACGAGGAAATAGCAGGGAACGTTTTGCAAAATAATACAATAACCAGAGTACCACCACCATCTTCACTAGTGCCAAGTGGCCCATTACTTAAAGCAGAAGCAAACTGGTTTCAGAGGGACAATGTGGTCCTGCCCAAATTTCCATCCTGCAAATTAGTGAGGGAATGATAGCTATTAATCCCTAAGTATTGAAAAGTAACTGATACTAAGTTCAAACTGGGGTCTAATTGAATATGACGGGGAAAACACTACCATATGTTAAAGAAAATCTTTATCATGTTCTTACATTTTGTTTGTGTAAATTACAGCCAAAACATTTTGAAGATTCTGCTCATACTTTGGCACTTATGGATGAGCTGGATCACTGGTTTGGCCTTGGTTTGAATGCAAAACCATTTTGAGACATGGACAGATTGGGAAATTACCCAGCACAACCTTTCAAGGGGTCTGGCCCTGCTACCCCTTCACAAGCACGACCAATGGACCATTGCACCAGAAGGGTCTGCCAGGGTGGGTGGGTGCTGCTTGTTCAACCACTTGACAGTGCCTCTTGTGTTTCTCTCCTCTCTGCTGAAAAAACAACTACCTAGATAAGCAATACATTCTGATACTTATGGTGGACACATCTTGTCTGATTTTAGGAATTGTCCCCCGTGTTCTTCTCTTCCTCATTTACCCAGTTTTTAGCAACAACCTTTTGAATCAGTTGCTGTGGGCTTCTCATCTGATCCCGATTTCATCATCCTCTTTAATTCTCTTTAGTTGGTAGTCCGGGCTCCCAGTTCTGAGATAAATGTAGAGTCCCAGATGCACACTCTAGTGCTGTGAGACTACAGGCAAGTTGTTGGTACCTCACATCCTGACATTAGGTGTGGGGTTGAAGCCCACACCATTGCTCTGCCTCATTAATTGTTTTAAAGTTTAAAGTCCACTGGAGTTTGAGGTGAGCCAGATGTTTTTGTTCAACTTGTTTAAACTAGTGCAAGGTCACTTACCTTAATGTTTCCCAAACAGTTTGCCATGGGTTTTAAAATATTTAGAAACATAATCAAACTTGTGCTGTTGCTTTGTCTCCAAGAAAGATAGGGTAAATTTGGGTAGTGGTGATGGCCTTGACACCGTGCTTAAGGGTATTTGTTTACTATTGAACAAGGACGTAATGTGCCACCTAAAAGTAGCATCAAAAAATGACTTTAGTGAATAATAGTGCTTTGTGGAAAATAGTAAATAAATGCACTGATAAAGTAGTGGGGCATGGCCTCTCCTTGAATGTGTCTGTAAAATTGTCCTTTTGTCCTGAATTTTGACCTAAATTTTGACCATTTGTCCTAAATTTTTGTCCTGAATTTTTGACGCTTTGTTCTGAATTTTTTATTGTCCTGTCCAGAATTTGCCTTCAAGCCAGGTGGTCACCCCATCTCGTGGTCCGCAGTGGACCTGGTTGGATCAGCCCAGGCCCTACATCCTCCTCAACAGTCCTTGCACCTCACCTCATGCAGGGTCGAGATGCAGATCTGTTTGTGGGTACTGCGCTGTCCGCCATCAGGCAAGTTTGAGTATGGTTTGCGAGTCAGCCATCTCCCTGCAGGCCTGGACTCTCCACGCCTCTCCTCATAGGACTTGGCTGCGGTAAGTTCTCCGAATCTGCACAGCAGCAGCTCTTCACTCGCCACATACACTGGCTTGTGCGATAACTGTGAGTTTCTTATAAAGACTCTGGGGCTATTTACAAACTAATTGCGCCGCCGGTGCGTCACTTTATTTGAAGAACCGGTGGCGCAGTTTGCCTGCCCATATTTACAAGGTCATGTAAAGCCACTCTGCGTGTGCTCTGCATTCATGAAATATGGCCCCCTTTCATGAATTAGTCTGCGTGAAAGGGGCGTTCAATAGGGGTTGCTGTATGTGTTCCAATGCAACATTCATGGAGCCTGACTCATTCCAAGATTTTCAATGTTTTGTGAACCTTGGAATGCATCAGATTTCTACACCTCTTCAGGGGAGGCCTAATGGATGCGCAACGAGGAGAAATACCTTTATTTCTCTACGTGTTTCCTTTTTCTACACGTGCTGCATTCTGCAGCACACATAGAAAGAGGAAAACACTTCTCGTGATTGTTTTTGTGCAGGAAGGTGTCCCTTTCTGCACAAAAAACAATCCCCCCCCTACAGCGCAGAAACCCTTACACCATGGCGCAAGGGTGCTTGTGATGGCGCATGGCAGCTCATTGTGCACCAGCGCAGGGGAAAAGGACAGGAATGTGCCGTCTCTTGTAGATGCGGCGCATTCCTGCCCTTTTCTTTTGGCACACCGCAGGCAGGAAGGCCTATTGCTCTGCAGTGCATCGAATATTGTAAATGAGACCCTCTGTGCGGATTTTAGAGCCCCTGCCAGCACAGCCTTTCATTATTTCTGCTGCCAATCTTTGCCTTCAGTCCATCCTACAAATAATATACGATTAGTCTCCTCAAATTCTTGTTGTTGATCATATGTCCCGTTACCTTTCATGTCTGATTTTATCTCTTTCTAATAATTTGCTGGTGAATTGAATATCTATCTAATACTGAAGTGTGGGAAGGGCTTAGAATGCTAGGAGGGCTGGAGAAATACTCTGTTCTGCCAGCTTTCTTCTGTCTGCCTCACCCTTTGCAGAATTAACTAACACATCTTCAGACACTCCACCGAAACTACAAAATACATTTACTATTTGGAGGATGGATGTTTCGGGGCCAGTTCACAAAATACGTAAAAAAGTGCTCCAGTAGTCCTCCTTCCCATACTAGTGAATGCTGTTGTGAATTGGCCCCGTTACCATCTTAATTTGAAAGAGCGCAATAGAGTGACCACTGTCTAAAATCAAAGCAGGTCCTCTCTGCTCTTTTCTGTAACCTCTCGCCACTCTGGGGTGCAGTGTTAATAGCGGAGCCACCGCCAGCGTTGCCATGGTGAGGAACAATCAGCAGGATCCTGCACTGGCTCCCCGTCAACAGGAGAATCTCCTTCAAACTCCTCATCCACGCACACAAGGCACTCCACAAGACTGGCCCAGCCTACCTCAACAGACGACTCTTCTTCTATGTCCCCAACCGCCAGCTCCGCTCCGCCGACCTCTCCCTCGCCACCGTCCCTCGCATTCGAAGAACAACCACCGGCGGCAGATCCTTCTCACACCTAGCCGACAAGACCTGGAACACCCTTCTACTAAGCCTACGACAGACCCAAGACCTGCTGACCTTCAGGAGGCTACTCAAGACCTGGCTGTTCGACCAGTAGCAGCACCCCCCCTCCCCCCTTTCTCTCCCCAGCCCCTTTGGTTTCCTCGCGGGTAAGTAGTGCGCTCTACAAATTCTGTGATTGATTGATTGATTGATTGATGTGGTCCTGGCAGAAATCGTGGTAAACCCACTGCCTGATTTAGTGTGAACAGACAACTACCATTTCCAAAAGTTTAATTTATTTTTCTGACTGTTCAGTGAATCATAGTGGTCTCACACAGGAAATGCTTATAGCGCCCCGGATGTGCTGGTAACAAACTCTCAGCATGTCAGGGGCATTTTAAATATCTGTCCAGAGATGCTGCGGCCCCACCTTTTCAAGCATCTACATGGCTGGCAGTTGTGACACTGATGAGAATAGTGAGGGCAGATTTTATGGCAGCTAGTGTGCACATGAGAGTCCACTATGTAAATGATGGCTTATTGTTTCGGAATGTCCAGAAAATGACACTGATAGGTATTTTGTGAGGAGAAACACGTCAAATGCAATTTGAAAGTGAGTTTGAAATTCTATGGTTACTAAATAAATACATTCACGACATGTGGAGTATACCCGAATGTCGCATCTCTTGACTTTCTGTGCCGGATATGAAAACAGAAAGAACTGAGGGAATAACCAAGACTCGTATTCTTCGAGGATTAGATTGTCTCCTTTGTCCCAAATGTTAGCATCAGAATTGAAAGTACTAGTACACATGGGGGTATATTCACAAGAACGTGGAATAACTACCGCAAGAGTAGCGTAACGCAACTTTCAATATCGCAGCCTATCACGGGAAAATAACCCCGTGTCAACGTGGAATTCACAACAAGGCGGTAGCAAGCGATAGTCTGCCGAAACCGCGGACAATGTCCGCGATACAACCACCACGATGGAGATAAAAACACAAACCACAACACCAAAAAACACGCGATGGGCCAAAGCGCGATGAGGAAATCAGCGACAAGCAGCGCCAGGCCTGCAACACACACCTGGCAGGTGTAAAAAATCACCATAAAAGTAGAAAAAACACCCACACACAAACTGACCAACACCCAAGCACCATGGAGGCAGCCGGAGCAGGCGCGGAGGACGAGCGCAACCCCACAAGCACCCCGGACGACCAGCCTGGGACCTCGGGGACAGGGAAGGGCAAGGACAAGAAGACGAGGAAGACCAAGTTCAGTCCGCAGGCGAACAGGATCATAGTCACGGAGGTGATGGAACACCATCAACAACTCTTCGTCACCTCCAATGTGTCATTGGGCACCAAAACTGGAATATGGCGGGACATCGTCGACAAGGTGAATGCCGTCGGAGAGCACAAGCGGACAATGGACGAGGTCAAGAGGCGATGGAATGACATCAAGCGGAAGACCAAGGAGAAACTCACCGCCAACCAGAAGGCAGCAACGCAGACCGGAGGTGGGGGCCCAGCGCCACAGCTGGAGCTGGATGACATGGAGGAGCTGGTGTCGACAGTCATCAGTGTGGAGACTGTGGCTGGAGTCGGGGGACGGGACACTGCTCGACAGGACACAACGCAACCGCAACAGGGTGAGTGACCACCAGGTACTGGGGGGACGGGTGGAGATGGCTACAATGGCACACATGCACAAGCAAGCAGGGCACAGTGCACACCCACAATGACCCTGGGTCCTCGCCCAGACCCACAGACTGTCACAATGTACAATGCCATGCTGTCTGAATGTCAACCTGTACCATGCGGCTACATACATGTGGACACATTGTAATACACCATCTCCCCTTCACATCGCAGGGCCATCGTCAACACCTCCTGCAGAGCAGTCTCAGCCACTCTTCACTGATGACGAGGAGGACAACACCAGCATCGACACCCAAACCATCCAAGACATCATTGACCTCATCCACCACTCACCTCCAGGATCAGGGCAGCCCAGCCACATCGATGAGACCCCACCCACCACCCAAACCACCCCGCAGGAGGCACCCACAGCCCCGGCACTCTCCCAAGACCCCCAGGAACAACACATGGCCTTCCAACGCCGTGTGCTGGAGGGCCAGAGGGAGACGACTGAGCAGGTGCGGGTGGGGTTTGAGCTCATGGCTACCAAACTGGACGCCATCCATGGGTATCTACGTCCGCCCCATGGTCTCCAACCAGCCCTGACTGACATCGCTGGAGTCATGACGCGGAGAGAAGAACACCTGTCCGCTCAGAGTGGCTCCAGCGATGCCAGCCGTGAGCTGGCACACATGGGGAGGCTCATGGAGGGCATGGTGCGGATGGAGGCGAAAAGGATGGCAGCCACCGCTGCACACCATCGAAATGTAGCAGGGATCTACCATGCCCTGCAGTACTTCATCATGGCATTGCTGCCACAAGGCGTGTCGCTGATGAATGCGGCTGCCCCCACACCATCCACATCTCCACCCCCTGGTGTGTCAGTGCCTCCCAGTGTGGCAGGCGTATCCACTCAGGCCCCTGATGTGTCAGTGGCACACAGTGCCGCAGCCGGTACTGCAACACCCACAGGTGGGGCAGAGCACAAATCCGAGGACGAGGACGTGGATGGGTTGGCTCTCAGAACGAGGCACTAGCATACATTTCCGCCACCTGGCCTGTTTCTGCTTGGTCCCGCACATGGCCTCATGACCTTCCACTGACCCCCGATACACTCCGATGCACTCACCTTGGACAGCGACATGGACTGCCACATCCTGTTTGACGACCAATGACACGGCGACCAGACTGCGGACTGTACCCTTCCTCTTCCGCAGTACATGTCATCCCCGGATGGACTCTGGCTGGCCCTCCATGTGCCCATATTGTGTAGTGTGCTCGGCATTGCCTGTACCGCTCCAGCTGCATAACTGCACTGGATGTGCAATAAACATCCAGTGACGCACTGCTGTGTCATGTCTTTCATCATTCATGATGTACATTGTCACACAGTCTGCATGTCGACAAGAACAAGGCGCCAACACAATGCCAACATGCACCTCCCCTTCACAATGCAGAGGGACAAACAACACCTCCAGCAGGTCAGAACAGACAACCCATCAGTGATGCCGGAGACGAACACCACACCTTCGACACCGACGCCCTACAACAGCCCATGGACATCCCACACAACCCACCACCAGGACCAGGGCAGACAAGCTACTCAGAGGAGAACCCAGCCCCTGCAACAGACCACACAGCATTAAGCACCCGCAATCACAGCTGGCTCACAACACTTCACCCACACACTGGCTGTGTATTTGAAGGCGACATTGTTGGGTGTTCCACGGTGTTCTGTTGTTGCCTGCACATTGATGTGAGACGTGTGCTTCCTGTTGTGGTGATTGTGTGCTGTGTCACCAGGGGGCACAGGTAGTACATGTGTGCTGTGTAGTGCCCCCAACATGTGCGTGCATCCTGCTTGGGCGTATGGTCCTTGCTTGGTCTCCAGCGGATCCTGTGCATTGTGTTGTACGTATGGGGACTGGGGTACCAGGGTGATGGTGATGTCCAGGACAGGTGTGGGGGACTTGGATGTGGCTGGCTGTGAGACTCCTGCGACTCTGGCGGGTGTTGGTTGGGGGGTCCCAGGGGCCAACAGGTGCAGCCACGCCATCAGCTTTGTGTGGGGTGGGATGTTGGTTGTCCGCTGTGTTGGTGCCGTAGGCCTGTTAGGCGATGATGGTCAGGATGCATAGGTTGGTTGTCCCTTTCAGCCTGTAGTGGACAGTGACATTGTCAGATGTTGGGTCTGTGCGGCTGGTACGTTTCCTGGGGTTCCGCTGTCTTTGTCTGCGCTGCGTCTGTGGTGGTCCGGGGGGGGGTGTTCTGGTGTGGGTTGGGGTCCTGGGGTGGTGGAGGTGGGTGTTGTGGCCCTCTTGGGTGTCCGGGCCGCATGATGGGTGGCTCCATGGCATCTGTTGCCCTTCGGATGTGGCCCTGGGCTGTGCTCCTTTTTGTGGTGCTGGCTGCCGTCCGACTTTACACCAGGTCAGAGCAGGTGTAAATTTCCTGGTGCTAACGCGCCTTATCGCCTGTTTTGAGTTCTTATCGCCGATGTGGCTGGTCGTTGTGAATGTTGAGGTGTGATGTTGTCTCGGCTTTTGGCACGGGAACGCCTACTCTGCATCTCATTAGCGATATTTGCGGGGGTCCTCTGTGGCGATGTTTTTTGTGGCTGCTATCGCGGGTAAACTCGTGCTGTGGGCTGTTAACACCGGCTTGTGAATGGTGAGGTAAATTTATGACGACTTTGGCTTTGGCACTTTCCCACAGTCTGTGGCAGTCAGAAGGGGATTTAGACACTGATGTCTCAAAGTTTAATGGCTGGCTTTCTTCAGCCATAAACGCAATTGCCCCTTTACAACCGATAAATTCTTCCAGATCAAAACCCTCTGCTCCTCGGTTCTCCTCTGCCTTGCGTGCTGAGAAGAGCCACTGCAAAAATCTTGAGAGGATCTGGAGGCAATCCTATGATTCTGTGGCAAAAGCTACTTGCAGAGCTGCCATTAAGAAATTCCATAAATTGAAACGGGCCATAATGAAAGAGTATTATATTGAAAAAGTCCGCTCCGCTAATAACTCCTCTAAAACACTGTTCAACATAGTGAAAGAGTTTTCTAAACCAGCCGCACTATCTAGTTCGATCTCCCCTAGCCAAGTACTCTGTGATGGTTTATCCAACTTTTTTCATGATAAAATCCTAGCTATTTTCTCTACTTTTAACCAATCCTTGGACCCCCCAGTTCTCGACTTAAGGGTAACCAAGGAGGAGGCTTTCACTTCCTTTAAGGCTGTCTCCACTGATACCTTTTCTCAAAAAATGTTGTCATGCAAATCTGGCTCCCCTCTAGACCCCTGTCCGACACAATTGTTCAGCACTCTTACACCTCTTAACACTTCTCCGTTGAACCTGCTCTGGAATACCTCCCTACAAACTGGTTATTTCCCCGTGTCTTGGAAACAGGCCTTGCTTATTCCCATCCTAAAAAAAACCTGAAGCCGACCCATCGGTGTTTAGCAATTACAGGCCCATTTCCCTTTTACCTAAACCAGCAAAAATCCTGGAGAAAGTTGTGCAAGGACAACTCTCTAACTACATTGAGTCCGGTCAACTTCTCCACGATTCTGAGTCCGGTTTTAGATCCGGCTATAGTACCGAGACTGCACTTCTGGAGGAATCAGAGACTATCCGCGAATGCGTGGATGCAGGCGAGGCAGCAATGTTAGTGCTCCTCGACCTGTCCGCGGCATTCGATACGGTCTCTCATGCTATATTGATTGAGAGACTGTATAGTCTAGGGATTCAGGGCACCTCTATGGCTTGGATTAGATCTTTTTTAAGTGATCGTATCCAACAGGTCTACCTCCAACCTTTTGTCTCGGAGAAGAAACCTCTCAGTTGTGGTGTTCCTCAGGGCTCTGCCCTGAGCCCACTGTTTTTTAACGTCTATGTCTCACCACTGGCTTCAGTGGCAGAATCTTGTGGGGTCAGAGTGATCTCTTACGCTGATGACACACAATTAGAGCCTGATTCACAGAACTAACTTACGTCAAAAACGTAAAGTTAGTACTTTTTGGTATTCACAGAATACACTTACTCATTTTGGTATTCACAGAAGGCACTTACTCATTTCGGTATTCACAGAAGTTAGTAGTCCTAACTTTAGGACTCCTAAATGCCTTCTGTGAATACCGAAAGTCTTAAAGTTAGGATTTTCTCAGTTTAGGAGTAGTAAAGTTAGGAGTCCTAACTTTACTACTCCTAAACTGAGAAAAATCCTAACTTTAAGACTTTCGGTATTCACAGAAGGCATTTAGGAGTCCTAAAGTTAGGACTACTAACTTCTGTGAATACCGAAATGAGTAAGTGCCTTCTGTGAATACCAAAATGAGTAAGTGTATTCTGTGAATACCAAAAGTACTAACTACGTTTTTGACGTAAGTTAGTTCTGTGAATCAGGCCCCATGTGTTTTCATTTAGAGATCACTCTGACGCCAGTTTTTTGAACTTCAGGCGCTGTCTCAGCAATATCTCGGCCTGGATGTCACGCAACACTCTCAAGCTTAACTCAGACAAAACTGAGGTGTTGTTTTTTAATCAAAAAAATCCCCCCCCACCCCTGCTTTGGTGGCCTCCTGAACTGAATCCCCCTCCTGCTCCGGTGGCTTCTGCCAGGAATCTGGGATTCTTATTTGATAATGAGCTATCCTGTAAGGCCCAAATAAATAAGGTCACATCTGCTTGTTTTGGTAAACTCCGCATGATCCGGAAAATTCTTCCTTTTCTTCCTGTGGATGCTCGCCGAACCATTATCCACGCCCTTATAAAATCTCATCTGGATTACGCAAACAGCCTGTATGCCGGAGCACCGGCCTATCTGGTCAAACATCTGCAGATTGTGCAGAATGCGGCGGCAAGAATGATCTGTAACATCCCATATCGTCACTCAATTTCTCCTCACTTAAAAAAATTACACTGGCTGCCTGTGACTAGCCGCATTCAGTTTAAATCCCTGGTCCTGGCATATAGAGCAATGCAGGGTCAGGGGCCGGCCTACCTGAGAGCCAGACTGAAGCATGCCCAGTCCACCCGTTCTCTCAGATCAAATCATCTCTTCCTTTTACGTACTCCCCGTTTTCGCCGCTCTAGAATGGGGGGTAGAGCATTCGCAGTTATCACGGCTCTAGCCTGGAACAACATGCCACTGTCCCTCTGTTTGACAGAATCGGAATGCTTATTTTGACGCAATTTAAAAACCTGGCTGTTTACCAACCCTTAGTTGCATAGAGACACTTACTAATGCTTGCTGCTCGCAGCGCCGGGACACCCCCGTTGGGGGTAGCTGTGCGCTATATAAGTTTCTAAAATAAATAAATTTGGCTGCGATAAAGTGCCGTTAATTCAGCGATAGCTCCTTGTGAATATGCACTAGAGTGTTTTAGGTTCATTTGGTTGAGCTGCAACTCGGGTTTTAACTAAACAGTGCTCCAAAGCAACAGTGGGCGCAACTTTATAACATCTGACGCAAGCCCCCCTCCCCCACTTCTTCATGAACAATGAAAGAGGCATCGCCACTTGGGAACAAATGCTCCAAAAACATATCCTACACGATTTGAAGAGCAGTGATGTAAACATAGCACCAGATGTCGCTGCCATAACCAAATACAGTCACACATTTGACTTTATAGATATCAAGTATTGCAGCCGCACATTTTTGTCCCAGCCTTGCAACAAAATAGACAAGTAATTGCAATGCAATAGGTATCGAATTTTTTAGAGTTAGAGCTATTGGCGCTGTAATGGAAATGTTTTTTTACTCACAATGTATAACCCCATCTTTAAAAGCACTTGCTTTTTAAAAACCTTTTAGAAGGCAGCGGTGAAGCCCACCTCTCAGCGGCGATAGTGTCGCTGTGATTTGTAGCGGCCTCCTGTCTACAGAAGTGGGTAGGGAAGGGCCGTGGTGCTAGGGAACAAATACATGCTAGGGATTTTGCTGCATTATAGGCAGCGACGGGCGGGACGCCGCAGCGGGCACGAAGCTGAAGAAGTCTGTTATACAAGAGTTGGATGAATATCAGCAAACAGTTTTAAAGTTCAAACACAGGTTCGACAAACAACCCAGTCTCATGGTTTTGAGGCACAAATTTTTCAAAAGGAAACAAACAGAGTCTGAAGATGTAGACTCCTACATTTCTAAGTTACGCAAACTGGCTGCTGACTGCAAGTTTGAAAATTTCACTGATCAATTAATTAGGGATCAATTTGTCTGCCAATGTAAAGACAAAAATATGAGACAGAAACTTTTGAGCATGGCCGATCCTCCTTTGGAAGAAACTATAAAAATCGCTAAAAGCATTGAAATCTCAATGTTTTCTCTCTAAGAACTCGATGAGAAGCTTAATGATGTTGTCAATGTTGTCAAAGTTAATAATTTATCTAAGCAGCGGGTTAAGCCCAATGCTAGCTCTGCCAATGTTTCCTCTATTCCTAAACCTCAAAACTCAAATTTTGTTAAAACTAATAGCAACATGTGTCTGAGATGTGGCAACCCATTTCACCAAAGAGGAGTTAAATGTCCTGCTATGGAAGTGATGTGCAATTATTGTAAAAAAATGGGGCACTTCGCTAAAGTATGTCTTAAGAAAAGAAACTTCAAAAAACCTACTGTGTGTTCGGTTGAATCAGACAGTAACTCTGATTCAGAAATTATATCTCTAGTCACTTGTGATGAAAACATAGCAAATGGTTGTTCTCAAGTTGTGGTTGAGGGTGATCCGTCTTCATGCATAGATCCTGTTGACATTAGGATAGGTCCCCACACTGTTAAGCTTCTAGTTGACTCAGGAGCTAAAATAACAATGATGACACAAAACCCTTTTGAAGATGTTTGGGAGGGGTCTCAAACTCTTTCTCCTCCTGACAGGTCTCCAGTGTCCTATGAAGGACGAAAAATTGAACTCTTGGGATTTTTCGAAGAGGAGTTGGCATTCAAGGATAGAAGGATCAAGGGAAAAATATATGTTGCTGTCAAAGGGCTCAACATTTTGGGATGGTTTCACCAGAGACTTTTTGGCATGATACTTAAGCCAGGTGCCAAAGAACAGGTTTTAGTGGTTGGGAACGAAGAAGAGAGTCAGGGTTGGAAGGATAAGTTTCCAGAGGTTTTTGGGAACGCATTGGGGAAAATAAAAGGTTTTAAACATAAAATAGTTGTGAAGGATGGAGCCATGCCAGTTAAGCACAAGCTTAGAGGGGTTCCGTTTAGTGTAAGAGAGGATTTAGACAAAGAACTCAAAAACCTTTGTTCTAAAGGTATCATCGAGCCCACAGAATCCTCTTTGTGGTTGTCGCCTTTGGTCGTGGCCAGGAAGAGGGGAGGAGATCTCCGTGTTTGCGTTGACTTAAGGTCCTTGAACAAAGAGATCTTGATAGACTCCCATCCTTTACCCAGAATAAGTGATCTTCTGGCTTCCACCAAGGGTGCTCGTTACTTTACCAAGTTAGACCAAGTTACCACCAGGTTGAATTGGACCCTGATTCTCGTCACTTGACTGCATTCGTCTCACCATTAGGCACTTTCCGGTATTGTCGTATGCCTTTTGGGCTGGCGTCAGCAGCCTCGGTTTTTCAGAGGATCATGGTCAACAGCCTCAAAGGGGTTGAGAGTGTCTTAGTCTTTCAAGACGATGTATTTGTTTTTGGGAGGGATCTGGGCTCTCATAATGCTACACTTGAAAATGTTCTCACTCTCTTTAAGAAGAATGGTGTAGTACTAAAGGAAGAGAAGTGTGAGTTTCTCCGTTCTAAGGTAGAATATTTGGGTCATGTCATTTCTGATGAGGGCGTCAGGCCTAAGTCTGGATTGCTAACAGCAATTATAGATGCACCAGCTCCTGCAGACAAGACTGGGGTCAAATCTCTTTTGGGTCTGTGCGAGTACTACTCGAGATTCGTCCCGAATTTTGCTTCAATTGTCAGGCCCATTAGCAGTCTTCTCAAAAAAGGGGGTGAAGTTTGAATGGTGCAATGACTGTGAGGATGCTCTTAATACAGTTAAATCTTCCTTAAGGGATGGTTCTGTACTCAAGCCGTTTGATCCGAATCTTCCCTGCTGTGTCACTGTAGACGCCAGCCAACTGGGTCTAGGTGCCATGTTGACTCAGACCGACAGAGGGGTTGAGAACACTATATGTTTTGCTTCAAGAGTCCTGAGATCTGCTGAGCTTCAGTACTAACCCTGGGCATTATACTTTGCTACGCTCACGAAGCATGCAAAGTTTGTGCTACTACGCACTACGCAAATTGCACGTAGCAGAGTGAATAACTGTGCTAATAAGCGTAGCAGGAGTATAATAAATGCTTTGATAAAGCAATTTTTTATGCTAAAAAGCATATAACCAATTCACAAAAATGAATTTTGACAATAAAATATCAAGCAATGAGAGAGGTGATGATTTTGGAGTTCCCCCTAACCTAGGGGAGGACCAAGCAGATGCCTTGAACACAAAAAGCATATCATGTGAACGATTCAATGGTGGTCCCTTCCTCCTAGGACCACCCCAAGCACAGTTATGGGCAAAAATACAAGCCCAACCAAAGGCCCTGCAAAGCATTATGGGACGAGATTAGCAGTGGGCAGTGAATATTATAGTGTCCAATATCAAAATAATTCTACAAAGAGCTGCAGTTCAACTAGTCGTCACTGGGTGTCGTCCCTCACGAGTCAAATGCAAAAGCTTCATGAAAGGTTTTCAATACTTTTGCATTTCACTCTTGAGGGACGACACCTAGTAACGACTAGTTGAACTGCAGCTCTTTGTAGAATTATTTTGATATTGGACACTATAATATTCACTGCCCACTGCTAATCTCGTCCCATAATGCTTTGCAGGACCTTTGATGGGATTGTATTTTTGCCAATAACTGTGCTTGGGGTGGTCCTAAGAGGTCCCCATGTTTTCCGCATTGAAATAATACAGAGAGCTCATGAGGGGCATCTTGGCTGTACTCTCACTAAACGTCGTGTAAGGGACACTTACTGGTGGCCAAGGATGGACGCTGAAATTGAGGAGGCTGTTTCCAAATGTTATGTCTGTGGTGCAGCTGACAAAAGTTTCAAAGTATCTGTTCCTCCTTTGATGACGATAGAGTGCCCGCAGGGATCATGGTTGAAGCTTGGAATAGACATCATGGGACCCTATGACAATCTTCAGGGTGGTTTACGATTTGTATTGGTTCTCATGGACTATGCATCCAAATGGCCTGAGGTTAAGTTGGTCAGGGAGGCTAACACCAAGGCCATTGTCTCTTTTCTGAAAGAAGTGTGGTTGAGAGAAGGGGTCCAGAAATCCTTGTCTCTGACAATGGCACACAATTTGTGAGTCATGAGTTCCAAAGTTTTCTGTTAGAATCAGGTGTCAAACACTGTAAAACATCTTTGTATCATCCCCAGTCAAATGGACTTGTGGAGAGAATGAATCGTGTGATTGGGGAGTGCATTAGATGGGCAAGAGCGGGGAATCATGACGTTCAGAAGGCTCTTGACAGTTTGGTTTGGTCCTATAGGACGACGCCTCATTCTTCCACCAAAGTTTGTCCTTTCGAATTGTTAAGAGGGAGAAAGGCCAATACCAGTTTCAGACCTGGTTGGATGACTAAGTGGGTAAAGTCTGATTCAGATGTTTCCAAATTAATGTCTACTGTGTTTGAAAACATGACCAATTCTCAGGTCAAACAAAAGGAATGGTTTGACGTCAAGAAAGCAGTCAAGGTTGTTCCTCTCGTGGTAGGAGACATGGTCAAAATAAAATCTCCAGTGCATACGAGGAAAGGTGACTGTAAATTCAGTGAACCTATTAAAGTTGTTAAGATTGTTGAGAATGCCGTTATGGTATCGGGAGGCCATTGGTGGAACCTTAACAGAATTGTGAAGGTCCGCACCAAAGCCTCAGCCTCTCCTTGGCTAGCCTCTGAACCTTCTTGCTCAGATCAAACCATCGTCAAACGAAGTTTCAGACAAATAGTTAGACCTGCTAGATATAGGAATTAAGTTTTTTCTTTTTGTGTATTGTGTTTTGTTTTGGGAAGAGAGAAGATATGTTATACTTTATGTATTATCACTTTGCCTTACTGTATTGTAAATGCCCTTTTCACAATGTTCTTAGAATGCTCCAAGCTCCTAGCAACTGCGCTGTGTTTCAGTTGGAGCTGGAGCTGCTGTGGTAGTTGGCGCTTGCCTTCTCTCTCCTCCATGTAGCCTTAATAAACCTTCATATCTTAACCATGTCCAGCGTGGTTACTACAAAGTCTCACCAAGAGTCCGAAGAAGCAGTGACCTCGGAAGGGTGTTGGAGTGGCCCCTGCCAACTTCCAGCCCAGATTAGGATGACGCAAATGCTTCAATAATATTTGCAAAGCCATGCAAAGGGTGATTTGCGCTGCCTTGAGTGGCTTTGTAAAAAGATTTAATGCAATTCAGTGGCTTGACGTGCGCTATGTTACATTTCAAGCTGGGAGGCATTCCATGGGCGTTCACACTCATCCACCCATGGATTTTGGCGCATTCCCAGATTTACTAAAGTTAGTAAACCTGGAAATGTGTCAAAATGCTACACCTTACCCAATGAGGTGTAATGAAGAGAAGTATATTTCTTCCTGTTACTTCCTCTTCCTATGTGTGATGCATTCTGCATCACATATTGAAAGAGGAAAATGCCTCAAAGGATAGTTTTTGTAGAGGAAGATGTCCATTCCTGCAGTAAAACAATCCTGCCTCTATCCCAGTCACCCTTGTACTATGGCACAAGGGTGTCTGTGTTGGTGCTAGGCGGCACACAGTGCATTAGTGCAAGGAGAGAGCAAAAATGCTGAATATCCTTGTAAACATAGAGCATTTCTTCTCCCTCCCTTTCACGCAACACAGCGCAACAACTTTGCTTGCTGCCCTAGGTTATGTGGACAATTAGTATATATGCCCCCATGTAGGTGCAAATGTATTCACACACATTTAGTACACTCACACACGTAGCTAATTTATGGCCCTGGTGTAGATTGTGCATTAAATACACTAAAATGCATCAATCCATGCAGGATGTATTTGGTGGCTTAGGATGGAATGACACGTGCGGACAACTATTTATGCTAAAGAACAATATGGTTCTCAAAACATTAAAAACATGGGTTTTCTCTTTTTAGAACTTTGGACTTTAAGCAGCCTATGGGAGAGGGCAGTCAGTGCAAGCCAGTTGTGTAGATGAACGTATATCCAGTTACGTGTGTATATTCCATACATCCTTTGCATAACAAAAAAAAGTAGAGAAGTATACAAATGAACCATTTTATGCTACTATGCACCCGTTTAGTCACGTTTTATACTACTCTATAACCTTGTGCACCCCTTCACCTGGCACAATGGGTTAGTGATTTAAACACTCGCTGCTGACATCCTCAGTGATCTAGTTCTAACAAATTCAGAGCTTAGGCCAGATCAGCTGATCACCTTTAGCGGTCGGTAAATTGAGTGTAAATTTTGTTTTGTAGTTTTATTCATCACGAACTCGGCCCGAAGGTATTGGAGCACTTTACATGAGCACCAGTTACGTTATACAAGCACATATTCATTTTGTGGTAGGCACGGGAAGATTAAGTGATTTGCCCAGAACCATCGTATGTTGAGCCAACGCCGACACTCGAACATGGTTCCCCAGCTCCAAAGTCGGCAGCTCTGAAGGTAGTGCCACATCCTCTCTCATTAAAATGCATAACAGTTTCACCTGTTTATTCACAGCTCTTAGAAAAGCCAGAAGTGCAGTATGAAGCCTTTTTTGTTAAAAGAAGCCATTTTATTGCAGGAGAAGGAAGACTAATGCCGAATGATAACTAGTAAAAGTGCAGTTTACTCGCCTTGGCCTACACCATTTATGAACGTGTCGTATGGCTGATGCTGGAAGATCTGAGCGGATATTTGTGTAGCACTTTGAAAGATTTATTTTCACTCTTGGTAAATACAAAATGCAGTAATGGAATAAATGGACAACAGCGGGGGGTCAGAAGCGTTGAACCCGGTGGGACTATGGGGTGCACACTTGTCTCTGAACTTGCTCACTTGCTCACTTTTTCAACTTTTAATTTTTTTAATTGTATTACCGGTCATGATAAAAGCACGTGAAACAATGTAAAGGACAGTTTGTGATGTTAGACTCCCAGGTGCCCACTGTGGGGGGTGAATGTATAGGTGGGGTGTAAAGCATGTGCATCTGGCAAATGGTTCTATTATCACATCCCCTGGGGGGCTGAGAACTCTGAGGGCCTCATAAGGGAGATATAAGGTCTGGGGGCTGCTCTCTCAACAGAATGGTCTCCGGCAGGGGTGTAGATGGCCCCACTGACAAGAACCCCACTCACACACGAGGGCGGTCGCTGGGTCTTCGTTCAATTAAATGTCACAGAATTTGGCTTGAAAGGGGAGATAGGGAGACCAAGAAGAGAAAAGGGGTGTGGAGGGCGCAGAGCAGCTAGATGGAGAGAGAAAGGAAAGGATATGCAAGAGAGGCGTGGAGGGCAAAGAGCAGCCAGACGGAGGAAAGGGTAGGCAAGAGTGGAAAGTGACGAGTGGCGGGTGTGGAGCAAGTAGACGGAGAGAAAGGAAAGACTATACAAGAGAGGGGGTGAGATGTGGAGGGCGCGGAGCAGCCAGACAGAGAAAGAGAAAGGATAGATGAGAGGAAAGTGAGGTGGGGAGGGCGCTGAGCAGATAGATGGGGAGAAAAAGGAAAGGCTAGACGAGGGAAGTGAAGAAGGGATGGTGGAAGGATGGAGGGGAAGAGGAAAGGAAGGAAGTATGGACAGAATGAATAATGTAGAAAGGGGAATGAAGGGAGAGAAGGGCAAAATACATATGCGTATGAAAAAAATGAATGTGTCCTTGTGTAATGTAACTGGTGCTCATGTGAAGCGCGTCAACACCTTGGGGTCCTGTTCGCACTATACAAAACTGTAAAAAACTAAAAGGAGCACAGTTTCTAAAATTGATAATAGTGTTTAAGATGGCATGGTAGTGCTGGCACTATGCTTGGGCAGTGGTAGCGGGGTGAGGCGGGGTCTCTGCATCAATTCTCCTGTGTATTTATTTTTAACCAAAACAATGCTGTGTTCGATTGAGAAAAAAAAATGCCATCAGTGTTGCAAGTTGGTTTCTCAGCCATGGCAATAAAAGCAACCAGTGTGTTCTTCAATTTAAAAAGCTTGTGCTTAAAAACATCAGCTGTGCACATAGCTGAAGTTAGTTTCTGGTCAAAGAGCTTTAAACATTCTGCGAGGGTCACGAGAGGGGTTTGGAAGAAGGTCCCTGCTGCAATGAATGCAGGACAAATGCAATCATCACATACACACTGACCTTGTATATCCCTGAACTCTTCCTCAAACAAGGGCAGCGTCCCGCGAGTGGTGTGTGCGGCCGCCATAACGAAAGTGAAAGCACGCTTAAAATAAAAAGGAGCCATTACCAAAGCAGCGTCCCGCGAGTGGTGTGCGCGTGCTGTGTGTGTTTGAAAAAAATAATGCCATCAGCGTTGTACGTTGGTTTTTGAGCCACGGCAATAAAAGCAACAAGTGTGCTTTTCAATTTAAAAAGTTGCGTGCTTAAAAACATCAGCTGTGGGCATAGCTGAAGTTAGTTTGTAGTCAAAGAGCACTGAAAGTTGAGCTTTAAACATTCTGCTGGGGTTGCGAGAGGGGCTTGGAAGAAGGTACACGCTACAATGAATGCGGTACAAATATGATCATCACATACACACTGACCTTGTATATCCCTGAGCTCTTCCTCAAACAAGGGCAGAGTCCCGCGAGTGGTGTGTGCGGCCACCATAGTGAAAGTGAAAGTGCACCTGGCACGCTGAAAATAAAAAGGAGAGGGCACCATTACCAAAGCAGCGTCCCACGAGGGGTGTGCGTGCACTGAAAATAAAAAGCAGTGATCTCGGAGGGGTGGTGGGGGCGGGCAAAGACAGCACAGGGAGAGAAGCTCAATGTAAATTAAACAAAAGAGAACAAGCAGCGTGCTCGTCACTGCTCGTTCCCGAGGCAATACTCCTTGGAAGTTAACTTGTGAAAAAAGGTGGGACATGCACCCACCACTAGCTATTTGCATGCTATCATTTTTGAATGACACAAGTAACAGCCAATCCAAAGCGGCGGGAGGAGTCAGACCCCGAAAGGTATATACAACAGATCACCTGACAGCTTGCGCTGTCTAGGCTTGACCTAAAAAACAAGGCAAAGCTCCTTGCAAAAACGTGTCTAATGGCCCTAACCTGAGACGTCCATCTAACAGGTGAGTCAAACAGGATGCCTAGATATAAAAAGGTATTCACTTTACAGATGACACTACTCCTGGTGAAATTAATTCTGGTTTTAGTTTTTCTAAGTCCTACTATCATGGTGTGAGACTTAACAACATTGATACTTAAGTCTAAACTATACATGTAGTTAACAAACATGTCTAGCAAATGCTGAAGACCTTGTGCAGTTCTAGAGACCTAGGGCCTGATTCACAGAACTAACTTACGTCAAAAACGTAAAGTTAGTACTTTTTGGTATTCACAGAATACACTTACTCATTTTGGTATTCACAGAAGGCACTTACTCATTTCGGTATTCACAGAAGTTAGTAGTCCTAACTTTAGGACTCCTAAATGCCTTCTGTGAATACCGAAAGTCTTCAAGTTAGGATTTTTCTCAGTTTAGGAGTAGTAAAGTTAGGACTCCTAACTTTAGGACTCCTAAATGCCTTCTGTGAATACCGAAAGTCTTAAAGTTAGGATTTTTCTCAGTTTAGGAGTAGTAAAGTTAGGAGTCCTAACTTTACTACTCCTAAACTGAGAAAAATCCTAACTTTAAGACTTTCGGTATTCACAGAAGGCATTTAGGAGTCCTAAAGTTAGGACTACTAACTTCTGTGAATACCGAAATGAGTAAGTGCCTTCTGTGAATACCAAAATGAGTAAGTGTATTCTGTGAATACCAAAAAGTACTAACTTTACGTTTTTGACGTAAGTTAGTTCTGTGAATCAGGCCCCAAAACAGTGTCATTGGTGTAAAGTGAAGCTGGAATTGGCCATTCACCCACTAGGGGCAAATCACACCCGAGCGGACAAAACCTGCTCCAATTCGATCACAGAAGGAGTAAACAAAAAAGGAGCAAGAATACAGACTTGTCTAAATCCTTGTTTAAGCTACAATTACTCTATGCATTTGCTCTGATCACTGAAACTGACTGTAGCGGACAGACTCGGGTGTAAGTCCACAACTCCAACATGATGGCCCATAACTTGTCCCTGGTTGGCCGATCAAAAGCAGAACTCAAGTTCATGAGCGCTAGATCTGATGCTCTCGATTGAGCAACAGTATATTTATTTTTATTGCGGTACAAATTCAGACATTGGTCCACTGTCCCTCTACCAGAGCAAAAGCCATGCTGAATGTGACTCTTCTGTAACGTGAAACGGGCAGCAGTGAATCGACCAAGAGGTTGAGCGGGCTCCTCGAGCGCCACACCCGTGTTTGGGGAGGCTGCCCACCACCCATGTTTTTCATGCCATATGATCTGTGCCATTGAAGCGAGTCAGACTATGCCCGGCCCCTCCGCAGTACTGCGGCTTGGCAGCTCTGGGTGTGCTGTGGTGCTGCAGATGGAGGCTGAAGGCAGAGGGGGAGATGCAAGAAGAGCCATGAAGAGCCACAAGAGTGAAGGGCTGTGGCAGAGACAGTAAGAGCAATAGCATGAGAGAGGGAGAGCGGCTAGAGAGCTGACGGTAAGCACATAGATACTAGGCAGGCTCTCTTTGTGGGTGGAGGTGGCAGGCTTTAGGCCGGTGCTGCTTGCTCTCTTAGAGAGGCCTGCATGTTCTACCAGGTGTTCTCTTGCTCCCCTTGCTTCAATGCTCCATTACAAGCTTGATGTGCTTGCTCCATTGCTATCCTGATAACTGTTTTCCTTTGATCTATATCATGCTCCCAAGCAAGATATAAGATTCCGATTCATTGTATTATTGTGTGGTGCTGAGTGGAGTTGTGGACTAAGGTGTGCTACAACATTCAGGATTACGTAGGGGCGTGTCACGACATCTTGGACTTTCAACTGCCTGTGGCACTGGCTGGGTAGCAGGAAAGAAAAGAAGTGACCTTGCCGCATGTGATCCACTCCCACCTGTTACTGCTTTCTTATCTTCATTGGAATTGTTACCCACACATGTGTCTCTCTATTGCAGCGGTTAGTTTGGAAAAAAATAAGTGCCAGGGGTCTCATCAGGAGGCAGCTTGCACCATCCCATTTCTCCTGTTAGCGCCGCCTAAAACAGAACCAACTACTAACCGTGAAAGTGGGGAGAGGATGTGGTGTAATGGTCAGAGCTGCAGACTTCAGAGCTGGAGAACCAGGTTTGAGTCTCGGCGTCAGGTCAACATCCTGTGATTCTGTTCAAATCACTTAATCTCCCCCTTCCTATCATGAATAAATGTGTCCTTAACTGGTGCTCATGAAAAGCGCTGGTGTTGATGATTAAGTGCTGGTGCTGAGCCCCGAAAGCCACAGGCTCAAATTTAGCACTGCTCAATTGCCTTTATATTGGGTTTCAGACAGAAAGACAAAAATATTTTCTTCATCTCAAGTACAGAGTTGTTGTCCCTCAAGCAGGATGTACTAGGGTGCTCGTGCCACTTTCCTGTTCAAAATCAAAGAGTATGGCATAGAGCCTAAGAGAAGGTTAGGCGGTGATACGGCCTACTCCTTATCATTCTGGACGCACCCTGTTTATGCACTAAGTACACTTTATAAAACATTGCACTAAGTCCCCTTGTCAAGACTTCCAACAGGGGTATTACGGAATCCTGGTGTTCCACCAGTAATGTACCAGCTTTTGAAGCAGACGATCAGGTAGAGCCTGTGCTCACCAAATTGTGTGGCGCCATTATAATCAGGAGCAGACACGCCAATGGGGAAGCAGGTGATACAGACACCCTCCCTGAGAGTGTATAATAGACTTAGCATGACTCTATCAAAGGAAAAATGGTACCCTAGAGGGAGGCAGTGGCTCTACCTATAGACCCCCAAGAGCCTATAGTGGAACCCCCAGTAGCTCTCAATACCACTCCTAAGCTTATAACAAGTTTTCTTCAGATGATTGTTAAGGAAACAGCACTCGCCCTAGACACCAACATCAGCCTGGCCAATCAAAATTAGGGCAGAAACCTACCTGATAAAGCGAGGGTGCTACAAAACAAAGGTAACATCAAATTTATAGCTAAAGACGAAGATGGAGATGAGGAAAAGAAAGGTACAAACAAAGGTAAAGAGAATGACAAAATAGAATCAGGGGACCAAGAGAAATAGTTTGGATCTTGTAAATCACCCACCGCCCAGGTGGCTGCATGAGTATAGCCAGCCAACTGTCATGCTTAAAAGAAGTTTAGCATTAAAGGTGAATCTCTGAACACTAATCCGGCTAAGCGCACCATCTTGGATTGTGAAATTCATGATACCATCGAAGCTCACGATGCTCACAGATCCAGAGGAAATGCATCCCTGAGTGGCAGTTCCACAATTTTCTTTGACTATACTCTTTCATACGTGCCTATAAATATCATCAATCTCAGCAAAACGACCAATGTAGAAGTTGGCAATACAGAACAAGGTACAGTATTTGATGGCCCTGGCAACTCAGACAAGTTCCTCGCAGAGAGCAGCAGAACCTCCATCAAGAGACAACAATCAGATAATTCAATTTTCCTGAACATTTCTGTCAACAATTATGTGGAGAGCACCACTCTTAAGCCTGAAAATTCCCAAGAATCCATTATCACGGAAGCTATAAACACCCTGCATAGGGTCTTGTCATCTATAGTCCTATTGTTAGAGAAATCTCTAGGTGGGTTAGATCACATAGCAGGCTCACTGACCTTGATACTTTGCGCTCTAGTGTCAACAAGACAAAATATTGATGCAGTCTCCCAGACAAATGTAGAAGCGAAACAGGATCAAGAGGCCACTAACACAGCCTTGAGTAAATCACTTGATACAAGTACAGCTAACAATGTGAAAGTACTACCAGCTAGGAACTTAAACTAAATCGAGGACAAATGTAAAAAAAAAAAAATGTAAGGAAGAAGCAGTATGTGCAGTAGCCCCATTAGTATCAACATCCTAAGGGTAAAGTTGGCAAAAGCAAAAAGAAGAGAAAGCCAAAGCTAGTGTTCACCAAAGCAGGGATGAATAAAGATCCCGCTTGTTACAAGGAGACAAGTGTAAACCTTGGGAGCCATGTATCTGTTGCCAAAGAAAGCAAGAAGAAGAGGGAAAACAGAGGAAAAAGAAAAGGAAGGAGTCATATTCCCTAAAATGGCTATTTTCTGACCTCAGCAGGCACAAGGACAGAACTGATTCCAAAGCATTACAAGATATGATGCCACGGAAAGCACAGATGATGAGAGATTAATTCCCATCTTCTGGTCAAAGGAAACAAAGGGATCTGAGAGAATCGCAACTGCAGAACGTGATAGCGAAGTGGGATTAGATGACCACAACAAACTGTCAAGAAAGCCACAATTGCCCAGGAAAAGATCGCTGAAGAAGAAAGGCCATTTTAGGAGAAAGGGTATTAAGAGATCAGATGTAGGAACCACTTCAGAGCCCAGTAGCACAATGCCTCTCATTGAAGTTACTGGTGCCACCAGAACGATGGTCCTGACACTAGGTCCCCTGATGCAGCTGATGCACCAGTGGCTGCTCAAGGACTAAATCCACTAGCTCTTCCATTCTCAGTAGCAGGAAGAGACCTGAGGATAAAGCAGTGAGCATTGGTCCCTTTGTGGAAAAGGCTGTCACAAATTACCAAAAAGTAACTACCTGCTACATGGAATTAATTGATCTCTTTCCTGATGTGGTGTCTAAGAACCCCCTGAATAGATCAAGGCTAATAGCCCTCTTCTGCGTGGTCCCAGAGTTAAGGGTGGCGTCTTCAAAGGACATAAAGAGAGCAATGCTGGTTGGGCTGGGAATGAGCAACATTCAAACATCCAAAGTGGAGTTTGCATCATCAAGTATAACTAGGCTAGTGCTAAATCATTTTGACGATTTCCATGTAATGGAAGTTGATGTTTTCTCATGCTCCCACCCAGTACATAGGGGCAAAGTTTCACCACGCAAAACCGGCCCCATTATCCTGGGTTGCCAAGCCAGATTAATCATTGCCCTCCAAGGAGCTCCGGAAAGAACAACCAGCTGCGCTCTGAAGAGGATATCTTTGAAAATCTTTGCATCACTACAAATGATTATTTAAGGGTAATAATTAAACTCCCAAATTCTGGAGAAATGGTGGCTAAACCAGACTATCAAGTCTGGTCATAGATAGCAACAGCTCCGGCAAGCAGCAAGAGAAGGGCGATAAAAGGAGAGCTCGATTGATTAATTGGGAACCAGCTTTCGCCAGTTATTGCTAAAGATTCCAACAGGGCACCCGAGACAACGAAGTGAGTGCATCAAGAAGGATTGTTTGTATTTTTCATCCTGGAACATAGCAGGGTTGGCCAGCAAAGTGGAGGATGAGGGCTGGCTAAAATGTATAAACCAGCAGGCTGTAGCAGTTTTCAGGACATCTTGGCTTTATCTGAAGGGACTGTAAACGGTTTCTTGGAAATAAGCGTACAGGCAAAATGATCTAGAAAGAGGTGCTCATCAGAGGGCCTCTCCATGTGGGTGTCTTGTAAGTTGAAATGTAAGATAGAGCAACTTGGTGCGGTGCAGCTCTCTTCCAATGTTTTGCATGTGAGGGTCTCTATTGCTGGTCTGAAAACTGACATGGTCTATATTCTGAATATCCATATGCTGCCAGGCTGGTCCCCTGAGGTTCAGGCAGTTTGTGGGAACTTTGTTAGCTATATTGAACATATTAGAGAGGAAGTCGATGTTCAAAAGGAATTTGGGGAAAGCAAAAGGGGTAAGCATTTGATACTGATATGTAGTGATTTTAATATGCATCCATCCGACACCATTGTCAATAGAGAAGTATTGATTAGAGACCACTGCTTAGATATTCCTGAGCCAGATATTAGTTCCTTCGAATCAACCAAGAAGGGTGAAGCCTTTTCATCATTCTTGATAACCCATCATCTACATTTTATCAGATTGTCCTGCCAAAGTGACCTACAATAACAGTAGAAGGCCATTATTAACACATTATATTATAATCAATAATGAATGCTGGAAGAGCAATTTTGACATGGCTGTTACTGAAGGAGTAGAAGGTAATCATGATCCTGTGGTTTTATCTATTAAACTGAGCTCCATGAGGCACTCTAATGTTGGCATGCATAGCAAGGTGAAACATGGTCTTGAGATTGTTCCAACCAACAACAGGAAGAGTATAAGGTGGAAGACAAAGAAATATCAGAATGAAACACCTCTCCTGGAAGCTGGTTTTCACCTTGCTAAATTTCGCCACATCTTGCTGCTGGGGCGACAACCACAGCTTGTTCCTGCCTGCCATCATTGCGGGATGCTCCTTTTGACATATCATTTGAGTTCCTGATCACTTGCCTAAGATAAGGGGGAGCCGTTGCGGGTCACGCCCGCAGGGGACGACATGTCCTAGAACCTCCTCCTGGATCTTCACCTGTGATTAATTAGCGCTACTTAAGCATGTTGCAGTCCCACTGAATGGGGGCTGTGCTGGTTTTCACCTTGCTACGTCTCACCACATCCTGCTGCTAGGGTGACTACGACAGCTTGTTCCTGCCTGCCATAGTTGGGGGACGCTTCTTTTGACACCCTGAACACTCAGTTAAGGGGGAGCTGTCGCGGATTGCAACTGCAGGGGACTACATGTCCCAGAACCCCCTTCTGGTTCTTCATTTGTGGTTAATTAGCGCTACTTAAGAGTGTTCCAGTCCTACTCCACGGTACGTGACTGGGCAAAGCCCGGGCCAAGGGCAGGCCTGTTCGCGCCCGTCAGAGCCCAGATGAAGCTGGGCTGGGCCACTCCTCTTGGATGAACTCTCTTGATTTGGTTCGTAAATGTACTCTCTCTTCGTCTAAAGTTTGTCTGTGTTCTATGGAGCTCCTAATGTCATATGGACCGGAAGCCCTTTAATGTAGATTGCATTGATTATGACTCATTTGTTTCTTGCTATATTGTAGTTGACAAATGATCATATTTCATCAACTTAAGATTCCACCCTGTGCTTATATTTCAGTAGATAACAGCATTACACTATTTTTTGTTCTTTTTAAATCAGCATTTCACGTGTTTATTCAAATGGAAAAACGAAAGGCATTAGATCTAGCACAGGGTATGGCCAAACACTCCAAGAGCTCTAGCAAACCAGAAAATTGTGCTCTTAAGGAGTTTAACTTGTTAATTGAGAAAATGGAGACACTCATTAGCTCAGACGCATCACCTCTGATGAAACATAGAGCTGACTCGAATGACACAAATGCCATAGCCCCGCCCAATAATCCGGGTGCCATTCCAAAGCTAAAATGGTTACTCGACCCTAAAGCAATTATCAGACCAGGTCCCAAGGGTAAGCGTGATGCTTCAAACATGGCAAGCTATTATAAGGGCCAACCCATGGAAACACAAGTTAAGGAAACTCCCCTAACCCAAGATCTACCTGATACAGGACTAATTTGTGGGTTGAGCACGCCGGAAAAGGTTACACATACACAATCGATTCCATGTAGTAATAGATTTGAAGTGCAGACACAGATCCCATAGTATACCACACTATAGAACTCAAACATGAGGCAGAGGGACTTAAATCCATGGTATCTCATTTACTTACTCTTTTAAATTAACTAATCACTGATAAAAGAATCACTACTGCCAAAGCCATGTGCACCAAATTCAGCCCCGAGTAAGGAAACCAGATCTTTAGAGCCTGGCACCCATTTTATACAAAAGAACATAGGGCCATATGTATCAAAAAGAGTTTTGCGATTCTCAAATTGCGATTTTTAGCGAATCGCAATTAGAGAATCGCAAAATGCAATGTATGTAGGATTTGCTAAAAATTTTGTAAATCCTACATATTCCTTATTTGCGATTCGCAAATTGAGATTCGCAAATAAGGAATACTTTCCCATTCATTCCTATGGGCTACGAGGCCCATAGGAATGAATGGGAAGACATTCTCAATTTGCGATTACCAATTAGAGAATCGCAAATTGAGAATGCAATTTCAAGGTTGCAAGGGTGCCAAAAGGACACCCTGTTGCACCCCTGAAATATGCATGTGTGCACATTTTGAGCACATACATGCCCTAAGGGCATGTATGTGCGACATATGGCACTTTTAAAAAATTGAAAAAGTGCTTTTTTAAAGAAAATCGCAAATTACCACCAACTTGAAGTTGGTGGTAATTTGCAATTCCTTAAGGCCAAATGGCAAATTTCTGGTGCTTCCAGAATTGCATTTAAGGAATCGCAATTTGCAATTCCTTAATTGCATTCGCAAAATAGAGAATCGCAAATTTTGCGATTTTCTATTTTGCGATGACCTTTTGGGATGATACATCCCAAAAGGCTTTTTCCCATTCGCAAAACGGGCAGATTCTGAGAATCTGCCCATTTGCAAATGGGAAAAAGGCTTGATACATATGGCCCATAGTCCCATGCCTAATCCGCAGGAGATGGCAAAAAGGGCAGGGGTGCGGGGCACTTCCAAATAGGCCTGAAAGAATGCCCCACACGGCCTATCAAAATTTCATCTGAATCTTGGCAGGTGGCTGATTGTAAATCAAACTCCCTAGCATCGCTACCAAATATTAGCTCTAAAATGGGCAATCCAGCACCAGCTGGTATTTGTTCAATCATCATGACTAACTTCCCTAAACTTAGTCAAACCCATAATAAAGGAGAGCACTAGCTCATAAATAAATCCATACACTGGAGGTGAGAGTCTCTCGCTAGCTAATAAGAGAGGATATTCTGGGTGGCATCAGGCAGCCACAAATTGGAATGTAAAAGAGAAGGTTTCCTTTGGGTTCAATTCTCAAAGCTTCTTTTTTATAAGAATTACTCTAATTAACACACCGTCTTGCACCAATCAGAACCATACATATTCTTTTCATTCCTCACTCTTCATACACGCAAAGGAAGTATTATAGTAAGCCCAAGGTCAGAATGCACAGAAATCCAAAATAGATCTATTTATTAATAATATAAAGCACCAAATACATAAAAAAAGTGCAAATTAGCAAATAAATTAAAAACTGTTCATAACATTAAAAATGTCCTAATATATCCTAAATGGGATCATTCGCTTGAACTAGTAGATCCTTGTCTATAGCAAAATTAGCACAATTAATCTAAACAATTTCATAAGGAGTACATCATAAACACACAATACAATCTGTTTAGTGAGAGAACACATAAAAGGCAACACACTTTGTCATTAAAAACTACACATCCGTGTTCAAAACAGTGATAGCTAGAACCCGATACTGTAAGATTTATTAGTAATCTGTAGTTCCAACCACTCCACGGATTGTGTAACGGAGCCACAAATTGGCTCCAACTACAATACCATAGAGTTGATCCTCCCCAGCAGAGATCTAGCAGATGACCTAGTGACATTCGACATACGGACATCTACCCTGTTTGACACCAATATGCGCTTTAAGTATAGGCAACAGGAGCAGTATAACCCTAAAGATTGGCACACTTCCTCCACCTGCTATGCAAGAGAATCTCCCATGTGGGAAGTGGATTGACAGCTAATGCCTGCTATAAACGTTCCTTTGCTAGCGGGACCCCGACAATTGGATAAAAGTGACTAATCCACCTCTTAACCCTCCTATACCGCCACAGGATGTTCTCCCTCTTGTTGGCACTACAGGCCACCTTGACGAACTTCCATCTATGTCGTTGTCGAATTACGAGGCTAGGACAATAGGGGTTACCCATTCTTTTTTTATTGCCTCTCAGGCTATAGATTCGGTCTCCATCATCTCGTGGAATGTGGCCCGCATAAAATCAAAAGTCATGTCCCTAGATTGGAATGATTTCATGGAGCTGAATGACAGCTCTCTATTAGAGGAAACCTGGGCTCTGGAACCAGTTTTTAAAGAAGGGAATCTTAGTTTTTTTACTCCCGCCACACCCGACTCTGCAGGGCGCCGTGCGTAGGTCTAATAATATGGATTCTATTAGATCTGGACCTTAACATCAAACAACTTCAAACTGATTGCCCGACATCCTAGCTGTTCGAATTAAGTCAGGTAACTCGAATAGTATTGACATCTACACTGTTTATGCCAGAGGGGTCGAGGGAGGCTTGAGGTCGGAAAGTTTCTCCATCCTGTTGGATTCCATGGAGAAACACCGAGGGTAATCGCATTCAATCATAGTAGGATGTCCCTAGATATTGATGACTCTCACCTGGGGGTGAATAAGGACGAGATTTGGGGTGTACCGCAGCTTGATTTACTCCCGATACACAAATGGACTGAGTCTGCCCTTCAGTTAAAATCACTTTCATTAAAATACGGGTGAGATCCGCAAATGGAAGAACTTAATCTGATAGGAAGGGGGCCAGTACTTTTAATTGTCTGCTTCACTCAAGCCGAATCGATTTTATATTTATCTCCATCTATGGCCATGCCTCAGTGACATGATTGTTAGGACTAGGGCCAAAATCGATCACAATCCGTTGTGCCTCACTATGAAATCGCTCTGTTCCAAGACATTGAATAAGTGCCAAACTGCAGCTAGTACCAGGGATATTTATCCCTCCAATGCCACAAGTCGTATCAAATGGTTGCAGCTAATTGAGACCCCGACCATTTAACTGCAATTGGTGCTGACTTGCAATAATGCATAGTAGAGATGCATGAAAGCACCCTTAGTGTAAGGGGGACCGAGGCTATAGTTGATATTCACAACAAATTCTTCAAGACAATTCTAACCTACTTTACCATCCCAGTTACCAACTCCCGGAAATGCCAAACCAGAGTTAAAACTTGATATAAAAGCGAGTATAGGCATCGTCGTTGACAGGTGGGCAAAGCATTGAGATTTAGGGATCCCCCACCCCCCGAATTCATCTAGCCAGGAAGGCTTACAAACTGGCCCAGTTTGCGCTAAAAGGGAATGGGACAATGGGTGATGGCAGGACCAGAAATTGGCTTGCTCCACCAAAGATTCAGCTCTATTCTGGGCCGTAGCAAAATGGGGAGAAGAGGGCCTCCCTCCAACTCCATACAACTTTGTAGTGCCTTCTGCTTGGGTTGAGTATTTTACAGCTTTATATTCTCCATCAAATCTTACTATTCTAGCAGAAGATGCAGCAACTGCCTCTTGGGTAGATGACCCTATTGTTCCTTCGGAGCTCTCTTTCGATTTGGCAGACGTTACTCTTGCCTTGGAAGCAGTAACCAGAGGCATGGTGCCTGGCCCAGATGGTATATCAGCAAACATCTTCTTACAGGACATCATGAATTGGTCAGGGTACTTTCTTCTCCTGGCTAATGCTATTGAAAGCGGAGCACCTATTCCTGAACCTAGAAGGGAGTTGAAGTCGTCCCAATGCACAAGAAAGGAGATAAATCCTCACCAAGTAATTACAGGCTAATCAGTCTAATTGACTGTGTACAGAAAATCTTTGTGCTTCTTCTTTTGAGCAGAATCCAGGACTGGATTGATGACAATAATGTTTTGACACCTTTTCAGGCCGGATTCCGCAAGAGGGTAAATACCACGGACCAGGTCTTTCGGTTTCTTCTCCTGTATTGGAAGACAGGGGGCAGCTAGTATTGTGCCTTTGTCTATCTCAAATCGGCCTTTGACCTGATCCCTACCAAGAAACTGTGGCAGGTCCATTCTGATATGGGCATGCCTTTAGACTTTCTGACTGTCCTCATCCGCATGCATGAGGACAATTATGTGCAGGCTCGCTAGGGGAAACAGGGAGAATGGATCGAGCGGTTCCCCATTCTTAAAGGGGTCTGACAAGGCTGCGTATTGGTCCCCACCTTATTTTCTTTATTTTTAAACTATATAGTTCAATATCTTTCTGGCCTTCCCACTGATGCCCCAATCTTGGCTGGAAATAAAACACCCCTTCTGTTGTTTTTTGTTTGCTGGATTTCCAAGACACCGATTGGGCTACAGGGAGCATTATCCCACCTTGAAGACTTTTGCAATACCCGGGGACTTGAGATTAACTTGGCAAAGACTAAGTGTAGGATTTTTCAGAACCACAAGTCGTTCAAGGGCAGATTAGAGTTGGGGGGAAGCCTATTAGACAGGGTAGATGTTTTCACCTATCTGGAGTTGACTCATCCTTATTCCTTGCATGGAAATCCCAGGTGGATCTGTCGACCCTCAAACATAAGCAGATTGCTGTCACCATAATCAAAGAACATAGCTCCTTCCATTGCAAACCCATGAATGAATGAATGAATGAATGAATGAAATGAATGAATGAAATTAAATTTCTATAGCGCATTACTACCCTGAGGCCTCGTAGCGCTTAGGACAGGACAGACAGTATCATGGCAGGTTAGTGGGTAGTACTAAAAAGATAAGTTTTAAGGAGTTTACGGAAGGACTGCATGTTAGATTCCCTGCGAAGAGTAGAAGGAAGAGAATTCCAGAGATTAGCAGCAATCAGAGAAAAGGAACGTCCGCCCCATCTGGATCTACGTACTTTCCTTGTGGTAGCAAGGAAAGCGGAGCTGGAACGAAGACTCCTTAGAGGTTGGTAAGGAGTGACCAGGGGGTGGATAATGGCAGGGCCGGTTTTCCAGATAGCTCTGTGGGCCAGGCACATGGCCTTAAATCATATTCGGGACTTGATTGGAAGCCAATGAAGTTTTCTCATTGCGGGTTTTGCTGATTGTCTCCGAGGAATCTGGAGAAGTAAACGAGCCGCGCAATTCTGGATCACTTGTAATTTTTGAGTGGTAGCCTGGGGGGCGCCCAAATACAAGGCGTTCCCGTAGTCCAGGTGGGACAAGATGAGGGTTTGCACCATAATCCTTCGCGCCTGAAAAGGGAGCAAAGGGAGAATTTTCCTTAACATCCTCATCAGGCCGAAACATATAGCTGAGAGCATGGTGGCTTGATGATTGAAACTTAAGGAGCTATCAAGCCACATGCCTAGGCTCTTAATCTGGTGCTTTGGGGCAGGCATAGTGCCGAGACAAATAGGCCATGAGAATGCCGAGGAAGGTGATGGAGCTTTGCCCAGGAACATCAATTCCGTTTTGTCCCCATTTAACTTAAGGTGAGATAGGTCCATCCATTCGGCTACCGCCTCTAGGCAATTGCCCAGGGCGCAAGATGAACCCTCCGGGTGGTTTAGTGCCACAACCAGTTGGGTATCATCTGCGTAGGTGATAATTTTTATGCCGAATGGACGCACTATCTCTGCCAAAGTCGCCATATAGGTGTTAAAAAGCGTGGGGCTCAGGGAGGAACCCTGGGGAACCCCACAACTAAGAGGCCGTCGATTTGATGTAAAGGTACCCTCAAAGACCTGGAAGAATCGGTCCTTTAAGAAGGACTGGATCCATGTAAGAGCCCGGTGTGTTACTCCAAGATTTTTTAATCGCTCCCGCAGGATGTTATGATCAACAGTGTCGAAGGCGGCACTGAGGTCCAGCAAAATAATTGCTGCTGAGCCACCCTGATCCAAAAGTCTCCTTGCTTCCACTGTTACTGCCAGAAGGGCCGTCTCTGTCCCAAGCCTGGGACGAAATCCTGTCTGGGAATCGTGCAGCAAGTTGTTAGACTCCAGATAATGGACTAGAGTAGAGTTTATATGTCTCTCAGTCAGCTTGCTCAGCCAGGGAAGGAGAGAAATAGGTCGGTAGTTGGCCATGTTGGAGATGTCTAAGTTTGGTTTCTTCAAGAGGGCTCTAACCTGAGCACATTTCCAATCAGGGGGTACCGTGCTCGAAGTGATGGAGGCATTTATAATGTTCAAAATTACTGGCTGAATAACATCAGCAGCTCGAGTGAGATGCTGCGGAGGAGCGGGGTCCACAGGAGAGCCCGAGGTTACAGTAGAAATAAGTGTATTCAAGGCAACCTCGTCTATCAAGGGGAACTCCGCTAAGGAACACTGTGATTCGGGAAGGGAACTTTCGGTACCGAACGCTGTAGGCTCGCTTTGGTGGGAAGGGAAAGATTGGCAAATCAGATGAATTTTTTGGTGAAAATATTCCGCTAAATTGTTACAGCGAGCTAATGCATCCTCTGTGTTAGGGGATTTATGCGGTATGGTAATGAGAGATTTAGCAATACGGAAAATCTCTTTGGGAGAGTTAGCAGCTGCGCTAATCCTCTCCTCATAGAATGAGGATTGGGCGATTTTGATTTCTGCCTTATAATTCCTAATTGCCTCTCTATAGACATTTTTCCTCTCTTCTGTTAAATTCTGTCTCCATTTCCTTTCCAGTTTCCTGCAGATTTGTTTGAGCTCCCTTAATTTAGGGGAGAACCATGGTACCGGTTTATGTATGGATCTCTTGTAGGAAGGTTTCATAGGAAGAAGAGTATCCAAAGAGTTTTGGATCCAGAGGTTAAAGTTGTTATTAGCTCTCTCAGGATCGAGAACAGGAGGGGGTGTGGTGGCATCCAGAGCTAAGGACCACTGGCTAACAGAAAGATTTGACCATTTCCTTTCCAGCGTCAGAGTTACACTCTGAAGGGGAGAGGACACTACGGTCTCCCAGACCAGAGGAATTAGCAGATGATCAGTCCAGGGGAGGGGGATTGGAAACCCTACCGAGAGATTCTGGTCATTACTAAACACTGGATCAAGGAGATGACCCTTGACATGCGTAGGGGCAAAGCCTTTCTGCTTAAATTGAAGTGCTGAGAGGCTTGTTAGAAGCTCTTTGGCCAGATGGTCTGAGGGGTCATCCAGGTGGATATTGAGATCCCCTAGTACTGTAAAATTAGCTGGGGTTAATGCTAAATTAGCCACAAAGGTCGGAAGTATACTAAGGAATTGACCTATGGGTCCCGGGGGGCGGTAAAGTAGCAAACCAGAGAGAGTAGTAGTAGGTGAAAATTCCAAAGAAAAGTTCATACTTTCGCAGTCAGGTAGCCCCTCAGCGGAGGACCGGCAGCAGAAATTATCTTTAAAAATTATAGCTAGACCTCCGCCTCTTCCAGTCTTGCGGTCCGCTCTATGAATTAAATACCCCGGAGGTAGGGTCTGGGTGATAGTTGGATCAGCTTCGTCCTGTAACCACGTCTCTGTCAGGAATAAAGCATCGGGTTTAAGATCATCTATAAGAAGTGCTAGTTCAACTGAGTGTTTGGGGAGAGAACGACAATTTAAAAGAAAGAATTTTTTGGGGAGGCCGGTATCTGGTAAGTCCCTACTGTAAGGTTGAAACTTAAAATCACAGTGGGGGCAACTGGAGGGACTGTTGGCAAGGATCAGTGCGTGTAGACAATTAGTGTCCGTAACTTCTCTCATATTGGACAGTGTCTGAGCACTGTAGGTAACATTGTTATTTTTAGAACTGCCAGGGGTCGTGGCCCCTGGTCCCGGCTGGGCTCGGACGGGCGCAGACGGGCTTGCCTTTGGCGCTTAGGCGCGCCCGCTGCGCGCGTCCGCTGCGCGTGCGCATTAGCCAGAAGCTAAGTACTGGTGGGGGCGCGAAAGACTGGCGCGCTGACCCGAAACCGGAAGTGATTGCTACTCCCAAAAGCCCTCCGCACAACGGAACTTGCCGCGTCGGACCGGGGCTGGGAGAGGAGTAGAGGTAGGTTTCACATTAGCAGAGTACAGGATATAGTGAAGAATTCTTAGGCTTTAAAGTGCAGGTGCAATTTAAAATACAGGCGTAATTAAAATCAGACAAACATTAGGTACAGCCACACACATGCCACAGCTAGCAGCGTCCCTGCCACTGGGTCTCTGCCGCGTCCGCTGCGCGTGCGCATTAGCCAGAAGCTAAGTACTGGTGGGGGCGCGAAAGACTGGCGCGCTGACCCGAAACCGGAAGTGATTGCTACTCCCAAAAGCCCTCCGCACAACACCCCAGCCCAGCTTTACACCCCAGCTTTACATATGTGCGATGCCAAAGCAGTAGGCTCTGCATTGTATGATTCTGAATTGTGGGGTTTTCCAAATGTATCCTCCCTTTGAAGCTCCGAGAACCAATTTATAAGAAGTCTGGCCCATCTTCCAGCTAGCACGCCACTGCTTCCTTTAATGCTTGATATGGGTAGGAACTCAGTTACTGATAAAGCCAGACTTCACCCTTTGTTGTTCTGGAGAAGTCTTCTGTCCCAACCTGAACTGATTCAGTACAGACTGGCATCAGTGGATGTTCTAGAGGCGGACACATTTAATAAAATCGCATGGCTTCGTCAAATCAAAAAACTCTTAAAATCGATTGGTTTACGATCTTTATGGGATAATCCCTCATCTGCTTCATCCATGACAGCGGTGACCCTAAAAGAACATTACTGGCTTTGGGTTAGACAGTCAGAGGCTCTTTCGATTGTCAGCTCTTCTCTAACTGGAAAATTCTTATATGTTAAATCCAGCAGTTTCTTGGAGCTACACTGGGACATTATCACTGTCCCTCTGGACAGGAAACTATGAGGCCGATTTCTATATCGGTCAGACAAGCACCCGAGCGACATCATAGCAGAAACGGGACCGCCCGACAAGGAGTTGGCGGTCCTGCTTCCCATATAATGATGCGACCGCCTCTACAGCGGTCGGAAAGTGTATGTTTTCTATTGCGGCTTGTGCTGCGGGCTGCAGCACAAGCCTCAATAGAAAAAATACACTTTTAAAACATCCGTACATCATGTGGCAGGCACCATGCGGTGCCTGCCACACGCGGCATGGATGTTTGGGGGGGCACCACAGGCCTCATAGCGGAGGCCGCGGGGTGACGGGGGCCTTGCTGGGGGCCCCCAAAGTCACTTTCCGACAGCCTTTCCATGTCGGAAATGCCAACATGGAAAGGCTGTCGGAAACGGACATCATAATCCTGACGGCGGTTCCTGAGCATACACCGCCGCCATTTGGGGATTATCTGTCCGATCGATGCCCCGATGGGCTCTGTGAGCCCATCAGAAGCAGAGAGGAATTCCCCTGCGGGCTTCCCTCTGAGCGCCAGTATCATAATATGGCGGTCGGACGGAAACCTCTGATGTTGGGCGGAAAGCCTCCGACGACGTGTTGGATCGCTTTCCACCTAAAATCATAATGAGGCCCTATATTTCCAATTTACGGTTGGTACCCTTTCTCTAAAAACATTCACCAATAAATGGGCACCAAATGGTGATCTCTTGTGTCTGACCTGTAAGACTTCTATAGAAACGATTGGCTATGTGTTCTTGGCTTGTCCAGAATATGCTACACCTCGTCAGAAATGGATCAAACCTCTCTGTAGGCTACTGGGGACCTCCAGTAAAAAGACTGCATTGAGGATCCTCAGATCAGATGCAAACCCTACTTACGCATATGCCATTGCAAAGATTTTGGGGTGTATATGGATTATTAGAGCCATGTCTCCCTAAATAAATCCACTCAAACATTATGTTCTTATTAATTAGTATTGATTCTCTAAATTCGGACGTTGACTAATTGCATTTTACATGAATGTTTTAATCTGATGTGATTAGTTTCCAAAGCAATGTACTACGTCCTAGTGTTTTTCCATTGCCCTTTGCTGGGGTTTTTTCTTTTCATCAATCCGATTTGATTCATATTCACACTGGGACTACGATTTTGATTGTATGTATTACCCTCACCCTAATCTATTCTCGTATGCTGCGATGTTTCAGCTCTCATACCACAGTGTATTTTTATAATTATGATGTGTATATATTTTATGTTTATGCTTTATTCTTGTATGTGCTTTTATGACTAAATTGTTGAATAAAGCTTATTAAAACTAAAGCTATAATGGAAAAATATGGCACCACAATATTGAATGCCCCGTCTGATTGTAGTGACAGTATACTGACTACATATGATTCCATGATTAAAGAACTGGAATTACTGTGGTCAAAGTCGGCTGTGGTCAAGGCAGCCTGTCCCTCTGGTAGAAAGCACAGTAGTAGGTACAGTTGGTATGAAGATGATTGCTTTCACATGAAGTGAAGGAAGTGGCCCTTAAGGGCCACCCGGTTTATTTACAATTACCTGCTATGCCTTCCCAAGTAATGAAGAGTCGGTCAGACAGTAGAGAATACAAACAAGCATTTATTAACAATACTCTGCAGAGGAGTCCAATCTGACCTGCACCCTAAGATGTCTGCCGAGGGACTGGCTCCCCCACGTCCTGCAATGAGTAATCATTCTTCCCAAGAAGCCTCCAACCACGCCCACAGTGGAAAGTTACCGGTCTGAGCCGAACATGAACAAAGAAGGCACAGAAGGATGGGCTACCCCCTGCCAGATGGGTACATGCTATCTGTAACTCAAGGTCGCGCTGAGTCTCAGCGTCTCCTAACGTGGGAGCAGAACTACACACTTGGATAGGTATGCGAGGGCAAAATGGCCTATTCATTAGTAAGTCAGGAAACAGCCTTGAGCAGAAGAGAAAATAATAACTAAATACAATGTTCTGCTGAGGCAAGCAATACGAGTAATGAGGCCTAGTTCATACACAGCCTAAGCAGCCTAACAGGGATTACGAAATACAAAATGGAGTCGCACTGGCTAACTAAAGGAAAGCTTGCACGTTGCAGGGATAACTCAGTGGGTTGCATAGCGTGAATACAAATGGCGTCTATTTAGCCACACACTGCTAACCTAATATAGCATGAAACGAGTGCATGGCAGGAATGGGATTTTCAAACCTAACAGACCCTCCTTTTAGCATGGGTGGCTTAATGCTTTTTTGAGGCTATCCGGTAGGGCCTTTACAATTCTGAGGGGCATATTCATAAGGACTTATCGCCGAGTTATCCCCACCTTAACGCATCAAAAGTGGAGATAGATTTAACGCCCCATTCACAAGCGTGTGCAAACTGCAGACATCGCCAGTATTCCCACGATAACTGGCGCAAATTTTACCCCCACGGGTCACATCACCAACTAACCCTAATGAAATGCAGAGTAGGCGTTCCCGTGCAAAAACTCACGAAAAAACCACAACACCACTTTCACAACGAACTGCCAGATCTGCGATGCGAACCAAAAACAGGCGATAAGCCGCGGTAGCAGCAGTGAATTAACACCTGCCTTTTGCCGGTGTTAAGCAGGACGACTACCTGCCGCATGAAAGGGAGCCCAGCCAAGAGCCACATCTGAAGACCCACAGATGCCATGGAGCCAATGATCATGCAGCTCGGAGACCCATGAGGGCCACAACACCCACCGCCACCACCACCACCCCCAGTACACGCCCCGCCCCCCCCCGCCCGGACCACCACAGAGGCAGCGTACACAAAGACAGCGGACCCACCGTAAACGCACCAACTGCACAGACCGAACACCAGAGGAGGACATTGCCCACTACAGGCCCAAAAGGACAACCATCCCCCCCATCCTGACCCACATCGCCCACCTGCTGACGGTACCAACACAGCGGACAACCAACATCCCTCCGCAGGCAAATCTGCCGGCTGTGCTGCACATGTTGGCCTCTGGTACCTTCCAACCCACAACTGCCAGAGTCGGAGGAGTCTCACAGCGAGCCCCATCCAAGTCCATCACAACTGTCCTGGATGCCATCATCAGCCTGGTACCCCAGCATCTCCACTTGACCCACACTCCGCAGGAGCAGCTGGAGACCAAGCAAGGCTCCTACGCCATAGCTGGATTCCCTCACGTGTCAGGGGCAATGGACTGCACACATGTACCCCTCGTGCCCCCTGCCGACACAGCACACAACTACCGCAACAGAAAGCACACGCATCCCATGAATGTGCAGGCAATAGTGGACCACCCGGGACTCCTCAACAATGTCGTGGCCAACTCCCCAGGCAGAGTGCATGATTCCTACATCGCCCGACAGTCCATCATCAACCAGCGCTCCCAGGATGGCACATCTGGAAATGCAGTGCTCGTTGGTAAGTACCAAATGAACACACCACACACCTCCACCCCACAGTCATGCAACTCACGACACTGGCAATGGGCACGCAGCAGAACTACATGCAACATGCCACACAACATGCCAACCGACCAGACACGACAACACGACTCCATTTGGAACCTGGGCTTGCCATGCACACAACCCAGCCACGGCATGGCACCACAGCCACACAATAGCAGAATGTGAGGAGAGGCTTGGAGCAGGCATGTGCGAGAGCGGCAAGTGACTAATGAATGAGAACCTACCCAATGCCAGGTGTGGCGTGGATGTGCCGGACAGACTTCAGTGTGCAAACCACGGAAATGGCCATGTGGACATTAACTGCTGGTGCATGGAGTGTAGTGGCCAGAGGACGCTACCATGTCCCCACAGGCTGTGGGGCAGAATGCGGAAATGTTGCACGTTACGTCCCCCCCTGTATGCGTGGGCGGAGTGGGTTGGCCCTGCGTATGCCAGGCCTGCGTAGGGGTGTGAATGAAAAGCCCGTCGCACTGGGAGTGGTTCTCATTCGGAATGGCCAATGTGTCTGCCAGTGCGGCGCCTCTCAGCCCGCCACGAGGCTGGCGCCGTGCGCGTCGGGGCCTGCGTCCCTGTGTGCCTGCTGCACCCTGGGCCGCTGGTCCCCAGACCCATCATGCCTGCCCCAGAGCACCAAGGAGGCTACGCTCACCTGCCGACAGCGGCGTGTGTCAAAGAGGGCCCACCACGTGCCGGTGCAAGCTCCAAGCCCCAGTCCTGCGACCTTTGCAGCCTCCGCAGACCATCGCTGGCCTCCACGATGCTGGCCCACAGTACTCCTTTTTCATTGACATACTCCACCGGCGTACTCTTCGGCCCAGTTGTTGGCACATGTTGTACTGAGTCGTGAGTTAAGAATGGCAGTGACCCCAAGTCTGTGGCAGTGTCCACATCACTATACTCCCTCCGATCAGTGAAGCCAAAGTCTGTATCACAAGCCTGCGACACGTGGTGCCACCAACCCTGTTCAACGCAAGCCGGCGACACGTGGTGCCACTAACCCTGTTCAACGCAAGCCGGCGACACTTGGATGAGGGCTCAGGCCTACACTGCGGCCCAGTAGGTCCCACATGTGGAACTGTGTCCTGAGTCTTGAATGGCAGTGACCCCAAGTTTGTGGCAGCGTCCACATCACTGAACTCCCTCCGATCAGTGAGGCCAAAGTCTGCATTGCAAGCACACGACATGTGTCTGTGGGCCCGTGCTGACTGCTACCCCCGGCCTACACTGCGGTCCAGTAGGTCCCACATCCAGCACTTAGTCGTGATTCATGAATGGCAGAGTTCATACCAGTGAACGCACGGAGAGGAGTAAGAGGAAGATGCAGCCCAGTCCGGATGAAAGCCAGATCCTCGTCACGGAGGTGACCGAACACTAGCAACAACTGACCTGGTGCCACCAACCCTGTTCACCGCAAGTCAGCGACCCGTGGTGCCACTGAACCTGAACTACGCAGGCCGGTGGGACCATCCAACGTAAGGCGGTGACACTCGGTGAATGGCCCCTGCTGACCGCTGCCTCAGGCCTACACTGCGGTCCAGTAGGTCACACATGTGGAACTGTGTCTTGGGTAAGATATGGAGGAGTCCACACCATTGGACACGCCTCATCGCAGGCGGCCTCCCCTATGAGCACTGGTGCCACTAACTCTGTGCGCAATGAGTCATGGGCACTTTCTGGTTGGACTTTGGTGGCATCTGAGTCCATGGTCTGGGGGTTGTATGCATCATCATCTGGCTGGGACGGACTTGGTGTTCGACATGTGTCTGTTCCATTCATCTCCACCATAGTGACTGTTTCTGCGTGGTTCTGCACTCTGCATCATGCCCTGGGGGTACACCTTCCACTGTCCACCGAGACACTCCACGACAACCCCCTTTGTCATCTACGAGAACCTGCTCTCGTGACCCTGCCCCAGTGCACCGCAAGTCAGCGGCCCGTGGCGGTAGGCCCGTGCAGGACGCTGTGCATCCGGGGCCACTAACTCTGTGCAGCTCAAGTCATGGGGCCGTTATGGTTGAATGGTTGTGTCCTTAACGATGTACACTGTTGTCATTTTTTGACTGCACCAGGCACTCCATGACGGCTGGTGTACACACACCCCACACACATCCAACACAGGTGTCACTCGACATGTGAGCCTGCTAATAAAAGTGGCCGGGCGCATGTGCCCGTAGCCATTCACACCATCTAAGCAAGTGTGTCCGTGTGGTCATTATGTCAGCATGATGGGCCCGAGCCCTGCAACATCACAGTGTGCTGTCTTCAGCGGACGATACCATGTCACCTCAGCAGTGGCTGAGACCTTGGACATGTAGCTTCGCCCGCCCCCCTGCATGCACAAGCAGCGTGTGCTGGTCCGGCGTATGTCAGGTCAGCACAGGGGTGTGCTGATTCGGCAGGGGGATCAGGGCGTGGCTCTGGTCTGGCCTTGAGCAGGAAGTGCGGTAAGCGTGTCTCTGTGTTGGAGTGTTGTCGCCACCGGGGCCACAGTAGTCGATGTTGCGATGTAGCATGCACCCAGAGGGCGGGCCCGCACGTACGGCGAAATGTGGGAGCGCAAGACCGCTCGGGGTCTTGCCTCATACATGCCAAGTGTTATGTGTATCAGTCCTGCGGCTGCATAAGTCAGCTGCCTAGCCTCATTCCCAGCGCGATCACAGCCAGCCATGGACTGTACACCTGTGTCCGCCCTGTCCAGACCATTGGCCTACACTCACGTGGCCGCACAGCCTCAACGGCCAGCTTCACGGTGTTGTTGGCATGCCGCTGGACATGCGCAGACAGGCATGACAATGGGGTGCCATAGGAGTGCACGTGATACAACCGCGCAGCGCACACAAGTGTGGGAGGGAGGAGCAGCTGTGAGTCAACGTGACACCCAGTGTGGCCGCTCATGTGCCACGTGCTCGGCATATCATCCATGATTCCCTGGGTCGCAGACATCCCACCCCACCCACGACAGGCCTCTGTACATCTCCTGTATGCAAGCAGATGGTGAAGTTACTGTAGGGATGAAAGGTCCTTTGTCTGAACTATCAGGCGGTAGCACATCTGCAGCTCCGAGCTGGGACTTGCATGTGCCCAGCACCCCCTGACAGATACGATAGCATTTGCTGGCGACTCCCACACTACGCACTGCCCGACGTGAGACCAACTTGTACACATCCCACACTCTGAAGTCCTTGGTCGTAGTTAGCATGCGTGAAATGGCCTTCACACGTACTCCCACCCCACCCCAGGCCTGCACCCATTGCACACAGACACTGCTCATTGCTCCGAGCTGTTGCATTTCATCCACAGGACTGGCACGGGTCAGCACAGTGCCGCTTCAAGCAGAGCCACTGATGCAATGGCAGACCATCCCGGACACATGCACAACTCCAGTCACGTGGACCTGTACCGTGCACGTCTGCTGCATGTACTGGGGGCACTGCCATTGGCGGTGCTGTGGATCAGTTACCGGCTAAGCTTCCGCCTTGCCAATGTCACCTGCGTTCAGCCTGTGTTCCATTGTCGCTCGTGCATATTCGAGTGGACCATGGATGTCTGCCTCTCCAACGTAACGGTAGCTGACCTGGATTTCGACGTGTGTGTATGCCCCCTGTTGGCCCACAACCAGGAGTGTCACCGTGATGCCCGTTTATGGCATGCCTTGATGATTGGCATGCATGCTGGCAACTGGACCTGGGAGATTGCATGAGTCGTTGTGTGCAGTGACCACATTGAGCCGCTCCCCTATTGGGCTTTAGTGCCAATTGGGGCCAGGGGTTGGAGCCAGCACATCTGTCCGGGACAGCTGATGGGTTATGTCGCCGACATGTTAGATGTGGTGGACAACGAGCTCTCATTGGAAATGTTGGCCTACGCTGCTGCACTCGCGTTCATGGACGAGTGACAACGTACCTGCAGCCACAACTGAATGTGACCCATTGCACGTGTCCCGATGACTGGTTGCATGTTGGGGATCTGGTCACATGTCCCAAGACGACAGTGGACATGGCTGCATTGGCCTGGACTCCGGATCCATGCGCGGACAACCAACGCGGGTTGGCACTGACTTGTGTGGGTGATGGACTCCCCCGGGGTCGACATGGGTGCTTTCCAACGTTCCTCATTCAGACATGCTGCTGCATTGGTCTGCATGTCGTGGCACTTCTCTTGGCCGTACTGACACGCAATTGTTGATAAAGTTTCCGCACCTTCACTTGTCTCCAACTGTGATGAGTGTTGATTTGTATGCCAATGTGTGTGTCACGGCCTATCTGGGTCCCTGCCATACATGCATTGCTACCCCATCAGGGCTGTGGGTTTGTACTTGTGCATTATTATGTCCATGTTTCGTGCTTTGCCAGATGCGTATGGCCATTTACCGGACACAAGCGGGTGCACTTGTGTCCTGTGTTCGGTTGTGCAAATGTTGCTGTTTGCGCCACATTGTGTTCGATGTTGGGGTGCTCTGTTCCTATGTGTGTGTGCTGCATTGTGTGTGAGATGTCCCTTCAGCTCTGATTTGGCTCACCCTTCTCCCTTTCAGGCAGTGTGGTTTTCACTTCTGTGCTTGTTCAGTGGTGTGATATTGCCGAGTTGTGTGACTTGTGCTCTTGGTTGGTGTTTTTACTCTTGGGCATGGTTTGTCTGCAGTTGTGCTGTGCTTAATTGTGCATGTGTGCCATTGTGCCCATCTCCCCCGTCCCCCAGTCCCTGGTCGTTCCTCTCCCTGTTGCTGTTGTGTCTGTTGATTTTGAGCAGTTTCCGGTCCCCGACTCCTGCCACCATCTCCAGACTGATGTGGTGGACACCATTTCCTCCATGTCATCCAGCTCCTAGTGTGGCACTGGCTCCCACCTCCGGTGTGCATTGCTGCCTTCTGGTTGTTGGCGTGTTTCTGCTTGTTTGTGCGTTTCGCATCATTCCAGCTGTTCTGGTTTTCTTCCATTGTCCTCCTCCGCTCTCCGGCTGCATTCATCTTGTCCACGATGGACTGCCATGTACAATGTTTTGTTGCCAATGGGGCTTGTGGGGTTGTGTACTAGCTCCGGCTGCCTCCATTGTGCTTCGCTGTTGTTTTCTGTTTGGTTTGTCTTCCTTTTTCCTGCTTTTGTTGTGCTTATTCCCGCATGCCGTGTGTGTGTCGCGGGCCTGGCGCTGCTTATCGCTGCTTTCCTCATCGCGAATGGGCTCATCGCACGTTTTTTGGTGTTGCGGTTTGTGGTTTTATCTCCGTCTAGGTGGTTGTATTGCGGACATTGGCCGCGTTTTCGGCAGACTATCGCATGGTTCCGCCATGTTGTGAATTCCACGTTAACACGGGGTTATTTTCCCGCGATAGACTGCGATGTGTAAAGTTGCGTTAACATTTTTTGGAGATGTTTAGCGCACGTTCTTGTGAATATCCCCTAAGTGGGGAGAAAGAAAATGCATAGTCACTCAAATTGCAAGGGACAATAAAGCAGCACATGAATATCAAAATCTACTTAATATTCAAAAATACCGTCATTAATGAGCATCATATCCTGTATCTTTTGCATCATCATAGTAGAGTATTTATTATCACGTAAACATTTAAAGTATTCAGTCACATTGAATTTCTGAAAATCCAACTTTTCGTTCTGTAGTCAGGTGGCATTCTTATTACCTTTGTAAACAGTCATACAAACTTCTGGATGTAGGGTACCCTCCTTTCCATCTGATCTAGGTGTATACCCCTGGTGTACTACTATATACTCCAACACTGCTTCATAATCAGACTGTATCAGAATTATTCAAATGTTCGTTATTAAGCAAGTAAACACAGGCGAGCCCACAGACTGGGCTCAATGGGCTAGGACTCAAGCACAGGTGGACCAACAGGCTGAGGCTCCTGGAAAGCCCCTCTCTCTGTGTTGTTTTTCGGTGGTACTGCCTCGTCCAGCACTTCTTTGCTTTGCAGCTCCGCCTCAATCATATTCATGGATGTTCCATAACAAGCAGCTGGGCTGTGCATCATGTCCGGTGCCCCTCTTTCTAAGACTGCAGGGTGTCCCGGACCTATTAGTGGGTAGAATGCAGGGTTTTAATTAACTGGCAAGGATAAAACGTTATACAATTAATTGTTTTCTCTTCCAATACCAAGTAGCGGGGTAAGCCTTAATTCATTTACTAAGCTCTGAAAGAACAATCCGGACATACTTTGAATCATTGCATCTGTCCATTCCTATATTATTCATCTGAAGAACCTCAAAAAGGGAATTTCAAAGCAATGGCTTGTTTGTGTTTCTTGTCTTAGCAAGCTTGTGTTCAATAAGTCATAGAGATCACGACACAGCTTCTACTTTGTGAACCTTCGCTGCTGTGCAGGTCTACAGACACCTCTAGAATTATTTTTCCAAGGAAGCGAACATAAATATTGCATTTGTGACCATGCTCTCAAGTTATAGTTGTGACAGGAAATTTTAAATTGCTAATTTAACAGAGATCCTGATTATATAAATAACTGACAAATTAAGCATAATGTAGCAAGTACATGAATTCTCCAGAAAAACTTGTTGTTTCAAACAAGCTCTTGTAGAGCTATGTGCTCTTCAAACTGTTAACCACTAAAATGTTTGGTGCGCAATTACCGGGGGCATACAGGTACCCTTCCTAGTATTGTGCATCATGTGCACCATACAGTACACGAACTGGGCCATGCGTCATCATAACCAGGGGAAAGACATAGGCATCTAGCAACATTCGTTTTCTTTTTTTTTTTTTTTTTCTGGCCTACTAATTCACCAGCTCTAGTAAGGGCTGTCAGCTCAATTACACAGGCTAACTGATAAGGGACTCGTGATGTCTCTGCGACTGTATGTAGTGTTGCAGTAACATGAGCAATAGTGGTGTTGCCACCCGGGAATTTAAACAGGAGCCATCAACCTATAGTTACCCTTAAGGATCAGATAAGGGAACATCAGTCTAGTCTACCCGTCCTTTCATCTTCTTTTCAATTCAATTCCATCAATTTACAGAAAGGAGGGGCAGTAACATGGCTGACTTCAAGGTGACACACTTCTAATCATGTGGCATGGTGAGCAAAAGAATGATGGATTTAACCCAGATCTTTTGACTGGGGGTGAATGTTTTGATTTGTTCTGAATTCCGTCCATCAATTGTGTGTCTTTCGCTTTCTCGCCCTAAGTGCCCCAGGTATGCCCAGACGTGGGTCCTGGGCTCACTGTGCCACTGGAATCAAGCTATCCTGGCTGAAGACGGGTGAAACCCTGAAACCGGTCCTAGGATGCTTGTTTCTGGTCCAGGGAGGACCTGGCTTGCCAGTTCGGGCTCGACTGTTCCCATGAGGCACAGGGTCAAGACTGATTTGCATATGGCCAGGTCTAAACTGGGGTGGCATGGTGAGCAAAAGAATGATGGATTTAACCCAGATCTCTTGACTGGGGGTGAATGTTTTGATTTGTTCTGCATTCCGTCCATCAATTGTGTGTCTTTCGCTTTCTCGCCCTAAGTGCCCCAGGTATGCCCAGACGTGGGTCCTGGGCTCACTGTGCCACTGGAATCAAGCTATCCTGGCTGAAGAGGGGTGAAACCCCGAAACCGGTCCTAGTATGCTTGTTTACGGTCCAGGGAGGACCTGGCTTGGCAGTTCGGGCTGGACTGTTCCCATGAGGCACAGGGTCAAGACTGATTTGCATATGGCCAGGTCTAAACTGGGGTGGCATGGTGAGCAAAAGAATGATGGATTTAACCCAGATCTCTTGACTGGGGGTGAATATTTTGATTTGTTCTGCATTCCGTCCATCAATTGTGTGTCTTTCGCTTTCTCGCCCTAAGTGCCCCAGGTATGCCCAGACGTGGGTCCTGGGCTCACTGTGCCACTGGAATCAAGCTATCCTGGCTGAAGAGGGGTGAAACCCTGAAACCGGTCCTAGGATGCTTGTTTCTGGTCCAGGGAGGACCTGGCTTGGCAGTTCGGGCTGGACTGTTCCCATGAGGCACAGGGTCAAGACTGATTTGCATATGGCCAGGTCTAAACTGGGGTGGCATGGTGAGCAAAAGAATGATGGATTTAACCCAGATCTCTTGACTGGGGGTGAATGTTTTGATTTGTTCTGCATTCCGTCCATCAATTGTGTGTCTTTCGCTTTCTCGCCCTAAGTGCCCCAGGTATGCCCAGACGTGGGTCCTGGGCTCACTGTGCCACTGGAATCAAGCTATCCTGGCTGAAGAGGGTGAAACCCGAAACCGGTCCTAGGATGCTTGTTTCCGGTCCAGGGAGGACCTGGCTTGGCAGTTCGGGCTGGACTGTTCCCATGTGGCACAGGGTCAAGACTGATTTGCATATGGCCAGGTCTAAACTGGGGTGGCATGGTGAGCAAAAGAATGATGGATTTAACCCAGATCTCTTGACAGGGGGTGAATGTTTTGATTTGTTCTGCATTCCATCCATCAATTGTGTGTCTTTCGCTTTCTCGCCCTAAGTGCCCCAGGTATGCCCAGACGTGGGTCCTGGGCTCACTGTGCCACTGGAATCAAGCTATCCTGGCTGAAGAGGGGTGAAACCCCGAAACCGGTCCTAGGATGCTTGTTTCCAGGCCAGGGAGGACCTGGCTTGGCAGTTAGGGCTGGACTGTTCCCATGAGGCACAGGGTCAAGACTGATTTGCATATGGCCAGGTCTAAACTGGGGTGGCATGGTGAGCAAAAGAATGATGGATTTAACCCAGATCTCTTGACTGGGGGTGAATGTTTTGATTTGTTCTGCATTCCGTCCATCAATTGTGTGTCTTACACTTCTAATCATGACAATTTTTCCCAACAGTACCTTTTTATAGCCAGTTAGACGTGCACTGGTGAGGTGCTGTGTCTCTTTTTATTCAAGGGCATGTTCACAGCATGGAGTACCATATCTGTGAAATTAGTGGCTAAAGCGAGTCCAACCGATTGTCTTATGGAGACAGCCACCGTCATGACCGTTCCCAGACCGCTCAGGAGGGCTCTTGTGATAGTGTCAAAGACAGAAAGCGCGCACAACAAACCGTCTTGTGTACTTACAACACAAAACAGCACACAACAATATATGTACCAAGCACAGAAGCCAAAGAAAAACGCAGTTTGTTAGTTGCCCAAAATACTTTTTCATGCACCTCATGCATCTCGTTTACTGTTAGTCCGCCAAGGAGCATTTACTGTGTTAGTTCTCCAAGGAGCTAATCTCCTACCCCCCTTCGACAGTAGGTGACCTAAGCAGGTGACCTCCTGTCGACAATACTTACCCCTTTTAAAAAGCAGGCTCCCTAGCCATTCAGAGCTAAACACAAGAACAGTTTGGTAGAAATGGGGGTCTCTATTTGGCAGAGGTAGGTACCTCTGTCCAAATAGGGACCCTTCCCTCCAGTCAGGGTAAGGGGAATACACACTTTAGATAACCCCTACTCACCCCCCTTAGTAGCTTGGCACGAGCAGACAAGCTCATCCGAAAGGCAATGTACAAAGCATTTGTACCAATACTCACAGTAACACAGTGAAGACACCACAAAAGGACACTACACCAAATTCACATCCTCTTCTTCTGTCATACTGAAACAAGACAATCCACAAAAAGACAGAAACACACGGAAAAGTTGGACAACAAAATATCTGCTTCCTAAAAGTGCTGTTGTCAAACACAGACTTTAAAAACCATACTTACTAAAAGATGTATTATCAAATTCTGAACTCATTCCTATTTTCTATCTTATCCCTATGAAGAATATACTCGTAAAATGTTACAAAAATTCCCCATTCCGTCCTATCAGCAGGACAGCCCTTCAATAGTGAAAAAGGAAAATGGTATCTTTTCACCACCAGGACATGCCACACACACCAGCACACATCAGCACATATCGCATTCCTCACATACACCCACCCACCATAGGGGTGCCCTATGGACAAACTGCATGCAGGCACTGCGGTGGCAGGCCCGAGACGTCTTTTCCGGGACACTCATGTGGATGGCACAATCAGCGCTGCAAGCCTACTAGTAGCTATTTATTTAGCAGCCCTGGCACAATCATTGCACTTCACTAGGGATCTACTAGTAAAACCAATATGCCAATCAGGGAGAACCAAGCACAATATCAATTTACACAGAAAGCACTCGCACTGTGACACTGATCAGCAGTGGCAAAATACCCAAAGCATCTAAGCTAGCAAAAATTAAAACCAGCACAGCAGCAAAACATAGGGTGTACAGGCAAAAGGTCAGGGGAAACCACGCCAAGGATGCCATGTCTAACACTATGTAACTGTACTGTCCCTACAACTTTACTGTGTGTCTGAAACGATGAGCAAGTAACTACCCCTTTTAAACCTGTTTATGGATGCTCCGTCCTTCTTCATAGTCCTAAGAAGCACAGCAGAACCTATGACTCCTACCAGTCTATGTGAAATCCGGACAAAGACCTATTATTGAAATAAATAGTACTCCCAAAAAATGTATTTTAGATCAGTGATAGAAAAACATTGAGCAGCAGAAGGAACCATTAGCAAAGGCATAGCAATGGCTAGAACAGCAGGATGTAGGAAAACCACTTTTTCATGAACTTCACACCAACCAATCACAGAATTGTAAACACAATCAAAAGAATGGGACTATTACTATCTACCAGCCGTCTCTTCACCAACACCTTTATCAACCAAATCCTGTACCATACACAACAAGGCTCGTGAAATCTGTAGGAATCCCAGCTCTACATCGCCTGTTGCCCACAAAGTGGATGACACATTCGCAAAACTCGGGGGGGCAAACACCATTCACTACTTACATTGAGGCCCGTCATCACACATTCACCTGCTTGAGAGCAGTAATAGTAGGATGCCAAACCCATCACATGCTCACCACAATTAGACATTAACTAAAACAGAAATCCACTGTAAAAAGGACCAATAATCAGAGCAAGAAAGCACAAAACATGTGCTACAACCAATGTGTCTGAAGCACCCACCAAAACACTCATAGCACTGTGCTATGTTAAATATGTAACAGAAAGAAACAATATAGACCAATTACTTCCCAATACCTACAACCAAGTCGCTATTGCAAAAAAACACAATAAAAACGAATCTGAAAATAAACAATCAAATTCCTCTTTTAAGACACAAATCCTGTCCACTAAAATCTAAATAACACCTTCACTCTCTCATCTTTCCTCTGACAGCAACAACCAGAGCAGCCTGAACATCACAGCAGGAATAGGAACAGCAGAAAGGAAAGAACAGCTGAATGTTTAAAGCAATAAAATCAGAGGGATATTTGCAAATTGACATTTCTGAAAACAATGCTACGGCTGTCTCCTACTGGGCCCCTCTAGACTTTACATTCGCATTTTAACTCACTTTTCATTCCCTGCAAACAATTTTTCTTATCAAACCCTCTCTGTACCATCATATTTTTTCCTTTTTCTTAAACTCTTTCTACTTCATTCCTTGTCCAGCACTATAGTACCCTTCATCCTTCAGAATACCATCCATCAACTTTCTTTGAAAACAAACCAATATTTACTGTACGTGCACCTTAATCTGATCAGAGAACATTAATCCAATAACAAACTGAGTCACAAAGAATCTCATGCCACCAGCTCCAGGACATTCTAGCCCACAGTGTTGTGGAAACTCTAGATACACACTTTCACAAAACTCATGAACCAATTCTTTTAGCTCCTGTGTTGTTCTTTTAATGTGTACCCAATTAACATCTTTTGCTGGCACTCTGCCCTTCAGGAAAGACCGGCTCCTCATTGTGCATCTCTGCCTGTCTGTGTCAGGAGCTGGGCATGGCCCCCGCCTTCCTTTCTGGCTTTACAGAACTCTCTCCCCAGGGTGAGCCCCCTCCTTGGGAATTCCTCCCTTATCTCACCGAAGGCCATAGCAAGCCTGCCACACACTGAATTCACAAGCTATGTTTTTCAACTTTGAAAATCCTTTTATTCAGCATAAAGACACACTGCCTGGAGTGCTTGAAAACACTTTTTCCAAATTAAATACACATTCTATTGTGGGCAAATCCAAATGAAACACACCCACTCAAATCAATCATATGTTAACTTCTGAGCATTGCACCGAATTTCTACGTGCCAATTTTCCAGAATGCAGTTCGTGTCTGAAGCTGGAAAGCTCTAAGTACCGACACACTGCTCCCTTTTTCCCTTTCCAGAACTCCTGCCCCCCCCTTTTCATGGAGAGACCGAACACATTCAGTGCTACTGAATTACGAACGTGTATTTCATCTCTCCTTACTGCACCTTTGGAATGCATGTCTGTTCAGCATAAATATACATTACCTTGAATCGTCACAACACTGTTTTCAATTTAAATGCATTTCCCTTCCTTACATTCTTTTCATGTTGTACTCTTCCTATGTCAAAACAAATGTACATTCTTGCTAGTATTTCTGATCAAACCAGATTTTTATTTATTTATTATTCTTCCATTCTTCAAAATTTTAAAGTGTCCTCTGGAGGCGCTAGCTAACCTCCTTCCAATGGGCATCTGCAGGGCCACAACGACAACAAGAGACCAAATTAAACACTTCCAGACATTTTCAAGAAGGGGCCACACTCATCATTTTGCCTGGCAAAGGAATTGCAAGTACTTTTCCCTAAGACGGTCCTCAGACCGTGTCAAACAAAAACCCCACACAACACAGCTTGCTGAGGCAAGGCATCCTTCCCTTCACATGAAGAGCACAGTCGCTACTCCCTCAAACAAGCATTTCACAAGCACCACCACCGACGTCGGTCCACAAACCTCATAGCACCCAAACACAACTATCAAACCACAAGTCAGCCCGGAGACTGCATCATGTTCAAGAAGACAGTCCAGAGACTGTACCAAGTTCAAGAAGACAGGCTCTAGCCCCAGACCTTTTCAACCGTAGACCAAATTACCAGTTGGCCTGGCAGATTGTTCGCAAACAGTCCCAGACCTTTTCAAGAACAGACCAAATTACCAGTTGGCCTGGTAGACTGCTCACAAACACTCTGTGCCTTTTCAAGGGTCCGCAAACCCACCAAGTTCAAGACAAGACAGTCCGGAGACTGTACCAAGACACAGCCCGTCGGCTAATGTCGTTCAAGCAAGGCAGTCCGAAAACTGCACCAAGACAGTCCGGAGACTCTACCAAGACACAGCCCGTAGGCTCGTGCCGTTCAAGGGTGGCGCCATTTTTCCAAGAATCAAATCACTCACCTGGTGCACACAGGTCGAGTCAAGTTATTCTCCACTGCCGACTCTTCGGACCAAACGGTCAACTCTAAGGTTTCGCCTTCTCAGGACCCCAGCCGGTGAACACTAGACGAGGAGTCGCCCGATCAGAGGGCGGGGCAGCTGAGAGAACCAAGCTCGGTCTTGTGTGGGGTACCCCGATCCGCCCGACCGACCAGATGCCACCCCGACCCTGCAACCCGATTACGGGTGAGCTGCATCACCTTGTGGGGTCCCTGTTCGGGCGCCAACTGAAGGAAGTGGCCCTTAAGGGCCACCCAGGTTATTTACAACCACCTGCTATGCCTTCCCAAGTAATGAAGAGTCGGTCAGACAGTAGAGAATACAAACAAGCATTTATTAACAATACTCTGCAGAGGAGTACAATCTGACCTGCACCCCTAAGATGTCTGCAGAGGGACTGGCTCCCCCACGTCCTGCAATGAGTAATCATTCTTCCCAAGAAGCCTCCAACCACGCCCACAGTGGAAAGTTACCGGCCTGAGCCGAACATGAACAAAGAAGGCACAGAAGGATGGGCTACCCCCTGCCAGATGGGTACATGCTATCTGCAACTCAAGGTCGCGCTGAGTCTCAGCGTCTCCTAACGTGGGAGCAGAACTACACACTTGGATAGGTATGCGAGGGCAGAATGGCCTATTCATTAGTAAGTCAGGAAACAGCCTTGAGCAGAAGAGAAAATAATAACTAAATACAATTTTCTGCTGAGGCAAGCAATACGAGTAATGTTATGTTATGTTATGTTATAGATTTTGTAGAGCGCGCGGCTGCCCCAGCAAAGGGGCGTCCCGGCGCTGAAAGCAGAAAACTGCAAAGCAAGTCACAGAACGAGACAGCTTATTGCGGAGGGAAGAGGAATGTTTTCACAGCTTTCCGGAAAGGCAGGTAGGACTTTATAATGTGAATGGAGATGGGGAGCGCATTCCAGAGCTTCGAGGCCAACACATGAAAGGAGCGCCCTCCAGCACGAGCCCTCCTGACCCTGGGGACAGCCACAAGATTCTGTCCCATAGAACGAAGTTGGCGAGAGGGAATATAGAAGGTATGAAGATTAGTCAGGATACATGGAGATGAGAAATTAAGGATTTTAAAGGTAATGCAGAGGGCCTTGAACTGTGAGCGCTTGGCCACGGGCAACCAATGAAGGCGGCGGATGGCATTAGAGGTAAGACACCTCCTCGGCAGACCAAGGAGAGCTCGAGCCGCTGCATTCTGAAACCTTTGTAGTCTGACAATCTTGGACTGGTTGACCCCCAAATAAAGGGAACTGGCATAGTCCAGTCTTGACAGAATCAAGGCCTGGATGATAACCTGCCTAATAGGGGGATCAAAAAAGCCCAACAGAGGTTTGAGCCCTCGCAATAGCCCAAAACAAGTCCCTGCCACCTTCTTGGTTTGGGTTCAAAAGCAGAGGGCGGTGTCTATCCAGAACCCTAGGTTTTTTACAACCTGTTTGGGAACAGGTGCTGACCCCATCGTGGCAGGCCTCCAGTGCTCACTCCACAGCTCCGCATCTCTCCCCACCAGCAGTACTTCAGACTTGCTGGCGTTGAGCTGGAGACAGTTGGCAGTCATCCACTCCGAAATGGCCTCAAGATCGCTATGAAACTTACAAGCGTCCCGGGTAATGTCATCGGAGAGTGTGACAACCAACTGAGTGTCGTCTGCATACAACACTATCGTAAGCCCTCTGTTCTTAGCCACTCTCGCCAGCGGTTAAACGTACAAATTGAAAAGGGTAGGGCTCAGAGCAGAGCCCTGCGGTACACCCTGCTTGATGGCAATAACTCTAGAGGTAAAGGGAGGAGCGGCAACCTGGAAGGTCCTTCTAGAAAGAAAGGAGGCAAACCAATCCATGGTGGAGCCCGTAATACCCACCTCCTCCAAACGCCTCAACAGGATCTGATGGGAGACCGTATCGAACGCGGCACTGAGATCAAGCAGAATCAGTGCCGACATACGGCCCTCATTCAAGGCCCATCTCAGATGTTCGGTAACAGCAAGAAGAGCAGATTCCGTACTGTGACCAGCACGGAAACCATTCTGAGAGGGGTCTAGTATGTTATTTTCCTCCAGATACCCCGTCAAGATGGAATTGACATAGACCTCAGAGAGTTTAGAGACCCAGGGCAGGAGGCAGATGGGGCGGAAGCTCTCCAGTTTAGCCGCATCCATGTTAGGCTTTTTTAGCAGGGGAACCACCTTAGCGTGTTTCCAAGTATTCGGTACGATAGCCGTAGAGAGAGATAAGTTGATCACATGGCTCAAAGGAGGAATGAGCACAGGTAAGATTTTCATCGCATAGGCCGGCTTAAGAGGATCGGATGGGGAGCCAGACTTGACTTTGCTGCATAACACAGACAAAATCTCATGAGAGATGGCAGGAAAAGTAGTCAGAGTGTAAGGAGTAGGGGAACGAGGCACAAGATCTGGAGCAGGCGCGATCTGAGGGAAGGAATTATAAATCTTCTCAACCTTCTCCACAAAGAAGGAGGCCAGAGCATCACATTGCTCATCAGATGAAATCGGAGTGGCAATCAGGGCAGTGGATGATTTCAGCTCTTTTAGTATCGAAAAGATACTTATAGGTGGATTAGCACTGCTCTTGATCTCCTCCGCATAGTAAGTGGCCCGTACCGACTGGATGGATCTATGGTATTGCTTAATAGCTGTACTCTAGGGCTTCTTTAGATTAGGGTCATAGCTCCTTCTCCATGCTCTCTCTAACCTCTTACACGCTTTACGCAAGCAAGTAAGCTCAGCGTTGTACCAAGGACTGGATTTGGTGCTGCGGCTTTTAGACCATTTTACTGGAATAAGAGAGTCGAGAGCACCGCAAATCCAGTCGGACAGTGATTTATCGGCAGAGTCTGGGTCTGCTGGAAGAGTGGGCGGGGATGAGGAAAGAAGATCATAGAGTTGCGTGATATTAAGTTTATGCCAAGGGCGCCTAAGTGTGCGCTTCTGAGGCTCTCTGCTCATAGGTGTAATCCCAGGGAGTGTCATTGTTATGAGGTGATGATCCGACCAACACATCGGGGAGGGAGAGTGAACAGTCAGAAGAGCGAGATTGGTAAAAACAGGATCCAACAAATGGCCAGCAGAGTGCGTGGGCCCTTGCACTAGCTGGAGAAGTTGGCACGCCCCAAGATCGGCCAGAAAGTTACCCATGTCGGCGTCATGAGGATTATCCAGATGCAGATTCAGATCCCCAAGGATACTGAAATTAGCTGCTCTCATGGCTAAAGGCCCTACAGCGTCAATCAAGGCCGTTCTGAACTCTTTGGAAGGACCAGGTGGTCGATAGATCAATAAGCCCGACAGAGTATAATTAGTATAATGAGGCCTAGTTCATACACAGCCTAAGCAGCCTAACAGGGATTACGAAATACAAAATGGAGTCGCACTGGCTAACTACAGGAAAGCTTGCACGTTGCAGGGATAACTCAGTGGGTTGCATAACGTGAATACAAATGGCGTCTATTTAGCCACACACTGCTAACCTAATATAGCATGAAACGAGTGCATGGTAGGAATGGGATTTTCAAACCTAACAGAAGAGAGCTGTCTCACGAGCTCTGATGCCGCGCCATTGTAATTTACAGAATGATGCATACTTCCAAACACATAGGCGAGAGTACATACAAGCATCTTCTAAATACATAGAAACTGGAGCTGCAAAAAACCCTATGGGCTGAGCTGAGAGAGAACTCTTCCTAGAAGGTTTTGGGAAGTTGTCGCTCATGTAGAAAAGGGGGCAGTAAACTTACTGGATTGCTGTGTTGGCCCGGAGGCCTGGGTTAAGCACTTCAGCGCTTTGTATTGGGCTGATGCCAACGGCGTTTTCGATTCCCAGTCACCGAGAGAAGAACTTTATAAGGAGAATTCCGCACTGTATTTGCTGCTACCAGAAGTAGAACGGGCACAGGGAAGTTTGAAAAAAGAAAGCACCAAGTCCATATCTAGCGCCCATTGGCAATTACCAGGAGGACCCCAAAATATGGGCTAGAATCCTTGCAAATGTATTCAACTCGTCCCTTGCTATTAAAAGTGTATCAAAATCTTGAAGTTCAGCCATTCTGGAACCCATATTTAAGAAGGGCGATCGAGATTGTACCTCCAATTATCGTCCAATTTCACTTTCGGGTGGAGCAGCAAAAATCCTTGGAAAAGTTCTACTAAATCGGTTGCAATGCTGGATGAACAGCCGGAACATTTTAACAGAAGTCCAAGCTAGCTTCAGAGCATGGGTTGGAACCATCGCACAAGCAGTACAGCTATATATGATCTTGTAAAAGTAGATAATCAAAATAATATCCTCATTATACCAAATGTTTGTTGACCTGAAGGCAGCTTTGATCTTGTGAATCGGGAGAAGTTATGGAGATCACTGGTAGACCAGGGGGCCGATATCACCTCATGCATGCAATAGTGGTGCTTTAAACTGACAACACAGCTGGGCTTAGGCATGGGCCGGGAGGCAAGTGTACTGAATTCTTCCCTGTAGAAAACAGTGTATGGCAGGGTTTTGTGCTAGCCGCTCTACTTGTCAGCCTTTTCTTAAATGATGTAGTAGAATATCTACTGGAAAACCCATTGATATTCCTGTTATTGCAGGAAGAAAGGTCCTGATATGACTTTTTGCTGATGACGCAGTTCTGTTGGCTCATACACAAAATGCAATCCATAGGTTACTAACGAGATATGTAGACTATTGTCTTAAGAAGTCCCTGACCATCAATTGTAGCAAGACTAATAGTATGGTGCTGAGTCTGTCCCCCAGTTTTAAGAGGAATCTAAAGATAGAAGGCGAGCCCATCGAACCTGTCAAACACTTTGACTATCTGGCATATGGTTTACTGAGAAATTACAATGGAACAGTCACTTACAGAGGAAATCCCAGTTTTAAGCCAGATTTCTGTGGCAAGTCTTAAAATTTAGACACAAGGCAGGTGCCAAGAGTATCAGCACCATCCTCCAAATCTACAAGCAGAAGGCAGTAGCAGCAGCACTGTATGGGGCCGAGCTTTGGAGGTATTGGAACTTACACCCATTACAAGTGGCTGAGAATAACTTTCTTAGAGCCCTATAAGACTGAGCCCTGGCACTTCCATGCTAGCACTTTATGCAGAACTCAGTCTTTCAGCAATGGCGGAAATACAGCCCTAAAATCAGTGTTATGCTGGATTAGAGTGGTGATGAACCTAAAGGCAACAATTTACCTAAAAACCTTGGATGATGTCAACTATGTTAGTGGTCATGGCAGGATAACTTGGATGGCCTATGTTAAATATACCTAATTTCCAGCTGGGGTTTCTATGGTCCGACCCAAGTAGCATAAGGAGGGACACTATAGAGCTTGTCAAGGAGTGCTACTTCGAGTTCAGGTGGGAGAACAAACTCTCCACGGTCAGGCCAGGAAATATATTTGTCAAGTATTTTAGTAACGGACATGGCCCTGCCACTACATTATATCTAGACTCGATCCAACCGGAGCAAAAACATATGTTATATTTGAACTTTAGACAAGGCACCTTACCGACCAGCGAATACCTAGCTAGGTGCTCAAGGCTTCTACAGGTGTTGAATATTGTGATTGTAAGTTCGGAGCGAAGAATAACCCATTGCACTTTTTACTGTTTTGCACAAAACACAACTTAGCACGTAAAAGATGGCTCCTGCCCCTTTTTAGATTATATGAGATCAAATGAGTTAAATCGCTATTGCCGTTCTGTCTGAGGACAAACAATGAATATGTTTTTAACTCAATAGCTTTGTACTTATGGGCATTCTGGCCACGCATGAGGGAATTGCCAGCCGCTTTGGGAATCTGATCAGATTTGAGCAAGAATGTAAACTGTCAGGGGCATTATGGTGTTAATGTTTCTATTTATGTTTATGCACTTGCACCTTGTTAGGACATTGACAGGTACCTGATGGTCACACAGGTACTACTGTTTGCAATTTATAGGTTGAAATGTCAGAAATGAGATTGCTGTTTGACGTGATTTTATATATTTTTAATTGTTTTATTTATTATTAAAAGGCTGGAAGCTGATACAATAAACAATAAATGAATATATTTATTTATAAATAAATAATGTCGGAAAGAACTTGATGGTCACTGGCCCAGGACATCAATCTTGAAAGATCCATTCTTCCCATAATCTTGAGAGTTGAGTCTGAGTAATAAGAAGGACCTGGTCGGAATTAAGGCGGCCTTTTTTAGACAGCAGCAAGCAGACAGGGAAGACAAGGAGCTATTGTAGCCTAGTGTACATCGGATTATGAACCATGCAGACGATCAAACCTTACTTTGTTAGGGTTTGTGAATTCATACGATCGCTTTTTATTGACCAGGTTCTGGTTTGACCTTTTCCATCTTCTTCTCGCCCACCCAAGGGGGCAGTGTAAGGGACAGAGTCTGTTGCCCTGTGGTTGCGACGGTAAGTCTCCACAGGACATGCTCCACTTTTTGATGTTCTGCAGCTTATATGACCTACCTAGGAAGGCTTTTATCATTCAGATTCTGAAAAAGGCCAATTTTAGGCAAGAGCGTCCCTCTTTCATCTTTTTATTAATGCCCTCGGGCAGTACAGTTTTTTATGTGTTTAGTTTTTTTAAATCTGCAGTCAGGCTGACATCTAGCTGTGATTAATTAGTGCGTTTTTTAATATACCATTTATGACACCATGCACTTGGTAATGTCTTGCACATTTTTTACTGTTTATCAACTGTTTTATGTGATGTGAAGAGCTGTTTTTATCTAGGCTATCTTATCTCACTTGGGGGCATATTATCTAAAAAGTGCGCTAAACATCGCAAAGCGTGTTTAGCGAGCACTATTTTATCGCCGGCTATCGTCGGAATAATTTGCCATGCTAACGCTGTATTAGCGACATTTAGCGCTATGGCGATAATTATTCCAGCCATAGTGGTGTTTTCCATGAAACATCGCTGGTTTTCCAGCGATGTTTCATGGAAAACGGCGATAACCTTGCTGATACGACCCTGTGGTCGTATCAGCATAATCCACCCCCATGTTAGATATGGCTAACACCTGCTAATTGCAGGTGTTAAATAAATGGCGATGACCCCGGTTAGCGCGACTTTTCACGTCGCTAACTGGGGCCATAGCCACCTTGCTAATAGGCGATAGGCCTGTTAGCGGGTGTTTCCCAGGTTTGTTCGTCGGGAACGCCCACTTTGCATGTCATTAGCGATAAATATCGCTGACATGCAAAGCGGTAAAAGCACGGGCGCTAATGCCCGAAAACTGTCGCTAACTGCTGTTAGAGACAGTTTGCTGATAGGGCGATAAGAATATCGCCGCTTTAGCGGCAAAAAGTGCCGCTAAAGCGGCGATAGTGCCCTTGCTAATATGCCCCTTGGTTCTGTCTGTGTGAGTTTGGTGTTCTCTGTACCTTGATTTCCAGATTTAGCCTAGGTTCTTATTTTAATTGGCACGCTTATTTGAGGATGTTTTCATTTGTATTTAATGTGTGCTTTTGTGGTTTTGTGCAAGAAACCGAATAAAGATTGATGATTAATAGTTTGAGAGTTGAGTCTATCAACCAGACCGGGCAATAACAATGGGGCCCATATCTCCTGCCCTTTTTGAAAACAGAAGATTGTGTCAAAGAGCCACATTGATATGTGTGGTTAAAGGTGGGGCCCATAATAAAAAACTAGACTTAAATAAGTTCAAAGGGATTCATCAGGGCCAGGGGCTTTGCTACTAGGCAGCCCGACAAATTTATTTCTAACCTCTGTCCAATCAAAAGTTAAAATAAAACTACTAGCAGGTAACAAAGAGGGGGACATAGCACCCACAGATATAGAGCTCAGGGCATCATAGATAGCCTCGAAATGCCTAACCCATACATCCGGAGGAATGTGCTGTGATAAAGAGGATCCAGGAGAGGAACAGAGTAAAGGATGATTTACCATCTCCTAGAACTTGGTTCCATTTCTATAGCTAGCGGCACCTAGCAGTTCTTCACAGGCCTCAAGTGCGTTTTCCTATAGCGTATGGCAGATTTATAGAGAGCACAGCAGCAGGCTACCTTAGGACCAATCCTAGGAGTCTCATTGACAGCCGTCAATAGCTCCTGATAAGCTTTCAAGTGCAAACCATATACGAGGTGCCAAAAACGGTTTCCGCGTGGAAATTTAGGGAAGACTTCACAAACTTAGAGATGTCACTAAAGGCACTAATAATATGCCAATCTAAAGATCTATCATTGAGACAAACATCAGAAGCATCATGACAAGCCCAGGCCATATTAGGATGAAAGACAACATAGAGGTGAAAGACAACATAGATCAACCTTCCAGGTACGGCCTCCAGCAAGTGAACTGATACTTACTCCTTATCTTTTTCAGGCTTAAACTGAGAAGCCCTGAGTCAAGATGTGATTTTGAAGATTTGTAGTCTTAAGTGCTGAGCAGGGGTTATTGAAACACCAGAATATCATAGCCAAAATATTGAAGAATAAAATATCAAGGAGTTGACTATATGTAAAAAAGTAGAGATTCACTAGTCGTAACTCAACATCTACATTATATATAGATATATATATATACTCTCAAAATACTTTATTTCGGCCTGTAAGGCCATAAAAGTACAAATACAAATAGAATACAGTACCTACATAAGAGGTTAAAAATACACTCATCCGATGCTCATTACAGGGCACCAAAATACATCTGATTGATAAAAAAATCACAATGGATTTAAGTAAGACTATCATCTATCCCACAGGCTAGCCTCGACGGTCTAGAGACTAACCTATTGTCATACTAGTATATAAAGTGCTTGTGCAATACATGAGCAGCATAGTGCTGTTTATCTTATTCCAAGCATCAGATAAAGTGCATATGCAGTACATGTGGAATGGCAAGGTTGTTACAATAGTCCGTTACACTCGACTATCACTGTAAACTGGTTTAAGTGCATATGCAAAGGGTGCGAGGGATAATGGCGTTTACATTGCTCTTAAAATTGAATTCAATAAAATGCATGTATAAAACAAGTCCAATCAATTCATGGGATCATCAAAATGTTTCTAAAAATGTAAAAGACTTATAAAATGCATAACAGATACAAATCTACTAGTTGTTACAGAAAAACTGTCAACTTCGATTTCAATGCTATGTGAGCTTAGACAATAACCTTTCCAGTTTTCCTTCCCCACTAAAATAGTTGTTTGGCCATCTTCAGTGCATATCAAGTCAATCCTTTTTCCAAGAGTGCAAGGTTATCATCTTCATAAGAGAATAATTCGAGGGCATCAGTATGGTACATGGTTAAGATATCTGTTCCACTTGAAGTATTTTAAGCCTAGCTACTTATACTAAGTAATACACCGTGGTCACTAAGTACAAGCATCGGCCCGGCGTCCTGCTATTAAAATGAAAATGTTTGCCCTCTCCTTTTCCTTATGAAGTTGATGGCCAGTAGGAATCTGCTAAGCCCAAATACAATGAGGCGGGAGTTATCTGTTTTTAATATTCGCAGCATTTCATTCAGTTTCCTGACGTTAAGGCACCTACCTATCGGTTTTATCCATTTACTTCTGGCGATTTTGTACGCTGGACAAAAAAACAGAACATGTGCAATATCCTCCTCTACTCCCAATTGACATAAGCTACACCGAGACTCCCCCTCGTTAGACTGTGGCGTTACCCATTTAGAGGTAAAAGTGTTTATCTGCAGTATTTCATATCTAAATTTCAGATATAAACACTTTGCCAATTGTGGTTCTATTTCATCCAAAAATGGCTCGAAACAAGGGGTCATTTTAAACTGGAGGAATTGTATAGTGAGCCTTCCCAATGTGCTGTTTGAAATTACTTTGTGCCTGATAAAATTCCAGAATATATGCTTGATCTCACGTTTTGATTCAGGTGTCAGCAGACTCGGGTTCAACCAATATCTACTCAGTCCTAGATCAAAAAGCCATGTTCGAATATGAGCCGACCAAGGGAAAGTGACTTGGGTGTCCAATTCCAACAGCTCACTTAGAGATTCTCTATACGTTACTAATTCCGCTGTTGTCCAAATTCTGATCCAAAATGACAAAGTTCTCCAGATAGCTAAATGCTCCAAGCGTTTGATGCCCATGTCATAGGTCAGGGGAATCAGTGGGGTGTGTTGAGGAAGGGCCATAAGCATTCTCAAAATGTTATTTTCTCCAGTAATTAGGGATTTGAGAGTACCACCTCCCCATATCTATCTATATATATACATACATATATATATATATATATATATATATATATATATATATATATATATATATATATATATATATATATATATATATTTTCAAGGTACAAGTGTGTCGAGTTGAGTATAGCAAGTTCCTATTCACCTATATGTACTTACCTGTCAATACTTGGTCCTTGATATTTTCTCTATGATATTCTGGTATCTCGATATTCCCTACCTCCACCATTTTAAAGAGTGTAGGCTGGCATATGATTGAAAGGTACCTCTAAAACAATCTGTAGATATCCATCATGAGCCCCGCTCCCATTTTCTTATTCTCTTGAAATGTCACAGTCCACATGGCATAAAATACAATATGTCAAAGGCCTCTATAAGAGGTTCAGAGCCATGTTAGAACAGTCAAACCTACCAGAAAGAGTAGTTCAATTTTAATATATTGAAAATAAACCGCAATCCTCGCTACAAAGGGAGGAGACAGAAATTGCAGCATGAATTACAGTGAGTTGAATCCTAAAGGTCATATCTCTGTAAATGTCAACCCACTTCCTTTGCCCTCCCCTCCCCAGCTGTCCCTCTTGTACATTAACACTTTAAAGCATTTAGAAACAGATGAGTCACTGGTCAATCTGCACATAGCTTTCTCCATTATGGAAGTGTGGCAAATGCAATTAATTACAATCTGGATTTGCTTTCCACATGCAGACTGTGAGAAATTGTGTTGTTGGTTGACTGGGGTGTGAGCCCTGGTCAAGCAACAGCCACAATTCCTTGCAAGGCAAACCACAAAAAGTCACTAAATTAACCTGTGCTTAACCCTGGGTAGCTTGGCACAAAAAGCAGCCAGGCTTAACTTCGAGGCAATGTGCAAAGTATTTATGCAGCACACAAACAGTAATAACGTGAAAACACGAGAAAATTCCCAAACCAATTTATCAAATCAAATCAAATCATGTGTTTGTTAAGCGCGACTACTCACCCGTAAGGGTCTCAAGGCGCTGGGGAGGAGGGGAGGTGCAGGTTCCAGTCCATCAAGGAGGGGGTCTGTCGAAGAGCCAAGTTTTGAGGTTTCTCGTGAAGATGGGGAGTGATGTTGTCTGTCTGAGGTGGAGCGGCAGGGCGTTCCAAGCTCTGGCCGCGAGGAAGGAGAAGGAGCGGTCTCCCGATCTGGTCTTTCTGGCGCGGGGGACCATGGGGTAGGAGAGCTGGGCTGATCATAGGGTCCTTTGGGGTGCGTGGAATTTGAGTCGGCTGTTCAGGTATGCTGGTCCGGTGTTGTGGAGGGCTTTGTGTGCGTGGGTGAGAATCTTGAAGGTGATTCTAGCCTTGATGGGGAGCCAGTGGAGTGTGCGCAGGTGCTGGGAGATATGGCAGTGTCTTGGCAGGTTGAGGACCAGTCCTGCGGCGGCGTTCTGGATGTTTTGTAGCTTGTGGGTGAGGTTTTTGTTTATTCCGGCGTAGAGTGCGTTGCCGTAGTCGAGTCTGCTGGTGACAAGGGTGTGAGTGACGGTCTTTCTGTGCTCGAGGGGGATCCATTTGAAGGTCTTATGTAGGAGGCGGAGGGTATGGAAGCAGGAGGATGCGACAGAGTTGATCTGGCGGTCCATTTTGAGCTCGGAGTCCAGGATGATTCCAAGGTTGTGTGCGTGGTCCGTGGGGGTGGGTGGGCTTCCGAGGGCGGGGGGCCACCAGGTGTCGTTCCAGGCATCGGGGTGTGGGCCCATATTGAGTACTTCTGTTGTGTCAGTGTTGAGTTGAAGGCAGCTGCTTTTCATCCATTTGGCGACGGCTTCCATGCCTTTTTGAAAGTTGTGTTTTGCTGCGTTGGGTTCGTTGGATAGAAAGAGGATGAGTTGGGTGTCGTCTGCGTATGAAACAATGTTGAGTCTGTGGGTTCTGACGATGGGGGTGAGCGGAGCCATGTAGACGTTGAAGAGCGTGGGGCTGAGGGAGGACCCCTAGGGTCCGAGAGAAAAGGAGGGAGTCTGACCCGCTGCATTCTGCCCGGAGAAAAAAAAGTGGATCCAGTTGAGAACCTTGTCCCGGATCCCTGCATCGTGGAGTCTGCGTGTTAGGGTGCAGTGGGAGACTGTAAGGCCACTGCGAGACGGATGTTGTCTAACCGTGAGTTGCGTACGCATTACATTGAAAACACAGAACTCATGCATCCTCCACATAGCGGTAGAGTAGCAGAGTTAGCTACTGCACCCACAACCCTTTGATAAAACAACTTTACATTTACATGCTAAAAAAACATATAACTAATTCACAAAAGTGAACTTTGAAAAATACCAGGCAATGAGAGAGATGATGATTTTGGGGTCCCTTTGATAAAGCAACTTTACCTTTACATGCTAAAAAGCATATAACCAATTCACAAAAGTGAGCTGTGAATATATCAGGCAATGAGAGAGGTGATGATTTTGGGGTCCCCCCTAACCTAGGGGGAGGACCAAGCAGATGTCTTGAACACAAAGAGCATATCATGCTCAACAATTGTGGTGGTCCCATCCTCCTAGGACCACCCCAAGCAAAGTTATGGGCAAAAATACAATGCCAACCAAAGGCCCAGCAAAGCATTATGGGGTGAGATTCTAGAGTGCAGTGAATATTATAGTATTAGCTCTCAGCTGAGCCCGGAGAGCCTGCCCCTTGAGGAATGTTTTGATATTGGATACTATAATATTCACTGCACTCTAGAATGCTTTGCAGGGCCTTTGGTTGGGATTGTATTTTTGCCCATAACTGTGCTTGGGGTGGTCCTAGGAGGATGGGACCACCAACGAATCGTTCAGCATGATGTGCTCTTTGTGTTCAAGGCATCTGCATGGTTCTCTCCCTAGGTTAGGGAGGACACCAAAATCATCACCTCTCTCACTGCTTGCTGTATTTTCGTTTTCTTTTTTATGAGATGACTGTATGTAATTTTGCATATAAAGATAGAGGGGCATATTAGCAAGACCCACGTTAAAATTATCGCCGTTTTAGCGGCAGGAAACTGCCGCTAAAGCGGCGATAATGAGCTTGCTAATATGCGTTATAGGAATTCCAATAGAAGCCCAGGTTAGATGTGCAGGACATCTAACCTGGGCTTCTATTGGAATTCCATAACGCATATTAGCAAGCCCATTATCGCCGTTTTAGCGGCAGTTTCCTGCCGCTAAAACGGCGATAATTTTAACGTGGGTCTTGCTAATATGCCCCAGAGTTACTTGTTGTTTTATCAAAAGTATGTGAGGTTTCTGTTTTATTAAGTGGGATGAGAGTGAACTATGGAGTTTTTGTTCAATTACGCGTGGTCTCTTAGTCTTACTGTTGTGGCGAGGAGGGGAGCAGGGAGATGGGTCTGTAGTTTTTGAGGTCGATGGGGTCTGCTGAGGGCTTCTTCAGGAGGGGGTTGATCTCGGCGTGTTTCCAGTCGTCGGGGAAGGAGGCGTTCGCCAGGGAGCGGTTGATGGTGTGGCGAAGCATGGGTGCGATGGTGTCGGCGGCTCTGTTGAAGATGTGGTGTGGGCAGGGGTCCGTGGGGGCCCCGGAGTGGATTGACTTCATCGTCTTCATGTGTCTTCGATGGTGAGGGCTGTCCAGCTGTCAATTGTTGGCTTCAGGGTGTCGGGTGGTTGGTGAGGGTTCAGTGTGTTGGTTGTCTTCGTCGAAGTTTTCGTAGATGTTTTTGATTTTGTGGTGGAAGAAGGTGCTGAGTTTGTTGCAGAATTTAGAAAAATAGAGTAAATTTTATTAAATGATTTGACACCAAAACAACAAAAAAACAATAAATCGAACTGGAGTTATGAATTTTTCAAGTTTTTAGAAAAATCTAGCGCCCTAAAGTTCAAAAGCCAACCGCAGAAAACTAGTCACACGAGACCGGGTCAAAGTCGAAAGTCATGGCCGACCGCGAAGGAGCGCGGTTCGTATGCAAGTAGTGGTTAGGGCTCGGTCAGCCCTTACCTTTGGACTTAGAAAACTTCTTGTAGAAAAATGTCTGAGAAGGTAGAGGTTAAGTGGGGCAAGGCTACTGGCGTGTCCGGGTAGGGAGCGTCATCTTCAGATGGCTTTGGAACGAAGCCTCAGTGAACAGTTTTACCTTCGGATTTAGTAATCTAAATGGAAGTCAAAAATCCCTGTTGTTTTAATGATATTTGATATGCATTTGGGATTATTTTAAGTATTTTAATCACAATTTTTAAATATTTTTTAAATAGCCAACTTGTGCTGAGTATTTGGTATACCTACTGAGGAGTCTGTGGTTGTCTGTAAAGTGCAAAACGACAAAGATAGGGTTAGTATTTTGCTCTTTTTACAGATGACTTGTAGACATTTTATATTCGTTTTAACCAGCATTATGTTTTATGTATGCATTTATTTGTACCAGATGGAATCATGTTAACTGCACTCGCACCTGCACTTCGTAATAATTGTTTACATCATGAAATTGTATCTTAATTGTATTTGATGGTAGCAAGCTAGTTGCATTTGCACTGGCACTTTATAAAAATTGTTTAATCTTGAATTTGATCCAAGAGTAGAAGTTATGCCTGGTTCTAGGAAGGGGTTGAATTGGGAGAAACATCAGCTGTGTTATCTAGGCATAGGAAAGTGTGTGTTTTTTATGTTTGTGGATTGTATAATGTATTTTGATTTTATGATTCTAGTAATCGAAATAAATCATTTTCAAAGTGAAAGGAAGTCGAAAATCTCTCGCGGAACAAAGCAGAGAGCTGTAGCTGCAGACAGTTCCACAAGGTCGGATACCCCTTCAGTGAAGGACCGCAGAAACGGATTTGCTGCTGCTGAAAAGAACATAGCAGGAGAAGCAGCAAAGCCAATCCGACCGACGATGCGCCTCGGGTGGAGTGGCGAACAGGTTCGCCCTGGTCTTCTCCTGGTTCTCACAGCACTTCTTGGCCAAATTTTGTCAAAGTCCTCAGTTTTGGAAATTGGCTATCTGGGCACCTTTAGCACCACAACCAAGTGTCCAGGACTGGTGGGACACCTCTTGGGGGGTTCAGGACTCACTCAGGCTGGATCCAGGTGTGGGTTCAAGATGGTAGGGGTCTTTTATGTCCCTGTGGCTCTGAACAGGAGGCCAGCAAACTAACCCTTGCAGTAACTTCTGGTAGTCCTAGGTGAAGGTGTAAATGTAGGGCTTAACAGCAGGGCTTTCCTCTGAGGGTTCTGTTATATCCCGCATAGATGCCCTAATGTAGATCCGTTCGTACATGCCCTAAAATGGACGTATTCATATTTACCCTAATATGGTCATATTCGTACTTGCCCAATTATAGTCATGGCCGCATATGCCCAATTATGGTCACAACTGTACATGTCCTATTATAGTATGATTCCTTACATAGGCATGATCTTTCACCTACATTGGTCCCAGCTAGTACACAACGAGCTCTAAGGGCTGAACGTTATCTATCCTGTGGTTTTGAATGCAGCAGGGTTCCTCCAAAACACAGGCCCACACTGTACTCATTAATTATGCATGGCTTTCTAAGAATACACCACCGGCATAATATGTATGTACAAAGTTCACCCCTGACGTCTTCCTCATGTCCAATACAACCCATACTGAGGACCGAGACTCTTTAGGGTATAAATACACCACATCTTGCCCTGGTAAGTTAGAGGGAACCGAGACTTCCATGCTGACACACTGACCAGAGACGCTGAGGCTCCTGCATGCAGTCGCTCAAGCTGACAGTGGTCTGACACAACCCGGACGGGGTGTCCAACTCGAGACCAGGACGGGGTCCCACACTCTCTCTATTCAGGTATGGGGGTTCGACTAAATCCTAGGAGGATTCTTGGCTCTTAGCTTCTAAGACCTACACACATATGCTAGGTACATACAGGTACATCTATGTAGGCATCGTAGGAGTATGCACACTTTGCATAATGCTTTTATATTCATGTATGTATCCATGATTATCGCAATATGGTAGAACTGTTCTATCCCTTTGCTTTTATCGTACTGCTGATAATATATCTCTGCTATTGCCTGCTGGTCTCTGCATCACATATATTTTACACTAGAATAACAACTGTTCAATAAATACTTACTGAAACGCCCGACTGTTTATTCTGTGTAACTCTCTGAGACAAACCGAATAAGTGAGCACGAATGACTGAGCAAAAGGTAGTACATTGTTTCCACGATTCTGAGGGAATCAGGGTTGTCATGGTCTAAGGTTGCCAGAAACTAATCTCTCCCCGATAAGAGGAGACACTAGTGGCACTGCGAGCTAGCTAATGCAAAACTAGGCTAACATATACGGTGGGGGTGCACAGAGTCAGTCTGCCACCAAGCCCGCAGTATATGTTATCCAAACGCGCAGGTCCTGCAGGGGTACTATAGGAGCTACACGACAGGCTCCAGACAGCAAAGCAGTCATTCCAGGAACAGCAGCATTCTGGCAGAGTGCACAGCAGGTCACATCAGCAGGTAGTCCTCAGAGAGTGCTTCCACAGGTCTATTAGTGACCTGAAGAGTGGGTATGAAGGTCCTATTTTTATATCCCGGTGCCCTTCTCCTGGAAGTTTGGAGAAGATTCTGGAAAGGTTCTTTGAAGTGCATGGAATTTCCTAACTCCCCTGTCCTGACTCCAAGTTGGCAGCAGTGACAATACAGGGCCGTTAAGGCCTTTGTGTGGAGACAGGACACAGCCTATTTTGGTGCAAATGGGGCTCTGCTCAGCTCCGCACCACCCATCCTGCCAGTTATGGCCCATTTAGGCACATCTAATAGCTCTATTCCATACGCACTCACAAACATTTTCCCAGGGGCCACAAAGTATGGTCTGTGGTGTGCCTGAGTGTCACATTGATGCCAGCAGGGTTGTAGGGGGTCTTTACCGGGAACGGGGTAAGGTGGGCATAGGGAAGCTGTTGGAAACTGCCTTTTTGCAGGGTTATTCCCAAGTTTTTTGCTTCCTCCTCCTATTTTTCCTGATTTGTTTTTGTTGGCTTAAGGACTCTGGGCACTTTACTACTGCCTATCAGTGCTAAAGTGCACATGCTCGCTGTGTAAATTATGATTATGATTGTTTATCCATGATTGGCATATTTGATTTACTAGTAAGTCCCTAGTACAGTGCACTGAGTGTGCCACCCACATGAGTAGCCCTGTAAATGTGTCTCAGACCTGCCACTTTAGTGTCTGCGTGCACAGTTTTAGAACTGCCATTTTGGCCAGGCAAGTGCACCCACTTGCCAGGCCCCAACCTTCCCTTTGCTTACATGTAAGGCACCCCTCAGGTAGGCCCAAGGTGATGCCATGGGCAGGGTGCAGTGTGTGTGAAGGGTAGGGCATGTGCTGGTGTGCTTTACATGTCCTGATAGTGAAATACTGATAATTTCATTTTTCACTATCAAAAGGCTATCTCTCCCATAGGCTAACATGGGAGTTGCTTTGTAACATCTTACAAGTATAACTTCTCATTGAGACAAGATAGGAAAATGGAGTTTAAGCTCTCTGAACTCCGAATTTAATAACACATCTTTTAGTAAAGATGTTTTTTAAATTCTGCCAAGGAGAAGAGCTGGAGAGCTGTGAGAGGAGTACTGCCCCTTTGCTGTGTGTTCTTTGCTGGGTTGGCCTGCAGTTGCTGCTTCTGCTAAGGAGAGGACAAAGGACTGGACTTTGCTGTGTATCCTGCTAGTGAATTTCTCCAAGTGCTTGTGTGTGCTTGCCTCCTGTTAAGAAGTCTCAGTGACACAAAAGACTTCCTGCAACTCTGCTGGTGCTGCTGGACTCTGCCATCTGTGAGTTCTACCTGTGCCTGAGGTGCCTCCCTCCAGTTTAAGGGCCTCAGAAGTGGATTTTGCAGCTGATCTCTGCAGGAACCAGCGCAAAGCATCGCAAAATCTTGCAAAGCCTCTCGGAACTGACATCGGACGACGTGAAGCCTTACTGAGTCCCGCCGCACAGTTGCAAGCCTCTCGGAACTGCCGCCGGATGACGCGAAACCACGCCGCGCAGCCCCCAGCACAGACTCTGGATGGCACGAAACCTTGCAAAGTGACGCATCACCTCTGGTGTGTCACGCATCGCACCTGAGCGCCAAATTGTTCCACGCATCACTCGCAGACCAGCAGCACCTTGGATTTCAATGCCTCACTTCCCCCTACAGTCCGGATTCGACGCATCACATCTCCTGCGTGCAGCAGAACTGTTGCATCGCCTCCTCAAGGACTCAGGAACTGACTCATCGCTGTGTTTTCTGGCGCTGTTTGGCCTTGTGAACTTTGATGCAGCTACAGGCACTTTGGTGTAAAGTCACACATCCATAGTTTTCTATGGACCAAGTTGCTTGAAACCTTTTAAAGTCATATTTGAATTGTGTATGTTGGATTTTTGTCGTTTTGGTCTTGTTTGGTTTAGATAAAGACACTTTATGTTTCTAAACTGGTGTGGTGCCCATTTGGGGTGTTCTCACTGTGTTACTGTGTGTGGGTGCAAATACTTTACACATTGCCTTTGGGATAAGCCTGTCTGCTCGTGCCAGGCTACAAAGGGGGTGAGCAGAGGTTATCTAAAGTGTGTAGTCCAATTACCCTGACTAGAAGGAAGGGTCCCTACATGGACCAAGGTGCATACCTCTGCCAACTAGAGACCCCTATTTCTAACAGAAGCAAAGTATATATATGGTGTGGTTAGTGAGCCACTGAGTTATTCTGGGTGTTTTGTTCCCTAATGCCCTCTAAATTAAGCCCCTAGTCTCTAGAAGAGTCATAGATTTGACAATACTGTGTCATTCTGTATCGGAAGGGCTGTCCCTCTACCTCATCTTGGGTAAGCCTTCTCTGCTTGCTTGCGCTCCCTTCGGAGAGTCATATGTCAAAAGGAAGCAACTTGATTATTGAATTGAAATGACATAGAATTGCACAGTGTGAAACCAATTGTTTTATTTCACTTTGCCTCCTTTTTCTTCATTATCACATAGGAGCACCTTGAAATGCTCAAGTTCTTTTTTAGTGCTCTACAAAACCTTCTCCTGTGTTTGATTTAATGAACTATAATGTTGTCCATGTATAATAGCAACCCAGGTGACTCCACATGGCCCTGGTGATTTACTGACTTGTCTCTTGGTTCACTATTGGAATTTTTGTCACCACCAGTTCCCATTTGGAAATGACACTTATTAATTGTAATAAGAAATGCCCAGTGTTATCGTATGGCAGGGGTAGGTCTCACAGTAGTGGAAAACACATTTGGGAGTTTTTCACTACCAAGACATATAAAACTTAAAAGTACATGCCCAACCTTTTAATTACACAGTTCCCTGCCCTATGGGCTACATAAGGCCTACCTTAGGAGTAACTGGAGTGTAATAAAAGTGGAGTTTAAGGCTTGGCAAGGGAGTTTAAATGCCAAGTCGACATAGCAGTGCAACACTGCATTCAGGCTGCAATGGAAGGCCTGGGGCATGTTTTAGGTTGCTACCTAAGTGGGTGGCACAAAACGTGATGCAGACCCACTGGAAGCATTGAATTTACAGGCCCTGGGTATATGGTATACCACTCTACAAGGGACTAACCAGTAAGATAAACATGCCAATTTGGTATATGCCAACAAACCATGTTTAGGGGAGTGAGCACAAGCACTTTAGCACTGGTTAGCAATGGTAAAATGCACATAGTGCTAAGACCAACACAAACGAATCTCGGCAAAAATGGGAAATGAATAGGGAAAAGGCTGACAGGTCTAACACACAATGGCCACTTGAAATATATTTTTCTATTCTTCTTTAGCTATTTAGCAGAGATAGAAAGTTTACCAGACAGGGGTGATAAGTGCACTTAAACCAACACATGATGTACTGGTAAAACATTTAAGATTTTACAGCCTAGTGCCCAGGCACAATCTTAACAGGGTGCACACTAGGAATGAAGGCAAGGGTGTTGTAATGGAGCAAATTGTGGGCGAGGCTTGGTCAACAGGCTGAGACCAGATTTCTCTGTAGGGTGGTCACGTGTTCGCACGCACCCCACCTTCCCCCAGCACTCAAACACTATTGCAAGGCATGCACATTACCACATCACTGCCTCAATCATGTGAAAGTGAGAAACTAGTAATCAGAGCTGGCTTGAAAAATCAAGCAGCACAAAAAAACATGGTCACTGTCTTCACAGCAGAGCAGGCCAAGCAGTGGCAGTCCAATGGAAGGCTGTGCAGAGGAGCCGGTTATTGTGGAAAAGGGCACAACAAAGTTAGTGTATTGCCACAAAAAGCTATGGGACGCAAACTAACATGTTTCCCCGGCAGTACTGAATAACATTCTGGGTGAACTTGCATTTTGTGCAAGCTGTTTCAGAAAAGCTCTTTGATCACTGTTGAAGCTGTATAGTATGCAAAAGCAAAAATTGGCAAAATCAAGGAACAGTACTTGGCAACACTGGCTTTTAGAGCAGTGCAGCAAGAGATCTCATGGCTTTGTTCAGAGAAGGCCAAGAGTATGGCGGGTAACTGATTTTGTCTTGCTTTAAAAGTATTTGTGAGCACATCCAAAAAAGGATCCCTGAAGATGAATTGAAGGAATGGACAAACTTTGATTCTCATGCAGTAGAAAAACAATGACAGTTTGACTTTGGGACTGAGAATGTACAAATACTTGTTGAAAAGTATAGGAAAGTCTTGGTCCTGTGCAATTGTGAGACACCTGATGATGTGGTTCAGCAATACAGTATAAGTATGTGGTGGCAGAACATGTAAACTACTTGTTGTTTGGGACCTTTCAAGACATGGTGAATTTCACTCTATGGAACGCTGCACAGTATAATGTCGTATCTCAGCCTGTTGATGTCTGTGCAACTTTTCAGGCTTCAAGTGCAGACTGTGAATGAGGATTCAGCCTTGTGAACTCAATCAAATCCAAATTAAGAAATAACCCAGAGGAGAATCACCTAGCTATCTGATGAGGACAAAAGCCTACCTCCTAAATGGGAAAGTTGACATAGATCGAGTTTATCAGTAATGGAAGAATGGCAAGGACTGGCAAGAGAAGTAAACATGTCATGCATCTAGTGTCGGCACCTGACTTGACTGAACTCCACTCCGGCCCCACCCACAGTCTCTGGTGCTTGGGTATGAACATTTCTCACTGTGGCTCAGGGACACCATGGCATTTATCAGGAGTATGTGCATCAAATTTTAAATGTTATGTAATTGCACAACTTGCTCTGTATAATTTTGACGTACATTTTCATAATGGTTCATTCAGCCTTCTGAATCCTGTTGTTTTCTCTAACAGCGGTGTAGGTGCTACTTAACAGGTCATGTCCTAGGGGTGTACCGCTATGTCACAAATCTGCCTGAGGTCCCGGTCAATATCTTGGCAGTATGTATACTCCATCGCTAAGGCAACAGTGTATACATACCTCCAAGATAAAGGTCTGGCCCCAAGATTTAATCACAGCAGAGACTACTCTTCCACCATGAATAAGTCCCTCAACGGCCTTTGGAGTAAGGGCCATCTGAGGCAGGCCTCTAATTCTGCCTACCTAATTTTGATGGGCTAAATTAGAGGTCAGTGTTTACTGCCCATAACCGCTAGAAAAACCCTGGCCGAAATGAGCAGTGAAAACTGCTAAATGCTCCCCTGACCATGGTAGAGAACTCCCATGGTGAGGGGGGCATTTGCTTTTTTATTTTCAAACTTTGGAGATTATTTTTTTTAAAATAAAAATAAAAAAGAAATCAGTCATGCTGGGGGAGCCCGGCTCCAAACTGTAAAAAGCATTGACAGGAACTGCAGTCATTGCATTCTCCAAAAAATATAAGTCCACACACTTCAGAACTTGTTGTAGCCCTTACTTCCACAAATAATGGAGTTTTTTGCAGTTTTGCCATGCACATAAAATGTTTTTTGCTGCACACCTGGCTCAATAATCTCATCCACAAATGTTCTCATGTTAACTTGTAGTGTCAACAATTTTTGCATAAGTCCAGAACAATTGTACTTACTCTAAAGATCCTTCATGTTGAATGACAGCATAAATATTTGACATTTCTATTTGTATAATTCACAGCCGTTAACTTACCTGTGCTCACTTTTGTTGAACTTATGACTTCGGATCAGATTTTGAGTTTGGCGGACTAGTTACTCTGTATGATATAATGCACTTGCAATAAGGCAGACGGGATATCCGTCACATTTGTGACAGAGTAACCCATCCACTAAACTCTAAATTAGGGCCTTAGTGTGTTATCAGGTTTTTGGGAGTCAAAGAGAACCAGAGTTTTCTATCTTTGGTCGAACAGTAAGGGACGGAGAAAGGATGTCAGGGGAAGGAGATGAGAAGAGCAGACACAGATAAGGAGATGAACATAGGGAAGATTTCAGTTTTGATTAGTTGAGCATGCGAGAGTGCAATGCGATCCTGAGGTGGAAGGTTTAACAGCAGTTGTACATTTGGGAAGTAAAAGAGGAGTTAAGGAGGGAAAGAAGAAGGTTTGGGTTTATCAGCAGATATATGGCGGGAGAAGCTGGAGCAACAGATACTTGCACTCAATGAGGATCAGTTAAGAAGCAGACTCAAGAGATGACCGCAGAGAAAGAGGTGAATGTGAACAGCTCAGAACAGCTGACCTTTAGCTGTAACTGAAATAATATGCTTCCATTATCGAGCCACGCCAGCATCAGTAGCTGCATGAGGGTGCACATCACCAAGGACTCATACTGACATTTTATTATGTGTTTGATTTGGTAATATGCATCCCATTGGAGCAGGAGAACAAGAAACCACTGGATCATTTCACCTAGGCTCCCAGTCACTGATAAATAGCAATGAAAATATCATTGGACCACTGGAAATCTGGCCTGAAGTTAGCTAGCTGGTGCTCATATCTCACCACTGAAAGTTAAAAAAACCTTCAAATCTGTATCTGCAGACATTCATCACAATTAAATAACCCAATAAAAGCAATTTAGCCCCTTCCCTGTCCCTGCAGACATCGGTCTTGTGAGACAATCATTATGTGGATTCTTAAACTATCAAATTAACGGAGATCCACACTGGCACAAAAATTAAAAATCTGTCTTCTTAATACAAACGCTGCCTCATATTGTAAAGATGTAAGATGCTAGAACCCGTGGCAAGGAAGGATTCCAAGAAACGCGAATCATTAATTCCTCCCCAGAGTCCTTCATTATATCAGGGCATTGTAGAACAGATTTCCTTACAGGCCTAGATCTTTTAATAATCAAGAAACAGGGGCAGAGGAAAGCTATCGTCTGTGGTTTCTTTTTTACATATACATTCTGCTGACAGCCATTAATATTAGTATCTGAAACAGGAGCATTAAAGCTAACACCTGTTAGGCACTGTTCTCTTTCCAGCGACAGGAGAACCAGACAGAGCAGAGCGTTAATGAAAGACTACTTTGAAGCAGGAATTTGGGAGCCTCCGCAGGCATCTTTCAGCTCCATAATGGCATCTCTTCCAGTGAATGTCTCTTATTCAAGGAAAGCAGTGTGCAGGCTGAACTCCGACAGCATAATGGACAGACTTATACAGGAATCATCCTTTATCCAGATGAAAAGGCGGTGGAGCTTCTTAGGTGTAGACTGAGGTTTTCACTATACCCGGGAAGTGGGCCTAATGTCCATTCATGCTGAGGAAAGTTCAGGCTGGACTGTTCCTAATGGAGAAGGGTCAAGATTGATTTGCATATGGCTGGGTCCAAACAAGGGGCGGTGCCTCCATTAGAGCGTTGGGGCGTTGCCCTACTTATATTTTGGGCCCCCAATTAAATATAATGCTAAAACTGGTTTTTTTCAATTGATTTGCGGCGGCCGGGCCTGTTTCAGTATGGAGGCCTGGGCGTGTCCTGGAGAAGGCCTGAGGAGGGGGTGAGATATTGACAGACTGACGGTGTCCAGACTGAATTACCCAGCTGCGGCGCACCTGGGGCCCAAGTGCGCATGTCGGTTCGGACTGCTGCCGCTCTCCGGCCAGCCCGACATGCGCAGCAGAGGCCACTCAGCGTCTCTTCACCGGCTAATACTGGAGCCGGGGGGTGACTCAAAGCTGCAGCTCCCCGGGTTCAGTATGAGCGGTGAGGTTGTCAGCCCCAGCCAATCCAGGGGCTGCTGTAACAGCAGGAGCAGCGTCTGGATTGACTGAGAGACAAGCCTCTGATAGTGTGTGCACTGATTCACACAGCACCAGGGTCGGAGGAGGCTGTGTCTCTATCTCTCTCATTTTCAACGTTCGGCACGAAGAGAGGTAGGTGGCTTGGCACACTGCTTTGAAAAGACCAAAGAGCTTCTTCGTTCTTCATCGTGGAGTCAGGTAAGTTGGTGACCGTGTTAAACCTGATGCAAGTGCTGCTGTGTAGCAGTATACACAAGGAGTCAGGCTGGGCCTTTCCAAAAGAGGGAAGCGGCTGCCTCGGTCTCTCATTAGGGTGACCAACTGGCATGGGTGCAAATTCAGGATGGTGAGTGTGAAAATTCAGGACAAAGAGTCAAAATTCAGGACCAAAATTCAGGACAGAAGGTCAAAATTCAGGACAAAAATTCGTGACAAAAGGTACGTTACAGACACATCAGAGGAGATCACGCAATAGCATATGAGTACGTAAATAGACAACCAACATAAGTACAAGTCAAAATGAGTTTATATTAGGTTGCGACAATCGTGGACTTCTTGTTTTTTTTGGTATGCATGCAGCTTTGAGCAACTGTGCAGGTATTTTCGTGGCATTTCATATCATCATAATTGGTCACTACACTGGGTTGTCCTATCTCACAGATGAGAGCCAAGCAGGGCAAATACTGTCTGTGATTATTGAGCATTGTTTTGAGAGGTCACTCTCTGGCTCACAGTCAGAGATTGACTCCTCTTAAAAATTCTGATTGTTGTGGGGAGAAAATAAAGTACCAAATTCTGGCTGCATGCTGGAGTCTGCACAGGGCATCATGTGGAGTGAACTTACTAGTGAAAATAGGTCACCCTGTGCCTGCACAGAGAGGCCCATTATCATTCTGTTTGTGATAATTAAGCCGACATACAGAATGATAATGGGCAGGGCACGAGGCGGGGGTACACACGGGTGGACGGCGTCCACCCGCTATTTTCACAGGGTGAACGCCGTCCACCCTGCCAAGAATTTGGGCCCCCCTGAATAATGTGCTGAACTCGACCCGGTGTAATTTCCAAACACCGGGACACTTTCAGCAGCGCCTGCACGTTGTCTGCTTTCCATCTGCAACAAGCAACAACGTGCAGGCGGGGACGGGGCTTTCTTATTTAAGACTCCTGCTGGGCCCATAACAAAGGCCGAATTTGAGGGGTCATCAGGCCTCCTTTCTTGAGTCTCTTGGCTGGGAGCAGTCAGGAGCCTCACACCTAGATGCAAATGAAGCGGAGGGGAAACAAAGGTTAGCACTTCACACATACTTAAGAAAGGCAGTTTTTCACTTTGTTTTCACTTTGTTCAGTCCCGGTTTAGGAGATACGCATGCACTGTAAGAATATCAGATGTGTTGATCTTTCCCAGTATTTACACAAAGCAAATTGCATTTATATAGAGCTTACTACACCTGAGGAGGCGTTGAAATAATTTAAGTACCACTATTTTTTCTTGTATAGCCCTACTCATCCCAATGCAGGGTGTCAGAGCGCTTTACATCAACAAGCGCATATTACATGTACAATACATTATATAAGTTTGTAAATGAATGTACAGGATGTGGTACATAAAACTGGGGGATTGCAAGGTGTAGAAGTCACATATCATCTTCCATAGCTCACTGTGCTATTATCCTCGCAGTGCAATCAAACGTACACATGATAGACCTGCTAAACATATATGTGAGGGCTTTAGATCTGATGTCACTTCTTGTGATACCACTTCCTGTAAAGTCGTGGCTTGTGATGCCACTTTCTATGATGTCAATTCCTGTGATGCCATGTGTGATGTCATGGGCTGTGATTTCATGCGCTGTGATGTCATGCGCCATGATGTTGTGCGCTGTGATGTCTAACTAGGTTAGTCCCTCCACTTCTTTTTTTAGGACTTGTGCCCTGATAATGTTATGTTATGATGACTTGTATAGCGCACATATACCCTTAGGTGTCTTGGCGCTTCCGGTCTCCATATTATGTTACAAATCACTGATCCTAAAAGAGCCATAATGGGCGATAGCAATCTGTGCCAGGTTGGGGAGGGGCAGTTGCAAGCCAGTGATCACAGCAGGAGCGCGAGTTGGCCCCTGCAGTGAGAGTTACAGAACTCTCAGGCTGCTTGCAGGGGGACAGCTCGCTGCAATGTGCAGAATTACTGACAAAAGGCGTCCATGAAAGAAATCCTTACGGACATGAGGCCCAAATAACGTGCGGTCCGTGAAATTTATGGATGGTTGGTCACCCTATCGCTCATCTCAGCCTGAAACCAGAGCCGGACGTGAGTGCTTCTAATAAATCAAGGAGTGTTTCCGCACGGCTCCGGTTTCCGCTCCTAGAACCTCAGGCAGCGAGTTCTGTGAGGCTACAAACAACTTAGCTCAGTAGCTGCTGGGCTGTACTCATTTGAATGCCACAGATTTGAATACACACAGGGCCGACTCATGTGTTTAATACTTCTAAAGTCGCTGGGAGAAGCACAGTGGTATGTAAGCAAGGAGAGAGACAATGTAATGCTTGTTCCCTGCTGTGACTATGGTCATTAGTTATTATTCACATGTCATTAATCACCGAACACGAATAGGTGTGGCTCTCTCACACCAGACTGCAGCTTGCAACAGACCAGGATCACTCCCATGGTATGAGAAAGATTACAGCAAAGTCACGCGCAAAGGACACGGGAGACAGGGAAGACCAGAACGGACCGCTTCAGGTCTTAACTCCTTTGGTACTGTGGGGACAGTTACACACGCACACACGCACACACATACGAAAACTGCCAATAATAACTTGCTTTGTATATTGTTACACTACGGGGCATATTCTCAAGGACTTATCGCCGATTTATCGGCACTTTAGCGCCGCAAAAGTGGCGATAGATTTATCGCCCTATTCTCAAGCTGGTGCAAACAGCCGATATCGCCAGTTTTCCTGCGATAGCTTCCGCAAAAAACATTGCCACGGATGAGAGCGACAACTAACGCTAATGATATGCAGAGTAGGCGTTCCCGTGCAAAAACACACAAAAACACCACTTCGCGATATTCTCAACGACCAGCCAGATCTGCGATGCGATTCAAAAACAGGCAATAAGGCACGTTAGCAGCAGGGATTTAACACCTGCCTTTTACTGGTGTAAAGCAGGACGACAACCTGCAGTACAAAGGGAGCCCAGCCCAGAGCCACATCTGAAGACCAACAGATGCCATGGAGCCAATGATCATGCAGCTTGGAGACCCAAGAGGGCCACAACACCCACCGCCACCACCCCCAGGACCCCCCCCCGGACTACCACCGATGCAGCGCAGAACAAGACAGCTGACCTTCCGAAAATGGCGTGGCCCCTCAGCCACACAATTGCAGAATGTGGGGAGAGGTGGGAACCAAGTATGTGTGAAGGAGGCAAGTCACCCATGAATAAGAATGTACACAATGCCAAGTGTGGCGGTGATGTGCTGGACAGACTTCAGCATGCAGAGCACAGACATGTCCATGTGGACATATACTGCTGGTGTTTGTAGTGTTGTGGACAGTGGATGCAACCATGTCACCTCAGGCAGTGGGGAAGACCTCGGTCATGTAGCTGTGTCATCCCCCCCTGTAAGCATAAGCGGAGTGGGCTTGTCTGGCGTACGCCAGTCCAGCGTAGGAGTGTGAATAAATAGGCCGGGGCTCTGGGCATGGTCCACTTCCGGGATGGCCAACGCGTCTGCCAGGGCGGCGCCCCTCACCCTGCCACGAGTCCGCCGCCGTGACCGCCATCCTCCTCAGCCGATCGCTGGCTTCCGCGACACAGGCCCCCAGCAGCACAGCACCGCAGAATTATGTGTGTGCTGACTACTGCCTTCGGCCTACACTGCGGTCAGCAGGTCCCCCAATTCAAATAGAGTCTTGATTTATTTATGGCACAGTCCAGTAGCAACAGACATTGCTTCCAGTGCGGCATCCCGGACGACACATCATCGCAGGCTGCGCACCCGCTGAGCGCTTCAGGTGCCACTAACTCTGTGCAGCTCAAGTCAACGCCACGTGGCTGTGGGCCCATGCTGACTGCTGCCTCCGGCCTACACTGCGGTCAGCAGGGCTCACACATATCAAATCCAATCCTGACCTGCAAGGACACGCCATCATCGCTGGCTGCACACCCGCTGAGCGCTTCAGGTGCCACTAACTCTGTGCACCACAAGTCATGGACCATTTATGTTTGAATCTTGTGTGTGTGATGTCAGATCTGGTGCCCCTACCTCAGTGCACTGCAAGTCATGGACCCCTTATGATTGAATCTTGTGTGTGTGATGTCAGATCTGGTGCCCCTACCTCAGTGCACTGCAAGTCATGGACCCTTTATGATTGAATCTCTGTGTGTGATCCGATGATCACTGTTCTAGTTGTTGCCAGCACCAACCACTCCCTGAGGGCTGGCTTACACTCACCCCACACCCATCCAGCACAGGCATCACTGGACATGTGACCCTGGTAATAAAAAGGGGCCGGGCGCACGTGCCCGTAGCCAGTTCTACTATCTATCTAAGTGTGTCCGTGTGGTCATTATGTATGCATGATGGCCCCGGGCCCTACCACATCACATTGTGCTGTGGACAGCGGACGCAACCATGTCACCTCAGGCAGTGGGTAAGACCTTGGACACATAGCTTTGTCGCCCCCCCCTGTAAGCGTAAGCGGAGTGGGCTGGGCCGGCGTACGCCAGTCCAGCATAGGGGTGTGAAGAATTTGCTCTGGGCGTGGTTCAGTTCTGGCCTGGACAAGGAAGTAACTAATGCGTTTGTCTCTGTTGTAGTGTCGGCGCCACCCGGCCCGCAATCGACAATGTTGCAATGTAGCATGCACCCGGAGGGCGAGCTCGCACGAACGGAGAAATGAAGGAGCGCAAGACCGCTCAGGGTCTTGGCTCATACATGCCAAGTGTTGTGTGTATCTGTATTGCCGCAGCATGAGCCAAATGTCTAGCCTTAATTGCGAGAAACAGAATACAGGAGTAAACCCGTTGACCCAGTTGAGACTGGGTAAGCTGTATAACAAAGGCAACAATGTCTCAACCAGTTTATCATTCAAAAAGACCGTTTACATAAAGTGTATAAATCACTAGAGGAGGGGAAAAAAAGGGGAGGGAGACCAAGAGTAGATTGGAAGGGTTGTTATTTGCAGGTAGTTATAACAGCATTACGGTACAATTAGATTGGAGTAACCATAACAACCAAATGTGCACTGAAAGTGTTGGTGCGAGTGAACGGCGCAGTGACACATGATAAAAAAGCAACTTGAGACGGCGAAAAAACAGTAAAACAATTATTTCAGGGGTCAAATGTATGAATTAGATAAATGCAGATACAGCTTTATGTTTTGCGAATTACCCCGTAGAAGCCGTGGATAACGCTGCGTTGTCGACGGTGTTTCGACCTATTCAAATTTAGGTCATCATCAGGACAATGGTTACTAATTCCATAAATAGTGCTGGTAGCACAACGTTGATGGAAACAAAGTAGTAAGATGTAGGATGAAGAAATCCGATTTGGAAAAACGCTGGTGGACGTCAATTTGGTAATCAGCAACGGAATTACAGGCCGGATTAGGTGATTGCCGGCGGAAGACTTGGTATCTGGGCGCGAAGGTGATGCTGCCCGGGGGGAGTGGATTCTGTTGTGGCAAGAGATCCCAGTCCGCTGCGTAGGATGGGGGGCCAGGGGGCTGGAGGTGGTGGGCGGCGTACGAGCAGGCGTGCTTGAGTCGGGCTCGTAGTGATTAAATCACACGGCGCGAGTTCAGCCGGGCATGAACTCTACATCTGTGTCCGCCCTATCCTTACCATAGGCCTACACTCACGTGGCCGCCCACCTTCAACGGCCAACATCACAGTGTCGTTGTCAGGCTTGTGGACATGTGCAGACAGGCATGACAATGGTGTGCCGTAGGAGTGCAAGCGATGCAACCGCGCAGCGCACACAAGTAAATAGGCTCGGGGGGAGGGAGGAGCAGCTGTGAGGCAACGTAACACACAGTGATGCCGCTCATTTGCCACATGCAAGACATGTCAAACATGAATCCCAAAGTCGCACACATCCCACCCCACCCCCAACAAGCCACATCACATTTCCTGAATGTAAGCAGATGACAAACTAACATTAGGGATGAAAGCTCCTTTGTCTGAACTATCAGGCGGAAGCACATCTGCACCTCCAACCTCGGAATTGCATGTGCCCTGGCACCCCCTGACAGATACTATAGCAGCTGATGATGACTCCCACACTACGCACAGCCCGACGAAAGACCAACGTATACACACCCCACACACAGAAGTCCTTGCTCGAAGTTATCTTGCATGGAATGGCCTTCACACTTACTCCCACACCATCCCAGGCGTACAACCGTTGCACACTAAAACAACTCTTTGATCCGAGCTGTGGCATTTCATCCACAGAACTGGCGCAGGTCAGAACAGTGCCGCTTCAACCAGAGCCACTAACGCAATGGCAGAACATCCCGGACACATGCACAACCCCTGTCACGTGGAACTGTACCGTGCACGTATGCTGCATTTACTGGGGGCACTGCCATTGACAGTGCTGCGGATCAGTTACCGGCTAAGCTTCCGCCTTGCCAACGTCACCTGCATTCAGCCTGTGTTGCATTGTCGATCGTGCATATTCGAGTGGTCCATGGATGTCTGCCTATCCAACAGGATGGTAGCTGAACTGGATTTTGACATGTGTGTGCGCCCCCTGTTGGCCCACGACCAGGAGTGTCACCGTGATACCCAGTTATGGGATGCCTTGATACTTGGCATACATGCTGGCAGCTGGACCTGGGAGATTGCACAACTCCTTGTGTGCAGTGACCACATTGAACCGCTCCCCTATTGGGCTGTAGTGCAAATTTGTGAAAGGGGGTGGACGCAACACATCTGTCCGGACCTGCTAATGGATTGCCTTGCCGTCCTGTTTGATGAAGTCGACAACGACCTCATGTTAGAAATGATAGCCTACGAAGCTGCAATCACTTTCATGGACGAGTAACTACGTACCTGCAGCCACAACAGATTGGAACCCATTGCACATGTCCCAACACCTTGTTGCATCTTGGAGATCTGGTCACATATCCCACGACAACAGTGGACATGGCTGCATTTGCCTGGTCTCCGAATACATGAGCGGACAACCTGTGAAAGGTGAGGCACTCCCCCGGAGTGGACAGCGGCGCTTGGCAATGTTCCTCATTCTGACATACTGCTGCATTGGTCTGCATGTTGTGGCACTCATCTTGCCCGTACTGACACGCATATGCTAATAAAGTCTACGCACCTTCACTTGTATTCAACTGTGATGAGTGTTGATTTGAATGACAATGTGTGTCTCACTGCCTATCTGGGTCACGGCCATACATGCACATTGATAGGATTACCCAGGGAGTACCTTTTTGTGGAATCACTGTCCCTACATTCATCCATACTTTCATACTTGATTGATCATAGCCATGACACATCTGTGTGAATTAGAATGTTTTATTTGCATTCAGTGGAGTGTTGAAGCTGGACCAGTACAGGGCCATGCAAACCCCACTTTACATTGTTGCCCCGTGGAGGGCCAGCCAGAGTCCTTTAGGGTATGACAAGTTCATCGGAAGAGGAAGAGTTCAGTCCGCAGTGTCATTGCTGTGTCATTGTTAACCAAACAAAACATGGCAGTCCATGTCGAGGTCCAAGGTGAGTGTCGCTGAGTGTATCGGGGCACAGTGGAAGGTGTTATTCCAGGGCATGATGCAGAGGGCATAACCAAGCTGAAACAATCCATATGGCGGAGATGAAGGCTACCACTTCATTCTTACCACAAAGCCAGATTCATCATCATCTTCGTCCTCTGACGTGTCAGGTGCCTCACATGTGGGTGGTGGTGTTTAGTCTGCATCACTGTGTGGCACTGACACATCAGGGGGCGGAGATGTGGATGGAGTAGTAGCAGCAGCATTCATCCGCACCAGGCCTTGTGGCGGCAATGCCATGGCGAGGATCTGCAGGGCATGGAAGATCACAGCTACATCTCGCTGGTGTGCATCCATGGCAAACATTCTTTCCGCCTGCATCCGCTCCAAGCTCTCCATCATTCTCCTTATGTGTCCCAACTCCCGGCTGACATCGCTGGAGCCACGCTGACTAGACAGTTGTTCTTGGCTCAGAGTCACGACTCCAGCGATGTCAGCCATGGATTGTTGGAGAGCATGGAGCGGACAGTGGGTGTCTGTTAGGGACTGTAAGTCGTCCCTCATGGGACTTAGACACCCACGTATGGCATCTAGTTTGGCTGCCAGGAGGTCGAACCCCACCCGCAGCTGATCAGCCATCTTCTCCTGGCACCCTAACACACGGCATTGGAATGCCATGTGTTGGTCATGGGGGTCCTGGGAGACAGCCGTGGTGGTGGGTGCTTCCTGCTGTGTGGTCTGTGCAGGGGGTGGGGTCTCCTCGATGCAGCTGGGCTGCCCTGCTCCTGGAGGTGGGGTGCCGAAGCTGTCCATGAGCTGTTGGAGGGCATCGGTGTCGATGTTGGGGAGGTCCTCTTCATCATCAGTGCTGAGTTGTTGGGTCTGCTCTGCAGGAGGTGTTGATTCTCCCTCTACAATGTGAAGGGGAGATGCAGATTGACATTGTGTACACATGTATGTTCACACATTGTACAAGTTTACTAACAGACTGCATGACAATGTACATTGTGACTGTTTGTGAGGAGATGCTTATTTGATGCGGGACAGTTGACATTTCTACACCATCAGGGATGTGAGGTTGTACTTGTACATTATCATCTCACAGTTTCCTGCTATGTCAAATGCGAATGGCCATTTTCTACACACAAGCGGCAGCAGTTGTGGCCTCTGTTCTGTTGTGAAAGTGTTGCAGTTTGTACCACATTGTTGTCAATGTTGAGGTGCTCTGATTCTTATGTGTGTGTGCTGCATTGTGGGTGTGTTGCCCCTTCAGCTCTGATTTGGCTGGCCCTTCTCCCTTTTAGGCGGTGTGCCTTTCACTTCTGTGCTTATACAGTGCTGAGATGTTGCAGACTTGGGTAAATTGGGCTCTTGGTCGGAGTTGTGACTCTTGGGCATGGTTTGTCCGCAGATGTGCTATACTTAATTGTGCATGTGTGCCATTGTGCCCATCTCCCCCGTCCCCCCAGTCCCTGGTCGTTACTCACCCTGTTGCTGTTGGTTCAGGTCATGTTGTGCAGTATCCGGTCCCCCAACTCCTGCCACCGTCTCCCCAATGATGACTCGGGTCACCATTTCCTCCATCTCATCCAGCTCCTGGTGTGTCGCTGGACTCCCACCTCCAGTCTGCATTGCTGCTTTCAGGTTGGCTGCGAGTTTCAGCTTGGTTTTGCGCTTCACATCAGTCCAGCGCTTCTTGCAGTCGTCCACTTCCCTTCTCTTGACTCCGACTGCATTCACCTTGGCCAAGATGGACTGCCATATTGTATTTTTAGTTGCCAATGACACAGTGGAGGTGATGAACAGTTGGTGGTGGTGTTCTGTCACCTCCGTAATGAGGATCTGGTTTTCCTGCGTACTGAGACGCGGGTTCCTCTTCTTCTCCTCCTAGCCCTTCCCTGACCCCGAGGTCACAGGCTGGTCCTCCGTGGGGCTTGTGGGTCTCTGGTTGTCCTCTGTACTTGCTCCGGCTACCTCCATGGTGCTTCGCAGTTGTTTGTGTTTTTTGTTGCCGCTTTTACAGTGGTTTTGCAGGCCTGGCGCTGCTTATCGCTGAATTTTTTATCGCAGTTGGGCCCATCGCAACTTTTTTCACGTTAGGGTTTAGATTTTTATCGCTGTCCCGGTAATTTTATCGCAGACATTTGACGCGTTATCGGGAAACTATTGCATGTTACCGCCGTGTTGCGAATAAGACGTTAACACGGAGTTATTTTCACGCGATAGATGGCGATATGAGAAATTGCGTTAACCTATTTTGGCGATGATTATCGCACGTTCTTGAGAATATCCCCCTACGCCTTTCAGATTCTAAAAGCTGTAAATAGGAGAAAGTTACTAGTGCCCAATTTAAGGGAACTCAAAGTACTGCCCCAGAAGTGATGTCACTTCAATGCCCAGGCTATGCTGAATATGCAAGACAGCGAAAACCTTTGTAGCTGTCCAATGGACCCACATGAGGGGTCATTCTGCTGAGCCCTGCTTTTTCAGCCACCAACCCTAAGCATGTTGGGACTTGTAGGACTTTACTTATAAAACAAAAGTGAAACTCCAGTTCCCTTTTCCAGCATGCTTGGTGCTTACTGCTGCTAAATGAAAAACAGAACTGGCTGAAAGCCACTCTTGGGAAGAAAGCATGGGTACATGCAGCCGATTTTGATTGGCAAAGCAGGGGGATATTTTGGAGTGCATGGTCTGAGCTTGGTGGACCGTAATTTTGAGGCCTTGCTTTGGGTGCCTGTGTGGGCACAGTAAAGAAACTTATCTTTTCAATTTTGGAAAAGAAATACACTGTGTCTAAGCTGTTAGCTCTTATACTACAGACTCCTTTGATCCATAGTACAAGTTTTTCCTCTTGTATATAATTTAGTACAAAATTCTATACTCGCTAATGTAGGAGTGGCCTAGGAGGATACATTTATTCCGCCGCAGGGTCCACCTGGGAGCAGGCCAGAGCCTGCCCAGGAAATCACATATTCGTTGACTAGGGAGGCAAAGCATCCTGCTGGAGAAGGCAACATGCCTAGCTGTGTGTTCAGCTCTTTGGCAGATGGTGATCTAGACAGTATGCAGCTGGAACTCGAGCCTAAATTATCACTTCATATCTGCAACTGACTTCACCTGAGCCTGTGCTGGCACTCATTGTGGGGCGGAAGAGTGTTGTGAAACGCTGATAGTTAACTTGTTCAAGTGACATATATCACCCCTAACCGCCAGTACCATTTGCAGCACCAGGCACGTCACGCGGCCCTCTCTCTCCTAGGAGGATCATTAAAACAGCTGTTTTACTGATGTACTATTGTTGTGAAAATGTTATTTGCATGCGAGCTAGAGGGGAGCCTGCAAGCATTTTTACAGTTTTTCACAATGGACCTGGGCTGTCCTGTCTTGCCCTTTCCTTCGCCAAGTGTTTACAGCCCATCTTACTCCTCCTGAGCCCTGGCGCTAACAAAAACACAGGGCCTGCCTGGTGACAGATTCCGCAGATGGCACCGACCTGTTGCCTCGGGCTGTACTCTGTTCTAGTGGTGCTGAAACAATTTTCAGAATGGGGGTGCTTTCATCAATGTGCATGCCTGATTGAAGTCTTAGAGATTATCAAAAATGCAAGGGTAGCGCATAGCAGTGCTCAAAGAACAAGAGTTGTAATATGATATCATATGAAATATCTTTATTAATGTCATAACTACACTTTTGCAATTGCTTAATTGACATTCCTGCTTTCACAAATTTGCTTGAAAATGCACCATTTGCCCACCTTTTTTTCAAAATTTTCCCAGGTACTAACCCCCCCCCCCCCATGGGCCCCCATTATGCCAGTCGGGCTTGCTCACTAGGCTCGCTCACCACTCATCACAAACCTTTACACCCTACCACTTTAAAATTTCATCAGCTGCCACTGGTCCAAACTGAGAGGGTATGATGTGAAAAATAACAATGAACTGGGATGCAGCCCAGGCAATTTCCAGTGGCTGAGATTAATTCAAGGATTCCTTCCACCGCTTTTCAATACCTCGATTAAAGGCCAGTGGAGCTGCTTAGGTATCAGTGGGTAATTTTGTTACTTGTGAGCAGTGGGTCATACTGGGGTACTCAACACTCAGTGTAAAAGTATGAGGTTACCTGACTACTACAGAGGCATATTGTTCACTTTGAAACTCAGACAGGAAAGCTGGTGGAGTTGTATTGATGTCAGTGGAGGATTTCTCTATACCTGGGAACTGGGTCTAATGATCATTCATGCTGATGAAAGTTCAGGCTGGACTGGTACTATTGAAGGAGGGACAAGACTTATTTGCATATGGGTGGGTCCAAACTAAGGTGGCGTCGTGTGCAAAATAAAAATGAACTGGGGTGCAGCCTGAGTAAATATCAGTGGCTGAGATTAATTCAAGCATTCCATCTACCTCTATTTTGTATACTTTGATGAAAGGCTTAGGTGTGGGCGGGTTATTTCAATACTTCTGGGAAACCGATCCTAGTTGGGGAACTCAGAACTCAGTGTAGAAGTATGAAGTTACGTGACTACTGAGGCATAACTTTACTTTGAAACTCAGACACCATATGAGCCAGACTGACACAGGAATGGTCATTCATCCTGTTGAAAGGTCAGAGGCACTGCTTATATGTCAGTGGGGAATTCTCCTATGCTTGGGACATTTGTTTAAGATGGGGAACTCTGCACTTTGAGGAGAAGCACAAATGTCCCTAATTGTTTAGGCATGATTGACTTCTTCAACTCGTTCCCTTAAGCTGGAAGTCCCGTCCAACATGGACAGGACATCCGGCTCCTGGGAATTGAGCTTTACCATTGTCTCTTGGCAGGCAATGGCAGCAACACAATTGCTATGCTCGGCTCCTGCCTACCATGGAACTGATAACGCCGATTCTTATCTTGTCTCTTTTAAGAATCTTCAGGTCGCCAGGATCTTTTTACCTGCTGAATAGTGTAAAGGGAAGAAAATCCTTTTCAGTTCTACGACAAATTTTTGAATCTAATTTACCTTAAAAGACCACTGACTCCGAATTCAATTTTGTGAATTTATTACAGCCAAGAATAATTGCACATGCAAGCACCTCAACACGAGGTTAAAGAAATAGATGGGCACTAATACAAATAGCATCCTACGCAGGAGTCTCATCCGACTCAGGACAAGAAGAATCGTTAGCTCCAGAAGTATTAGACAAGCGATAACTGCTCCAATCTCTATATTATTCTTCATTTACCTAAATAAGCATAAAACCTATTAACTGTCCCTACTCTATCACTAAGGTGGCATACCTACTTAACGAATATCCCCAGGCAAGAGTAAAAGAAAAGGTGTCAGAAGTGAAGACTTCCTAAGAAGTACACTCACTTAGTACTTAAGCTCAGATTTTAAGATGCTCCTTCACCAAATCCCTCTCTGTCCTCCTCTCTGCTCTCCTCTACCTCTTCTCTGCCCTCCACCCTCGGGGCACTATCCCTAATACAAATCCCAATACAATTGAACACGCCTTTTGTTACGCCTCTTTGGCCAGGTCTTCTTTCTTGTACTTTTCCATCGAAACGGTTACTTCATCCTGGACGGTTGAGATGACCTTGAGTCCCAGGCACCTTCTCTTCTGAAAGTATCATCCCTAAATTCCATTGCACTCCCATCTTCATGCCTCCCATCTCTCTAACTTATGAAACAAAGAGCCAGTCTTTACTAACGAGGCATGTGTCCTTGCACCTGCAACAAAAGATACGTTCAACAGAAACCTTCTACTCGTGCTAATTAAATCTCATTTCGGTGCCCAGAGAGCCTTTCCAAGAGAACCTTCTCTGCCTGCAAAATAAGCTAACATAAGAACAAACAGGCCTTTCCCTGTCGTATATGCAGTCAGGCCTTTACACAATTTAAACACACAAATCTTAATCACGTCTATAAGCATTGATGCATTATATTTCATATGCAAAAGTGAACTACACGTACAACTTATATGGTACACGTTTAAACTACTGCAGCTCGATTACACATGGACTGATTCATCTTATGCATTGGGTTATACATGATTCAGTTAAGCATTTCATTTGCATGATTAAATAGCACAATTACATTTCTTATTCATTATGATAACTGGGTTATAACTTCATTTTGCTAGCCATTCATGGATATATAGCTGGATATATGCGGGTGCGAACTATCAGTGATTATGATGCACCCCTACAAATTTCACAAAACATGGCGCTCTATCAGTTCCCCCTTTGATGACACCTGTCATCACATTTTATTCAACTCCCTTGGAGAAAGAACCGACCTAAACAGAACTCGTTGCCATTTTTCCTGATCTGTGATTCTCCATTCTCTTGAGTCTCTGATATTGACTGTCCCGCAGTCTAGCCATTCTCGTCTCATTTTCTCTCAGAGCTCTTTCAACTCGGCCTGCTCGATACCACTTGAAAGCTTTAATCAGACCCCACAGGCAAACCACACAAACCACCACAATCAGAAGAGGTCTCAGAACATAGCCAAGGAATCCCTTTCCCAAGTTCGCAAACCAGCTTCCCACTTGACCAAACCCTTTTCCAACTTTTTCCCAGGCTCCCTCTTCAGTCAAGTCCGCTATCTTTATGTGAATAGTAGTGATGTTACTTATATATTTCTCCAGATCCTTGCTGTGGTCTGGTATATAAGTACAGCACTCTTGAACCTTCAATAATTTACAGACTCCGCCCTCTTTTGCCAGTAAGACATCCAAAGCAAGGCGGTTTTGCAAAACCATCGTCCTTATCGACAACATCTCCCCTTCCACCAGTACCAACGATTTTGCTGTATTCATCGATAGTTCGTCTATCACAGTCGCCAGTCTCCGGATCTTCACATCATTCAAGATCACTCCCAAACTCGGTATCATGGCTCCAAAGATATCTCCCACTACGACCCCTGCACTCGCACCTCTCCTCACTCTCGAATGCTTTCCACCTTCCAGAAGTTCCAAATCCTCTGTATGGTAAATCTTTGGAAATATTATTCCCAAGTAACATGTACCATACCAATTCGCAGGTAACCTCACATAAGCATTCCTTCCACACACAAAATACACCGTAGGTATCACTTGTACAGGGCCCTGGAGAAAATTCTTAGCCACATCTGCCATAGTGAAAACATGATCACACGTACTCTGTCCCACAGGAACCCTTTCATAGTAGGTCTGATATCATCGCACACACAGCTTTCCCCTCTGCTCTTTGTCCAAAGCTATTGGACCATAACTTCCTTTCGTCCGGTGCAGCTTTTCCTCATCTGTCCAATCCACCCTACTATGCCCTGTGTCCCGTGTCTGCGTCAGTTTTCTATACCTATCCTCTACTTGATCCACAAACTTTTTCTCTACACCTGAGAATGAGCATGTCAAATTATGTCGGTGGGCATATGCTGTGTCCAACTCCAAGGACGGGATGAAGAACTTCCTAAGTCTATCCTCTGACTTATAGTAATCGTACTTATTCAAATGTTTGTAAGCTGGGACTTCAGGAAGCACTGCATCGTAATTGGAAAAGAAATACTCAAACTGATCTCTTTCATAGAATATGCTAAGCAACAGACTACATGAAATTCCATACGTCAGTGGAAGATGGTGGTACCTAATACCCTCATCCACTGAAGCAGGCAACTGCATACACACATAACAATCCTTCGCATCCATCGCATCCACGTACTCATATAGCAGCTTGGCGTATGCATTAAGCTTGAAATCACTTCTAGACAAATCTACATGCAACCTACGACTTTCTTCTATCAGCAAAGCTCTGTTAGCTCCTATGTTTGCCTCTTTTTGGCTAGGTGTAGTAGGTGTAGGTGTCCCTGGCACCCCCTGCACTGCTAGCTCGTGTGGAACGGTATATGAGACCACAATTACTACGATTATAGAAACTATCACACTACCTATAAGTATGCCTACAATCAATTTGGATCTACGATTTGGATCTCCAGTCTCCATGATTTCGAAAGTTCTCAAAAAGTCCTTAATTACAGCAATGAACACTCAAAAGTCTTTGTGTCCTCCACTCGTGACTTGCTTATCCAGCTCGAGCAACTTTGAAACCTCTGGAAATCCCCTTATCAGCCACAGTCTTATTTACACAGTCCAGAAAAAGACTTCCCTAGCTTTCGTTCCTCTTCGGTGGAAAGTCCCTAAGTTTACTCTTCTTCCACTCGGACCTAGGTTATCTTCTTCTTTAGACTTTTATTTACACAGGTTATATTTCATCCATGATAAGATCATTAGTGAGCACTTCCAGAACGTGATACAAAAGTTCAAGATGCAAGATTATCATTTCATGTGAGGACGGCTCAAATCCAAAAGACGGAAATTCGAGTCGGTGCAAAACCAGTTGTCGGACTTTACTCAGAAGCGGGGGATTCGGAACGGTGAGGGTCAGTATTCCTTCGACTTCGAGCCCTGGCAACAACAACACCACCTTCACTACCACATTCGGGCTCTTGCTGACCACCTGCACAGACCTCAGTCACTACCGCCTGCATCGAACACCGTGTAAGTCCACTCAGGGGTAGAGTATCTCCGGCAGGGTACTCTGGTTCTTTTCGACCTTCGACGACCCCCTTGAGTCTGATCTTCGTCGCTTGCTTCCGTTTCAGACGCCTCAGACACCGGAGCAAGATCTCTTTCGGGTGCCAACCTCAGATTCAGCCGCCTCTGTCTTTCAGGCCAACCTTCTTCAGTTCTGGTCGTTCTTCTGTCTTCCCCTGCTATACCCAGTGCACCACTTCCTCTTTCTGCTGAATCTGACTCTTCTCCGCCCACTGCACCATCTCTGTCTTCTGTGTCAGAGTCGAGGTTCGAGCTGTCGAAACCTCCTTCAGCTTGTTCTAGTGCACCACCAGCTGTGTCAGCGACCCTCACAGCTTGACTTGTCCTCTCATGTGGCCCTGCCACATCAGCTGGATTTTCATTTACGAGAGGAGCTGTTTCTTCCAAGGGTGCTGAAACTCTGCGGGTATGGGAGGCATGTACCCAGTTCGGCAATCCTCCACACTTCACTGCTGTGTTCGTGACAAGTATCACCTGGTACGGGCCTCGCCACTGAACATCCAGACAGCTCTTCCTCACGTGCTTTCGGACAAGCACCCAGTCGCCGGGACACAGGTCGTGGCACAGATCACTCGAGGCCGGAACAGCTGCAGCTTGTACCTGCTGGGACACAGAACGGACCACATCAGATAGTCCTTTACAGTAATCGAGAATCAAGTCATCAGTGATGTTTATCAAAGCTGTAGCTGGTACTGCTGGCAACCGCAGTGCCCTCCCCATCAGGATCTCATGAGGGGACAACCCAGTTCTCCTATCTGGGACACTTCTCATGCTCATCAGCACGAGTGGCAGTGCATCCGGCCACTTCAAAGACGTTGACGAACACATTTTTGCCATCCGGGCTTTCAAAGTCCCATTAACCTGCTCCACCATCCCAGAAGCCTCTGGTCGGTAACTGCAATGGAGTCTCTGATCAATATTCAATGCGGCACAGAGTAACTTCATGATTTCACTGTGGAAGTGTCTTCCTCTATGTGATTCCAAAGAGGTCGGGATCCCGAATCTCGGGATGAGCTCCCTCAACAATAACTTAGCCACTGTGAGAGTGTCACACCTGCGTGTTGGGTAAGCCTCCACCCTCCATGAGAATACACATACCAGCACCAAGATGTATCTCAACCCATTGCACTTAGGCATTTCCACGAAATCTAATTGTATCCTATTGAAGGGCCCTCCTGACCTCCCAATGTGACTCAAGGTGACTACTGTTTTCTTTCCAGCATTCATCTGCTGACACGTGACACACCTCTGACAAACAGTTTCACCCATAGCACGAAATCTTGGGTTATACCACGTCTGTCTAAACACACGCATCATTGCATCTCTACCAAGGTGTACCGGTCCATGTATCAGTCTCGCCATCGGACTCAGCAGATTCTCTGGTAATACAGCTCTCCCATCACTGGAGACCCAAACATATACATCCCCTCTTTCGCACCCTGCTTTGATCCATCCGTTCCGTTCCTGATCTGAGACCTCATCCTGCAGTCGCTTGAGCTCCTCCCAAGTGTCTGCCATGGCCAACATCATGTTGAGTTCGGTTCTCTCTTGGCTCTCTCCTGTGTAACCCTCTGTAAATATGCATCCCTGTTCTGCACAGAAGCGGGCAACTTCGTCCGCATAATTGTTTCCCAAAGACACAAAATCCTCCCCCTTCCCATGTGCAGTGCATTTCACGACAGCAATTTCCTTCGGACATTGCAATGCATCTAACAGTTGTCTTACATATTCTCCATTCCTAATGGGTGAACCAGATGATGTCAAAAATCCCCTCTGGGACCACAGCTGTCCGAAGTCATGAACTACACCAAACCCGTATTGACTGTCAGTATAAATCGTGATTCGAATTTGATCAGCGGCCAAACAGGCACGAGTCAAAGCAATGATTTCAGCTACCTGCGCGGAGCGTACTCCTTCTAGGCAGGCCGCCTCAACCACTCCTGTAATGGTACATACAGCAAACGCTGCTCTTAGTTGGCCAACACTGTCTCTTAGGCATGAACCATCGACAAAGAAAATTTCATCTGGGTCGGTCAATGGTTCATCGACAATGTCAGGTCTTGGTTTGGTGCAAAGTTCAGTCACGTCAAGACAATCATGGTCCGCACAATCTTCATCATCCGCAGTCGGTATAGGCATCAATGTCGCAGGGTTTAAGACAGAGCACCTTTTCAGCATCACATTCTCTGCGGCGAGTATGACTTGCTCATACCTCGTTAACCTGTTGTTCGTTAGGTGCTGGGTCTTAGTCCTGGTCATCAACAATTCAACAGAGTGTGGCACATGTACAGTCAAAGGATGTCCCATTACAATGCTTTCACATCTTTCAATGCTGACACCTGTTGCAGCAACGGATCTTAGACATCCGGGCAACGCAGAAGCTACTGGATCTAGAGTAGCTGAAAAGTAGGCAACTGGTCTACGGACACCTCCATGGTTCTGAGCTAAGACTGCTAATGCACATCCTTCTCTTTCACAACAGATCAGTGAAAAGGCCTTGTTGTAATCAGGCATTCCCAGAGCTGGGGCACTACACAACTCCTCTCTCAGTTTTAGGAATGACATCAGGCACTCCTCGTCCCATGGTACCGGATCACTCACCTCCTTGTGCGTAAGCCTCTGTAAAGGCTTTGCTCTCAAGGAAAAACTAGGTATCCACTGCCGACAATAGCCGACCATTCCCAAAAACATCCTGACTTCTCTCTGTGTGGTAGGCATTGCCATGTTCATTATTGCCTCTATTCGGTCTGGTGACACCTTCCTCTTGCCTTTTTCTAATCTGTGTCCCAAGTACTGTACCTCATTCAAACAGTACTGCAACTTATTTGGGGACACCTTGTGCCCGTTCTCTGCTAAGTGGTTCAACAGGGCTACCGTGTCTATTCTGCAAGCATCTTCCGTTTCCGAGGCAACAAGGAGATCGTCTATGTATTGCACAAGAACCGAGTTCTGCGGCAATACGAGACTCTCAAGATTCTTTTTCAGGATCTGGTTAAAGATCGACGGACTTTCTGTATACCCTTGAGGGATACGACACCATGTTAACACACGATTTTCCAGCCGGAATGCAAAAAGAAATTGGCTTTCCTCATGGAGCGGTATCGAGAAGAATGCTTGACACAAATCAATGACAGTAAACCACTCGGCTTCACATGGGATCTGAAACAGTATCACTGATGGATTCGGTACCACTGGACAACAAGGGACAACTATCGTGTTGACCTTTCGCAGGTCTTGCACGATCCTGAATTTCCCGCTCGGTTTCTGTAGTCCCATAATAGGTGAATTACATGGGCTACCTCTAATCTCCATCAGAATGCCTTGTTCGATGAAAGCCTCTATTACAGGCTTGATTCCTGCTATCGTTTCAGGCGACAGATTGTATTGAGGCGTTCTAGGGAAATCGGCATTTTGCTTAACCTGAATCTGCACAGGTTCAACCCTCTTTATCAATCCTATCTCTTTTCCTGTAAAATCCCACAACTCTGGTGACACAGCGTCTCTCAAGTCTGGTTGAAGTTCTTCCACAGTCACCACTGGATACAAGTCTACACACAGATGCTGATTTGCAACTTTAAAAGTAGCGTCATCATCCCTTGTCTGAACCTCCACTCCCCTTGGTGTGCAATAAATCGTACAGTTTAATTTACATAACAGGTCTCTCCCCAGAAGACAAACTGGACTCGTATCGCACACCACAAACTGATGTCTAGTTTGGAAAGCTCCTATCTTTACCGGGATCGGTTCGGTCAGTGGGCTGTTTATTCTTTTGTTCGCTACTCCAACAACTTGGATCGATTGTCCCGAGAGGGGTAGGTTGGGGACTACTGCTGATCTTACAGTAGACCGGGTAGCACCAGTGTCGACCAAAAGTGTGGTAGGATGACCATCAATGTCTGCCTCCACAAAAGGTCCTCTCTGGTCTACCTCCAAGACTGCTCCAAGGGTGCAGTCTTCCTCCCCCCTCAGGCACCGTCAGGATAACGGGTCGGGGCTATACTCATCATTCCCTTCGAAGAGGGGCATTTGCTGATAAGTTCGTATGTTGTGCGGGATCCTTGGTGGCTGTGGGACCTGTACTTGTTGGTTTTGGCCCCCCACTTTCATCAATCTGGGCCTCATTACAGTATTGACTATCTCCGTCACAGTTGCCGGAACCCCTTCCGCCTCTTGCTGCACTTGGTTGGCTGGGTTAAAAGGGCACTCGCGCTTCCAATGCCCGATCTGGTGACAAAGATGACACGCAGTGGTCTTCTTCAGTGTCGCCACATCCATCCCTGTCTTGGGATCGATAGGTTTCCCTTTTCCCTGACCTTGGCCATTCTGGTTTCCTTGGTAATTCCCTTGTCTTCTTCCTAAGGTCCCCCCACTGGGCTGGACCTGTGCTGTCTTCATCTGGACGAGCATCAATTTGTCCTTTAGCTTCCGATGCTTCGAATCCACTTCATCGCTACAATACCTCGCATACCGCAAGATTTCATCTACCGGCTTGTTCTGCCAACAGATCAAATGGTGCTGTATCATGAGGCTGACTTCTGGTCTCAGACCTGACACAAACTTTGAAACAAACTGTCCCATGTCCTTGGGATCTAATGCATCTAATCCGCTATACTGTTTAAAAGCTTGTAAGAGTCTCTCATAATATTCATGCACCGTCTCTTTAGGTTCCTGTACGGTTCGGTCTATCTTAACCCAATCTATATCTTGAGGCGAAATCTTCAGTTTCAGCCACGTGATCACTTGCTCGAACTTTTTCATAACAAGGGGTGACGGACCATTCGTGACAGCATCCCTTTCAGGTTCAACAATCGGCCACTCAACGGCAATTTTACAAGCTGTCCACAAATCTCCCGGCACCACTATGTCAAACAAGGTGTTCAAATCAGTCCATAGCACCTTTGAGATTTTAACAAACCGCTCAACCTGTTTGTACCACTCTACGGGTTTCTCCCTCAACCGAGGAAAGTCATTTGTAAACGCAGCCAAGTCACCTCTACTCCACGGTACATATACGTACCCTCCGTTCTGTACTTCCCGTAAAGGAAAGTTTCCAACGCCCGTCGCCCCCCCCTCCTGGAGGCGGCGTTTCTCCCTCAATTCTCTTAGCTATTTTCTTCTTTGACCACCTCTCCTCCCATTTGTCCAACAAATTCCATATGCGCATCCCTACAATCAGATCTTTGGTGTGCGTCCTTAATCCTGTGATCCTTTTCTCCTCTAATGCCTGATCACTATATTGCAACCTATGTGGTCCTTGCAATGTTTTTGTTTTATTCAAGTCTACCTCATATCTCCTGGCCAATGCCGTCAATTTCTCATGCGCTATCCTTGCTTTCCGAGTTACATCTTTTGCTATGAAAAGCAGCTCATCTGACCCATAAATTTATATTCTTTCCAAAGGTAGACTTCCGCTTATCATTTTGTCTACTTCTGCTTTTAACCTTACTACGTCCAGCAACCTTGCCTGTACTGCACTTCTTAGTATTTCTCGACAAGCTGCACCATTCTGCTCATCATAGTCACCACTTTGTTCTTGTGACTTGGTCTCTTCTATCGTATTCCTAAAGCTTGATCTGGTTTCGGACTTTTCTCGTTCCCTGTCACCTGGCATTCTATCACTTTGATTCCTTACTGTCGGTGTCCACATCCTCACAGCTGAGATTCATGCAAAGACCTTGGTCTGACTGGTCTCTCGTCCTCCTGTCTAAAAGAGGAGTCTGCAGTGGCTGGTAATGGCGTACTTGTGTCTAGTGGCCTTGGGAAGTGAATCACTTGTACTCCGAACCCATTCCCACTAGCACTAGTTCCTTCTTCTCCTCTCGTCTGTACTGAACTTCCTTCTCTTACTCGGTCTGGATCATATACCGGTACTATAGGGCCAATGGTAACCGGTACTGTCAAGGAGTCTGGTAATCGGGAATTCCCTATGGGAGGCTGTGTTGCCGCTCCCTCTGTTCCTGTGGAAATTCTCCCCACTACTCTCATGTTATTCTGATTCTGCATTTCACCCCGTTCCGCTGCTGAAGTTGATTTTCCCTCTTCTAAATCTGGATTAAATGGGGGTGGTCTCTCTGCCAGCAACCTATCTAACAGACTGTCATCAGTATCACTGTCTTCTTCTTCAATCCTTGTTATCTTCCCACCTTTTATTAACAGTGGGTACAACCTATCTCCTTCGATCGTTTCCACTCTCCACCTTTTCTCCAGTGCATCACACCTCGCACCCTGAAAGGCCCTGATCGATTTCTTCACCCTTTCCTGGCTCTTATCTCTTTTCCTGTCATACGCTGCCCTAATCCATGCATGTATCGCCTCAAACTGTGTTGGTCTAGGCAGTGGTCGTAAAGAAGCCATTATAGTCTTTAGCTGGTACAACACCTCTAACCTGAAAGTGCCATAGCGTGGGAAAGTCAATTCTCCTTCCCCTTCTGTTATTTTATGCCAGTTCTCAAGCCAAATTATGGTATGCAGTCCTACATTCGTAGCCATATAATGTGCCGGCGTATCCTCGGGAGGGGCTTCCTCTCCCCCCCGAGTAACCACATGTCTGTCGCCTCTGCACAGTTCTCGTAAAACTTTAAAACATTTCATGGTAAAGCAGATTTCTTTTCGCGCACAAGATTTCGTTTTACTTCCTGATTTCAATCCACCAATGCCAGCGCGGCTCACACCAACCGGCCTATCATAGCGCGGCACCGACTGACGTCACTCTTCCTCCGCTCACAGCAGTTTCCCTCCTTCCTACTTCACTCGTTCTCCCTCGCATGCGTCCCAATCACACTCTGAAGTAACTGTCTGTACAATCACCTCTCTGACTATCGGTCCAACAATGACCGATCAGCCTCTCGAAATTGCTGACCTCAATTTGGCAACCGTCTGTCCGCGAAACGACCGGTCAATCACCTTTAATTCAATTGATAGGATTCAACCGTTCTAAATTCTGCACACAACAACCCACGACCAGCGTCGGTTATTCACACACTCACACATTTGCTCCCTATCTTCGGTGGTTTGATCAATGACGTCTCGTGATCCCCACCATCTCTGGTCAACAATCTCTATTCTGGGTGTCTTCTACACCACAATATCCCTCGGTCCCGCGCGCGCTCACGGTCCGATCCTCAATCACACAACTCTCATTCTAACTCCGCAAGACATTACTCAACGAGCAAACACCGCAATCTAGCAACCATCACTCTTTTCATACTCACTCTACCACGAACTGCTACTTCCGCCGCACCGTCACTCTCCGTCAGTTTTCAGCGACCGCCGACGTCCTCCTTTTGCGATCCACTGGATCACCATCACTGGGGTTCTATGGGGCAACTAATCTCTTATCCTAATCTAGATCTCCCCTTACTATCAGAGATAACCATCCTACTCTGCTACCAACTGATAGCGCCGATTCTTATCTTGTCTCTTTTAAGAATCTTCAGGTCGCCAGGATCTTTTTACCTGCTGAATAGTGTAAAGGGAAGAAAATCCTTTTCAGTTCTACGACAAATTTTTTAATCTAATTTACCTTAAAAGACCACTGACTCCGAATTCAATTTTGTGAATTTATTACAGCCAAGAATAATTGCACATGCAAGCACCTCAACACGAGGTTAAAGAAATAGATGGGCACTAATACAAATAGCATCCTACGCAGGAGTCTCATCCGACTCAGGACAAGAAGAATCGTTAGCTCCAGAAGTATTAGACAAGCGATAACTGCTCCAATCTCTATTTTATTCTTCATTTACCTAAATAAGCATAAAATCTATTAACTGTCCCTACTCTATCACGAAGGTGGCATACCTACTTAACGAATATCCCCAGGCAAGAGTAAAAGAAAAGGTGTCAGAAGTGAAGACTTCCTAAGAAGTACACTCACTTAGTACTTAAGCTCAGATTTTAAGATGCTCCTTCACCAAATCCCTCTCTGTCCTCCTCTCTGCTCTCCTCTACCTCTTCTCTGCCCTCCACCCTCGTGGCACTATCCCTAATACAAATCCCAATACAATTGAACACGCCTTTTGTTACGCCTCTTTGGCCAGGTCTTCTTTCTTGTACTTTTCCATCGAAACGGTTACTTCATCCTGGACGGTTGAGATGACCTTGAGTCCCAGGCACCTTCTCTTCTGAAAGTATCATCCCTAAATTCCATTGCACTCCCATCTTCATGCCTCCCATCTCTCTAACTTATGAAACAAAGAGCCAGTCTTTACTAACGAGGCATGTGTCCTTGCACCTGCAACAAAACATACGTTCAACAGAAACCTTCTACTCGTGCTAATTAAATCTCATTTCGGTGCCCAGAGAGCCTTTCCAAGAGAACCTTCTCTGCCTGCAAAATAAGCTAACATAAGAACAAACAGGCCTTTCCCTGTCGTATATGCAGTCAGGCCTTTACACAATTTAAACACACAAATCTTAATCACGTCTATAAGCATTGATGCATTATATTTCATATGCAAAAGTGAACTACACGTACAACTTATATGGTACACGTTTAAACTACTGCAGCTCGATTACACATGGACTGATTCATCTTATGCATTGGGTTATACATGATTCAGTTAAGCATTTCATTTGCATGATTAAATAGCACAATTTCATTTCTTATTCATTCTGATAACTGGGTTATAACTTCATTTTGCTAGGCATTCATGGATATATAGCTGGATATATGCGGGTGCGAACTATCAGTGATTATGATGCACCCCTACAAATTTCACAAAACATGGTGCTCTATCAGAACTTAGTGTGAAAGGTAAGCGCTTGCTGCACTGCACACCACCAGCCCTGTGTGGCAGCGTGAACATTCCTGTTTAAACAAAGGCCCCCTTTTTTTTTAGCGCTCACTACTTTTGTTAAACTTAGCAAGCACTGTACCTTTTGCTACGGCCTTCAAAAGGATTCATATGACATGATCCTCTTTCTGATTAGGTCTTCCTTTGCAGGTATATATTCTGGAGAATTCCTAATGGTTTTAGAAAATGTGGAATAAATAAGAACACCGATTCATGCATTTCATTGTCCTAAGACTATGCCTATGGCAGCAAACTGCCAGAGTTATTTAATTTATGTCATAGAAAACTCAGTCGATAAGCTGATAAGCTACTTCAGTTTAAGGGATTAATTGCTCTGTGGTTCAAGGACCTTTAGGTGGGCCACACAAAACTGTCTTTGAAGACCTGTAATATGGGGTTGCCTGTTGCTTTACATTTGGCTCCTGGAAGCTGGGGAATTTGTCAAATTTTGACTGCAACTAGCACACCTACCATACCATGGGAAACAGGATACGTCACCGATACACTGTGACACTCAGTCTTAACTTTACTTTTCAAAATCTCCTTTCTATTCCTCTGAAACTTATTATTCCCCAGACTTGGTGCTAGGGAGGCATAAGAAAAGAAGGGACTGTGAAAGGGAACCATCTTGACAGAGAAACAGTGGGGACAGGATGATACTGGGACAGTTTGATAAGGGAATAAAAGAGCATTAAACATGAGGATGCTTTACTAGCAAATTGTACACTGGGAGATCAAGGAGCGACAATTGTAGTAGACTCAGGGACATCCAGAAAGGGACATATGTGGAGAGAAAGGAACATGGATGCTAACTGACACAAAGATAGAGGAATCAGAAAGCCACAAACACTGCACAATGAAGACCTTGAACCACACTGGTAATTTTGAAGAGCAAAATCCACCACTCAATGTACCTGAGAGGGACATCAACAACCACATACAATAGTGTCCTAGCTCACATGAGTAGGTTGGCAACCACAAAACTCCAACTATGGGGAACCCCCAGCAGGAACACCGTCATGTGAGAAATTAGGTTGTTGGATGACTGGGGTGTGAGTTCTGGTCAATCAACAGCCACAATTCCTTGCAGGGTGAACCACAAAAAGTCACTAAATTAACGTGCTTAAATATGGGTAGCTTAACTTAGGGGCAATGTGTAAAATATTTATGCAGCACACAAACAGTAATAAAGTGAGAACACAATACAAGAAAAATCCCCAAACAATTTTAGAAAAATAGAGTACATTGTCATAAAGTATTTGACACTAAAACGAGAAAAATCCAATCAATAGAGTTATGAATTTTTAAAGTTTTTAGTAAAAACTAGCACCTAAAAGTTAATTACGCGCCAACCACAGACATCTAGTCACGCGAGACCGGATTAAAGTAGAAAGTTGAGGCTGACCGCGATGGAGTGTGGCTTGGATAATAGAAGTGGATTGGGCCCGGGCAGTGCTTACCTTTGGACTTAGGAAAATTCTTGGAAAAAAATGTCTGAGAAGGTGGAAGTTCAGATGGACAAGGCTGCAGGAGTGTCCGAGGAGGGCACGTCATTGTCGGATGGCCGTGGAACGAAGCTGCAGTGAAGATTTTTACATTCTGACTTGAGGCCTAATTTAGAGTTCTACGGACTGGTTACTCTGTCACAAACGTGACAGATATCCCGTCCACTGTATTACAAGTGCATTATATCCAATGCCACTTGGAATACGGCGGACGGGAATTCAGTCACATTTGTTATGTAGTAACCTGTCTGCCAAACTCTAAATCAGGCCGTTAGTCATAGGAATGGAAGTTGAAAATCGCCAGTGGGGCAAAGCAGAGGGCTGCAGCGTAAGACAGTTCCACAAGATCGGACACCCCTTTGGTGAAGCACCGCTGAAACAGATTTGCTGCTGTGGAAGAATGTAGTGGATGAAGCCGCAAACACAATCTGACCAACGATGCACCTCCAGCGGATAGGCAAGCAGGTTGGTCCCAGTCTTCTCCTCATTCTCAGAGCACTTTGAGGCCAAATTTTGTCTACATCCTCAGTTTTGGAAATTGGCCATCTGGGCACCTTTAGCACCACAACCAAGGGTCCAGGACACCTCTTGGTGGTTCAGGACTCACTCAGGTTGGTTCCAGGTATGGGTTCAAGATGGTGGGAGCCTTTTATGTGCCTGTGACTCTGAACAGGAGGCCAGCAAACCAGCCTTTTGAGTCACTTCTGGTAGTCATGGGTGCAGGAGAAGATGCAGGGCTCAACAGCAGAGCTGGCCTCTGAGGGTTGAAGGCAGGCTCCAGGTAGCAAAGCAGTCCGCCCAGGTAAAGCAGCAGTCTGGCAGAGTGCACAGCATGTCACAGACGCAGGCAGTCCTCTGAAGGTCCTTCTGCAGGTCCAGTAGTGAACTGAAGAGTGAGTCTGAAGGCCCTGTTTTTATAACCTGGTGCCTGTTAGAAATTGGGGTCTCTAGTTGGCAGAGGTAGGTACCTTTGTCCAAATAGGGACCCTTGCTTCTAGTCAGGGTAAGGGGGATACACTGCTTAAATAACCCCTGCTCACCCCCTTGGTAGCTTGGCACGAGCAGACAGGCTTATCTCAGAGGCAGTGTGTAAAGCATTTGTGAACACATACAGTAATACAGTGAAAACACGACAAATGGACACCACACCAGTTTAGAAAAATAAGTAATCTTTATCTAAACCAAAACAAGAGCAAACAACAAAAATCCACAATACAGTAATAAAAATATGACTTTCAGATGGTAGAAATAGTTCAGTTCAAAGCAAATTGCACTTTTCACGCAAAGTACCTGGGATGCGTCAAGCAAACAAACAAAACGGGCCGCAAGGAAGGTGATGCGTCGGTTCCTTACACTCAGGGAAGGGGATGCGTCGGTTCCTTGCTCCAGGGGAGGTGATGCATCGGTTCCTTACTGCTGCGCAGGGGAGGTGATGCGTCGGTTCCTTACTGGAGAGGAGGTGATGCGTCGGTTTCTTACTGCATGGGGAGGTGATGCGTCGGTTTCTTACTGCATCCCCCAACGATGCTACAAACTTGGCACCTCAATGCGATGCGACGATCCGGGACAATGCGTGGATTCTTCCAGCTCCCAGCGGAAAACAGTCTCTAGAGGTCCAAAACAACAGCAAGCACCTCTTTGCAGGTCAGAACTCCCAGCAAAGAAGTTCAGGGGAGCTTGTGGTGAAGTCTTTGTGTCCCTGAGACTTCAGAATGGGAGGCAAGCTCAGTTTCAAGCCCTTGGAGATCTTCCTCAAGCAGGGGACATAGCAAACAGCAAAGTCCTTTTCTCCTTTTCTTGGCAGCAAGTAGCCACTGCAGGCCAACCCCAGACAGCAAACAGCACAGGGGCAGTATTCCTCCTCAGCTTCTCCGGCTCTTCTCCTTGGCAAAGGTTCCTCTTGATTTCCCAGAAGTGATCTAAAAGTCTGGGGTCTGGGCCCCTCTTTTTATACCCAAAAATCCTTTGTTCTCTGAAGGCAGAGAGTGTCTGTACCCAGCCAAAACCAGTTCTGTGGGGCACTTTGCAAGTGCACAACAACCTCCATTGTCAGTGTGAGCCCTGGCTCCAGACACACCACAGGGGGGCGGAGCCATCATTGTGAAAGGCAGGCACAGCCCTATTCAGGTGCAGGTGCTACTCCTCCCACCACTCCAAATGCAGAGCAGCCTATTCAGCGCAGCCCTGACTCACCAGGCTCTCTGGAGCCACTGCTCCTCCCCAGCCCCTGACACTCCAAAGCCAGACATGCAATACACAAACCTAGCAGAGGCACACTGGATGGCTAAGCAAGGAAATACCTACTTTCTAAAAGTGGTATTTTCAAACACAGAATGTAAAAATCACCCTCACTAAAAGATGCATTGTAACATTCTGAGTTCAGGCATATCAAACTTTATTTTCCTACCTTGTTCCCAGGGGTAGTTATGTTTATAAGATGTTATAAACAAACTCTCCATTATTTCCTATGGGAGCAGGTAGCCTTGCACTAGTGAAAAGCGAAATTGGCAGTATTTCACTATCAGGACATGCCACACACATCAGGGCATGCCCTAACTGTCACATATAATGCACCCTGCCCACAGGGGTACCTTGGGCCTACCATAGGGGTGACTAACATGTAAGAAAAGGGAAGGTTAGGGACTGGCAAGTGTGTGCACTTGCCAAGTCGACATGGCAGTACCAGACTGCACACAGGCTCTGCAATGGCAGGCCAGAGTTTACATTTACAGGCTGCTTATGTGGGTGGCACAATCAGTGCTGCAGCCCACTAGCAGCATTTGATTTACAGGCCTTGGGCACACACAGTGCACTGTACTAGGGTCTGACTAGTAAATCAAATATGCCAAATATGCATATGCACTTTAGAACTGATCAGCAGTGGTAAAGTGGCCAGAGTCATAAAACCAACAACAACAGGTCAAACAAAATACAGGAGGGAGGCAAAAAGTCCTGGGATGACCCTGCAAAAAGGGCCAAGTCCAACACGATCCCCTTCCAGCCTAAAGTCAGGGTAGGCTAATCAATACCTTGATGGGCTTCCCTGCTTAGGGCGATAGAACATGGACCCTGGCCTGCAACTGCAGGGGCATATTCCAGTTCTACGCCAATCTGAACCCATTTGGATCTCTCTGTCCATACTCTCAGGGCCCACTAAGCTAACCCATGGGGAACCCTTCTCCTCACCTGTGGACACCATCTGTGCAGCACCTAACCTTAGCCTGCTCACATGTGTGTCCCAACAGACAGACAGTACCCACATGACCAACACAGTGATGTGGCCCTATCCATCCCCGGGGTGTGACTCCTGTCCCCCATCAGGGGCCACTCTGTCCCCCAGGACAGCAAGCCACAGTGGCCACTGACAGTTGTCAGTGATGAGACCCAGGCCTTATGCCTCTCAGGGCTCTCAAACCTATGTGGCGTCAGAGAGCGGGGGGCAGTAGCCCCAGGTGCCTGGCACCCTTTGTCCACTCTCCCTCCTGTCAGGTCAGGTATGACATCCTGACACTGACCCACCAGCCCCAGGCCTGGGGTGGGCTTTCCCACACCCGGTCCTCCTCCTCGGGGCTCTGCACCCTCCCACCTGGAGCAGTACCCCCTTCCAGAATCGTCAGGGCACCTGTGGCAGGTGTCCTGCACAATTTTTCCACCAGTTCAGGGGTTTTATCCTGCAACTGGGATCCCAGCCTAGGGTCTGTACCCTTAGACTGGGCAGAGGTCAGGGGTGAGGCTGCCCTCTCCCTGCCCCCCTTACTGGGGCCCTGCACCCTCCCACCTGGAACGGTGCCCCAGAAGACAAAACGGTAGGGACACTGCTTACAGATGTCCTTCCCTCCAGGTCAGGCATAACCTCTTGAACCTGGCCTCCCAACCCAGGGACCCCCTGCGGCTGAGCACCTTCCTGGCACACCAGGACTTCCTGGGGAGCACGCATGCCCCCCCCCAGGGTAACACATATCTCATGTGTTGCGTGACAGCCTGCCTGGCGCTGATCTCCCGACCCCTGCCCATCTGACAGTGCGTGAAGACCCACAAAACAGAAATGGTGTCACCATGGTCACTCCTAGATGGTTCAGCCCTTAAGACTGGCCCCTGAGCCACTGGTTCTCTCATTGGGGACCGCATCCCCCTCTCACCCCTCCATCTGGACTTCTTCACCCTCCACTCAGGAGCGGCACCGCCAGACACCAGATCTGGTGGAGCTCTGCTTACAGATGCTCCAAGTTCTCCTGACACTAGGAGATCCCCCTCAATGGATGGCCTATCAGTACAGCCTAGGCTCCCAACCTGGTGTTCCCTTAGGGAACCCTCCAGGCCCTAAGACTGGGTATCGGGTACCTTGGGACGCATCCCATTCTCACTCCTTCTCCGCGGAGACAGGACATGAGTCCCTACACCCCTCCCACTACACCGGGACCTATCTGGGCTACTAAGAACCTTTCCCACCACGCTTGGTTGGGAAATACCTGAGCCTCCTCCATCAGGATCACCCCCAGATGACTCTTCAGACCCTCTGGAATCCACCAAAAGGTCTGCCTCCAGTGTGAGCTCCCTGGGGTCAGAGAACTCACACTCCACCAGGCGTTGGCATAGCTCTGGAAAACAGGGACTTAAAATATGCTCTCCACCAATTGAATCACACCGTCCCACACAGGTGTTAACCAAGCTATCCTTTGCCTTACCATCCAGTACCTCGCACACATACCCCACACCACTCTCTTGAGTTCGCAAGACAGTGTCTGACTGTCTCTGTCACTCAACCCACACTCTTCTGGGCGGTCTCCACACTCACACACCAGGACGTCTACCATGGGGGAACCCCTCTCCCTGCACCTCTCTTCTAGAGTCAGTAGAGTGTCCCCCCCACCACTAGGACTATGAACCCCTGTGCCAGTTCCCCAATCTACCTCATTGACACTCAGCACCACTGGAGCTACCTCAAATCCTTGAGACCCCTGGTGTATGTTAACCCCCTCCTTCAAGGCAGGCGCCACATCTCTGGGTGTGTGTACTCAGCACTAGATAGCACCATTTTGCTGCCACCATCTGAGCTGGACTCCACCTCCAACCCAGCCAAGCTCACTTCCTGAGCTACACACGTTTCTTCTTCTTGGGTTAGGCCCTATTGGCCTCAGCCCTCTCGAGCTCCTCATCAAGCTCTCTCAGCCTCTGCTCACAAGCTAGAAGCCAGCCATCTTTTTCTATTTCTGCCTCACTTTCAGGGACGTCCTCCTCCTCCTCAGACTCTACTGGTAGTGTTAGCCCCCAGCGGGGTAACTCATAATGAAATAGGGATGCCTCAAGATCCTCCCTGGACCTTCTCTTCACAAGCATCCCTCTTTCCTTGCAGAACACACGTAGCTCCTTCTTTGTGTAGATGAACATGTGCCAGAAGTCAAGTTCCATTTTGCAACAACTAACCAGAGTCCTAGTATCAAAAAATACTTCCAGGAGGACACCAGAAAATGGAAAAAACAGTATGTGGTCGCGTAATGGTCTGCACTATACTAGTAGTGTACACCAATCACTGTTTGTAAGACACAAATGCAAGTCCAGATCCTCACCGCTGACCACCAATGTTAGAAATGGGGGTCTCTAGTTGGCAGAGGTAGGTACCTTTGCCCAAATAGGGACCCTTGCTTCTAGTCAGGGTAAGGGGGATACACTTCTTAAATAACCCCTGCTCACCCCCTTGGTAGCTTGGCACAAGCAGACAGGCTTATCTCAGAGTCAGTGTGTAAAGCATTTGTGAACACATACAGTAATACAGTGAAAACACTACAAATGGACACCACACCAGTTTAGAAAAATAAGTAATCTTTATCTAAACCAAAACAAGACCAAACGACAAAAATCCACAATACAGTAATACAAATATGACTTTGAGATGGTAGAAATAGTTCAGTTCAAAGCAAATTGCACTTTTCACACAAAGTACCTGTAATGCGTCACGCAAACAAACAAAACGGGCCACAGGGAAGGTGATGCGTCAGTTCCTTACACTCAGGGAAGGGGATGCGTCGGTTCCTTGCTCCGGGGAAGGTGATGCGTTGGTTCCTTACTGCTGAGCAGGGGAGGTGATGCGTCTGTTCCTTACCGGAGAGGAGGTGATGCATCGGTTTCTTACTGCTTGGGGAGGTGATGCGTCGGTTTCTTACTGCGTCCCCCAACGATGCAACAAACTTGGCGCCTCGATGCGATGCGACGATCCAGGACGATGCGTAGATTCTTCCAGCTCCCAGCGGAAAACAGTCTCTAGAGGTCCAAAACAACAGCAGGCACCTCTTTGCAGGTCAGAACTCCCTGCAAGGAAGTTCAGGGGAGCTGGTGGTGAAGTCTTTGTGTCCCTGAGACTACAGAACAGGAAGCAAGCTCAGTTTCAAGCCCTTGGAGATCTTCCTCAAGCAGGGGACACAGCAAACAGCAAAGTCCTTTTCTCCTTTCCTTGTCAGCAAGTAGCCACTGCAGGCCAACCCCAGACAGCAAACAGCGCAGGGGCAGTATTCCTCCTCAGTTTCTCTGGCTCTTCTCCTTGGCAAAGGTTCCTCTTGATTTCCAAGAAGTGATCTAAAAGTCTGGGGTCTGGGCCTTCTTTTTATACCCAAAAATCCTTTGTTCTCTGAGGCAGAGAGTGTCTGTACCCAGCCAAAACCAGTTCTGTGGGGCACTTTGCAAGTGCACAACAACCTCCATTGTCAGTGTGAGCCCTGGCTCCAGACACACCACAGGGGGGCGGAGCCATCATTGTGGAAGGCAGGCACAGCCCTATTCAGGTGCAGGTGCTACTCCTTCCACCACTCCAAATGCAGACCAGGCCTATTCAGCCCAGCCCTGACTCATCAGGCTCTCTGGAGCCACTGCTCCTCCCCAGCCCCTGACACTCCAAAGCCAGACATGCAAAACACAAACCTAGCAGAGGCACACTGGATGGCTAAGCAAGAAAATACCTACTTTCTAAAAGTGGTATTTTCAAACACAGAATGTAAAAATCACCCTCACTAAAAGATGCATTGTAACATTCTGAGTTCAGGCATATGAAACTTTATTTTCCTACCTTGTTCCCAGGGGTAGTTATGTTTATAAAATGTTATAAACAAACTCCCCATTATTTCCTATGGGAGCAGGTAGCCTTGCAATAGTGAAAAACGAAATTGGTAGTATTTCACTTTCAGGACATGCCACACACATCAGGGCATGTCCTACCTTTCACATACATTGCACCCTGCCCACAGGGGTACCTTGGGCCTAACATAGGGGTGACTAACATGTAAGAAAAGGGAAGGTAAGTCGACATGGCAGTACCAGACTGCACACAGGCTCTGCAATGGCAGGCCAGAGTTTACATTTACAGGCTGCTTATGTGGGTGGCACAATCAGTGCTGCAGCCCACCAGCAGCATTTGATTTACAGGCCCTGGGCACACACAATGCACTGTACTAGGGTCTGACTAGTAAATCAAATATGCCAATCATGGAATCACCAATCCATAACAACAATTTACAGGGAGAGCGTATGCACTTTAGTACTGATCAGCAGTGGTAAAGTGCCCAGAGTCATAAAACCAACAACAACTGGTCAGAAAAAATACAGGAGGGAGGCAAAAAGTCCTGGGATGATCCTGCAAAAAGGGTCAAGTCCAACAGTGCCCTTCTTCTAGAAGGTGGGAGAAGTTTCTGGAAAGGTTTTTTGAATGGCATAGAATTTCCTGACTCCCCTGCCCTAGCTCCATACTGGCTGCAGTGACAATGCAGGGTCATTAAGGCCTTTGTGTGGAGATAGGACACAGCATTTTCCGGTGCAAGTGGGCTGTGCTCAGCTCCACCTCCCCCCATCCTGCCAGTGATGGCCCATTGAGGCACACCTAACCCCTCTATTGTGTGACTGTCTGGGAGGAATTCACAAAGTCTAACTGTCAGCTACACCCAGTCATGTGACCCACAACAGGCTGCAGGCACAAAGGGCTATGGGCAGGAAAGTGCCAACTTTCTAAAAGTACACTAAACAAGAGAGATGGCTCTGTTAATTAGTCACTTTACTCATGGACAAGTAAATAAATAGACTTGGCCTGTGTACTCATTTCACAGTTCATTCCAACATAGCCATTGCTTTTTAGGTCGAGTGTAAGCGTACGACCTCTTGGGTACTTTAGTATACATATATCTCTGTGGGCCAAATGCCATTCCTTGCTTCTCATTTGTTTGTTTCAATGTCCTTTAAAAATCCTTGCTTACTAGTGGCCAGTCCTGCCTCTTTGTCCCTCCTTTTTCCTCCCAAAAGCAGGGACTAAGTACAACATCATTACACTTTGTTGTGTTTATCAGTTCGTGAGGGCACTATTTTGTTATTTCTTCCACCTTGTGATAGAGCGAAATGTTCTTGTGAATTGTAGGGGTGCATCATAATCACTGGTAGTCCACACCCGCATGTACTCAGACATATATTCGTATATATCTAGTTGTATATCCATGCATGTTTAGTAAAGAATGAATAGTTCACTGAGATAAAGTGAATCAGCAGTATAATTGTGTTATGATGAATATGTAATGCAACGCTTATTGAATTGTGTGAACATAATGCATAGAGAAATTAGTTCGTGTGTAATTCAATTGAGTAGTTTAAACGTGCACCATATTAAAGTTGCACATGTAATTCATTGTTTGCATATGAATTGTAATGAAAATGCTTATAGGGAAAAGTAACATGTGTGTTTAAAAGTTATATGTAAAGGCCTGACTACTTATATGCTTAGGGAAGGCCTGGTTTATTCTTATGTTAGCTTATTTTGTAGGCAGAGAAAAGTTTCTCTTGGTAAGGCTCTCTGGGCACAAACGGTAGATTTAATTTGCACAGTAGAAGGTTTCTGTTGAACGTATCTTTGTTGCAGGTGCAAGGACACATGTCTCGTTAGTAAAGACTAACTCTTTGTTTTCAAAAGTTAGAGAGATGGGAGGCATGGTACGGGAGTGCAATGGAATTTAGGGATGATACTTTCAGCGGAGAAGGTGCCTGGGACTCAAGGTCATCGCAACCGTCCAGGATGAAGTAACCGTTTCGATGGAAAAGTACAAGAAAGAAGACCTGGCCAAGGAGGCGTGACAAAGGCGTGTACAATTGTATTGGGGTTTTGTATTAGGGATAGTGCCCTGAGGGAGGAGGCCAGAGAAGAGGTAGGGGAGACCAGAGAGGAGGACAGAGCTGAGCTTAGGTATTATGTGATTGCACTTCTTAGGAAGTCTTCACAGCTGACACCTTTTATTCACTCTTGCCTTTGAAAATCGTTATGTAGGGATGTCACTAAGTGTTAGTGTAGGGACAGTGATTGGTTTAAGCTTGCTTAGATAAATGAAGAGCAACGTAGAAATTGGAGCAATCATAGCTTGGTTGATCCTTCTAGAACTATCTATTCTCTTTATTCTGAGTCGGATGAGACTCCTGCGTAGGTTATTATTTGTATTAGTGCCCATCTATTTATTTAACCTCGTGTTGAGGTGCTTGCATGTCCAGTTATTTTTGGCGATAATAAATTCTTAAACTTGAATTCGGAGTCAGTGGTCCTTTCAGACAAAATGAATGCTGTTATATAACCAGATGAGATTCTCTCCTTTACACTATTCAACAGGTAAAAAGATCTTGGCGACCAGAAGGTTCTTATAGATAATTAGATAAGAATCGGCGTAATCAGTTGGTAGCAGAGTAGGATGGTTACCTTTGATGGTAAGGGGAGATCTAGATTAAGATAGGAGACTAAGTTGCCCCATAGAACCCGAGTGACGCAAATCCAGAGGACCGCGGGAGAAAGATGTCGGAGGTCGTTGAAAACTGACGGAGAGTGACGGTGCGGCGGAAGTAGCAGTTCGTGGGAGAGTGAGTATGAAAAGAGTGGTGTTTGGTAGATTGCGGTGTTTTATTGTTGTGTGATGTCTTGCGGAGTTGGAACGAGAGTTGTGTGATTGAGAACCGGACCGTGAGCGCGCGTGGGACCGGGAGATTTATTGTGGTGTAGAATACACCCAGAGTTGAGAACGTTGACCAGAGGTTGTGGGGGTCACGAGACGTCATTGACAGACCCACTGAAGATAGGGAATACATGTGTGAGTGTGTGAATAACCAACGCAGGTCGTAGGTTATTGTGTGCAGAACATCGAGTGATTGAATCCTATCGAGTGTGTTAGAGGCGATTGTCCGGTCGTTCGTGGACAGACGGTTGCCAGATTGAGGTCAACAAGCTCAAGAGGCTGATCGGTCATTGGTAAGACTGACGGTCAGAGAGGTAATTGTTCGGTAGGACGGACATTATTTCAGAGTATGATTGGGACAGGTGCGAGCGAGAACGAGTGAATTAGAAAGGAGGGGAACTGCTGTGAGCGGAGGAAAAGTGACGTCAGACAAGTGCCGCGCTGCGATAGGCCAGTTGGTGTGAGCCGCGCTGGCATTGGTGGATTGAAATCAGGAAGTAAAAGCTGACATTTTGAGTGCAAATAAAAAGTTGATTCATCATGAAATGTTTTAAAGTTTTACGGGAACTGTGTAGAGGTGATAGGCATGTGGTTACTCGGGAAGGAGAGGAAGCTCCTCCCGAGGATACGCCAGCACATTATATGGCAAAGAATGTAGGATTGCATACTATAATATGGCTTGAGAATTGGCATAAAATGACAGAAGGAGAAGGAGAATTGTCTTTCCCATGCTATGGTACTTTCAGGTTAGAGGTGTTGTACCAGCTAAAAAGTATAATGGCTTCTTTACGACCACTACCTAGACCAACACAGTTTGAGGTGCTACATGCGTGGATTAGAGCAGCGTACGATAGGAGGAAAGACAAGAGCCAGGAGAGGGTGAAGAAATCGGTCAGGGCATTTCAAGATGCAAGGTGGGATGCACTGGAGAAAAGGTGGAGAGTGGAAACAATCGAGGGAGATAAGTTATACCCATTGTTAGTACAAAATGGAAAGATTATAAGAATCGATGAGGACGACAGTGATACAGACGACAGCCTGTTAGATAGGTTGTTGGCAGAGAGGCCACCACCATTTAATCCAGACTCAGAAGAGGGAAAGCCGACTCCAGCAGTAACAATTGATGGGAGCCAGAATCAGACTAGCATGAGAGTAGTGGGAAGGATTTCCACAGGAACGGAAGGGGCAACGACGTCTATGATAACACAGCCTCCTGTTGGGAGCACAAGATTACCGGACTCCTTGACAGTACCGGTTACCATTGGTCCTATAGTACCGGTGTATGACCCAGACCGAGTGAGAGAAGGGAGTTCCGTACAGATGGGAAGGGAAGAAGTAACCAGCGAGAGCGGGAACGGGTTCGCAGTACGAGTGGTTCATTTCCCAAGACCAGTGGAGACAAGTACGCCGTTACCGGCTACGGCAGACTCTTCCTTTAGACAGGAGGAGGAGAGACCAGTCAGACCGAGGTCTTTGCACGAATCCAAGTCAGCTTTGAGGATGTGGACACCAACAGTAACAAACCAAAGTGATAGGATGCTAGGAGATAGGGCACAAAACATCTCGGGAGATAGACCAAGTTCAAGGAATATGATGGAAGGGAATAGGTCACAAGGACAGAATAGTGACTGTGATGAGCGGGATGGTTCAACTTGTTGAGAAGTACTGAGGAGTGCAGTACAGGCAAGGTTGCTAGACGTAGTAAGGTTGAAAGCAGAGGTAGACGAGATGATTAGCGGGGGTCTGCCTCTGGAAAGGATAGAAATTTATGGATCAGATGAGCTGCTGTTTGTAGCAAAAGATGTGACTCGAAAAGCTAGAATGGCACATGATAGATTAAAGGAATTGGCCAAAAGATATGAGGTAGACCTGAACAAAACTAAAGCGTTGCAGGGACCGCATAGATTACAATACAGTGACCAGGAGCTGGAGGAGAAAAGAATCACAGGATTAAGGACACACACCAGAGACCTGATTGTAGGAATGAGAATATGGATTTTGTTGGACAAATGGGAAGAAAGGTGGTCCAAGAAGAAACTAGCAAAGAAAGCTGAGGGGAAACGCCGCCTCCAGGAGGGGGGCGACGGGTGTTGGAAATTTTCCTTTACGGGAAGTACAGAATGGAGGGTATGTGCATGTGCCGTGGAATAGAGGTGATTTGGCTGCATTTACAAATGATTTTCCTCGGCTGAGGGAGAAACCAGTAGAGTGGTACAAGCAGGTTGAGCGGTTTGTTAAAATTTCAAAAGTACTATGGATTGATTTGAACACCTTGTTTGACATAGTGGACAGCTTGTAAAGTCGCTGTCGAGTGGCCGACTGCGGAACCTGAAAGGGAGCCGGTTACAAATGGCCCATCACCCTTAGTAATGAAAAAGTATGAGCAGGTGATTACATGGCTAAAACTGAAGATTTCACCCCAAGATATAGATTGGGTTAAGATAGATCGGACTGTACAGGAACCCAAAGAAACGGTGCATGAATATTATGAAAGACTTCTGCAAGCTTTTAAACAGTATAGTGGGTTAGATATCTTGGACCCCAAGGATATGGGACAGTTTGTCTCAAAGTTTGTACTGGGTCTGAGGATGGAAGTCAGCCTCATGATACAGCACCATTTGATCTGCTGGCAGAACAAGTCGTTAGATGAAATTTTGAGGTATGAGAGATACTGTAGTGATGAGGTGGAATCGAAACATCGGAAGCTAAAAGATATATTGATGCTTGTCCAGATGCAGACAGCACAGGGTCAGCCTAATGGAGGGACCTTAGGAAGAAAACAAGGAAATTCCTAAGGGAACCAGAATGGGCAAGGCCAGGGAAAGGGAAAACCAGTAGACCCCAAGACAGGAGTGGACGTGGCCACACTGAAAAAGACCACGGCGTGTCATCTTTGTCGCCAGGTCGGACATTGGAAACGCGAGTGTCCTTTGAACCCAGTTAATCAGTTGCAGGAAGAGGAAGAGGGGGCTCAGGCACCCGCGCAAGAGGTAGTTAACACAGTGACGAGGCCTAGGACGATGAAAGGGGGGGTATACAGCTCTCACGCCCAGGTTCCCCAGGCTCCAAAGATTTCACAAGGAATACGAACGTACCAACAGATGCCCCTGTTCGAAGACTATGACGAGAGTAGTTCAGACCCTTTATCCTGACGGTGCCTGAGGGGGGAGGAAGACTGCACGCTTGGAGCGGTCTTGGAGGTAGACCAGAGGGGACCTTTTGTGGAGGCAGATATTGAGGGTCATCCTGCCACACTTTTGGTTGATACTGGTGCTACCCGGTCTACTGTAAGATCAGCAGTGGTCCCTAACCTACCCCTCTCGGGACAATCAATCCAGGTCGTTGGAGTAGCGAATAAAAGAATAAGCAGCCCGTTGACAGAACTGATCTTAGTAAAGATAGGTTCCTTCCAAACTAGACATCAGTTTGTAGTGTGTGATACGAGTCCAGTTTGCCTTTTGGGAAGAGATCTGTTGTGCAAATTGAACTGCACGATTTATTGTACGCCACAGGGAGTGGAGGTCCAGACGAGGGATGACGATGCTGACTTTAAGGTTACAAATCAGCACCTATGCATAGATCTGTACCCAATGGTGACGGTGGAAGAACTTCCACCTGATCTGAGAGACGCAGTGTCATCTGTGGTGTGGGATTTCGCAGGCGATGAAATAGGTCTAATCAGAGGGGTTGAACCAGTGCGGATTGAGGTGAAACAGAATGTTGATTTCCCCAGGACACCTCAATACAACTTGTCGCCTGAAACGATTGCAGGGATAAAACCTGTGATCGAGACTTTCATTGAGAAAGGCATTCTGAAAGAGATCAGAGGTAGCCCCTGTAATTCACCTATTATGGGACTACAGAAACCGAGCGGGAAATACAGGATCGTGCAAGACCTGCGAAAGGTCAACACGATAATTGTTCCTTGTTGTCCAGTGGTACCGAATCCTTCAGTAATATTGTTCCAGATCCCATGCGAAGCTGAGTGGTTTACGGTCATCGACTTGTGTCAAGCCTTCTTTTCGATACCGCTCCACGAGGAAAGCCAATTTCTTTTTGCATTCAGGCTGGAAAGTCGCGTGTTAACATGGTGTCGTATCCCTCAAGGGTATACGGAAAGTCCATCGATCTTTAACCAGATCCTGAAAAAGAATCTTGAGAGTCTTGTGTTGCCGCAGAACACAGTCCTCGTGCAATACATAGACGATTTACTCATTGCCTCAGAAACAGAAGATGCTTGCAGAATTGACACTGTAGCCCTGTTGAACCACTTAGCAGAGAATGGACATAAGGTGTCCCCGAACAAGCTGCAGAACTGTTTGAATGAGGTACAGTACTTGGGACACAGATTAGAAAAAGGCAAGAGGAAGGTGTCACCAGACCGAATTGAGGCAATAATGAGTATGTCAGTACCCACTACACAGAGAGAAGTTAGGATGTTCCTGGGAATGGTTGGCTACTGTCGACAGTGGATTCCTAGTTTCTCCTTGAGAGCTAAGCCTTTGCAGAGGCTTACGCACAAGGATGTGAGTGATCCGGTACCATGGGACGAGGAGTGCTTGATGTCATTCCTGAAACTGAGAGAGGAATTGTGCAGTGCTCCGGCACTGGGGATGCCTGATTACAACAAGGCCTTTTCGTTGTTCTGTTATGAGAGGGAAGGATGTGCATTAGCCGTCTTAGCTCAGAACCATGGAGGTGTCCGTAGACCAGTTGCCTATTTCTCAGCTACTCTAGATCCAGTAGCTTCTGCGTTGCCCGGATGTCTAAGATCCGTTGCTGCAACAGGTGTCAGCATTGAAAGATGTGAAAGCATTGTAATGGGACATCCACTGACTGTACATGTGCCACACTCGGTTGAGTTATTGATGACCAGGACCAAGACTCAGCACCTAACGAACAATAGGTTAACGAGGTACGAGCAAGTCATACTTGCCGCAGAGAATGTGACTCTGAAGAGGTGCTCTGTCTTGAACCCTGCGACATTGATGCCTACACCGAACGCAGATGATGAAGATTGTGCGGACCATGATTGTCTCGATGTGACCGAGCTTTGCACCAAACCGAGACCTGACATTGTCGATGAACCATTGGCTGACCCAGATGAAATTTTCTTTGTCGATGGTTCATGCTTAAGAGACAGTGTGGGGCAATTGAGAGCAGCGTTTGGTGTGTGTACCATTTCGGGAGTGGTTGAGGCTGCTTGCCTAGAAGGAGTACGCTCCGCGCAGGTAGCTGAGATCATTGCATTGACCCGTGCCTGTTTGGCCGCTGATCAAATTCGAATCACGATTTACACCGACAGCCAATATGGGTTTGGTGTGGTGCACGACTTCGGGCAGTTATGGTCTCAGAGGGGATTTTTGACATCATCTGGCTCACCCATTCGGAATGGAGAATATGTAAGACAACTGTTGGATGCATTACAGCATCCGAAGGAAATTGCTGTTGTAAAGTGTTCAGCCCATGGGAAAGGGGAGGACTTTGTGTCATTGGGCAACAATTACGCGGACGAGGTCGCCCGTTTCTGTGCAGAACAAGGATGCATATTCACAGATAGAAACGCAGGGGAGAGCCAAGAAAGAACCGAGCTCAACATAATGTTGGCCATGGCAGACACTTGGGAAGAGCTTAAGCGATTGCAGGACGAAGTTTCAGACCAGGAGAGAGAGGGATGGATCAAAGCTGGTTGTGAGAGAGGAGATGTGGATGTGTGGGTATCCAACGATGGGAGAGCCGTATTACCAGAAGAATTGTTGAGTCCGATGGCAAGGCTGATACATGGACAGGCACACCTTGGTAGAGATGCAATGATGAGGGTGTTTAGACAGACGTGGTACAACCCACGATTTCGGGCGATGGCTGAAACAGTGTGTCAAAGGTGTGTTACTTGTCAGCAGATGAACGCTGGAAAGAAAACTGTAGTTACATTGAGTCACATTGGGAGGTCAGGTGGGCCTTTCAACAGAATACAGCTAGACTTCGTGGAAATGCCTAAGTGTAATGGGTTGAGGTACATTTTAGTGCTGGTATGTGTGTTCTCACGGTGGGTGGAGGCTTACCCAACACGTAGGTGTGACACCCTCACAGTGGCTAAGTTATTGTTGAGGGAGCTCATCCCTAGGTTCGGGATACCAACCTCTTTGGAATCAGATAGAGGAAGGCACCCACAGTGAAATCATGAAGTTACTTTGTGCTGCATTGAATATTGACCAGAGACTCCACTGTAGTTACAGACCAGAGGCTTCTGGGATGGTGGAACAAGTTAATGGAACTTTGAAGGGCCGGATGGCAAAAATGTGTTCTTCAACATCCCTGAAATGGCCCGACGCTTTGCCGCTCGTGCTGATGAGCATGCGAAGTGTCCCAGACAGGAAAACCGGGTTGTCCCCCCACGAAATACTAATGGGAAGGGCAATAAGGTTGCCGGCAGTACCAGCTACAGCTTTGATAAGCATCACTGATGACTTGATTCTCGATTATTGTAAAGGACTCTCTGATGTGGTCCGTTCTGTATCCCAGCAGGTGCAAGCAGCAGTGGTCCCAGCCTCGAGTGATCTGTGCCACGATTTGTGTCCCGGAGATTGGGTGCTTGTCCGGAAGCACGCGAGGAAGAGTTGCTTGGACGCCCGTTGGCGTGGTCCGTATCAGGTGATACTCATCACGAACACAGCAGTAAAGTGTGGAGGATTGCCGAACTGGGTGCATGCCTCCCATACCCGCAGAGTTTCAGCACCCTTGGAAGAAACAGCTCCTCTCGTAAATGAAAATCCAGTTGATGTGGCAGGGCCACATGAGAGGACAAGTCAAGCTGTAAGGGTCGCTGACACAGCTGGTGGTGCACTAGAGCAAGCTGAAGGGGGTTTCCACAGTTCGAACCCTGACTCAGACACCGAAGACAGAAGCGGTGCAGTGGGCGGAGAAGAGTCAGATTCAGCAGAAAGAGGAAGTAGTGCACTGGGTATAGCAGGGGAAGGCAGACGAACGAACAGAAGTGCAGAAAGTTGGCTTGAAAGACAGAGGCGACGGAACCTGAAGTTAGCACCTGAAAGAGACCTTGCCCCAGTGTCTGAAGCATCTGAAACAGAGGCAAGCGACGAAGACCAGGCTCAAGATAGTCGGCGAAGGTCGAAAAGAACTAGAGTACCTTGCCGCAGATACTCTACCCCTGAGTGGACTTACACAGTGTTTGATGCAGGGGGTGGTGAGCACGGGAAGGCTGAGGTCAGTGCTGGTGGTCCGTCGAAGCCCGACTGTGGTGGTGAAGGTGGTGCTGCAGTTGCCGGGGCTCGAAGTAGAAGGAATACTGACCCTCACAGTTCCGAATCCCCGCTTCTGAGTGAAGTTCGAAACTTGGTTCTGCATCGACTCGAATTTCCGTCTTTTGGGTTTGAGCCGTCTTCACATGAAATGGTAATCTTGCTTCTTGAACTTTTGTATCACGTTCTGGAATTGCTCAATGAAGATCTTATTGTGGATCAACTATAAACTGTAAATAAAAGTCTAAAAGAAGAAGATAACCTAGGTCCGAGTGGAAGAAGAATAAACTTAGGGACTTTCCACAGAAGAGGAACGAAAACTAGGGAAGTCTTTTTCTGGACTGTGTAAATAAGATTGTGATCGAGAAGGGAAAATCCGGAGATTTCATGGTTGCCCGAGCTGGTTAAGCAAGTCACGAGTAAAGGACACAGAGACTTTTTCAGGGTTCATTGCTATAACCAAGACTTTTGAGAACTTTCGAAACCATGGAGCCGGGAGATCCCAATCGTAGATCAAAGTGGATTGTAGGCGTACTTATAAGTAGTGTGATAGTTTCTATAATCATAGTAATCATAGTCTCATATACTGGTTCGCATGAGCTAGAAGTGCAGGGGGTGCCAGGGACACCTACACCTACTACACCTAGCCAAAAGGGGGTAAACATGGGAGCTGACAGAGCTTTGCTATTAGAAGAAAGTCGTAGGTTACATATAGATTTATCTAGGAGTGATTTTAAGCTTAACGCATATGCTAAGCTGCTATATGAGTATGTTGATGTGATGGATGCGAAGGATTGTTATGTGTGTATGCAGTTGCCTGCTTCAGTGGACGAGGGTATTAGGTACCACCATCTTCCACTGACTTATGGAATTTCATGTAGTCTTTTGCTTAGTTTATTTTATGAGAGAGATCAGTTTGAGTATTTCTTTTCCAATTTCGACGCAGTGCTTCCTAAAGTCCCAGCTTACAAGCATTTGAATAAGTATGATTATTATAAGACCGAGGATAGACTCAGGAAGTTCTTCATACCGAGTTTGGAATTGGATACAGCATTCGCTCACAGACACAATCTGACCTGCTCGATGTCAGATGTGGAGAAAAAGTTTGTAGATCAGGTAGAGGACAGGTATAGAAAGCTGACCCACTCACGAGACTTGGGGCATCACAGGCTTGATTGGACAGGTAAAGAAAAGTTGCATAAGACCAAGGGAAGCTATGGTCCTATAGCGTTAGACAAAGAGCAGAGGGGTAAGTTGTGTATAAGGCGTTATCAGACTTACTACGAAAAGGTTGCAGTGGGACAAAGCACTTGTGATCACGTTTTCACCATGGCAGATGTGGCAAAGGATTTTCTCCAAGGTCCTGTACAAGTGATACCAACGGTGTATTATGTATGTGGGAAGAATGCTTATGTGAGGTTGCCTGCAAATTGGTATGGAACATGTTATTTGGCAATAATATTTCCAAAGATTTACCATACAGAGGATTTGGATCTTCTAGAAGGTGGGGAGCATTCAAGAGCGAGATGGGCTGTAAGTGCAGGAATCGTTGTGGGGGATATCTTTGGAGCTATGATACCCAGTCTGGGAGTAGTTTTGAATGATGTGAAAATCCGGAGGTTAGCGACTGTGGTGGATGAATTTTCAATGAATACAGCAAAGTCATTGGTGTTGGTGGAAGGAGAGATGTTGTCGATAAGGGCAATGGTTTTGCAGAATCGCCTTGCTTTGGATGTCTTATTGGCAAAAGAGGGCGGAGTCTGTAAAATGTTGAAGGTTCAAGAGTGCTGCACTTATATACCAGACCGTAGCAAGGATCTGGAGAAATATATAAGTAATATCACTACAATCCACACAAAAATAGCGGATTTGACCGAAGAGGGGGCCTGGGAAAAAGTTGGTAAGGGTTTTGGTCAAGTGGGAGGTTGGTTTGCAAATCTAGGAAAGGGATTCCTTGGGTATTTTCTGAGACCCCTCCTTATCGTGGTGGTTTGTGTGGTTTGTTTGTGGATTTTGATCAAGGCCTACAAGTGGTATAGAGCAGGTCGAGTCAAGAGAGCTTTGAGGGAAAATGAGATGAGATTGGCAAGACTGCAGGACAGTCAGTATCAAAGGCTCAAGAGCATGGAGAAACTAAGATCAGGGAAAATGGCAACGAGTTCTGTTTAGGTCGGTTCTTTCTCCAAGGGAGTTGAATGAATGTGATGACAGGAGTCATCAAAGGGGGGAACTGATAGAGCGAAATGTTTTTGTGAATTGTAGGGGTGCATCATAATCACTGGTAGTCCGCACCCGCATGTACTCAGACATATATTCGTATATATCTAGTTGTATATCCATGCATGTTTAGTAAAGAATGAATAGTTCACTGAGATAAAGTGAATCAGCAGTATAATTGTGTTATGATGAATATGTAATGCAACGCTTATTGAATTGTGTGAACATAATGCATAGAGAAATTAGTTCGTGTGTAATTCAATTGCAGTAGTTTAAACGTGCACCATATTAAAGTTGCACATGTAATTCATTGTTTGCATATGAATTGTAATGAAAATGCTTATAGGGAAAAGTAAGATGTGTGTTTAAAAGTTATATGTAAAGGCCTGACTACTTATATGCTTAGGGAAGGCCTGGTTTATTCTTATGTTAGCTTATTTTGTAGGCAGAGAAAAGTTTCTCTTGGTAAGGCTCTCTGGGCACAAACTGTAGATTTAATTTGCACAGTAGAAGGTTTCTGTTGAACGTATCTTTGTTGCAGGTGCAAGGACACATGTCTCGTTAGTAAAGACTAACTCTTTGTTTTCAAAAGTTAGAGAGATGGGAGGCATGGTACGGGAGTGCAATGGAATTTAGGGATGATACTTTCAGCGGAGAAGGTGCCTGGGACTCAAGGTCATCGCAACCGTCCAGGATGAAGTAACCGTTTCGATGGAAAAGTACAAGAAAGAAGACCTGGCCAAGGAGGCGTGACAAAGGCGTGTACAATTGTATTGGGGTTTTGTATTAGGGATAGTGCCCTGAGGGAGGAGGCCAGAGAAGAGGTAGGGGAGACCAGAGAGGAGGACAGAGCTGAGCTTAGGTATTATGTGATTGCACTTCTTAGGAAGTCTTCACAGCTGACACCTTTTATTCACTCTTGCCTTTGAAAATCGTTATGTAGGGATGTCACTAAGTGTTAGTGTAGGGACAGTGATTGGTTTAAGCTTGCTTAGATAAATGAAGAGCAACGTAGAAATTGGAGCAATCATAGCTTGGTTGATCCTTCTAGAACTATCTATTCTCTTTATTCTGAGTCGGATGAGACTCCTGCGTAGGTTATTATTTGTATTAGTGCCCATCTATTTCTTTAACCTCGTGTTGAGGTGCTTGCATGTCCAGTTATTTTTGGCGATAATAAATTCTTAAACTTGAATTCGGAGTCAGTGGTCCTTTCAGACAAAATGAATGCTGTTATATAACCAGATGAGATTCTCTCCTTTACACTATTCAACAGGTAAAAAGATCTTGGCGACCAGAAGGTTCTTATAGATAATTAGATAAGAATCGGCATAATCATTGTGTTTGTGGGAGCTCAGGCCTGTAGCTACTTACAATTTATTGCAGCATTCGTCCCTCCCAGTTCCTCCCATGTGGCTGACATTCTTTTGTATAACCATTGAATAAAATCCTCTCCTTCCAATTTAAAAAGCAACAGCACATCATTATGATTTTTTCATGTACAGCGTCACGTGCATTGTTGCCAATGAATAGTGCACTATAAATACTGAGCTGCACTTTGGGCCTCACAAGAGGTAAGAAATCGCTTATACAAATAACAATACCATGCAATCACAAATTCGGTTTTCGGATCGTATGACGATCATTTCTTTAAGATTGGTGTTCTTTGGGCCACCGTACAACAGCGACCCGCTTTAAAGCTTAAAATGCTCTTTGTAATGTGGTTCACAGCATGTGTACAGGACGGCCATATTGTTGATTAGGTCTGTTCAACAAATGTTCAAGAAAAACCAATAGACATACATACGTCAATGGTTTTGCGATAATTAAAAGTGTGCAAATGTTTTAAAGTGTTATAATTAGTCTTCATTTTAGGCACAAAAATAAGATTACTAACGATTCAATTATTGTTATAATTTGTCATTGCATCAGTTCCCATTTATATTGAAATATGCATATACACGATCTTTATTTGTCCTTAATTTGAAGAGCATAATGTAACGTTGATTGGCTCTATTCCAATTTTAATACGACACTTGAAATAGTTCGAGTACCGTCATACTCGTCCTTCTTCAATGTCTACGGCCACAGAGGCTGTTCTCAGGTGCCGGCGCTTGGTTAACTCAATTAGTTAGACAACATCGTGATGCCTGCCTGGAGAACAGAAACCTGTCTGAACACGTGCTTTACCAGAACAACAAAACACCCTCCACATAACACTAGGTGCATGGCAGAGAAAGGCTGGGAAGTGGACCTTGTTACTGGGGCCAAGCAGAATAAAGGGACGTGGCTCCTTAAGGTAAAAAGACCAAAAGAAGCATGGGTGATCTCATACCGAGAATCAGGAGGCAGGGGAAAGCACAAGTACCAGTAGCAGGAGTAGTCTGAATCTCATCATGGATACCACATGAGGACCAGCAGTCTTGGCATCGGCATTGACAAAAGGACCTGGAATCAGAATAGATAGGAAGACGAGGGCAGACCATGGGAGGAGGAGCGATAAGCAGTAGTAGGACACCTATGCACAGTGGCAAGAGTGGGAAGTCTTCCTTTGCCACTTTGCATAGCACGTTCCTTCCGGGAAACACTTTGGGGCATATTAGCAAGACCCACGTTAAAATTATCGCCGTTTTAGCGGCAGGAAACTGCCGCTAAAACGGCGATAATGGGCTTGCTAATATGCGCTATAGAATTCAATATAAGCCCAGGTTAGATGTCCTGCACATCTAACCTGGGCTTCTATTGGAATTCTATAACGCATATTAGCAAGCTCATTATCGCCGTTTTAGCAGCAGTTTCCTGCCGCTAAAACGGCGATAATTTTAACGTGGGTCTTGCTAATATGCCCCTTTGTTCGTACAGAGACATGCAAAGCATTTATTTTTGGAAAGTGAATTACCAGGAACGCATTTTTAGAGTTTAATTGCAGAATGCACTTATTTAAATCAGTCCTGTATTCTTTTTAAGAAATATTGCTCTGATAGTTTAACAGGTATGATTAATGGGTCATACTGTATTTGAGTTCAGAAACCTATACCTTCTGGACTAACATTTGACTGCTCCCGAGCAGCCATTGCTGTCGATTATAAGAATGCCTTAAAAGAGAAAAAAAATGGAGCACCCTCCACCCAGGAGACAAGTGTAAAAAATGAATAACTCGGTTATTCCGTTGGAAAAACATTGTATCTTGGGGCCTGGGACACCACTGGTAAACAATATCCACCATGGCCACTGCAGCGTGTCCCCCTACTGCTCAGGACTCGAGAAAATGTCATATACATTTGTGTTTTTATTCCTTAATCTGCAGGCATTTGAAGTGCTTAGAAACGGCTCATTTCAGGTTGTCAGTGCTTAAAAAGCATTGGCAGTTCCCAAACAACGTGGGCAGTTCATTGCCACCACTAACACATTTGGTATAATGGATATGTTTTAGCTATGGAGCTCGAAGACATGACATCTAAGCTTGGCAGCACCTCTTTTACACAATGTCCATGTAATAAAAAAAAAATAAACCTTTATTAAGAGTATGTTTTGACTCCCCCACCCGAACAGAGTGGTATTTCCATATAAGGGGCAATATCACAGCTTTGTCATTATTACCACCCCAGCCCATTTTTTGATCTAGTAGGCGAGTTGGAAACTGGAATCCGAAGACATTGGATTTAATCCCGGACTCTCCAAGCAGTCAAACTTTGTACTCTAGTGCGTTACCTTTTTGGACTTCTTCATCTGCTGCCATTTTTTGTCAGGTTTGTTACAACTTGGAATCAGGCCTAAACATTGCTAGTATTTGTGTATTAAAAAGTCAAACTGCAACACAAATTTTGATATTTCCTTTATGAAGACAGTGCTCAGTATCACAGTCTGGTAGCTGAAATGTGCAATACTTAGAAAGTTGTAGTATTTGGAGCAACCATTACTGCTTTGCAATCTTTGTTCTCCTACTTTGAGCTAATCATACTCTCCCTCAACACCTAAGGCGTACTGAAAGGACAAGCCCCAGAGAGGATTTCTTTCACCTATCATTATAACTTTATCACATTTACATAGCCTAGCATCAGTAGTTGATAGACAATGCCCACTTGACCCACAACCAAAGCAAATGAAAAGACAAAAGTAAAAAACATCATTTTCAACGCCAAAAGCCCTAACTTTCACAAATGCGAGACCAATTGCATTGCAAATGCTTTTTACATTTTACTTTTAGTGCTGCTGTCCCAAAATACATATTAGTGCAGGGTAGACCAGAATTTTCTCCTCCTTCTTAATTCTCGCCTGCAACAGCACATGCACTGCATGTTGTCTTGCTTATGAGAGATATTTTATACGGCAAGGGGCTTGCAGCTCGCCCTTTGCTTAACATTCATTGGCTTCACTGTTACTTTTATTTGCTCACTTCTCCTAGGCCAGTGCATGCTGGCTTCACGTCCTCTTCTTTCGGCTGGAACATGGACAAAGTACTGATTGCTTCAGCTTGATTGATGTCCTTTCACTGATTGCCATGTGATTGAAGTGCTACTTTTATTTTTTGCTTCTTTCCTGTTGTCCTTGTTGAACCTCTTGCCATTTGTAGCTAAGTTTTACTATGCCACACATACTTCAAAGAATCCCTTTTCTCCTTTGAAATGTGTGTTTATTGTGAAAATAGATGTTATCTGCTCTTATTGTGAAAACAGATTTTATCTTCTTCCAAATGTATTTTCGCTAAAACATGGAGGCGCAATTGCTTTCTTTATGTGATAGGATTTTTACCAAATGTCATTTTTTTTCTTTTTTCAAGCATGGGAAGATTTGATTGGTACAGAATCACATGAGTGTTCTGCCGAGAAATAACAAGGATTGGCAAAGCTAATAGGGGTCGCCTTTGATACTATTGGCTGTGCCATTGCCTTTTGTTCATGCTGTACAATATGGGCATTACCGAATTTGGCAATGATTTGTAGCCATGCTGTATAGAAGCGTGGCTAAAAATAATAATAATAAACAAGCATCTGCAATGCAGTAGCTCTCACATTACTGAAAGTTTGAGCTATTGGCGTTGCATTATTATTTGCAACGCCAATAGCTCAAACTTTCGGTAATGCGAGACCTATTGCATTGCAAATGCTTATTTAACATGTCATGAAAAGGAAAATCGCTTATCTTTAACATTAATCAAGTGTACCACACAAAAGACAGTGACAACGCACTATTACACTTGATGACAACAAAATTCTGGCACGCTCTGTGTGGTGATTGTATTACATTGAATAAAAAAGTGACAAACCGTGCTCTACATTCAACAAAAAAGTAATGAAGAGTGCTAGTACATTTAAGGACACACATCTATAGCCAATTGTTGAAACCAGTCCACCCTTTTATGAACCAGAGGAGCCTATCAATATTACTTTGAATTAACATGACCCTCTTGGTGTCCTCATTGGGGTTTGAATGTCATCTAGTATGGATGGGTTTGGGATTTCACAATCTCTTTTTCACTGTCCATACTGATGGAGGCCAAAAAGAAGAAATCCCCGATGGTTCTCGCAGACGCATTTCAAACCACTGGTGATTAGGGGTCTCATCAGGACTAGGGCTGGTTACGTTCTTGTGTGTCTGTGGAATAATATGTACGAAACTGTGTTAGCTGTCGCCTGTGACCTCTCTGATAGTTTCAACGCTTTTTTATACTTAAAATACTCTGGTCTATTCCTTGTATCTTCAGGAGCAGGCAAGTTCCATGTTTGGATGCACTCATTCCAGTTCAATTGTTTTGCTCAATCCTGTTTTATTCAGTGAATGCTCACCAGTCTAGAAAAGGAAGCATAGTTCATGTTAGGTATTGTCGCAGTTCATGGATATATTTCTTGTAGTGCAAAGACTTCCAAAGTTTTTTTTATTTATATACCCAGTAGCTGTTCAATGAAAGTGTTTTGTTTTCAATCCTGGTTGTGGGCCAACTTAGCTTAGCGGAGTTGCTGGAACGGTTTGAAAGGGAACCTTTATGGGTTTGATCTATGCGAGGTTGGAGGCCGCTTGCTAAAGCGGTTGGCATCGCACATTGGATATTGACCCATGCGTTGTGTATAAGGCTCCCAGTTTTCCATTTTTACTGATTTTTACAGGTAAATACAGACAGAAAACAATGTGTTTCCTGTCTGTATTTATTTTTAAAAGCGGAAAAATACTGAAAATGGTGCTTTTTTTTATAGACTCTCCATGCTGTCTTTCATGAATTCCAGGCAAAAGCTGAGCAGATAGGCAGCATGACGAGTTAAAAAATAGGAACAGATTTCCTTAAATACAGGCATATATTAACATATATTTGCAGTATAACACTAATATGTACCTGTGGGTGTAGTGTTTTGTTGTATAGTGTGATGTGGCTGCTTCATTTGCCAAATTGCGACAGGCATCCATGTATGAGTGCACGTCTAAAAGTTAAATAAATGTGGAAATATACCATTTTACGATTACATTTATTGTGAAAACACAAAATAAATATGGATAAATACCAATAAGATGGCCAAAAAATAAATATGGATAAATACAGATGGAAATGTTATAAAAATAAGTACCATAAAACCGGGAGCCCTAGTTGTGTATTGTAATATACAGTTTTGTAATGGACGCGAGGTGTTATGTGTTGCTGATTGCAGCAAAACAGTTAATGAAATTAAACTAATTGCAAGCCCGTGTCTATGCGGTAGCCTCATTACTTTTCTGGTCACTTAACCTGATTCAAGTTCAGCGATACATTGTTTCAATCTTGTTTCATCAAATGTGAACTTGACTCTGGCAGGGGACCTCGCGGTTCAGAGTATGCTGTGCATTTACATTGCTTACAAGCGTCACAAGTCCATGCCAAAGGCAAACTTACTTCAAATTATTTTATTCCTTCCCAATTCGTAGGTGCCTTCGCCCTTACTCCTTAAGGATTATAAGTGGACAGGACCTCGTTCTACTCCATCGATATAGGTAGACAAGAGTAGTCTATTGTATGGTCATCATCCTGGTGCATTCTGGTATATGTAGTTCATCATGGGAACGCTATAGGTCTATCACACGAGTATATGTTGGAGAAACTGTGTCAAATTATAATTTATTAATTTCTGACATTTTATTAAGACCCTGATTCATTGTGTTAAATTTGAGGATAAGCTATGCTTCTTTTCTCATCAGATACGCCTCCAGATCACCTCGTCTGGGGTTGGGCTGGATGAAACTCAAGACCGTCCACCGGAAATCTTTTTCTGAATGTTTCATCTCAGTGAAGTGGTTCACCAATGGCGCTGATGCTATTTTTCTCTTAATGCAAGATTTATGTTGGACTATTCGTTGCTTGATCTCTTGATTAATTTTGCCAATATGCATCTTCTCGCAAGGGCATTTTCAAAATTGTGATGAAAAATCTGACTTTACCATTAAAGAGGGTTTATCATTACAATTTCATACATACCAAACGTGATATAGCCACCAGCTCCCATTTGGAAATTACTGCTTATTAAATGTAATAAGGAATAGTCAATGTTATCCTATGGGAACAAATTTGGGAGTTTTTCCCTACCAGGACATGCAAAACTTAAAAGTACATGTCCAACCTTTTAATTATCAAGCACAAGGTGATGGAAGGAGTGCTGACCTTTTCAACCACTCACCACCAGTCACTGATCTGGGTTGAATCCATCGCTTTTTTGCTCAGTATGCCACCCCAGTTCTGACCGAGCCATATGCAAATCAACCTTGGACCGGAAACAAGTGTAGATTAAACCCAGATCTCTTGACTGGGGGTGAGTGGTTGAAAAGTTTCAGCACTCCGTCCATCATCTTGTTGTGTTTGCTGTGTTCACCCTAAGTGGCCAAGGGTATGCCCAGATGTGGGTCCCTTGCTCACTGTGCCACTGGATTCAAGCTAGCCTGGCTGATGAGGGGTGATTTTTTGAAACCAGTATCAGGATGCTTGTTTCCAGTTCGGAGAGGACCTGGGCTGGCAGTTCGGGCTGGACTGTTCCCATGAGGAGCAGGGTCAAGACTGATTTGCATATGGCTGGGTCCAAACTGGGGTGGCACAGTGAGCAAAAGAACAATGGATTAAACCCAGATCTCTTGACTGGGTGTTAGTGGTTGAAAAGTTTCAGCACACCGTCCATCATTTTGTTGTGTTTGCTGTGTTCACCCTAAGTGGCCAAGGGTATGCCCAGATGTGGGTCCCTTGCTCACTGTGCCACTGGATTCAAGCTAGCCTGACTGATGAAGGTTGATACTCCGAAACTGGTCCCAGGATGCTTGTTTACAGTTCAGAGAGGATCTGGGCTGGCAGTTGGGGCTGGACTGTTCCCATGAGAAGCACGGTAAAGACTAATTTGCATATGGCTGGGTCCAAACTGGGGTGGCATAGTGAGCAAAAGAACAATGGATTAAACCCTGATCTCTTGACTGGGGGTGAGTGGTTGAAAAGTTTCAGCACTCCATCCATCATCTTGTTGTGTTTGCTGTGTTCACCCTAAGTGGCCCAGGGTATGCCCAGATGTGGGTCCCTTGCTCACTGTGCCACTGGATTCAAGCTAGCCTGGCTGATGAGGAGTGATACTCTGAAACTGGTCCCAGGATGCTTTTTTCCAGTCCAGGGAGGACCTGGCCTGACAGTTCGGGCTGGACTTTTCCCATGAGGAGCAGGGTCAAGACTGATTTGCATATGGCTGGGTCCAAACTGGGGTGGCATAGTGAGCAAAAGAACAATGGATTAAACCCTGATCTCTTGACTGGGGGTGAGTGGATCTGGGGGTGAGTGGTTGAAAAGTTTCAGCACTACATCCATCATCTTGTTGTGTTTGCTGTGGTCAACCTTTTAATCACTCAGCACCCTGCTGTATGGACAACCTTTGACCAACCTTAGGGATGACCTATATGTAATAAAAGGGGAGTGCTTAAATGCCAAGTCAACATGGCAGTGCAACACTGCCTTCAGGCTGCAATGGCAGGTCTGGGACAAGTTTTAGAGAGCTACTTCAGTGGGTGGCACAGTAGGTGCTGCAGGCCCACTGGTAGCATTTAATTTACAGACCCTGGGTATATAGTATACCACTCTATAAGGGCCTTATAAGTAAATTAAATATGCCAATTAGGTGTATGCCAATCAAACCATGTTTAGGGAAGAGAGCACCAGCACTTTAGCACTGGTTAGCAGTGGTAAGGTGCACAGAGTCCTATGGCCAACAAAAACGAATTCAGCAAAAATGGGAGGCAAGTAGGGAAAAGCTTTGGGGGAAGACCACCCTAAGACTGACAGGTCTAACATCTCAACACCAAATAATACAGATCATATTTATAAAGGTAATGTAGAATTTATCCGGATCTGACCCCAGGGTGGAGCAAAGCTCTTGAAAAACTCATGTAAATCACACCACTCTCAATAAGTTGGGCTAGGTGCAGGTTTGATGATGCGCACACCACTGAAAACTCAGGGGCAGATCTACTAGGAAGTGCCGCAGCGCAGCAACGCAAGCCCTTTGGCTGCGCCACGCTGCAGCACTTCCGAAGCACAGGAATGCGACATATTTACAATAATATGTTGCATTCCTGTGCTGTTCCCTGCACTGGCGCACAAACTGCAGCCATGCGCCGGTGCAGGCACCCTTGCACCATGGTGCAAGGATGCCTGCGTCATGGGGAAATTGTTTTTGTGCAGGAAGGGGTACTTTCCTGCACAAAAACAATCACAAGAGGCTTTTTCCTCTTCCAATGCATGCTGTAGAATGCAGCACGCTTTGAAAGAGGAAAAAACGAGAAATGAAAACATTTCTCCTCGTTGCTCCTCGCTACGCCTCCCCTGGGAAGGCGTAGCATTGATACGCATTTCCAGATTTATGATTCCTCGTAAATCTGGAAATGTGTCTCGTTCCATGGGTGTTGCGTGGGAACACCCACAGCAACACCCATGGAACGCCCCTTCCACGCAAAGTGCTGTGTGTGAAGGGGCCATATTTACAAGGAGAGGAAAAGTCACGCAGGGTGCCTTTTCCTCTCCTTGTAAATATGGAGAAGTGAAATGCGTCTCTAGTACGTCTGGTGGCGCAGGGGGCTTGTAAATCTGCCCCTGAGTTAGGATAACCTATAAACCGCATACTATAGTCTGCATCTTCAAGAACCCAACAACGACAAGGAATTTGTAAATGCTGAGATAATCGAACTATGTTTAAAGTAAAATAACAATGTTGCAACACCAAATCCACCAATGAAAGGTAATCCTAAATAAGCCTTCGTTTGATGACGTCTGACTGGGTTATTAAATCATTCACTGGATTGGCCCTTTAAAAAGTCTTAGCTTTCTGAGTCAGGCAACAGAGAATCACATGCCATAAAGGTAGTTTGCCACTCTGAGGCCGGGCAGCCGAGGGAAATAGATTCACGCGAGCACTAGGTTAGACCCTCTGGGGCTTATTTACAAGGCCCTTGCGTCACTTTTGCGCCATTTATAACATGGGAAAAGTGACGCAAAAGTGGCGCAAGGGGCTTGTAAATCTGCCCCTCTGTTCGTATCCTTGAGACAGCCCTAACTGAGCTCGTGCGCATATTTTCTCTGAATTTGCAGCTTGTTTATGAAGTGCTTTGGATTCCAAGGAGGTATGAATTTCAATGCATCATGTAAGTAATGGATTCATTATGAACCTTCATCACTTTCAAATCACTTGAAATTATATCTCTCGCTTTCTGTTCCACCTCCCTCTCTCACTTATTCATTGCACACACACTTTAAAAGGCAGAGAAACTTAATTAAACACCTTGAAACTGTGAGGTTTGGCAGCTTTACTTCCCACTCCTGGGGCTCGTCGTAATTCTATCAAGAAAGCCTTGTAAAACCGGGCCGAGGTAATTGTAGCAGGTCTCTGCAGACCCAAGTAACTTCCCTACTTCACGTGGACTTGTCATTGGTCTGTGCTTCTGCTGCAGAGATGTAGTCCAAGTGAATGCAAAGGGCACAGTCAGCAAACACACAGGTCCTCGCCACAGTAGCTCTGTTATTGGCTGTAGAATATTCTACGTAGAACTATCTGCCATAAATATCGTGCCCTAAATATTGATTGCAAAAATGTTGTTCCACTAGGTGTATATTTTCTAGTATTTACGATCATTTTATAAAATATATTAAGGACACAATAATTTTGTCACATAATGTTCTGAGAGCGGTGTTCTGGGACCATGTCCCATTGGGTTATATGATGTAGAAATATCTCACATAGTAAATAGTGAAACTGTAGTGTGTGCCGTTTGCAATAGCGCAGTAATACCACAAAATGTAGAGTTCCACACACTGGAATGGGGAATAACACAACAATAGCGCATGTTTTCCGATCGTTCGTGATTTAAAACTCATAATGGTGGTATGTTCCACTCCTCAAATTCAGGCAGGTTCTACCTGTCAAGAATTGTGCAGGGAAAAACCAGAGAGGTGCAGTAGTTACAGAATAACTGAGAATCCCAATTCCAGCAAACTCATGTTTTCATTGATAGGGATTCTCACAGGGTTAGAATGTGTGACCTCGTGTCAACAGATACCAGATGCCATATGCTGTCACTGTGCCAAAATATGCCGTGTGCTGTATATCTGCTTAAATATACCACACACATTGGGCCTGATTCACAGAACTAACTTACGTCAAAAACGTAAAGTTAGTACCTTTTGGTATTCACAGAATACACTTACTCATTTTAGTATTCACAGAATACACTTACTCATACTAACTTTATGTCCGCACTCGGGCCGGAGATTCCGGCCGTTTGTGGAGATTCCGGCCCGGAGGTGGAGATTCCGGCCGTTTGTGGAGATTCCGGCCGTTTGTGGAGATTCCGCCACCGGCCGGAATCTCCACAACCAGCCGGAATCTCCACAAATGGCCGGAATCTCACAAACGGCCGGAATCTCCGGCCGGAATCTCCACAAACGGCCGGAATCTCCACCTCCGGGCCGGAATCTCCACCTCCGGGCCGGAATCTCCACAAACGGCCGGAATCTCCACCACCGGGCCGGAATCTCCGGCCCGAGTGCGGACATAAAGTTAGTATGAGTAAGTGTATTCTGTGAATACCAAAATGAGTAAGTGTATTCTGTGAATACCAAAGGTACTAACTTTACGTTTTTGACGTAAGTTAGTTCTGTGAATCAGGCCCATTGTCCGTAGGTCTAAAGCCATATTTTATCAGCTCAGTTCTCTGCAGCTGGGGAATGCTGGTGTATTGATTATGTATCCATAGATTGAGTGATTTTGTTAAAAAAACAACTTTTTAGAAACAACTGGTGTAATGGCTCGAAAAACTGCTTTTGCATAGTAAAGGGATATTTTCCAAATCGATTGGCTTGATGCCCATATCGGTTTAAATGAATTGCCCTCTTTTGTCATCACTCTACACCTCGTCATGTCTTCTTTCCTTCACTTATTCCAAGCACCCCACCAGTCTTAACAAGCAGTAACTCCTATGCCTCATATTTATTCATTCCTCCCACGCACTCCTTACTTTCTCATCCCTGCCTACAGGGATCATGGCAGAAGTATCACAGGACAGCCTGTTGTTTAAAGGTCGCCACTCTGCAATCCATTTAAACAATACTATTGTCCAAGGAGCTTCCTTATCCCTTCGAATGCGGTAGAGCAAACTTCACCTGCAGTCCCAACTTGACATTCTTCTATCATCCACCAGTCATAACCTGTCCACACTTGGGACTCGGTACTATATGCTACTTTAGTCATTGCCTTAAATGTTAACCCTTCTTTTATGTATTGCAGCAAATTTAACTTCTGAACCTCTCACCTGTCCACACTCCCAGATAACCCTTTTCAGAGATGTTCATTTCTGCCCAACTAAACAGTCCTGTTTAAACTCACACGCACAAATGCATCCAACACTTCTATTTGTACCATCAAACATATCTCAGATCCTAAAAGGACAAATAAATGTACACCATCCTGCCTGAACAAATCTAGCTTTGCATATGATGATGTCAGGATGAGTCAGCACTTCAGAACCCAACATGTGGCAAAACCTAGCCATCTCTCTATTCAACTTTCCTTGTCTTATCCACCATGGCATTTTCCTTGCTCTCCTCCATTCTCTCCTGTGGTATCAGGAATTCCACCTACATACTGATCCTGGCCACCATTTTGCCAGTTCCATCTAATCTTTCTTCATCATTTTCATCAATGGCTATCCTGTCACCTGGGGAAGGCTGTTTTCCCCAAGTGCACCAGTAGCAAGTCCGAACTGGCGTGCAGCTGACGAACTCACTGATCATGTGCAGCAACTGGGATCAGTGGATTCCTCCTCTCCCAGACCACGTCCATGCTACATCCCTCCCAGGCAAACACAGTTTACACCCGTAGTCCCTACTCTCTGTATGCTTCATGGCTCACTTAAATAAGTAGTGTCCTCACATCCGTATCTCTGAGCATCCTCCCCCGCAGCATAGTTTTTAACTTAATGTCTTCAACCTTTCTATTTCCCCATCCTGCACGCTGATAAATCTCCTGTCCGATAACCTTTATATCCATCTTCTAAGTTGCATAGCTTGTCTTGCCAATCGCACTGGCTTGGTGTCTGTACCTATGCAAAAGGAATGCATGCCAGAATATCATTCAGAGAAACCACTCCAAGTACTTCCACAGTACTGATAGTACTTCTCCGCTGGTCACTTTCACACCACCATCATGAACAAAAAGTTGCCCAGCCTGTAGGCCTTTGCATGTACTAAAGCTCTCCAATGTACTCAACAAGCACATCCCACCACCTTCCCTTCTATTGAACAACACCACCGTCAACACCACAAACGCTTGTCCCGTCTTGCTGCATCCAATTTAAATTTACACCCAATTCCTAGCAAGCTGGACCTCACTCTTCAAGAGTTTATTTTCACTTCTTCCTCTCAGAAGTTCTGACACTCTGAATACCCCAAAGAACATAGTCATAAGTAGCACTCTAAACGACTGCATCTCACAATTAAAATAAGAGAGCACACTCACTCCTTTTCATCAATGTTGCTAAGATTGCAAAGTTGATTGATCTTCATCCTTATGTCTTATTCCTCTCATCCGGACCCATTCTTCAATCATTCTTTTCATCACTCCTGCCACTTTAGCTATTCTAGTCACCAGAACCAAACTCCTATGTACCAACAACAATCTCTCTATGTCACTCCTGCGTTCAACCATACCCCTATCATCATTCGCTGTCCATTAAATCCATCTTTCAAATACTCATTCAAAGCTGCCTAGTAAGTGCTTCGCATTGAAGGATTCAAAAGTGCTCCCACCATTCTCTTTGTATATACCGACCTAAATCCCCTAAACACTTTATTGTGAGTCTCATGCTCACCTTCAGTGCTAGTCAGCTAGATCATGTTCACTGTCAATGAGACAGAGCATTCAGAGATCAGTAAGTTACCCCATGTAGTCAAAGTCACAATCACCATCGAATAATTATTGAAACTCAATGCTACATCTCCTGAACTACCAATTCTCTGAAATATTGAACACTTAAATTGTTGATGTTCCTTCCATCTTCTCAGTGACCATCGACACACTCAACTCGCTCTCCATCTCCAAAGACTGTCTCAGTATGTATGCGCATCTTCTCCTACCACTGCACCTCCAACAAAGAAAAAGTCATCCATGTACTGAAAAACATTTTCAAAACCTGACTACCGTCTTGCAGGTCATGATGGTATTGATTTGCTCAAATACTGCACAGGATATGGAGCACACTTTATGAACAGTTTTCTTCCTCTCCATCTGAATGCCCGATAGGCAAAAGTCTTCTGGGTGTAAAGGCAATAACCTGAAAATAGACTACATCGAATTTTGCCATCTAGTTGCCCTTTTCTACATCGCATACTATCTCAATCGCTCTAAATGCTTGATTAGGGCACAACACAGTCATCTCTGTCAATGTAATCATTTACCAGTCGACCTTCTGTTCTCTCCTTCTGCCTTCTTGGGTAGCAAACACAAAAGCGGCAAAATCAACGTTTTGTATCAGCAAGTCATTGAAAGGTTCTGGCATCCTCCCCTCATGTAGGCTTTCGTTTTCCACACAAACTCACTATGTACATGCACCAAACCTGCGATCTCCATCCATCTGTACATCCTAGGAGCATTGTATGCAATATGAAATCTTTCTTTAAATCCTACCTCCAAATAATGGCCATTGTGCTATCTGGGAGTGTGATAACCAAATCCGCAGTAACACTTTCTACTGTGCTGCCTCTGGCACATTATAACTCTAGGTGTTTACTCAAGGGCTTCACATGCTCATGTAGAAATTTACAAAATCCCCTGTTACTAGATCAGGATGCACCTAAACTCTGGTCTGAGATCTTAGCATAGAGACCCAGCCAGGAACGAGTGGATGGTAAGTCAGAAACAAATGCTTGTGTCCGGGGGACGGAGCTTGCCTGATCCCAAGATGGCCGTGTAGTTAGTGAGCTCAGTCTAGCCATCTAACTATCCGGAATTTATCCTGCATCTGGGCTGACTTTTCTGCCCAAAACTACGAAGACTTCGGTTCTGGAGCGTGACACCTGCACCTTGAGCCGACTGGGGGGCCCCGAAATTGATTACGGGTGCTGGCATTGGGCGCCGGCTCGATGGCCTGGCGCCGTGTTGCGGAGGAAGGACATGCTGCGCAGGCAACGTGCCCGCAGGTTGCGAGCGGAGACTGCTGCCATATCGTGAGTCCGCTGTGCGAGCTGCAGTAAGGTCTGACCTGTACCTGTGACTGGGGAGGAGTACTGCCTACCTAACCGCCCGGGTTCACTGCCTGCCTGGCCGACCGGGTGTGCGGAGCTGAGCGTAAAATGGCCTCTGCGACATTGCAGTGCTGAGGCCTGGGGCGATCGTTGGACTGCAGCGTCTACTGCTGGGCGTAGTGCGGCGGCTGCAGCACGGAACGCGGATTACTCGACGGTGGAAGGTGCCCGGTCTCGGAGGACCACTCAAGTGTCGTCGGGTAGGGCAAACCTATACGCTTGGCAGTTCACGATCGTGCGGATAACACCCCCCGTCTTACGGGAAGCAGTGGCGCAGTCCAGTGGAACCGCGTTAGGCCCGGGTCGGCCATTTTGGAGGCCTGGGGCGGCATACTGAGAGAAGCTGCCCTCGCGAAGATATAAGGGCGAAGGTCTTACATCCGAAACTGGTACAGGCAAGGGGCTTGTTTAAAGGTGCTGAGGCGAGCTAGTTGGTTCCAGCACACACATTGGGCATGCCCTACCCCAGCACATAACTGGACTTGTGCCGCAGCCCTGTCTGTGAGTTTGCAGCCATTCAGACGCCACTACTGCCTCCCCGTGGAAACGCCTTCGGGGGCTGCCCGGACATGCAGCTTGGTGCTTTGGTGAATTCACTTGTCCAGTGCGTGAAGGGTTTGCGCCGAATTGCTGAGCGAGTCTGTGACCTAACGTGTCTTTCCCTAAAAACACAGTCTTGCATGGTGCTGCCCTGGCTGTGAGTGAATTGAGGCCGCAACCTGTGGTTAAAGAGGGGGCACACAAACTGACAGCTTGAGTGTGCGGAGCTAGAGTTCCAGGAAGTTTACTGTGAAATCTGCTTGGCGTAGACTTGTGCGGTGACTATGGGGAAGGTGGACAAAACGCATCCTAAGCTTCACTTCGAGCAGAGGAAATCCAGACTTAGGGAGCAAACTCCGGAAGAGGGCTTGAACGCACACGCTGATATGTCATATCCAGTGGAGGGGGACATTTGTAACATATTGGCTGCAATGCAAAAGAGCCTATCCACCATTGATAGTAAGATTGACTCTTTGGTGTACCACATGGATCGTATGACTGAGCATATGGATAAACAGGAGGAACGGCTCGATATGACGGAGCGCAGAGTTACGGAGGTGGAGGAAGCACAGACAGAGATGGATTCCGAGCACAAGCAGATGGGAAAACTGTTGAAGACTTTGCAGGACAAGGCGGAGGACCTTGAAGCTCGGTCCCGAAGGAGCAATATTCGTATTACAGGCCTTCCGGAAACCACCAACGTGGGGAACATGGAACTGTATGTGGAGGAGCTATTGGCGACACTGCTGGGTCGGGAAATGTTCTCCTCCATGTTTGTAGTGGAGCGGGCTCATCCCTCGCTGGGCCCGAGACCACCGCCAGGAGCAGCCCCGAGGCCTATCATTGTCAAACTGCTGAATTATAGAGACAGGGACGCAGCACTGAAAGCGGATCGGGAGAAGCAAACTCTACACTATGAAGGCTTTGCAATTTTGCTTTATCCCGACTTCACGATTCGAGTACAGGAGGCACGTAAGCAATTTGCACCACTGAAGAGACAACTGCGGGAACAAAACTTGGACTATGCAATGTTGTATCCGGCGCGACTACGTGTGAATAGGCAGGGTCGCTCTCGGATTTTCACGGATCCTAAAGTGCTACAGAAAGCCTTGAAGGAATGGTCAAAGGACAGGGCGCACAGCAAAGAACTGTCTGATCACGAGGGAGCAACCGGAGGTAGCCTGGAGGAATAAGACTAATTGCCTTGACGCACATATTGGCAGATAAGATTCTGATTTGCGGGGGTGGAAGGGATGTAAACTGTGTTGAAATTGTATAGTTACCGACATTGTGGAACGGGGGGAGAGCAGGTCAGCAGACTCATAACGGGCACTAAGAAGTCTGATCTGTAACCACAGCCTTTGGTAGGGTTAACATATTTAGGAGTTGTACCATGATGTGAGTAATTCATAATAGTTATGGGGCTGTGGATTTGTTAGACAGGTGCACAGAATGTGCTTGATGGCAGACGGATCAGGCGAATAGCCTATCGAGGGTGAGTGGAAAGTGTGAGCAGGCAACATCCGCCCACGTTTGTAAACCACAACCTGGTGAATTGCCGATTTTGTTTGTTGTTTGAAACCGACATATGTGATTTTTGTTACAAAGTAGCGGGCTTGGAGGAGGGTTCTCACCAATGCAAAGTTGGGGTATGCATGGCGTGGGTGGGGGGTACAGAGACGTAATTAACTTGTTGTGATTTATGTGAAGTTGCCTGATCTGACCATACATAACTTAAACTGTAACGTAGTAGACCAAAGTGACACCCAAGCAAACGTACATGTTGCAGCGGAGATGCCTATCCAATGAACATGACGCAGGCACAAACCAGTAGGATACACATTTTAACATGGAATGTCTGCGGTCTTAACGACCATAGGAAACTGAGTAAGGTTCTAGCTTATCTCACTAGACATGACATAGATATAGCTCTATTGCAGGAGTCGCACTTGCCCCTTACTAGCAGAATGCTACACAACAGGGGGCTGCAGGGAAACGCACATATAGCTGGGTTCACTTCTCACGCCAGAGGAGTGATCACTTGAGTTAACCCAAAATAAGAGCTAAAATTGGAAGCACTGCACACGGACTCGGAGGGGAGATTTGCTATCTCGAGATGCAGTGGGAAGGAGCTTGATTTGGTTTTGGCAAACATTTATGGCCCAAACTATGATAATCCAAAATTCTATGTAGATTTACTGGAGAGGATGCGTTGCTATGGGACTAGCCCTCAGCTTTGGGGTGGCGACTTTAACTGTGTAGTAGATCCGCGGCTTGATAGGTCGGGAGGCCCGGTTCGTCGCCCCACAGCTGCTGCTTGATCTATCATCGACGCGGCGACGCAACTAGAATTATGTGATGTATGGAGAACGCAATTGCCCTGGAGGGGAGGATACACCCACTACTCTGCATATCACGATTTACATACTAGGATTTATTATTGGTTTGCTTCAGGGGCCATGCACACCCAGATCCGGGATTGCGTTGTCCTCCCCCGCACCTTCTCAGACCACTCTCCGGTGCTGCTGGTTTTGGATAGTCCACATAAACATATCCCCCCTTTTACTTGGCGTTTCCCTCCATACTCACTGCTATATTCAGTCTTTAAATCGGAGCTGGCGGAAGCTATAGAAACTTTCTTTGAGAGCAATATTGGGTCTGTTGACACATTCTCCGTGGTATAGGAGACTTTCAAAGTATACATCAGGGAGATTGCTATGGCTAAACATTCAGGAGTTCTCCGTGCGCTCCGAAAACGGCTTTCGGACTTGGAGAGCCGCTTAAAGTCTCTAGAACAAATGTTCCTATCCAGCACAGATGAAAGAGTGAAAGAGGAATTTCAAGCATTGCTAAAAGAGTACCATGATACGGCCAATTCAGAAATCAAACACTTAGGTAAATATGCGACGGCCCGCAATTACGGGGAGGGAGAGCGACCAGGCTCGGTTCTAGCCTCACTGCTAAAGAAACGCAGAGAGACGGCAGGTGTTGTAGAACTTAACAATGAGGAAGGGGAACCTTTAGTTGATTTGACGGTGATAGCCGGTAGATTTAAGCAGTATTACTCGTCACTATATTGCTCTAAGAGTGCGGGAGACGATGCCGAAATACTAGATTATCTGGCACACATTAAGCTGCCATGGTTGACGAACGAGCATAGGGATTACCTCATGCGACCTCTAGAGGCTGAGGAAATAGCTGCAGCACTGGCCGGGATGAAGTCCGGTAGTGCACCAGGCGTCGATGGCCTAACGGTCGCCTTTTATAAAGAGTTTAAAGAACTGCTCATCCCGCATTTAACTATGCTGTTCGAGGAGATGAGTGAGAGCAGCCTGATGCCACCATTGATGAGGGAAGCTTTAATTGTTACACTATTAAAACCAGATAAATATCCGACTGAATGCGCATCGTACCGCCCGCTGTCGCTCCTGAACGTCGACACAAAAATATATGCTAAAATTTTAGCGAACTGGTACCGCTATTGGTTGCGCCAGAGCAGGCTGGGTTTGTCCCTTGGCGAAATCTGACATATAACTTGAGAACTGTTTTCGGGGCAATACAGCACACAAGACAAGACACTCAGGCAGTTGCAGTGTTCCTTGACATGGAAAAAGCGTTTGATTATGTGGAATGGTCATTCATGAATCACGTATTGGCGAGACTTGGGCTGGGAGGCATTTTTTTTACAAATGGTAGGAGTTCTATACAATTCCCCCACAGCCAGAATTAAAATTGGCAACAGGGTCACTGACTCGATTAGAATAACTAGAGGCACGCGTCAGGGGTGCCCGCTTTCCCCGATGCTTTACGCTCTGGTGGTGGAGCCCCTGGCCTGCGCACTCCGAGAGTACCACAGCCACAGGGGAATCCGTTTCCCGAGATATAATTTGATTATTTCCACATATGCTGATGTTACGTTATTATATATTAGAGACCCTGATCATAATTTGTCACCAGTACTGCGTGAAGTAGTTAAGTTCGGAGCGATGTCAGGCCTTAAGGTCAATTGGACTAAATCGACCATCTTCCCGCTCACGCCGGCTACGGCCCCCTTCACCCCTGACTACCCGCTGAGTTGGACGTCCGAACCGGTGCGATACCTGGGAGTTAAGGTTCACACTGATTCGGAAGTAGTTTTCAAGGAGAAATACGGGAGAGCAGTCAGTAAATTGTAAGAGGACGTTGATCGATGGATACGCTTGCCATTGTCACTTGCGGGTAGGGTCTCGATTATGAAGATGGTGGTGCTACCCCGGTTCTTGTTTTTATTTGCAAATATTCCAATGGTCCTCCCTTGTTCTATCTTTCGGACGATTACATCGCTACTAGTCAGATTGGCTTGGGCTGGGAAGCATGCTCGGGTCAGGTGGGATATACTCACGCTACCATACCACATGGGCGGGCTGGGTGCTCCGGACCTAGATTTGTATTATAGAGCGGCGCAAAGTGCACATGCGCACTACTGGATTTATGGTTCCGCTGGTACTCCTCACATTCAGATTGAGAAAGTTGTAGCGATACCTCTCCCATTGCCAGCTCTCTTGTTTAACCCACCTGATCGTAGGACTGGAATTCTTGATTCCATTAATGCGACAGTCCATGCTTGGCAGCATCTTCTGAAATTGCAAGCAGGAGCTATTTTATATTCCTCACTGACACCGCTGGACTGGTGCCTCTGGCTACCACCATGTAAGGAAAGAGGGGTAACTCGGACCTTGAACTCAATAAATATTAAGATGATAGGGGATATGTTTTTGGAGGGCAAAGTGAAAACGTGGGGTGAAGTAGATACATCGGGACAGCACGACACACTACTCACAAGATTCCAATTTCACAGGACAAGGCAATCGTTGAAGGAGATTTTAGGCAGCGACTTAGCAGAACCACCTGATGTGGCTCCTCTTACATACATGATAAAAACCGACTCGCCTGTGCGGATAGTTTCTACTATTTATAAAATGGCACAAGGGTACCGGGAAAATCATTACACTAAGGCTAGATTGGCTTGGCAGGCAGATCTGGGTAAAGTTATTGATGACAAAACATGGAAATATTGCTGTGAGAGCACGAAACGTATTTCCTTGAGTGGGCACCACAGGCTGATTCAGTTTAAATTTCTAAATAGGGTATATTACACCCCAGAGAGGCTGTGCAGGTATGGGTTACGGGACTCCGCAGAATGTGAACGCTGTGGTGAAAGCTCGGCAGACTTTTTTCATTTAGCCTGGTTATGCCCGGGGATAGCCAACTTCTGGGTCCTGATTTTTAAAACTTTGGGAGATATAACAGCTATGACATTGGTTCCTGACCCTATGCTTGCCCTATTGGGGTATTCCTTACACTTGCCAAAAGCGATAAGAAGGCTGGTTGATATGGGGCTATTGATAGCTAGGCGTAGAGTAGCAATCTCCTGGTCCCGCGGCCCGATTCCCACTGTGGCTTGCTGGTCAACGGATATGGTGTACTGCAGTACACAAACTGAATATTACAGTGATCTGCTTCCCCCACGTAATCGTCCTAAAAACTTCTGTGAATTATATCAAACTTATTTGGCCACCAAAGATAATGGGACTGGGTGTGCAGACACCCCTGAAACATGAGTAAGTTGAGTAATGGCATGTAGCGCTGTTGAGGAGGAAGTGTGCAGTTTAGTGGTTATCTTGGGTCCTATCCTCCGACTGCCGGTTTGGACTGCTGATGCGGGCTGGTTAGGCGATCTAAAATGCTGGTACTGTCTATTAGTCTTACAGCGTGCTGTTCTGTTTCACAAGTGTTATTGTTGTGGGCTGCAACAAATAGTTATAAGAGGGTATATCAATTGGCACTAATACTGCATGACGGATTGTGATATTGTATGCCATGCACATTGATGCATAAACTGTATGTCTCTGTTTTTTGTTATCAATAAAATTCAAATAAATATAAAAAAAAAAAAATGCTTGTGTCCAGTGTCCCTTGCAGCCAAAGACCTTGTGGGTGTCATTAGGTATAGCTTCAAGTCTTTGTCAAGCTCACCCATATGCAGCCCACCATCTTCTCATTTTCTCACCCAGAACTCCTCATCATAACCGAACCAAGCCGCACCCCAGAAACTGGCATGTGCATATCTAATGACGTCCACATTTTTCCTCAGAGAAATACTTTATTTCGGGGCTTTCTCAAACAGTTATCTCTTGTAAATAGTATATGCCATTTGTCCAGGTCTTAATTGTGACAGATACCCTGTGGTACATTTATAAACTTTCATGCTGTGTGTGAAAGGGAGAGAGCAGAAATGCTACTTATTTACAAAGATATGGAGCATTTCTGCTCTTTCCTTCCATTGGTGTACTGTGTACAGGCACCCTTGCACCATAGAGCATGAGTGCTTGTGTTACAGGCCAGATAGTTTTTGTGCAGGAAGGGACACCTTCTTACACAAAAACAATCCTTTGAGGCATTTTCCTCTTTCTATGTGTGCTGCAGAATGCAAGAGATGTGGTAAGAGGAAATAACGAGGTGAAATAAAGCTATTTCTCCTCGGTACGCCTCAATTGTGAAGCCGTAGCATTTGGACACATTCCCAGGTTTACACCCTGGGAATGCATCAAAATCAGTAGGTGACTGCATGGGAAGTTGTAATGTAGCATAACTCAGCGTAAGCTGCTGCCTAGCGTTACATTTCTTTACAAAGCCTCGTAAGACCATGCAAATTTGGCCGTGAATGACTATGTAAATATTGCTGAAGCCCTTGGGTTGTCCTTGGGTCATCTTGAGTGACGCACAGGCTTCGTAAATATGGGCCTCTATTTCTACATGTCAACTTTCTTTCATATTCTTTGGTGGTCCTCTTTGGTTCTATTTCTCTCCCTCCACAATAATTTCAGTATATCTACATACACCTCTGCCCATATCTTTTCTGAGGCAGCAGTAATAAGGTGGGCACCCAAAGGTTATGCCTAACTTATGTAAGTAGACCCTGTTCCTGCAGCAAAACGTGCACTGCCTGCCTCCTTTTTCGCACTGCTCAGTTCGCTCTCTGTCACCATATTTTCTGCCACTCCGTTCTCTCCTTCCACCACAGAGTGCATCCCCAAGCCCTCACTGATTCAGGTGTGTCCAATGATTTTAGGGTACCATATAATAGTTTGGCTTAGCAAGATAGTTTTCATCTCTTGTTTAAAAAACAAAACAGCATTCGCTTTGCAAATCTGAAAATCCTCCATGAGATAATTCCTTTAGATTTCTTTTAATGTATTTAATGGAGGCTAGACCTAGCAACAAGTAGCGGTAGAATACAGCAGAGATTTCTTTTTTGTAACAGATTATTAGGCCTGGCTGGAGTTTGCGGCGAAGTGACCAAAGAACTCTGTCACGCTATGTGGAGTTTCGCAAGTGGTGGAGTGCATTAGGTTGCACCATTCGTGCTGATTTTTAGTGAGGGGTGTTTGTCCCGCACTGGAAAATCAGTGCGAACAGCTCCATGCTCAGCGCAAGAAGGTACTGCTTCTTTCTGTCGCTTGAGTAGCTTTTGTACTCGAGCGGCAGCTTCCTCAATGCGAATGCCATGGTTTCTAAACGTGAGCAATCGCAACCATCCGTGTCCGCCCGCAATGAGAAATCTTGCTGGGAGGTGGTCTAGCGTTGGATTTTCCTCGCTCGCGCTTGTTAACTTTAATGTTTTTGGAACTCTGTGTGCTACACGAAGTGCGGAAAACTCCACAAACTCTGTAAACAGAGCAGAGTTCACCGCCCAGGCCTACAGATTATCATAAACATTCAATGCTTCATACAGAAAGATAAGTGAAGGGGGACAACCTAGCCAAATTACAGAAACCATGATTTTATGGGGCACAGGTATGCATATGCAAGTGCAACAGTACAAGATAGCACACTGCTGTGGGTTATTACCTTTCTTTAATCAGAGACGCTAAGAGATAAAAGGTGTATCCACCAGCAGCGGCTCCTCTGCAATGGTGGAGGACGCGCCCCACTGGCTCAGAGCCAACACCTGAAAAATAAAACAATAGTTATTTATCGTTTTATTTTTCAGCTGATGGCTGAGCCAGCGTGTGCAGGAAGGGCGGCGCCAGACCATGAGAGGGGGAGGAGGAGCGGTAGGTGCACTTTTAAGTGCACGTGTCAGACGGCCGACCAAACTGGCATGCACATTTAAGTTTCTCCAACCCACCTGTATTGACCAGTCAGGTTGGAGAAACAGAACAGACTCCCTGTGCATGAGCATGCATTAATCCAGCCCGTTCAGGCCAATTCCCACGCTGCTCTCATGCTTGAGAGCAGCGCTGCGATTGAATGGGGAGTCCGTGATGTTGTCACAGGGACTATTGGGACCAGGAACTGGAAGCAGAGGAGCACAAGGCGGCCGGCAGCTCCAGGTAAGTCTTTTAATTTTTTTATTTTAGTATTAAACTCCCTGCCGTGCGCACCCCCTGCACGCTCCCCCACCTCCCCGTGCCCTCTACACCCATCCCCCGGACCGCCTCCACCCGCCGCACCACTCTTTATCTGTGTCGGCCGCCACTGGTACCAACCATTACACATTTAGTTTCCAGGCTTCCAGGATTTAATAACAGCATTTTGGGGCTTTATTGAGGGATTGGTGGATGTGCAACATCTGCCAAAAATCAGTATGTGCCCTGTGTGCTAATCCTGTCTTTCACCCACCACATTTAGAGATGGGGGAATCCAACCTCGCTCTGTATGTCACAAACCTTTACACAGTTGTCCACCCTCGATAGTGTAGCTGGCTTCCTCCTTTCTTTCCTTCTTTCTCTTTCCTTCTTTTTTCTTTCTCTCTTTCCCTCTTTTTTCCTTCTCTCGTTCCTTCTTTCTTTCTTGTTGTCCTTCTTTAATTCTTGTCTACTTTCATTCTCTCGTTCCTTCTCACTTTTTTCTCCCTCTGTCGTTCTCTCTCCTTCTTTCTTTCTTTTGCTTGGCTTCTTTCATTCTTTCTTCCTTTTATTCCTTCTATCTTTCCTTCTCTTTCCTTCTTTCTTTCTTGCTTTCCTCCTCTTACTTTTCTTCAATTTGCTTCACTCTTTCTCTTTCTTTCATCCCTTTCTTTCTTTATTTCCTTCTTTCCCTTTCTCTTTCTTTCTTTCCTTCTCTCGTTCTTTCCTTCTCTTGCCTTCTCTTTCTTCCTTCTCTTGCCTTCTCCCTTTCCTTCTCTTTCTTCCTTCTAATTCCTTCTCTCTATCTTTCCTTCTTTTTCTCTACCCTTCCCAATAACGGGTAAAAGATCATTGACCCCTTCAGCCTACTACACAATAGTAGAATACTCTCAGCATCATTGTTTTTTTTATTTTCAGAAACAAACTACTCCTTTGAGGTTTTGTTTCTGATGATGATAAAAAAAAATGTCAGCCTGCTACCCTGATATGAAATGGTGGAATGCATTGGTCGTTCACCACTGGAGGTGGGGCCTTCACTAGTCTCTAAATCAAATCTCATATGTTAGGATCTTTAATAAATGACTCCCAACTCGCCATTCCTTTATCTCGGTGATTGTTCTCAAGGTCTGTGGCTACTTTTAAGCATGAACACCACCCTGTTTAAGAGAATTGGGGAACGAGGAGGAAGAGTGTAGACAATGAAGAGTTTTCCCTCAGTCCCTCTTTCTGTTTCATGTGTGGAAGGTATTGTATCAATGACATGACTTTTGTGCTCCCAGAATCTTCAGAGGGATTTATCTTGGCTTTGGCTGGACAGACAATGAAACAAATGATCCCATGGATACGGAAAGGTTTGAAAATCAAATGTTTTTGTTTTTTTAAATGAGGTCAGCCTGTTTCTTTAAAAAGCCCCGGAGATCACTGAATAACCAAACTGGTGTAGCCTGGGAGATATGGACCCTACTGCAAGCAAGGAAAATGGGACCCAGGGTTGGTTTTAAAATAAAGATATAACTGTGGGCCATTCACGACCCTGGACCTTGATGTCACTGCACCTGCAGCACTAATGAGAGGTGAGCCCCTGCTCATGGGTCTCAAAGTTTCCCATTCAACTTGTCTTCCCCTGTCTCCATTCCTCTCTCATTTCACCCCTCTCTTTCATGCTGTCCTCCCTATCCTCTTCCTCTGTCTCCCTCTTCCTCCTGTTCTGTTTCTCACTGTTTCTTTTCTCCTTCCTCCTTTCTCTCACAAGATGCTTTTTTCTGGTCCCTTTCTTTCCCTCCACATACCTCGTTTTTCTTTCTCTCAGATACTTAGCTCCTGCTCCCAATCCGTTACGGCTTCTTCTCATTTTTTCATCACTTTCCTCGCCTACAATTTTCCCAGTCCTGCCAAGTGCCACTCATCATAGTCTAGACTAACGCAGATCATTAGTTATTCCCCCATTCCAACACTAGACCCAGTGCTTAATTTGAGCAGGTGTGTGCTGATGGGGGCCACCGACATTCCCGAGAGCAAGAGAGAGAAAAACAGACAAAGGGAAGAGAAAGACAGAAAAATCCATAAAATGGGAGAACGAAGGAACCTGCAAGAGTGAGATAAAGGGACAGGGGAGTGACTGGTAGTGGATTAAAGAGTCATGAGGTGGACTGAAGACTATGCAGCCTTGGTACTTGGCGCACTGACATTTAATAGCACCGGACACGGCTTTTAAGCAGGGAACTCATTCTTTTACAAATTAGTACTGACTGGACCGTTTTGTCTCCAAAGCAGAGAGCTTCTCTGAGCTCAGCAGCAGTGGTTCGCTCTGTGCCACCCACTAAATAGCTTTGGGACATTGTGCTCAGGGAGATTCTGACAATCAGCCTTTGGCTGCAGTCTGTGCCCGCTGTCCTGCTGGGTGACCAGGGGTCTAGGAGAGGTCAGTGGTTCTTTCTGAGGCTCAGGAAAATACATCAGTATGCGTCTCAGCTCGAAATGCAATACAATATTTGCAAGGTGAGTTTATTGTTGATTTTAATTCTGTTCTCTTTAAAGACTCGTTGTCTTTGATCATAGTGAACCCAGACAATTTCATTTTCAGCTTTCTCTGGAAGTAAAAACATAGACCTGAAAACACGGCAAGCCTCCTTTGGCAGCAGGATGACTTCGTGGGACAAACATGTGGTGTGAGTTGCAAGTTTGTATCCTAGCAAAACCCACTCACCCTTCCATCTTACAGAGGTCAGTAAAGTGAGTACTAATGTGTGGTTCATCGTAATACCTGTTACTAAAGCGCCTAGTAACCGAAGATGTTCATTATAAAACTCTATAAAAACAACTGCCTAGTATTATTGATGTTCACTCAAAGATTGATCTTTAAAGCCCAGAATTGAAGACAGCATAGACTCAGTATGAAAGCCAGACAGGCAGTAACATAATCGTTAATTTGCTCACATTTTAGTGAATTCCTGAAGTATCCCGAGGCCTCTGAGCTCCTATGCTCGTGAACCGATTCTGTCTGCCAGTGACCAGATAACATTTTAAAGTGAGCTTTCAGCTGCACTATTCAGCTGTTGCAGAGGAACCTATTATTTAGAAATATCCAAAAATTATTAATATAACGATTTTATTTCACTACAGAAATGTAAATCCTCTTTTGCCAGGTTCTGTTATATGGGAAAGCCAGTTATCAAAGTATGGAGAATCCATTTGATTGCTGTGTTTCCTAAAATGTGGGCCTGTATGGCACTTACCATGGACTGCTGCCTGTAGGGAGGACCATTATGATATACTGGGGTAACCCATAGAAGTCAATGGACCTGGGTAATAATCGGTATAGAAAAACAATGGTCCTAGACTTGTGTTAAATCTTGGTTGACTAAAGCATTCATAAACAGCATATAGTACATATATAGTTTAAATCAAAAATGTACCATTCATTCATTTAAAAAAAATATATATATCCTCAAAAATCCAAGAAAGGCACACACGTATTGCTTTACGGGTGACTCTTACTTTATTCGGTCACTTTTACTAATATAACATCATCAAATTCAGTATTCAAGAAAGAAGGAAAGGTAGTTGCTCCAAAGGAAAAAGTGAAGAAAAAAGGGTGCTCGTGAAGTAAGATAGAATATGCAAAAGGGGAATCCAATCAAACAAAACAATAATTCATCATTATATATACATTACAATTTCATTAGCAAAACTGGTCGTGATTTTATGATGACACCAGTTCTACATTAGGGCCTGTCCAATCGGTAATTCATGATTGTTCATTTTATTCTATTGGCAAACAGCGTTTGTCTGTAAGCGGGTAGGACTGGGGGAATCCAGCTGGTCTGCTCGAGAAGAGACCAGCTGGATTCCCCCGGGCTGTGCGAAGATGAATCACTAAGACGCTGTGGGCGATTTTTCTCACCCATTATTTAAAATAACCTGCTGACATCAAGCTGCAATTCTTTTTGCGGATCTTTATATCCATGCCTAGGGGCGGCACCTTAACTGTGCATCACCCATGATCAGTTGCTCCCCCCATCCCTTCTTTCTGTCCTGAGGAAGACCCGCCTGCAGAGGATACAAACTGCCCTCATTGCACTAGGGTCGAAACGTCGACATTTTCCCCTGTTCGGGGCCTGTACTTGATATTACCCCAGTCCTACCCGCTTACAGACAAACGCTGTTTGCCAATAGAATAAAATGAACAATCATGAATTACCGATTCTTCACTTTTTCCTTTGGAGCAACTACCTTTCCTTCTTTCTTGAATACTGAATATGATGATGTTATATTAGTAAAAGTGACCGAATAAAGTAAGAGTCACCCGTAAAGCAATAGTGTGTGCCTTTCTTGGATTTTTGAGGATATATATATATTTTTTAAATGAATGAATGGTACATTTTTGATTTAAACTATATATGTACTATATGCTGTTTATGAATGCTTTAGTCAACCAAGATTTAACACAAGTCTAGGACCATTATTTTTCTATACCGCCTGTAGGGAGGAGACTGAGGCCCTCCTTGTGAGCTCCAGGTTCATCGTTTGGCTTCCTGCTGCCCAGGTTGTACCTGCTGCTCAGCAGAGGGAGTTCTGGTCGCTGTTATCTGCTCCCAACTTTGATGTCACTAATTTTGAAATGTGTGGCTATTAAGATTTTTGAAAGCTTGAGGCCTACAACTTCGGTGCCCACTTTGTGCCACACCATTACAGACTCAGGGGCAGATTTACAAGCCCCTTGCGCCGCCGGTGCATCACGTTGCGTGATGCACCGGCGGCGCAGCCTGCTAAGTGATATTTACAAGAACAGGTAAAGTCACCCTGCGTGACTTAACCTGTGCTTGTAAATATCGCCCCTGTTCACGCAACACTGTGCAAGCTAGGGGCGTGACATGGGTGTTGCTGTGGGTGTTCCCACGCAACACCCATGTCCACTGATGCATTTCCTGATTTATGAGAAATCGTAAATCTGGAAATGCGTCAGAATGCTACGCCACCCTAGGGGTGGCGTAGTGAGGTGCAACAAGGAGAATTTTTTTTATTTCTCCTCGTTTTTTCCTCTTTCAATGCGTGCTGCATTCTACAGCACACATTGGAAGAGGAAATCACCTCAATTGATTGTTTTTGTGCAGGAAGGTGCCCCTTCCTGCACAAAAACAATCTCCCCACGACGCAGGCATCCTTGCACCATGGTGCAAGGGTGCCTGCGCCGGCGCAAGGCAGCAGTTTGTGCGCCAGCGCAGGGGGAAGCACAGAGATGCGACATATTGTTGTAAATATGTTGCATCCCTGTGCTTCGAAACTAACGCAGCGCGGCGCAGCAAAATGACTTGCGGCACCGCGCTGCGTTAGTTTCTTGTAGATCTGCCCCGCTGTTTCTAGTCCTGGACTTCTCTCGCAAAAAAATGGCAATCAGGTGTTGGTGTAATTAGGTCAAGGGACACTAACCAAGACTACAAAACACACCCAAAATGCGTTAGGTTGTCACGCTAAAGCCCAATACTGAAAAGTGTCCGTAATAACATAACGTGAGGTTTTCACCCTGGCTCTGAACTAAGCCACTGAGGGCAAACTAGGCAACGACCTTAACTAGGACAGCTTTGATGATCCAAGGTAATCCTCTCTAAGGGGTGAGTAGTTAAACTAATCATTTTTTTCTCCCTATGAATTCTGATAATTTGAGTTGTATTGCTTAAATGCAGACATTCCTTGGTTCCAAAAATAAAATAGGTATGAAACTCTCTGTACTGCACTAGTTTTCTCTGGCCGCTTGAGATCAAATGTACCTCACACATGAGGCATGTAAATGTCACATGTATGCGGACTGCAAACATAGAAATGTCACACATATGCATACTGAAAATGAGACAGCTCTGTTCTCACTTATGTTCTACTCCCTGTGTATCCCCCGCCTTCCACCCTACCCAAACAATATATACACAATGCCAATCTCCAGGCAGGCTCTGTGTTTGAAAACTTCTGAAAGGGCAGGCTCTAAAATAACTGCATCTGATGCAGGGCAGACTGGACTCCCCCCACCTCTGGACCCTGGTGGCACCGCACGGGCTGCGGCACTGGCATCTACGCCCACGTACAAGCTCACTGTGGAGACTCTCTGCAGTGCAGTACTGCCGGTCTTTGAAAGTAAGTTAGAATTGCACATTTCTATCTCAAAACAGTAGCAAGCAACTTATTTCTCAGATTTGTTATGGGATTAGACTCTGTAAATATATACACAGGGATGGATGGATGGATGGACGGACGGACAGATGGATGCATGCATGAATGTATGGATGGATGCATGGATGGATGCATTGAAGGATGGATGGATGGATGCGTGCATGGACGGATGCCTGGATGGATGGATGGATGGATGCATGGATGAATTGGATGCATGTATGGATGGATGCATGGATGAATGGATGAATTGGATGCATGGATGGATGGATGGATAGATGCATGCATGCATGGATGGTTGCATGCATGCATGGATGGATGGATGGATGGATGCATGAATGCATGCATGCAAGGATGGATGCATGGATGAATGGACGGATTGTAATTGCAGTCCTAGCTGCCTACAAAAATTGCTAAAAAGTGACACTATTTTACTTTCAAAAGAAAAGCCCGAGTGATGACCCCAGTCCAGCTGAGATATCCAACACTCCAAACAATAGATTTTGAAGTGGAGAAATTCATTGTCCTTGTGGTAAAAAAATTACTAACAGTAGAATATTACCACTTCACCAAAAGTAACATTCTGCTGCGATTAACAATACTGGCAACATTGAAATAATCTCTAGGGTAATTCCCACCAGCAGTAAAAATAAATTTAACCATGTGAACTCATATTATCATATAACTACCTGCTACAAAAACACTCTGGAGTAAAATATACCACAAGGCAGTAAAGTACCGCCATACAAATGCATTTTTAAAGGCTAGTGACGGGGTCCCTGCAGGACAAAACACCCCTCCACTCCTGCATCATTGCTTTAGGTGCATATATAACCACAACGTAACACTACAGAAGATTTAATTATTGTGGGTTTTACCCATTTTAGGATCAGCTCAGAGCTCAAATGTATTTGGGTGGTAAGTCCCATCAGTTCTAGGAAGTAATCTTTCTGTAATCATAACTGTAAACAGTAATGCAATTGCCGGTGGTGGTCATTCATTTGGAATGTGCTGCAATTTTGCTATTGATGGCAACCCACAGAGTGAATCTTGTGGTCATATTTTCCTCTTTCTGTATTGGGTGCTACTTGCCAACGCAGTAATTACTAATAACTGCAAGTTGTACTGTTACTTCTCTTTTTTTGATCTGGCCCGAGATGGCTTCCTGGATTAGTATATGCATTTTTAATTTGAAAATTTAATGCTGTTTAAAAAAAAAATCTATCTTAGTGCCGTGCATAGGCCATTTAAGATCACTGTTGTTGAATGCAAAACATCCATTTGGAGCCCCTTTAAAACTCTATATTCAAAGAAAACAGAAACCTGAGATCCGTTCTTACACCCACCATGTATATATGTAATCATATGCAAATCACTTAAGGTCTCAGTGTCCCAGTTACTCAAATGGCACTGGCAGCACAGTAACATGTGGTTTATATAGGAGCAATATGATATATTATTCACATTCTAATAACTGGGCCATATTGCAAATTGTGTGCACTATCCGAATCTGTGCCACAGTGCACCCTTAACTGGGTGCTCCGTGAGCAGATTGGACAGTGCAGCTTCAATGCTCTGTGCACAGCGCAGGCATAAACTTGTGCCTTCAATGTGACCAGCTCATGAGGGAACGGTGGACTGGCCCTTTAAGGACGCTGGTCTGCCTTCCACTTCTAGACGCATTTCACCCTCGCATTTAAAGGCGGGAACAATCTTCCCCAGAGGGTGCAGTGACTGACTGGATCCATCTGCAGGGGCATGCCTGAGGAGCCCTGGGATTCCCCGCCCCCATCCCAAGGTGCACCTTTGTTGGTACAGACTGCGCCCCACTTCTATGTGACACAATATCAGTGCGCCTCCCAACACCTTCTTTGCTCCTTGTAATCAGGGCCGGCCTTTAGCATGGGCGAGCCGGTCCCAGGCCCAGGGCGCTAATTTTCTGAGGGGTGCATGGAGCAGTGTGCATTAAGGTTATGCCACAGCAGTGCCCTTCTCATCTTACTCCAGCCTTGCCTTTGTCCTCCCTGTTCGTTTCTGTCTGATTTGACCAGTTTAAAGTGGTTTCAGTCCTTCATTATCATATGGCAGACAAATGTTTTAACACCCCTTTAGCCCCCTTCCTTGCTCCCCCTTCAACCCCTGACCCCTGATGGCACACATCAACAAAACCATCATCTAAGCTATCTGTCATTTAGGTGAGCTGGGGAGGTCCGTGGATGTTTGTGTTCAGGGCGGTGGCAGCTGGTAGGGAAAGGTGGTGAGGCGTTGGGGGTGGGGAGGGGGGATTTAGAAAAAAAGATTTCCTGATCATTGCTAGTCACCAGTGCAGCCTCTTCTTCATCAACGCTGTTTTCCTGGCTCACGGCAGCACCCAGGCTCCCCAAGCCAATCACAATGCTGCTGTCACCATGACAGCAGCGTCGTGATTAGTCTGAGCACCGTGGTTTGGAGCTCAGATGGGGACTGACAGCCTGTGCATGTTTTTCAACCAGGCTATGCATTACAGCCCGGTGGAGAAAATGCTAAGTGTGTGTTGGACTTGGCCCTTTTTGCAGGGTTATCCCCAAACTTTTTGCTTCTTCCTCCTATTTTTTCCTGACCTGTTGTTGTTGGTTTTAGGACTCTGGGTACTTTACCACTGCTAATCAGTGCTAAAGTGCATATGCTCTCTGTGTAAATTGTGAACATGATTGGTTATCCATGATTGGCATATTTTACTTACTGGTCAGTCCCTAGTAAAGTGCACTAAGTTTGACAGGTCTGGTAAATCAAATGCTGCTAGTGGGCCGGCAGCACTGATTGTGCCACCCACATGAGTAGCTCCGAAAAGGTAACTCAGACCTGCCACTGCAGTGTCTGTGCACAGTTGTTAATTGCCATGTCGACTTGGCAAGTGCACCCACTTGCCAGGCCCTAACCTTCCCTTTTCTTACATGTTAGTCACCCCTATGGTAAGACCGAGGTACCCCCCTGGGCATGGTGCAGTGTATGTGAAAAGTAGGACATGTACTGATGTGTGTAACATGTCCTGATAGTGAAATACTGCCAATTTCGTTTTTCACTATTGAAAGGCTATCTTGCCCCATAGGACAGAATGGGGAATGCTTTGTAACATTTTACAAGCATATCTTCCCATAGGGATAAGATAGAAAAATAAAGTTTAGGCTCTTTGAACTCAGAATTTAATAACACATCTTTGACTAAAGATGGTTTTTAACCCCTTCGGTGCTCACGACGGCCGGGAGCCGTCATGAGACACAGTGGGTGTGTGCTCATGACGGCTCCCGGCCGTCGTGACACCCACCCAGGGGGGAAGCACTGGCGCTCCCCCGTGGGACGCCGATCTTCGTGCCTGCACCGGGGAAGGCAGGGGAAGCCCTTCCCCCGCCTCCCCCCTCCTCCCTCCACGTCATCAATGACGTCAGCGTGCGAGGCGCGCTGACGTCATTGAAGGTTTCCCTTTGTTTCCCGATGCGCTGGAAGCCATTTGCTTCCAGCGCGTCGGGAAACAAACAGGTGAGTTTTCCTCGTGGAGGGTGGGGGGTATATTTTATAAGGCATCGGAGGAAAGGAAAGGGTTTTCCTTTCCTCCGATGTCTTTTAAAAAGCATTCCTGCTGCACGATCGCGCCTGGGGTGCGATCGTGCAGCAGGAATGCTCGTTTTTTTTTTTTTTAAAAGGCCCAATTTGTGTCGGGGAGCGTCCCCTTGGGCAAGGGTCGCTCCCCTTGGGGGAACAATATGTGCAGTTGGGTCTGCCCCCCTTGGGGGGGGCAGATAGGTAATGTTTATTTTAAAAAAAGGTGTGTGTGCCCCCACTGGGCCACCAGGGATTTTTTTTTTTTTTTTAAATGCCCTTTGTGTTTTGGGGAGCGGCCCCTTGGGCAAGGGTCGCTCCCCTTGGGGGAGAAATATGTGTAGTTGGTTCTGCCCCTCTTGGGGGGGGGCAGATCGGATAATTAAAAAAAAAAAAAAAGTATGTGGCGCCCACTGGGCCACCAGGGATGGTTTTTTTTTTTGTAAATGCCCTTTGTGTGTCAGGGAGCAGCCCCTTGGGCAAGGGTCGCTCCCCTTTGGGGATCATTTATTTTGGCCGTTTCTGCCCCCCTTGGGGGCAGATCGGCCTTGTGAGTCTAGGCCCATCTGCCCCCAAGGGGGGCAGAAGCCATTAGACACCAGGGATTGTTTTAGTGTTGTTGGGGAGCGGCCCCTTGGGCAAGGGTCGCTCCCCTTGGGGGAGCAATATGTTTTTGGGGAGCGGCCCCTTCGGCAAGGGTCGCTTCCCTTTGGGGAGCATTTATTTGGGCCATTTCTGACCCCTTGGAAGGGCAGATCGACCCAAATAAACAATTAATTTTATTGTATGCCCACTAGGCCACCAGGGATTGTTTTTGTGTTGTTGGGAGTGGCCCCTTGGGCAAGGGTCGCTCCCCTTTATGGGGTATTTATTGTGGTCGTTTCTGCCCCTTTGGGGTCAGATCGGCCATATGTTTTCAGGCCCATCTGTCCCCTAGGGGGGTAGAAGCCAGTAGACACCAGGGCTTTTTAAATGTTGGTGTTGGGGAGTGACCCCTTGGGCAAGGGTCGCTCCCCCTTTATGAGGGTGAATTTTTTGGCTGTTTCTACTCCCTGTGGGGGCAGATCGGCCTTATGCTTTTAGGCCCACCTACCACCTTTGCTTGGCTGGTGGATAGTATGTGGACTAGTGCATTATTTGCATATGTGATTGTAATGTTTTATTTCTCCTTTTTATTCTAGTGTAAAACTTTTGATTCCTGTTTGCGGTTTTGGCAGTGGTTGTTCTGCAGTTTTGCGTAGTTGCATTTTTTTGGTAAGAAAAACATTTTTGTTGTATTTACTCCAAATGAGTATTATTGTCATGCATGAATGAATTTTTTTGTAAGTGGTGTCATAATGGCAGCATATTTAGTTAGTGTTTTGAGCATGAAATTCTTTGCGATGTGTTTTGCATTGTCTTATGTGTAATTTTCTTTTCTTTTTCTTTTTAGTGGGATATTGTTGATCCTTACTGTGTCTGTGCAGAGTAGGTGGTGGTGAGTCTAGCTGCTTCTGGCAAGTGAGTGGTATCGTTTTGGAGTATATAGGTCTTTCTGATAAAGACGCATTTTGTTTATTACTTATTTTACAAAGTGTTTGTTGTTGTTGACTTGTTTGACAAGTTACCTTTATTAGTAAGGATTATGGCTAGCCGTAGAATGACTGCTCAGCAGGTGGTTGGCATGCTTCTTGAATCTTCCTCTGAGCAGAATTATGAGACTGACAGTGCGTCTGAGGGAGAGGAGGGAGGGGAAGATTCAGGCAGTGAGTTTTCTCTCCACATGGAATCATCGGATGATGAAGATACTCTCAGTGCGGAAGAAGCTACTCTCAGTGTGGATGAAGTGCCTGTTTTAGAGGGGGACACTGATGTGCCGATGGTGCAGCAAGAGACATCGGTATTGCAGCCTGAGGCTGCAAGGCTTCCTACTGGAAGTGCTGGACTCTGGGTTGATCCAAACATGGTGCAGCCGGTGTTGCCTGCCTTTAGTGTGGATGCAGGGTGTAGAGTGGATTGCGAAATTTGTTTGCCTATACAGTTTTTTCAGTTGTTTATGGATGATGTATTTTTGGCTGAGATTGTTGAGCAGAGTAATTTGTATGCTGAACAGTTTTTGAGGGACAACAGTGCCACACTTAAGCCCCACTCTAGAGCTACCCGGTGGACTCCCACAAATCTGGATGAGATGAAGAAGTTTTTGGGTTTGACTTTTTTGATGGGCTTCTGCCAAGGAAAGGAGAAGGACTTGGCTGTGTGCTGTGTCCCCTGCTTGAGGAAAGTCTCCAAGGGCTGGAGTAGAGCTTGCCTCCTGTTTTGAAGTCTCAGGCACACAAAGACTTCACCCCCAGCTCCCCTGAACTTCCTTGCTGGGAGTTCTGACCTGCCAGGAGTGCCTGTGGCTGTGTGTGGCCTCTGGAGGGTGGTAGGAAATTTGTGTCAGCCCGGTGATGCCACAACTTTCCTACACAAAAATGTGTAAAAAAAGTGATTTTTTTTCAGCTACATTTGAGGTTTGCAGGGGATTCTGGGTAAGGAAACGTTGGGGGATCCACGCAAGCCATACCTCCTTGGAATCCCCCGGGTGTCTAGTTTTCAGAAATGTGTGGGTTTGGTAGGTTTCCCTAGGTGGCCGCCGAGCACCGGGCCAAAACCCAGGTGACCCCCTTGCAAAACCAGGTTGTTTTGTGATAGGCAATTTTGATGTCGCCTCAATACGTTTTGGGCCCTTGCCTGTCGCGGGTACTTGGGCCTCCCACACGAGTGAGGCACCATTTTTATCGGGAGACCCGGGGGAACGCTGGGTGGTAGGAAATTTGTTTCAGCCCGGTGATGCCACAACTTTCCCACACAAAAATGTGTGAAAAAAGTGATTTTTTCAGCTAAATTTGAGGTTTGCAGGGGATTCTGGGTAAGAAAACATTGGGGGATCCACACAAGTCATACCTCCCTGGAATCCCACAGGTGTCTAGTTTTCAAAAATGTATAGGTTTGCTAGGTTTCCATGGGTGCCGGCAGTGCTACGGTTCAAAAACTACAGGTAGGCACTTTTCATAAAAAGGGTCATTTTTCACTGTGAGAATGTGGTGTGTCCACCTTGCGTTTTGGGCCGTTTTCTGTTGCGGGCACTAGGCCTACCCACACAAGTGAGGTACCATTTTTCTCGAATGACTTTGGGGAACGCGGGGTGGGTGGAATTTTGTGGATCCACGCAGATTCCAGAACTTTCCACCACAGAAATGTGAGGAAAATATGGTTTTTTTGACAATTTTTTAGGTTTGCAAGGGATTCTGGGTAACAGAACCTGGTGAGAGCCAGTCAAGTCACCCCATCCTGGATTCCCCTGGGTGTCTAGTTTTCAAAAATGTATAGGTTTGCTAGGTTTCCCTAGGTGCCTGCAGAGCTAGGGTTAAAAAACTACAGCTAGGCACTTTGCAAAAAAAGGGTCATTTTTCACTGTGAAATTGTGGTGTGTCCACGTTGCGTTTTGCGCCGTTTCCTGTCGCGGGCACTAGGCCCACCCACACAAGTGAGGTACCATTTTTCTCTGAAGACTTTGGGGAATGCGTGGTGGGTGGAATTTTGTGGATCCACGCAGATTCCAGAACTTTCCACCACAGAAATGTGAGAAAAATGTGTTTTTTTTGACAATTTTTTAGGTTTGCAAGGTATTCTGGGTAACAAAACCTGGTGAGAGCCAGTCAAGTCACCCCATCCTAGATTCCCCTGGGTGTCTAGTTTTCAAAAATGTATAGGTTTGCTAGGTTTCCCTAGGTGCCGGCAGAGCTAGGGTTCAAAAACTACAGCTAGGCACTTTGCAAAAAAAGGGTCATTTTTCACTGTGAAATTGTGGTGTGTCCACGTTGCGTTTTGCGCCGTTTCCTGTCGCGGGTACTAGGCCCACCCACACAAGTGAGGTACCATCTTTCTCTGAAGACTTTGGGGAATGCGTGGTGGGTGGAATTTTGTGGATCCACGCAGATTCCAAAACTTTCCACCACAGAAATGTGAGGAAAATGTGTTTTTTTTGACAATTTTTTAGGTTTGCAAGGGATTCTGGGTAACAAAACCTGGTGAGAGCCAGTCAAGTCACCCCATCCTAGATTCCCCTGGGTGTCTAGTTTTCAAAAATGTATAGGTTTGCTAGGTTTCCCTAGGTGCCGGCAGAGCTAGGGTTCAAAAACTACAGCTAGGCACTTTGCAAAAAAAAGGGTCATTTTTCATTGTGAAAATGTGGTGTGTTCACGTTGGTTTTTGAGCCGTTTCCTGTCATGGGCACTAGGCCTACCCACACAACTTAGGTACCATTTTTATCGGGAGACTTAGGGTAATTCAGATTTGTAGAGCAACTGTTATTACCTATTGACTTTCGATGCATTTCTGCCTTCCAAATGAAAGACCATGTGTAAAAAAGAAGTCATTTTGAAAAATGACCGATAATTCTCATGCTAGTATGAGTATTCCCAATTTCGGAAATGTGCAAATATCTACTGTTTCTAAACTCTATATTTTGTTCCCATTTCAGAAATACATAGGTGTCTTTCATACCGATTTTTCCATGTATACATTTTCCCAGAATAATTGCTATATACCCGGTACATAATAAAAAACCATTGCAAGTCGCTGCTCAGTTTTTGGCTCTGGGTTCGTCGGGCTCTTGGTGAACCTACAAGTCCTATATATCCCCACAACCAGTAAGGTCCAGCGGATGTAACGATATATTTCTTCCAAAGAGCTGTCATAATTAGAAGAAGTTACAGGTGAAAACGTTGACACAAATTGCTGTTTTTTTCAACTAATTTTCAATGTTTCTAAAATTTAACTGTTAGTTTCTATAAAGAAACCTTGAAGGATCTACACAAATGACCCCTTGCTGAATTCAGAATTTTGTCTACTTTTCTAAAATGTATAGCTTTCCAGGATCCATTATTGCTTTCATACCCACTTCTACCATTAACTGGAAGGAGGTTGAAAGCACAAAAAATAGCAAAAATAGGCTATGTCCCAGAAAAATGCCAAAACTGTGTAAAAAATGTTGGTTTTCTGACAAAAGTCTGTCATTCCCTAAAAGCTGGGAAAATGGTGATTTCAGCCCCACAAACCCTTTTTTGATACCATTTGCAGGGAAAAAACCAGACGCTTTCATTTGCAGCACTTTTTCCCCATTTCCCCCCCCCAAAAAAAAATTTAGCTGTATTTTGGCTAATTTCTGGGCCCCCTCCAGGGGAATCCACAAACCCTGGGTACCTTTAGAATCCCCATGATGTTGGAAGAAAAGGACGCAAATTTGGCGTGGATACCTTATGTGGTCAAAAAGTTACAGGGGCCTAAGCGCAAACTACCCCAAATAGCCAAAAAAACTTAGCACAGGGGGGGGAAAGGCCTAGCAGCGCAGGGGTTAAATTGAGTGTTTGACAATGCCACTTTTAGAAGGTAGGCATTTTCTTGTTTAACCATTCTGTGTGTCTCTGCCTGTTTGTGTATTGACAGTCTGGTTTTGGAGTGACAGGGCCTGGGGAGGTGCATTCTCTCAGACAGCCACCGGGGGGGTTGATGTGTGTCCTGCCTTTCCTGAAGGAGTCAGGGCTGGGCTGAATAGACATGGGCTGCATTCAGAGAGGGGGAGGAGTTCTCACTAGCACCTGAATAGGCCCGGTCTGCATTTAGAGTGGTGGGAGGAGATTTCCCTTGCACCTGAATAGGGCCTGTCTGCCTTACACAATGCTGTCTCCACCTCCTGCCGGGCAGCTGCACCTGGGAGGACAGAACTGGTTTGGACTGTGCTCAGAGACCCTTGCACAAAGAGAATAAAGACGTTTTGGGGTATAAGTATTAGACCTAAAACCCCGGAACTTTAGACTACTTCTGGAATCAAGAGGAACCTTTGACAAGGAGAAGAGCTGGAGAAGTACTGCCCTTGCTGTGTGTCTGGGGTTGGCCTGCAGTTGCTGTTTCTGCCAAGAAAAGGAGAAGGACTTGGCTCTGTGCTGTGTCCCCTGCTTGAGGAAAGTCTCCAAGGGCTGGAGTAGAGCTTGCCTCCTGTTTTGAAGTCTCAGGCACACAAAGACTTCACCCCCAGCTCCCCTGAACTTCCTTGCTGGGAGTTCTGACCTGCCAGGAGTGCCTGTGGCTGTGTGTGGCCTCTGGAGGTTGTTTCTGCTACTGGGAGCTGGAAAGCAATGCAACAACAAGAAAATCAACGCATCGCTCTTCTTGCAACAGTTTTTCGGACGCAATGCCATGGTGCGAGAAGAATCTCCCCGCACTGCCGTGCCGCTGCTGAAATCGACGCAGCGCCTGTCGCCGTGGCAAGAATCAATGCATCAAGAGATTGCGGCTGAAAAGGTCGACGCAGCGCCGCTCACAGCCGCCGCATCATTTGCCGAAGCATCCCGGATTTCCACGCATCGTCCCTGTGTGGCAAGTTTTCCCTGACGCATCACCCGCGGATCAGAGTCGTCTCAGAATCGATGCATTGCTTACCCACTACAGACCGGACCCGACGCATCGCTCCCCTGTGTACAGCGGAACTGTCGCATCGCATCCACGAAGGTCTCAGGAACAACGCATCTCTTTGTTTTTTGACGCTTCTCATCGCTGCTGCTGTTTGGCTTGGTGAATTTTGTCGCAACAACAGGTACTTTGCAAAAAATCACGCATCCATAGTTTTCTATGGGCTCAGTTGCTAAAACCTTTTGAAAGTCATTTTTCTTAATACTTGTATGTTGGAATTTTGTCGTTTTGGTCTTGTTAAAGTTTAGATAAAGATACTTTATGTTTCTAAATCGGTGTGGTGTCTATTTGTGGTGTTATCACAGTGTTACTGTGAGTGTTGGTACAAATACTTTACACATTGCCTTTGGGATAAGCCTGTCTGCTCGTGCCAAGCTACCAAGGGGATGAGCAGGGGTTATCTAAAGTGTGTATCCCCCTTACCCTGACTAGAAGCAAGGGTCCCTATTTGGACAAAGGTACCTACCTCTGCCAACTAGAGACCCCCATTTCTAACAGTGCGCATGGCGGTTTGGCCGGCTCAAGAAGGCCGGCCAAACAGTCATGCGCACTTAAGGTGCAGCAACCACTCCTCCTCCCTCTGGCATCACAGGAGCCCAGCCCAGCCCCATCCTGACCTGGCTGCAAGATACTAAAAATAAAATGATAATAACTTTTGTTATTGTCATTTTATTTTTCCTTTTACAGTGCTCTGAGAGCAGTGGGGCGACGCTCCTCCGCCTTAGCAGAGGAGCCGCCACTGGTTCAGGGTCCAGTCCCTGCTCATCCATGGGCTGACCTGTGAACACAAAAGGGACCCCCTCCTGCCTCATTTAATTCACTGCCATCAGCAAGGCCACCAATTTTGTCTCAGCCCACGCCCAGGGCGCCATCTTAGCACTGGCCGGCTCTGGCTGTAATATTGTGTGGACCGCGCATCCATGGCAATCAGGAATACCTTCTTCAGACCCTGCTGGTGCACATCTGTGTGCTGTCATCACCCGTATTGAGTAAGGGACCAGCAAGCTCGGCATCCCTTTCTTTATTACCAAAGTGCCCTCAGGGTTAAACCACCCTGGGCACTTTGTATAATTTGGCGCCAGATTGTAACATTAGATCAAAGTCGGTGCGAGCAAGAAGGGGCAAAGAAACATGGCATGTTGACATCTCTGCTCTGCTGACAAAGTCAGCGTAGATGAAATCCCACCATTGTGGGTTAAACATTTCACAAGACTTTCCTTTGAGGTGTCAGCAGCCAAGCAGAGACTTCAAAGAATCGCTTCATCACGCGCCCACGCTCGAGGGGCCTTTTCATCTCGGCGCTCTGATGTAATCCCAAGGGGCTCTTCTTCCCCTGTTGACACGGATCATCAAACGAGCTTGTTCAACTTTAAGATTAAATGTGAGCCACTGGTTGACATCATAGTATGTGATTATTGGAAACTTTGCAAAACCAAGACAGCGACATATTTCTGATGACAAACACGAACTGGGTAAAAGCAGGAGCGTGGTAACTTTACTTCCCCCGCCCCCCATTCCTAAATAACTCACCTCTCTTTTCTAAGGGTTCATGTTGGCACACACATTCATAATGCCCCGGAATGACCAGACAGCCTGGCAGTAGTTTTCGACACAAACACCCTCTCAGTATTGAGTACAGAACAATAAATTTCTATTCACCTTCGTAAACATTCTTACACGCACCTAAGTATTTAAGGTTAAAATGTGAGTTCCATAGGAAAGGTCTTTTTGTTTTCGCAGTTATAAACTTGACTTCTCTCCAATATGCGCTGAACTTTCCAAAACAAAATGTTGGTAGTGTCCCTTGAATTCTGTCACATTTGTAACAAGTTTGGTGCCCGTACACTTCCACAGAGATCTTTATCCTTGAAAACAGAGCAACCAAAAGTAGTCAGACTTGGCAGGGGCGCAGTCCTTCAACAGAGACAGGGGATTCCCCCGCACTTATAAAAAGTAAGTATAAATTACAGATATAGCTCTTACTCTATTTGTAAACACCAGGAATATTCAAAAGGAGGAAACAAGCCATTTGATTGCCTGAATGTTCCTGATGTTTTCAAACAGCAAGCAAAAGGTTTCCTCTTGCCCAAACCTCTCTCCAAATCCCAGGCGTTGGGAAAGACATATCTATCCTGGGCTTTGTAGCAAGTGTTGTAATGTGCCCTGGGATACACCTTACATTTGTTCCCTTGGTTCTCTCTTCTCTGAACTTGTTTGAAGATTCATATATTCAAATATATCTGTATTCGTAGCTTTGCACTAGCATACCATGGTTGCATAAAATATCCCACGAATTACTGCTGTAAGAGGAAGGTCAGCATTATACCAAGGTGTGCAACATCATATAAGGTATGCTTACAATATACCATGAATAACAGTTGGAATTTAGGGGCCAACATTACAACAGGTGTGGGTGTCATAGATACTCACAATAGATGACAAATTATCACCATTGTGTAATAAACACCCTCAATTTGGCAAGAACTTCAAACATCATTCCAGAGCCATCATTGTGCCAAATAGTCCTAGGTGGATTTTCAATTACGCCTGATTATTTAGAGTAATTTTGGTAATTCCACGTTGCTATTTGACATGGAATTACTAATAATAACGAGATTAAGCCCATAATTAAGAGTAATGTTAGGGGAAAAAATCCTTCAGCTAGAGCGCATTTAGTGAGCACGAGAGGCTACTCGGGCTGCTGTTTAGGTTCCGTTGCATCAAGCACTATTTTCTTAGCACAAAATGCACCCTCATGTCCATTTTGGATGTGAGGACTCATTTTGCTAAATTCTGGGTGTAAGTTGGGGGGAAATTCTACCCCAAGTGTACATTTAGCGAGCGCAAGTGGCTGCTCACACTCGCTATTCATGTTCTGTTGCCTTTAGCTAACCCGATACCTCGAAGAAAACAGCATCCTGGACCCATCCCAATCAGGGTTCCGCAGCAACCACAGCACTGAGGCTGCCCTCATCGCCGCCACCGACGACATCAGGACCCTGCTGGAGAACGGTGAGACCGCAGCCCTCATCCTGCTGGACCTCTCCGCCGCCTTCGACACTGTCTGCCACCGCACTCTACGCGCACGCCTCCACGACGCAGGGATCCGAGACAAGGCCCTGGAATGGACCACCTCCTTCCTCGACGGCAGAACCCAGAGAGTCCGCCTCCCACCTTTCCGATCCGAAGCCTCCGAGATCATCTGCGGCGTACCCCAGGGATCTTCCCTCAGCCCAACACTGTTCAACATCTACATGGCCCCGCTCGCACGCATCGCCAGACAGCACGACCTCAACATTATCTCCTACGCCGACGACACTCAACTGATCCTCTCCCTCACCAAGGACCCCTCGCCGCCAAATCCAATCTCCATGAAGGAATGAAGGCCGTCGCCGATTGGATGAAGATCAGCCGACTAAAGCTGAACAAGGACAAGACATAGGTCCTCATCCTCGGCTCCAACCCCTCAGCCTGGGACGACTCCTGGTGGCCAACGACGCTGGGAGCAGCCCCGACACCCACCGACCACGCACGCAACCTGGGAGTCATCCTCGACTCAACGCTCTCCATGGCCAAGCAAGTCAACGCAGTCTCCTCCTCCTGCTTCAACACCCTCCGCATGCTTCGCAAGATCTACAGGTGGATCCCGACAGATACAAGAAGAACAGTCACCCAGGCCCTCGTCAGTACCAGACTCGACTATGGGAACGCCCTCTACGTGGGAGCCCCGGCCAAGCTCATCAAGCGACTGCAACGCATACAAAACGCCTCCGCACGCCTGATCCTCGACGTACCACGCCACATCACCCCCCACCTGAGGAACCTGCACTGGCTCCCCGTCGACAGGAGAATCTCCTTCAAACTCCTCATCCACGCACACAAGGCACTCCACAAGACTGGCCCAGCCTACCTCAACAGACGACTCTTCTTCTACGTCCCCAACCGCCAGCTCCGCTCCGCCGACCTCTCCCTCGCCACCGTCCCTCGCATTCGAAGAACAACCACCGGCGGCAGATCCTTCTCACACCTCACCGTCAAGACCTGGAACACCCTTCCACTAAGCCTACGACAGACCCAAGACCTGCTGACCTTCAGGAGGCTACTCAAGACCTGGCTGTTCGACCAGTAGCAGCACCCCCCCCCCCTTTTTTTCTCCCCAGCGCCTTGAGACCCTCGCGGGTAAGTAGTGCGCTCTACAAATTCTGTGATTGATTGATTGATTGATTGATTTAGTGCTATTTCTTAGCACGAAATGCATCACAGCTTCCATTTTGGATGCAAGGGGGTATTTTTGTGCTAAGAAAATAGCACTAATTGCAGAATTACTCTGGGTAATTCCACATGACTAGGCTACATGGAATTGCACGAGTTATGCCCACTCATAGTGCCAAAGTTGCTTACAAGATGACAGGAATTACCTCCATTGTGACAAAGTGAACATTATGCGAGAGTTTGGATCCATTGTGCAATGGTTACCCATAATGTATCAAGAATTGTCACCATACTGCCTGGAGCACCAAACATCTGCCATGGATACAAACAATATTTCAAGAAAGACCATCATTCTGCCAGGACCATTAGTATGCTAGAGTTAGGCACCATTATATTATGGATGCCCACATTATGCCAGCAAATGCCAAACATTGGCTGGGGCTAAATTATTACCAGGGTTGTGCAACAGGTCATGCAAGCCCATGAGTCACCAAGAATTACCGCAATTGTGCTGAAGAATGCAGCATGCATAGAAAGAGGAAAAGATGAGTAGAAATAAAAATATTTCTCCTCCTTGTGCCGTTCCTATGCTTACCCTGGGGAGGCATAGGATTCTGACAAATTCCCAGCTTTACAAAACTTTGTATATCTGGGAATGTTTCAGGTTGCATCATGGATGTTGCGTGGGAACAGCCGCAGCAACACCCATGGAACGCCCCTTTCAAGCAGAGAAATGCGTGAAAGGGGCACATATTTACAAGGCCATGAAAAGTCACGCAGGGTGACTTTATGTGGCCTTTTAAATATGGGCAACACCATTGCGCCGCTGATGCTTTAAAAAAAGTTGCACCGGCGGAGCAATGTGCTTGTAAATAAGGCACCTAGTGCTTTGGGATGCTGCTCCTCTTCCCCAGATGGCCAACTGATGCTTGCAATCAGCATTTCTGGGATGGAGGGGGTGGACGTAGGACGGGAGCCTGGGCCAGGGATGACTGAGAAAGCCTTTGTGCAGAAGGCCCACAGAAAAAGACTTGGCTTGCCTGGGGGCAGGAGAATGAAAGGGGAGGTTTAGAAATTCAAGGAAGAAACATGGCAAGTGGGTGAGACTTTGTGGCCAGTGAGCATGGCAAAAAGGAGAGACATAGGAGACTGGGTGTAGGATTGGACCAAGCGCTAGAGAAAGAGCGGCAGTGGGATGGAGGATAAATAAACTAGAGGAACTTGGGGGAGAGAAAGGTGCAAGTGTGACAGGCTTGGGCACCATGGGGAGAGGAGGAAATAGGAGTGCCATGATGACAGAGGAGGCAGCCGAAGCCTTCTCTTCCTATTCTCCTTTTCCGGTTGCTATTTCACCCATGACTTTAATTTCTTGGTGGGTGAGAGGTCCCTTGTGATGCTTGTCCAGTGAACCTGGTGGAGTGATTCTCCTTTTTTGTTCTTTAAAATTTTAACCTAAAGGACTGCATTGGTAAACAACCAGCATCTCTAAATGGGGTGAGCATAATTGGGTTTGATGATCAGGAGTTCTGATGGTTTGCAGCAGGGCTTCCAGTCTTCTTAGCCCTAAATGAGGTTCTAAGTCCTTTTGCAATATTCAAAATGGTTTCTTGGATCAATGCAGCAAACTCTGGAATGCTGACCAGGATGCAAAATGCCAATTTACACACTCTGGATTGTGTTTCAGGGTGCATAAATCAGAATTTTGTGCTAGCTGTCAACAAGATTCTCGACTGGTTTTACCCGCCACATTACCTATGGGCAACTTGCACAGGGTAGGCAATTTGCGAATGGGCAAATAGCACATGTGCAATTAGAGTGTGGGCAAATACCATTCAACTTGGAATCCCGTTTTTTGTGTACAGTGAGTTTATAGATATTTAATGACAGATATACGGCCGTATTTAGCAGTCGCAAACAGAGAATCGGGCCGTTTGTGACCGCTAAAACAGCTTTTGCAATGTACTAACCCTATTTTGCGAGTGAGTAACCTACTACCTACTCGCAAAATAGGGTTTGTGAGTCACTATTAGAAAGGTGCATTTCAAGGACTTCCCTTCCTAATAGAGAGCCTCAGTGGCATTTATGAATGTTTTGCGATCGGGATGCGGTCGCAAAACATTCATATATTACCGACTCCGTGAAGGAGGTGGTAACCCATTCACAAATGGGAAGGGGTCCACAATGGAACCCTTCCCCTTTGTGAATGTGGGTGCAAACTTTTTTTATGAGCAGGCAGTGTTTGCAAGGCCTACTGCCTACTCTTAAAAAATTAAAAGGTAACTTTTCATTTTTCTTTTTTAAATGCATCCCGTTTTCCTTTAAGGAAAATGGGCTGCACTTCAGTAAAAAAATTGCTTTATTTAAAAAGCAATCACAGACATAGTAGTCTGCTGACCCCAGCAGGCCACCATCGCTGTGATTGCAGGCCATTCCCAATGGGTCGCAAATTGTGACCTACCTCATGAATTTAATGAGGTAGATCATTGTGACCCCATTGGGAAATGCTAAATGTGTGTGAGACACATTAGTACATTTCATTTTGTGACTCGCTAATTGCGAATCACTAAAATTCGTAATTTGCGAGTCACAAAATGAAATGGTCATACATCTGGCCCTTAGAGATGTTGCCTTCAAAGTTAATGTACAATACACACTTTTTAGTTTGTTTAATTAATAAAATGTGTTACAGCTCACAAAACATAGATGTCCTTCTTGGATGACCATGTTTACATACCACTTTTTTTGACCAGAAAATAAAAAACAAGCATATAAGCAAAGAAATGCAGTTGAAAACTGTTTAATAATTTAGATAATTAAAAATATAACTCTGTATGTTCTACCTTTCCTTTGCTTCACATGTCTTCAGTCCCACCACTGTCACACTCTTAGTACACCAGCATTCATTGCCCTCAACTCAATGCACATCACTTCCCCTCTTCTTTAAGCCTATCTACCTCTACTACCCAGGAGCGGAGCTATCCACTACCCCCTCATCTCTGAGGTCTTAACAAGGCACCCACTAAGCTTCCACTCATCCATCTCACTTATTCCATACAGCCTTGTACAAACTCCTGATTAAAACAAAAACAAAAAGAGAGAATCAATTTTATCGAAAAGGGAAGTTGTAGGAAAATGCCTCTTTTTGTATGATCACCCCCATTTGTTTGGACTGATGCTGTTGTTTTGTTTTACTCTGTGTACTGGAATTCTGCTAACCAGGCCCCAGTGCATGTGCTTTGACTCCTAACACATGTAAAAACTGTCAATACTCCTAATTGGCATATTTAACTTACCCATAAGTCCTTAGTATATGGTACAACATGTACCCAGGTACCGAAAGGGAAATGCTTATAGTGTACTGCTGCACCCACCGTGCCATCCACTGAAGTGACAGCGCAAAACATGACTGCATGTGTTAGACCGATCAGCCTTAGGGTGGTGTCCCCTCAAACTTTTTGCCTTCAACTTCCACTTTTTACTGATCTTGTTTTTGCTGGCCTTCCCAATCTGTGCACTTTACCACAGCTAACCAGTGCTAAAGTGCATGTGCTCACTCCTTAAAACATGGTAACATTGGCTTATCCTCAGGTGGCATATTTAGTTTACTTATAAGTTCCTAGTAAAGTAGTACTAGATTTGTCCAGGGCCTGTAAGTTAAATGCTACAAGTGGGCCTGCAGCACTTATGGTGCCACCCACTTAAGTAGTCCTTTAAACATATCAGGTCTGCCAGTGCAGCCTGCATGTACAGTTTTAAACTATCATTTCGACCTCATAAAATAGACCTTTTCCCAGGCCCAAACCTTCCTTTTTAATACATACAAGTCAGCCCTAGGGGAGCCCTAGACAGCCCTGAGGGCAGGGTGCAGCGTATTTAAAAATTAGGACATGTCGTTTTAAGCTTTGCATGTCCTGGTAGTGAAAAACTCTTACATTTGTTTTTCAGTCCTGCAAGGCCTACCTCTCCCATAGGATAACATAGGAGTTATCTTATTATTTTTAGTAAGCTGTAACTTTCAATTGGGAACAGGTAACCAGTTCATGTTTGGTGTCTTTGGAATTGTAATGAAAAATCCTGACTTATGGTAAAGTCAGATTTTAAATCGCAATTTTGAAAATGCCACTTTTATAAAGTTGATATTCCCCTGCCGTAGTCTTTTAGGCCCTGATTACAAGTTTTTGCCGGATTGGTGGCTTGGTGGTGCAAACCGCCGCGCCACCACCCGCCAAAGCTCACGGTGTCCGCCAGCTAGATTACGACTTTTTCGAAGTCTGGCAGGTGGACGGTGTGTCGGTCCCATGGCGGTGGCTCTTTTAAAGGTGGCAGTGCCATTAAAAAAGGCACCGCATTAGGACCGCATTACAAGGTTTCTGCACGGCATGGACTCAAAAGTCCATGCCGTGCAGGAACCTATGTGCATGCACACAGGAGGGCACATTTTATGCCACCTGTGTGCATCCACATATGTTTCAGGCACAGGGGGGCCCTGTAAGCCCCCCTTTGTTTCCTCTGCGACAGGCTTTTTACAGCGGTGGAACTGCCATGAAAAGCCTGGCAGAGAGGAAACTCCTAATATGCTTGGCGGGACCGTGGCGTTCCCACTAAACTTATTGCAGCCTCTGACCGCCGCTCCTACGCCAGGGAACGGCGGCTCCCTGGAGGTCCCAGGGCGGTCTGACTGCCCGAGTCGTAATCGGCCGGTCGGAACGCCAGTGCAGCGATGGCTGGATCCGCCGCTCCACCATGAGTCTGCCGGTCCTCGGACCACCAGATTCACAATAGGGCACTTAGGGGCAGATTTACGAGCCCCCTGCGCCACCAGTACGTCACTTTTCGTGACGTACTGGTGGTGCAGGGGGCTGCTCCATATTTACAAGGAGAGGAAAAGCCACCCTGCGTGACTTTTCCTCTCCTTGTAAATACGGCCCCTTCACACGCAGCACTTTGCGGTGAAGGGGCGTTCCATGGGTGTTGCTGTGGGTGTTCCCACGCAACACTCATGGAACAAGACACATCTCCAGAATTACGAGAAATCGTAACTCTGGAGATGCATCTGAAAGCTACGCCACCCTAGAGGTGGCGTAGCTGAGGCGCACCGAGGAGAAATGTTTTCATTTCTCCTCGTGTTTTATCCTCTTTCAATGCGTGCTGCATTCTGCAGCATGCATTGAAAGAGGAAAATGGTTGTAGTGATTGTTTTTGTGCAGGAAGGGGAACCTTCCTGCACAAAAACAATCTCCCCATGACACTGGCATCCTTGCACCATGGTGCAAGGGTGCCTGCGCCGGCGCATGGCTGCAGTTTGTGCGCCAGCGCAGGGGGAAGCACAAGGATGCGACATATTCTTGTAAATATGTTGCATCCCTGTGCTTCAAAACTAACGCAGCGCGGCACAGCAAAATGACTTGCTGTACCCCGCTGTGTTAGTTCAACGTAAATCTGCCCCTTAGTGTCTGTAGCCTGTCTCTGGGTCACATGACTGAGTGTAGCTGACAGTTGGCCTTTGTGTATTCCTCCTAGATATCCACACACAATCGAGAGCTTACTTGTGCCTGGATGGGCCATCACTGGCAGGATGGGAGGGTGGAGCTGGGCCCACTCCTACTTACACTTAAATAGGCTGTGTCCTGCCTCTACACAAAGGGATGCATACCCCCTGTAGTTAATCTGGAGCCATGCCAGGGAAAGCAGGATGCCTGGAGACTTCAAAGGGAGTACTCTGGAAACTGCTCCCCCACTTTGTAAATACTGGACCTCAGACACCAACTCTTCAGTACACCTCTGTGGATACTCTGCCAGGAAGAAGGACTGTTGTGCTGCTGAAGGACTGCCACTCTGCTGGACTGCTGCCTTGCTGGACTCCTGCCTTTCTAGACTCCTGATTTGCTATGCTGACCTCTTGCCTGGGTGAGAAGGACTGGTCCTGCATCTCTTGAACCCAGATCCCCAGAGTGACTCCAAGGGATAGTTGGCTGGCCTTCTGATCTGAAGCCTCAGGGACACAACAGGGTTCCAACAACCTTGCACTTGCACCTGGGCTCTGCCATCTGTGAGCCTACCCTTCCAAGTGGTGCCTTTCCAGTCCTGGACCCTTGGAAGTGGGCTTACGGTGCTCTGCGATCCTCCGTGGATCCAGCGGAACTGACGTATCTCCTCTGCTGCGCGACAAACCCGAGCAGAAATGACCCATCCCTGCTCAAAGACGAAGCAGATTCTAGCACTGCAGCCTCCCCGCATCTCAGGACCAATGCATCACTTTGACTACGCAATGCATCTTCGGCATGGATCCTTGCAATGCTCAGCAAACCAGGAATTAAGGTACTCTGTTCAGTAGGCCTATCTTGGTCCCTGGAGCCGGACTGCCCTCCATCGTTAGTCGGCCTGAACTTCTGACTTTGACCAGCTATCCACAGTGCTTCACACCTTTTGGCACTATTTTTACTAAAACCTTTCAAGTGTAATATCTCCAGTTCTGCTGATTTAATTTTTGTTATTTTGGCCTCATTTTATTTATTACAAATTACTCTATTATTCTAAACTGGTGTTTGATCCTTTTGTGGTGTGTTTTCACTGTATCAAAGTGTCGTACAAATAATTTACACATTGCCTGTGTGGTAAGCGTGACTGCTCTGTGTCAAGCTACCCAAGGGTTGAGTACAGGTTTATTTATGATTTGCTTGTGACTTCACCCTGTCAAGGATTGTGGTTTCTGCTTGAGAAGGGTTTCACCCCCTCAACCAGTGACCCAATTTCTTAAAGCAGGCCTCCCATTGTAGACAGGCTTTGCAGTTTTAAAACTGCAAAGTTGTCCTGTAAAAATAGCCTCTTTTGACAGGTTACAACCCTCCTTCTAAATTTTAATAAGTTGAACCTAATTAGGCCTTACTGCCCATAAAGCCAGGTACATGGTATTTAAAAGTAGGATATGTAAATGTTTCATTTTAAACATTCCTTACAGTGAAAAGGACCCAAAAGCTATTTTCCTTGTATAGGGTTAGCTGTCCCATAGGAAAGTATTGAGGTACAATATTAAATTCAATAATATTATCTCCGGCTAGGTAACAGATACAACTCAGGCTTGGACTTTTAAAAATATTTATTACAGGCCCAATTCAATGTTAAAGTCGGATTTCTAATAAATATTTTGGATAATGTCCTTTAGAAAGTTACCTTTTCCGTGAGTGACTAAAGCATTCTGTAAACCCCTTTACATGAGATTCAACTGTCAACCAGGAATCGAATTGCCCCCTTGATGATGTCTGAACTGGCTCTCAGAGCAAAGACAAAGGCCTTGGGTGTGGGGAGGTGTTCTATTCCTCTGGCAGGATGGCTATCTGGGCTGTGTCCAGAAACATGATTAACTTTAAAAAGGCCTACGCTATCACAGACAAATGTTAGCTGACACCTGGCTAAGATGCTTTTTTGCACACCTAGGCAGGCTGCCACCAATCCCACTGGGATAGGAGCTGCCCACAGAAATGGTTTGGAATGACCACAGGCAGTGGTTGCTCATTTCCTTAGTTACACCTCTGGGGTGGTCACAAAGGCTCTGCACAGGAGGAGAAAAATTTCACCATCTGGGATTGCTTGCAGTAGGGCACACAGGAACAGTTTTAAAAGTGAGTAGGGTTACCCCCTGGGAACTTTTTCCCTGTTATTGAGGAAGGAACTAGGAGTCACCCCCCACCCACAAGCTAGCGTCAGGCCTAAATGTGGCACCCTTGGGCACCCTCTTCAGAACAATACTGGACCTGAGGAAGACAGAAGAAGAACACCTGCTGTTGAGACCTATGAGGAGACCTGAAAGGCTGAACCTGCTCTCACTTGTACCCAGGACAGAGAAGTGGAGACCAAGGGTCAGTTGGCAGCCCTCCTGTTAAGCTACAACAAGTTGCTAGAAGTCTCTTTCCTGAAGAGACCAGCTGACCATTTCTGACTGGGCCTGCCCTGGACCCTGCTGATGGTTCTACTGGAGTGAGTCTTGACCCTCCAGCACTATTCCTGAGGTCCTGAGACCCTTTGCTGTGTCTAAGTGTACTCCTCCTTACACCATGAGAAACCTGTGACTTATTTGCTGCAAAGACCTTCAGGGACCAGGACAAGTCAAGATTGACTTGTCAAGTCAATCTAATGAAGTTGTGTTACCACTGGGCCAAAGTTTCATGCTGCTCCCGCTCGGAGTGTTTCAGCAACAGTGAATCTGTTTCACTGAGATGCCGACTCGGCGATGCAGCGAGCGCAAGGTAAGTAGTTTTATTTATTTATTTACTTACTTTACTCCTTGCCGTCGTATGTCGGACTCCACTACCCCCCACCCTGCCCCGCCCATGCCCCGCCTCACTGCCCCACGGCATTACCTCTGCGAGCCGCCAGTGGCGGGGAGGGAATCCATCCATCTGGAGCCCTGTTTGGCTACAGCTGCAGCCTTTCCCGCTGGAAGAATCCAAGCTCCAAAAAGGGACTAAGTCCAAATGTAGAAATCCCGACAAGTTACCAAAAGTATCCAGACGGCAAGGTACCCTGTATTGAGCAAGATTTTTGAATTTCTCCCGCTTGGAGCTTCCTTGCCAAAAGTCGAAGGCATCATCAGGAACTCATTCAATGACTATCCAGCCTCATGGAGCCCTTCTTAGCCACAGCCTACTACCTTGTCCCAGTGAGGATTTTTGATTTCCATTCCAGAGGCTAAGTCAAATGGTAAACCTTCCAACCATGCCAAACCTGGCTTCAGTATCTGACCCGAGCTCCATCGCGGGCAGCCTTAAATCGCTCCTAGGTCCCAGTAAAGCGCAACTGGTTAGCTTTTAATGCTTTTTGGTACTATTTTGATTTAAAACTTTAAAAATGCAGTTCTCCCTATAGGATGTTTGTAATTGTGGTGTAATTGTGTTCATTACATTATTGTCTATGTTTATTAATTGGAGTGGGAGTTTTATTGTGTTGTGTTTTTAACTTTTTAACTATGTTGGTACTTCTAAATGCTTTACACATTTTCTTAAGTTAAGCCTGTCTGCTCTGTGCCATAGCTACCAGAGGTTGAGCTCAGGTTTAAATGACTGAAACTTAAACTGGACAAGATAGTACCATTATTATTTGTTGTGGACTCCCATCAACCACAACTGATAATCCTCTTTTTTTACAGGAGTGTGTTGGTTGAGTTTTTCTACCTTGACAATACCATTTTAAACAAATAGATTAAATGGATTTGTTTTTTTTAGTAGTCAACAAGGACATTTTCCAGTGGGATTTTCATTGTCATAACATAGGATCCTTACATCCATAAATTGCCTTTTTAGACCTGACAAGAAACAAATTTTGCTTGCAGCCACAAATAATATAGAATACATAGTGAATACAAAGAGGTGCTTTCAGTGCTGATTTGAACAATTATTCCTTTAGCACTGTGTTTTTGTGTTGGTCGCGGTGGTAAAAAAGTAGCTACTTTCCGAGTGGACACTACGGACCGCCCCTGATACAAATGCTGTGCTCAGTATTGCCTGTGGTCAAACCAAAAAAGAGGGTCACTGTTCCGTCGGTGGGGGTGCAAAAAAGTCACCCACTCACCAGTAAGAGAAGTAAAAGAAGTAGAGGAATAAGAAAGGGGGTAAACCTAGGTCTAGAACCCACTCTGCAGGGGGAAGGACAAGTCTTGTCTCATGTTGCCCTCACACACCCCGAAGGATGTCATGCTTCATCATCGGGCGTTTGCTCCTCATCGGGCCGGCGCTACAATGCCCTATGGGTCCCTCGAAGGGTCACTTTAGCGGAGATCTTTTTGAGAACAGCCGTTAGATGAGTGCGGGTGTGTGGGGTGGGTCCTATGTGCACAGTGAAAGTGTATGTGAAGGATAAAAATGGCTAAGGGATACCAGAGAAGGGGTATCTTTATTGTGGCGGTACCCTTGTCATACTAAAAAACCCGAAGGTTGTACGTTACTCCTGTGGGCAGTGATGTGCCCCCGGTAACTCAAAGGTCAGGGCGACATGTTTCGCACCTAGATGGTCATAAGGATCCGTGGCTCTTCCTCAGGACAAAGAATAAATAGTGATGTGAAAAGTGCAAGTGAGTGGATGGATTCTAACCCTCAGTGCAGTCAGGGCGGGGTAGTGCTGTGAAAAACTACAGCTCAGCTACAACTAAATAGTTGATCCGCTCCTGATGTGACCTAGAAGTAAAAAGGGAGACAGAAAAACAACAAGACACACATGAAGTATAAATCATAGACATCAATGTGTGCCTCCATAGAAAACATAAAACCACGCACAATGCACATGAGACATGAGGCTGACAATGCCTCTACCATGGGACAGGCCCCCGCAATGGTGGCCACCCGAGTGGGCACAGTGTGCCGGCTGCCGGTTGTGCCAGAGAAACGGGCGAACGCAGAGGCGGCACCACCAGTACCCGGGACAACCCCCCTGCGTGGGACCGTGCTGTGCCTGAAAAGCCCACACCTTGCGGCCAAGGTGCGGGGCAGTTACCCTGAGCCAGAACCTGTTAGAATCGCCAAGCGCAAGGCTGACAGTGGCAGCGTGGTCTGAGGTAGAAGGCCCGTCCCGAAGGACCAGCACACACACGTCCTATACCAAGCACGTTGTGCTTCTTCTATCAAGTGGTGGGGATACTGCCGCATAGTAGAAACCATAAAGAGAGACATTCCCTTACCTAAAGTCACGTGGAGGATTACTCCTTGGGCTAGGGCGTAGGTAAACCAGCACCTTAACGGGCTACAGGAGGAAAGATGCGGGAGAAGGAAAAAAGTAAAGTGAAGAAAGTGAACACTAGCACCACAGTACTAATACAGCAACTTACTGTGCTTGATATGCTGCCCCGGTCTCAACCAGTGTTACTCAGTTTCCGTGCATGTGCTGCCTCTCAGCACCTACCCGTCCTGATGCCAGCCCACATATTATCTGGCCATGGGGGTGGAGGCACAGATATAGTGCTGGAATTAGCGGTTCGGGCGGCTCCCTCTTCCGGATGCCTGGTCATGGAACGCTGAAGAGCGCATGCGTGGGAGTGAGGTGTGAATATCCCAGCGTGCTGCGTCCGCGTGGGGTGCTGAAACTATACCGTAGGGCGTGCGCACTGAGCATGCATCTAGAGGAGGTAACCTACGCAGTTGTCATAGAGATCAGGAATGCCTACTCCCCCGTGATATTGACGACGATAGGACGGAAAGGAAACAAAGAGAGCCGCAGCTCTTGCCACCTGCAGATCTAGTGGTGGAAAGATCGGCAAAGCAGGAAAAGGTTGCAGATGTAGAAGGGGAATGTGTGTGTTCATACCAGAGTACATCAAAGTGCTTATCGGCCGAGGTAGACCTGCCACCGGAGGGTTATGCGGTGGTATGAGGTGTATGCCCACTCTGCGATCTCGGGTCCCCGGAAATAAGGCAGTGAGGTTATTGGAACCTACTCAGCGCCAGTAGATGTAACAGGTAAAAGGAGTGCGTGTCACACATTGCAATGTACAGAAAAGTGCTCTGCAGCCGAAGTAGCCTCACCCCTAGATGTGGAGTGGTGGTATGTGGTATGCGCCTGCTAGGCGGTCAGGGAAGCCAAGGGTGGTATGGCGGTTGTCAGGTCACTGGAAGTCAGGTAATGTGGTAATGGGGACCTATTCTGTGCCAGTAGGAGTCACTGATGTTAAAGCTCCCAGAAGAGTGACAAGAACATGGAGTTATTCTCTAGCAAGTGAGGGTATTCAGGGCAGGGGACTCTCGGACTCCGTGTTATAGTTCAACCCACGGTATCTCATCATTGAGACCCTGTATGTGGGTGCGTAGGCGATGAGCCCAACGTTGTTCACGTCTCAAGAGTGCAGAGTTACTCCATATCTGGTTAGCCTCCAGGATGGCCCACTGTATCTCATCACATGAGTGTCCTTTTTCGATGAAGTGGTTCGTCATCTTGGTTGCCGTACGGCCACGGCGGATAGTGCTCCTGTGCTCACTGATCCTGGTCTTGATTGGTCTCGTGGTAATCCCAACGTATCTCAGTTGACAGGGGCATGTGATCATGTACACACAATTCTTTGTATTACAATTTGTGTGTGTGCGTTGTTCCCACGAAAAGTCCTCAATCTGGATAGTTTTAGTGTGTTTGGTCAAGGAACAGGCACTGCATGAACCTCATGGATAGTGTCCTGACACAGGAGGTAGGTTCCACAGGGTAGTATTCTGAGGTTTTTTCTTGGGCTGTGGCCGGGTATGGACCAGTTGGTCTCTAAGTTGGCTGTTCGCTTGAAGGCAAATCGTGGTTGCTCGATGTTGAGTGAGCCAGCATTGAGGATTCTCCAGTTACGTATGATGATTTGCTTTATCTTGTTAGACAGTGGCGTGAAGGTAGTGACACAAGTAATGACATTGCTCGTCTGGCGAAGGACATTAAAAAGTTTGAAAGAGAGAAGGTATATCCCTACATCAAGGAAGACTACCAACCCTCAGACAACGACGCTCTCTCTGATGATGGTTCCACAACCTCGAACATCTCAAACCGGTCGTCCCACAGCAACTCGAGCAACAACAGCTGGGGTAGAAACTCAACAAAACAGGGACTTCTCCCACCACCCCCACCATCAGCCATGTACGGATACTCCAACCAACCGTTTCCCCCACAGGGACCGATGTGGTACACTGTCTATCCTGATCCACACCAAGGGTTCCAACAGCCAATCTTCCACCACCCTCCCCCTCCTTTTCAGAGCAGAGGCAGGGGCAGAGGCAGAGGAAGAAGAAGAGGGAACAAGCAGATCTAATGGCAGGACACGGAGAACCAATTTACAACCAGGAGCATGACACACCCAAAAATCTGATTGTCAACCTATTTAAGAGGCAACTCAACACAGATGAGATCACTGCCCTTGAGATGGGTTTAGGTTTTGTTCCAACTCCTAAAGAGGACAATTTCCGTATGAGCGAGGAACTTCATCAACTGTTCCGGAAAATACGACTTAAATCCTTCTTTCACGAAAAACCCACATCTGAACGAGGGGACTCTGGGCTCAGACCACCCTCCAAATTTACCCCTACAGCAGGCATGGTACCTAGTGAGGTCTTAACAATCGAGAAGGCTGTACTAAAGGAGGCAAACCAACTTAAAAAGAAACCTACATTCAACAATATGCCCAACAAACTCCGGCAGGCCATCACCTCTCTCACGGATGACGAAAGCATCATTATAAAGCCAGCGGATAAAGGGGGAGCCACAGTGCTCCTTGACATCAACGATTACGAACAGGAATGCCCACGACAACTCAGTAGTACGCAAAACTACTCGAAGCTGGACATCGATCCAATGGAACGCCTCCTTACGCAAACTAGAATTATGGTTAATGAGGCAGCCAACGAGGCATGGATCTCCCCACAGGAAGTGGCTTTCCTGGTTAACACGGACACCAAGATGCCCTATTTCTACCTCCTCCCCAAGATTCACAAGGGCATTGTCCCTCCACCTGGACTCCCTATCGTGTCTGGTATCGGTTCTCCACTTGAACCCCTTAGTCAATTCAGCGACTTCTTTCTACGCCCCCTGGTCCAGGCTACACCTGCTTACCTTAAGGACACATGTGAGGTCCTTAATCTGATCCAGGAGATCAATGATGAGAATACCGAAGCTATCAACCTCCTCCTCACCCTCGATGTGGAAGCACTTTACACTAACATTCCACAGGATGCTACCAACAAGGTAGTGGGGAACCTACTGAGAGAGGCGGACCTCCCAACCAACACACCGGCAGATTTTATCCTGGTGTGCATCACCATCGCACTCAAAAACAATTTTTTCATGTACAGGACCACTACCTACCATCAAGTACAAGGTACCTCTATGGGTAGTACCTTTGCGCCTATTCTGGCGGGGCTGTACATGTCACATTTTGAGACCACCCACATCTTCACGGATACCAACCCGTTCCAGGAAAACCTTATCACCTGGAAAAGATATATTGATGACGTCCTCATCCTGTGGAATGGCACTGAGGAAACCTGCGCCCAGTTCCAAGATTGGATCACTCGCATGAACGCCCATTTACACTTTACCATGACGTCATCTGACAAGACTATCCCCTTCCTGGATCTGCTTATCACTCTTGAGAATGGACAACTGCACACCAAGACGTTTAAGAAGGCGACTGATTGCAACAGCCTCCTGAGCTTCAAGAGTTACTATCCTAAGGCACTCAGGGAGAACCTACCCTACGGCCAGTTCCTCAGGATCCGGAGAAACTGTAGCAACGTCTGTGACTTTGATGAACAAGTGAACTCCCTCACCAGGAACCTGTATGAAAGGGACTACCCAGGAGAAGTCATCCGAAAGGCCAGAAAACGTGCCAGGAATAACAACCGCCAGGGCCTTCTTGAAACCAGGGAACCCCAGACGAGCGATGTCATTACTTGTGTCACTACCTTCACGCCACTGTCTAACAAGATAAAGCAAATCATCAAACGTAACTGGAGAATCCTCAATGCTGGCTCAATCAACATCGAGCAACCACGATTTGCCTTCAAGCGAACAGCCAACTTACGAGACCAACTGGTCCATACCCAGCCACAGCCCAAGAAAAAACCTCAGGATACTACCCTGTGGAATCTACCTCCTGTGTCAGGACACTATCCATGTGGTTCATGCAGTGCCTGTTCCTCAACCAAACACACTAAAACTTTCCAGATTGAGGACTTCTCGTGGGAACAACGCACACACACAAATTGTAATACAAAGAATTGTGTGTACATGATCACATGTCCCTGTCAACTGAGATACGTTGGGATGACCACGAGACCAATCAAGACCAGGATCAGTGAGCACAGGAGCACTATCCGCCGTGGCCGTACGGCAACCAAGCTGACGAACCACTTCATCGAAAAAGGACACTCATGTGATGAGATACAGTGGACCATCCTGGAGGCTAACCAGATATGGAGTAACTCCGCACTCTTGAGACGTGAACAACATTGGGTTGTGGATAGTGGAGAGGTGTGGTGCAGCGGCCAGGGCAGCTGACTTCGGAGCACAGGGTTCACGGTTCGATCCCTGGCTCCGGCGGCAGCTCAGCTCAGCACCATGTGACTCTGGGCAATAGCTCACTTAATTTCCACTACGGCCCCCAGCGCCTTGAGACCCGTAAGGGTGAGGAGCTGCGCTATATAAAAACGGACTTACTTACATTGGGTTCATCGCCTACGCACCCACATAGGGGGTCTCAATGATGAGATACTGTGGGTTGAACTATAACACGGAGTCCGGGAGTCCCCTGCCCTAAATACCCTCACTTGCTAGAGAATAACTCCATGTTCTTGTCACTCTCCTGGGAGCTTTAACATCAGTGACACCTACTGGCACAGAATAGGTCCCCATTACCACATTACCTGACTTCCAGTGACCTGACAACTGCCATACCACCCTTGGCTTCCCTGACCGCCTAGCGGGCGCATACCACATACCGCGACTCCACATCCAGGAGTGAGGCTACTTTGGCTGCAGAGCACTTTTCTGTACATTGGAATGTGTGACACGCACTCCTTTTACCTGTTACATCTTCTGGTGCTGAGTAGGTTCCAATAACCTCACTGCCTTATTTCCGGGGACCCGAGATCGCAGAGTGGGCATACACCTCATACCACCACATAACCCTCCTGTGGCGGGTCTACCTCGGCCGATAAGCACTTTGATGTACTCTGGTATGTACATACACATTCCCCCTCTACATCTGCAACCTTTTCCTGCTTTGCCGATCTTTCCACCACTAGATCTGCAGGTGGCAAGAGCTTCGGCTCTCTTTGTTTCCTTTCCGCCCTATCCTCGTCAATATCACGGGAGAGTAGGCATTCCTGATCTCTATGACAACTGCGTAGGTTACCTCCTCTAGACGCATGCTCAGTGCACAGGCCCTACGGTATAGTTTCAGCACCCCGCGCGGGCGCAGCACACTGGTATATTCACACTATACTCCCACGCATGCGCGCTTCTACGTTCCATGACGAGGCATCCGGAAGAGGGAGCCGCCCGAACCACTAATTCCAGCACTATATCTGTGCCTCCACCCCCACGGCCAGATAATATGCGGGCTGGCGTCAGGACGGGTAGGTGCTGAGAGGCAGCACACGCACGGAAACTGTGAGTAACACTGGTTGAGACCGGGGCAGCATATCAAGCACAGTAAGTCGCTGTATTAGCACTGTGGTGCTAGTGTTCACTTTCTTCACTTTACTTTTTTCCTTCTCCCGCATCTTTCCTCCTGTAGCCCGTTAAGGTGCGGGTTTACCTACGCCCTAGCCCAAGGAGTAATCCTCCATGTGACTTTAGGTAAGGGAATGTCTCTCTTTATGGTTTCAACCACGCGGCAGTATCCCCACCACTTGATAGAAGAAGCACAGCGGGCTTGGTATAGGACGTGTGTGTGCTGGTCCTTCCGGACGGGCCTTCTATCTCAGACCACGCCGCCACTGTCAGCCTTGTGCTTGGTGATTCTAACAGGTTCTGGCTCAGGGTAACTGCCCTGCACCTTGGCCCCAAGGAGTGGGCTTTTCAGACACGGCACGGTCCCACGCAGGAGGGTTGTCCCTGGTACTGGTGGTGCCGCCGCTGCGTTCGCCCATTTCTCTGGCGCAGCCGGCACACTGTGCCCACTCGGGCGGCCACCATTGTGGGGGCCTGTCCCATGGTAGAGGCATTGTCAGCCTCATGTCCCATGCACATTGTGTGCGGTTTTATGTTTTCTATGGAGGCACACATTGATGTCTATGATTTATACTTCATGTGTGTCTTGTTGTTTTTCTGTCTCCCTTTTTACTTCTAGGTCACATCAGGAGCGGATCAACTATTTAGTTGTAGCTGAGCTGTAGTTTTTCACAGCACTAGCCCGCCCTGACTGCACTGAGGGTTAGAATCCCTCCACTCACTTGCACTTTTCACATCACTATTTATTCTTGGTCCTGAGGAAGCGCCACGGATCCTTATGACCATCTAGGTGCGAAACATGTCGACCTGACCTTTGAGTTACCGGGGGCACATCACTGCCCACAGGAGTAACGTACAACCTTTGAGTTTTTTAGTATGACAAGGGTACCGCCACAATAAAGATACCCCTTAGCCATTTTTATCCTTCACATACACTTTCACCGTGCACATAGGACCCACCCCACACACCCGCACTCATCTAACGGCTGTTCTCAAAAAGATCTCCGCTAAAGTGACCCTTCGGGGGACCCGTAGGGCATTGCAGCGCCGGCCCGTTGAGGAGCAAACGCCCGATGATGAAGCATTACATTCTTCGGGGTGTGTGAGGGCAACATGAGACAAGACTTGTCCTTCCCCCTGCAGAGTTGGTTCTAGACCTAGGTTTACCCCCTTACTTTTTCCTCTACTTTGTTTACTTCTCTTACTGGTGGGTGGGTGACTTTTTTGCACCCCCACCAACGGAACAGTGACCCTCTTTTTTGGTTTGACGAATTGATCGTGGAGCACGGGCACTGGACCATAATTAGCTCCCATTCCCCCTCCTTCTCTTTTGTTGACACAGTATTGCCTGTGACCACAGCTGAAACTACGGCAGGGACCAGGGCAGTAACTAGAGTTGCCACTACAGCATCCACAATAGCAGTGAAAATGGTTTCTACAACAGCAGGGATCACAACAGAAACGTGAACTGTGGTCACAGCCACTACCACAGTAGCACCAACAGGTGTAACATAGTTGTAACCACAGCAGGGACCACAGCATTGATAAATGCTTACAACTGGAGCTTTAAGTACAGCAGCTGCCATCCCAATAGGTCCCACCAAGGCAAAGACAACTGCAGTGACAACTTTTTTACCAACAGCAGTGACCACAGCAGTAACATCACCTGCCAGTAGAGCAGAGACCACAGCAGCAACAAAAGATGCCATAACAGCAGGCACCACAACCTAGCAAAACACTCAGCAAGCTAAGGCAGCAAGTACAGTATCAACCAATGGGAAAAACAAAAGTTATGATTGGAATGCTTGAGTTAATCTCAGCCACTGATAATTTCTTTGAGTTGCAGTTTTCTAGTGCCTCGATAATTTTGTTCACTGGAGCACGACAGATGGTGACAAAACTTTTGCAAATCCCGATATACAACCCTGCTTCAATAGAGTAGCTACGACAGGAACAGTCCAGCCCGAACTGCTATGCTATCACCTCTGACTGGAACACATATAACCCCAGAAGGGTTTTGGTCTGTTGGGTGTCATCCCTGAGGTACAGCTTGGATTACATGAAACAATGAGCAAAAGACCCAGGTCAGGGTTTACACTATGCACTAAGCACATCGCACTGAGAAAAACAAACAAGCACTGAAAACTTAACAAGTGTAGCTTTAATGTTCTAGCACACTTAAATATGCCATGGAAAAATACGCAGTTTATTTGTGACTTGTCTCTGTGCAACTTGCCTCTTTCTATGCCTCCTACACCTATAACCTGCTTTTATCCCCTAAACGTTTAGTGCCATGCATAAAGATACAGAGTGACACTGCTACGTCTGTACGCAGTTATGTGAGCATTTGTTTGCATTAGATATTGGAGATTTTCTAACTTGCAAGCACTTATTCATGAGTGTGAAGCCACTTTTGCCTTAATAAAAGAAGACTTTGCCTCTGTAAACAGATTTATACACATACAGACATTATTGTTTATGTGATTAAATCTACTCCCAGGGCAGGGAGTGGGCATTCCAAAGCAGATATGCCCCTTAAGGTTTGAGCATTGTTATAAACTAATAAACTTGCTGCTATTCACAAACTTTTCCAGCACCCTTCGGAATGGGCAAAGAGATATGAATTGCTAGAGGTGTGGAATTGGTGTGGGGAAAGATTTTCTCAACTGGAAAAACTGTGGGGCATATTCACAAGGAGCTATCGCCAAATTAATGGCACTTTATCGCAGCCAAAGTTGTGATAAATATACCTCCCCATTCACAAGCTGGTGTAAACAGCCCACAGCACCAGTTTACCCGCAATAGCAGCCGCAAAAAACATCGCCACAGAGGACCCGCGCAACTATCGCTAATGAGATGCAGAGTGGGCGTTCCCGTGCCAAAAGGCGCGACAACATCACACCTCAACATTCTCAACGACCAGCCACATCGGCGATAAAGACACAAAACAGGCGATAAGGCACGTTAGCACCAGGAAATCTACACCTGCTCTGACCTGGTGTAAAGTCGGACGGCAGCCTGCAAACCAAAAGGGAGCACAGCCCAGGGCTACATCGGAAGGGCAACAGATGCCATGGAGCCACCCATCATGCGGCCCGGACACCCAAGAGGGCCACAACACCCACCGCCACCACCCCCCAGGACCACCCCTCCCTGGCACCCCCCCTACCAAAGACATGCCACATCAGCCACACCTAAACATGTACAAAATATTCCGCTTGATGTCGCACAATCACAACTGGTGACATGCATGTGTCGTCACAGAAATGAGCAGCACACATTCACTTTCGAAGCAACAAATGAAACTTTATTAAAATGAACACCGAAATGAAATGAAGACACATGGCCGCTCCCCTCGGGACAATACGTAGGTCACAGCCTGTAAGACAAAAAAAATGATGAGAAGGTGTGTCCTGCGCACATCAGAGGACAGAGAGAGAGCGAAGGAGAGAGAGAAGAAGAGAGGGCGAGAGAGAGAGAGAAGAGGAGAGGAGAGAGAGAGGGAGAGAGAGAGAGGAAGAGAGGGAGAGAGAGAGAGAGAGAGAAGAGGAGAGAGAGAGGAAGAGAGGGAGAGAGAGAGAGAGAGAGAGAGAAGAGGAGAGAGAGAGAGGAAGAGAGGGAGAGAGAGAGAGAGTGCCGCCCCTGCGCACCCAGGCCACACTGCTCACCTGCTGCCATCGGTGTGTCTCCAACCACGTGCCAGTATGTATAGCAGGACACCAGGTCACACATCTGAGTCAGAGCCATCAGCTGAAACAGAGTCCAGATACATGACTGGCACAGTACACACACTTGCACAAGACAACATCGCCTGCCTGCCCATGCACACCCAGACAGAGGCACCCCAACCCCTCCCGCCGCCCATCGGAGCATGCCCGCCCATGCACACCCAGGCCTCAATGCTCACCTTCCGCCACCGGCGCGTAGACAGGAGGTCCCACCACGTGCCGCTGCAAGCCACAAGCCCGGGGCCCGCGGACATGGCACCCTCCACATCATGCAGCCCCGCTCCGCAGCCCACCTGGTCTCACGTTTGGTGCTGGGTCTTGATAACTCCATGGCATAGGACATACCAGTGCACCCGGCACCATCGCAGGCTGCACACCCGCTCAGCCCAATGGGTGCCACCAACTCTGGGATCCCGGAAGCGACACCACGTGGCGGTAGGCCCACGCTGCCCGCTGGCTCTGGCCTACACTGCGGTCCAGCAGGGCACACAAAACCTGAGCTGTCCGGACCGCCTGGACGGTGCATCATCGCAGGCTGCACACCCGCTCAGCAGCTTAAGGTGCCACTGACTCAGTGCACCCAAAGTCACCGTCCCGTGGCGGGGTGACTGTGCCGTCTGCAAGGCCCCGTGTGCCACTAACCCTGTGCAACCCCAGTCTGCGCCACGTGGTGGTAGGCCCGTGCCGTCCACAAGGCCTCGTGTGCCACTAACCCTGTGCGCAAAAACTCATGGGCCCTTAATGATTGATAACCGTGGAGCGTCCGTCATCCAGTCACCACCGGCAGAGGGGAATGTGACGTCGTCGGCCCCTTATGTTGGCTGAGTCACATGGCCTGTGACGCCTGTGCCGGATGGGTGTGGTGTGCGTGCAAACCTGCTCTCAGGGAGTGGCTGTGACATGCTGACAACTAGACCAGTGACCTGCACACCACCAGCGAGTACGCCTGCGACGGGTAGCAATGAGGGCCCCCCCTCGGAGCATTAGCGGAGTGGTCTGGCCTGCCGTACGCCGGACCAGCGCAGGGCTTGCAACAATGACTCGTGGGCTCTGGGCGTGGTTCATTCCATGTCCAGACAAGGAAGTGACTGATGCGTGTGTCCCTGTTGTAGTGTTCACGGGACCCGGTACGCAAAATGCAATGTAGCACCCTCTGACTGGCATCCCACAGGATGAACATCATTGACGCAAGGGAAGTCACTGTCCCTACATTCATCCACACATTCACACATGAATGATGAAAGACATGACACAGCAGTGCGTCACTGGATGTTTATTGCACATCCAGTGCAGTTATGCAGCTGGAGCGGTACAGGGCAATGCCGAGCACACTACACAATATGGGCACGTGGAGGGCCAGCCAGAGTCCATCCGGGGATGACAAGTACTGCGGAAGAGGAAGGGTACAGTCCGCAGTCTGGTCGCCGTGTCAATGGTCGTCAAACAGGATGTGGCAGTCCATGTCGCTGTCCAAGGTGAGTGCATCGGAGTGTATCGGGGGTCAGTGGAAGGTCATGAGGCCATGTGCGGGACCAAGCAAAAACAGGCCAGGTGGCGGAAATGTATGCTAGTGCCTCCTTTTGAGAGCCAACCCATCCACGTCCTTATCCTCGTATGTGTGCCCTGCCCCACCTGTGGGTGTTGCAGTACCGGCTGCGGCACTGTGTGCCACTGACACATCAGGGGCCTGAGTGGATATGCCTACCACACTGGGAGGCACTGACACACCAGGGGGCAGAGATGTGGATGGTGTGGGGGCAGCCACATTCATCAGAGACACGCCTTGTGGCAGCAATGCCATGATGAAGTACTGCAGGGCATGGTAGATCCCTTCTACATTTCGATGGTGTGCAGCGGTGGCTGCCATCCTTTCCGCCTCCATCCGCACCATGTCCTCCATGAGCCTCCGCATGTGTGCCAGCTCACGGCTGGCATCGCTGGAGCCACTCTGAGCGGACAGGTGTTTCTCTCCATGTCATGACTCCAGCGATGTCAGTCAGGGCTGGTTGGAGACCATGGGGCGGACGTAGACACCCATGGATGGCGTCCAGTTTGGTAGCCATGAGGTCGAACCCCACTCGCACCTGCTCAGCTGTCTCCCTCTGGCCCTCCAGCACACGGCATTGGAAGACCATGTGTTGTTCCTGGGGGTCTTGGGAGAGTGCCGGGGCTGTGGGTGCCTCCTGCTGGGTGGTTTGGGTGGTGGGTGGGGTCTCATCGATGTGGCTGGGCTGCCCTGATCCTGGAGGTGAGTGGCGGATGAGGTCAATGATGTCTTGGATGGTTTGGGTGTCGATGCTGGTATTGTCCTCCTCGTCATCAGTGAAAAGTGGCTGGGACTGCTCTGCAGGAGGTGTTGACGATGCCCCTGCGATGTGAAGGGGAGATGGTGTATTACAATGCGTCCACATGTATGTAGCCGCATGGTACAGGTTGACATTCAGACAGCATGGCATTGTACATTGTGACAGTCTGTGGGTCTGGGCGAGGACCCAGGGTCATTGTGGGTGTGCACTGTGCCCTGCTTGCTTGTGCATGTGTGCCATTGTGGCCATCTCCCCCCGTCCCCCCAGTACCTGGTGGTCACTCACCCTGTTGCGGTTGTGTTGTGTCCTGTCGAGCAGTGTCCGGTCCCCCGACTCCAGCCACAGTCTCCACACTGATGACTGTCGACAACAGCTCCTCCATGTCATCCAGCTCCAGCTGTGGCGCTGGGCCCCCACCTCCGGTCTGCGTTGCTGCCTTCTGGTTGGCGGTGAGTTTCTCCTTGGTCTTCCGCTTGATGTCATTCCATCGCCTCTTGACCTCGTCCATTGTCCGCTTGTGCTCTCCGACAGCATTCAACTTGTCGACGATGTCCCGCCATATTCCAGTTTTGGTGCCCAATGACACGTTGGAGGTGACGAAGAGTTGTTGATGGTGTTCCATCACCTCCGTGACTATGATCCTGTTCGCCTGCGGACTGAACTTGGTCTTCCTCGTCTTCTTGTCCGTGCCCTTCCCTGTCCCCGAGGTCCCAGGCTGGTCGTCCGGGGTGCTTGTGGGGTTGCGCTCTTCCTCTGCGCCTACTCCGGCTGCCTCCATGGTGCTTGGGTGTTGGTCAGTTTGTGTGTGGGTGTTTTTTCTACTTTTATGGTGATTTTTGATGCCTGCCAGGTGTGTGTTGCAGGCCTGGCGCTGCTTGTCGCTGATTTCCTCATCGCGCTTTGGCCCATCGCGTGTTTTTTGGTGTTGTGGTTTGTGTTTTTATCTCCATCATGGTGGTTGTATCGCGGACATTGTCCGCGGTTTCGGCAGACTATCGCTTGCTACCGCCTTGTTGTGAATTCCACGTTGACATGGGGTTATTTTCCTGCGATATTGAAAGTTGTGTTACGCTACTCTTGCGGTAGTTATCGCACGTTCTTGTGAATATACCCCTGTGTTTCTGTGGAGAAAAAGCAACTCAAAAAATAAAAGTGCATTTGCAGCACTTCAAAGGCATTTTTATTTGCATAATTGTGACGCTTTAAGCAATTCCACATCTTAATTGAGAAGTCACAAACGTGAAACAGGCTCTTGGAAATGTTTGTGAGTTCCCAAACTTCTTGTAGAAGTTAACTTACAGGTGTAGACTTGCTAATGCTTTTAAAGATTCAGGTCGACTATCTCGTTCCGTCATTAAGGCTGACAAAGTAACAATTACAGGGCTTGATTATAAGCAGCTTCATTAGTTTTACCCTCTACAAATCACATTACGAGTATTTCCTAAAATGCTATTTGATAAGCTGGCTTGATTTCTTTTGATGGATTCACGTAATATTATTTTTTCGTTTGAGCACTTGTCTTGCAAAGCCTCATTCAAGAGAAAGCTTTTCCCCATGCGCTGCACACATCTCCCTTGGTAGCATTTGTTCCTTTCTTAACGGCAAGAGTTCATGACAGAATAAAACATATCAGAAACGTGTAAATTGATAAAGCTGTAAATAGCTCCGACAAAAGTAATAATACTTTTGCAGTGTCCTAGTTTAGGACTGCTGTCAAGTTATATATGAAATTTAATTTTCCCACTTCATTATCCAGAGTGGTTGTGGCCATGCTGGGGGTTACCTGGAATTCCAGGAGGAGAGATGATGCTCAGAGGAAAAAGGGATTTTTTTAGGCACTTGTCCTTTGACGTCTAGGAAGCTTTCCTGTAACTCGGAGCTGTAACATAATAAATAAGTTAACCATTATCAGTAATTATATCATTGTTAGTGAGAGCCGTACTCACTGACAGCAGCTGCCTTTGCTAAACTCCTTGCCAGCAAACATGTCTGCACAGATGCCTTGGGACATCCGCTGGAGCCCAATAAGGCTGGTTGGCAATATGGCGCAGCGTCTTGGGCCCGCTGCACGAGCGAGCATGTCCGCTGGCTGCAGATGACAAACAGATGCCCTGGGAATGGAGCGAGGAGTGACAGGCCCCAGACCGCTCCACTAGCGCGTCAGCAGTCTCGGCTGAATAGCTCCCGCCTCACAGTCCACAGCAGACAAATGCACCCAGCGGCTGCTCAAAGAGTGCACAATGCGCTTCGCGAGGGCCTGTCAGGTGCCAACCGGCACTAGGGGATGAATTGAAAATCACCATTGTCTGAGAAGCTGAAGCTGCCCGCAGGGGGTCAAATCACAGCCTTGTGCGCATGCGCCTCTTTGTGATGGGACCAAGGGAATTATGCTCCGTGCATCCATATTGGCAGCATAAAATGTAACCTTTGGACGACATTTCCCTTAGAAATGTCATGCTGCTCTTTTCAAATGAATAAATAACATGTTGACTAAATAGCTAGACACGAGGAAAACTTAGAGATAATAAAGTTACTTCTGATATTGCATTAAAAATAGGCCGCATCCATCCTTGATTATTATAAATTATTAGTAGGTTTTCCTGTAACTGTCAATTCATTCAGTTGTGTCGCTGTGCGTTGTTGCGGTGCCCATCACTTGATTCTAAAAGGGGAGCAAGTTGAGCTCCTGTGATGATAAACGGTGACCCTTAGACATTAACTGTCAACTGGTTCAACCAGGCACTCGTTCTTTCATTGTGGTACATGGTCTTAGGTCTCGAAAGGTGCCACTTGCTATCATCAGGTGTAGCCCTCGGTCTCATCCTGCAGGAGGCCCTACGAGTTCAAACCTGCTGCTAACAGTCAACTCAATTGGTTCTGTCACAAGCTACTAAGTCCCGACCCTATTTATACCTGGCTGGGCGCTCCCTCGAACTATAGGCTCCTGAGAGAATAAAAGGAAGGGTGAAGAAATTGATTCTGGAAGCAGTAACAGAAAGAGCTATAATAATGGATCATTGTTTGACCCGGCCCTTTCTGCAGGATCACCCCAAAACCTTTTCCCTTCCTTCTCCCCTTTTTGCTGAATTCATTTTTCTTGGTTTTAGGACTCTGGGCACTTTACCACTGCTAACCAGTGCTAATGTGGTTGTGCTCTCTACTTAAAACATGGTAGCATTGGCTTATCCACAATTGTCATATTTAATTTACTTATAAGTCCCTAGCAAAGTGCACTACATGTGCCCACGGCCTGTAAATTAAATGTTACTAGTGGGTCTGCAGCACTGATTGTGCCACCCACTTCAGCAGACCTATAAACATGTCTCAGGCCTGCCGTTGCAACCTGTGTGTGCAGTTTTAAACTGCCATGTCGACCTGGCAAGTTAACCCTCTTGCCAGGCCCAAACTTTCCTTTTTAATACATAAACATCACCCCTAAAGTAGGCCCTAGACAGCCTCAAGGGCAGTATGCAGTGTATTTAAAAAGTTGGAAAAGTACTTTTAAGTTTTACAAGTGCAAGTAGTGAAAAACTCTACTGCAAGGCCTATCTCTTCCATAGGTTAACATTTGGATTGCCTTATTACATTTTATAAGTGTAATTTCCAATTGGGAAAAGTTAGATATTTTGAGTTTGGAGTCTCAGGACTCACAATTTAAAATCACAATGTATGGTAAAGTTGGGTTCTAAGTTGCAAATCTGAAAATGCCACTTTTGGAAAGTTGCCATTTTCTTACTTTAACCATTTTGTGCCTTCTTTCAGTATCTGAATACACATCTGGTGTGGGTGACAGCTGAGCTTTGTGCATTCCCCCTAGACTGCCACACACAATAGGAGCTTACGTGTGACTCAATGGGCCTTAGTGGACCATTAACTGGCTTGATGGGGGGGGGGGAGCTAAGCACAGCCCCACTTGCACCTGAATAGGCTGTGCCCTGTTTTCACACAATAGGCCTAACAATCCTGTATTGTCACTCCAGCCAGCTTGGAACCAGGGCAGGGGAGTAAGGGGATTCCCTGCACTTCAAAGCCACTGTCTAGAAGCTTCTCCCATCTTCCAGAACCAGGGCACCAAAGTATAAATACTGGACCTCAGACACAACAATTTCAGTACACGTCTGGCCCTGTGGATACTCTGCCAGGAAGAAGGATTGCTGTGCTGTTAGAAGGACTGCCACTCTGCTGGACTTCTCCTCTGCTGGACTCCTGCTTGGCTGTGCTGACCTGCTGCCCTCTTACCTGAAAGTGAGAAGGGCTGGACTTGTATCTCTCCAACCCAGAACCAAAGTGACTCAAAGGACTTGTCTGCTTGCCTTCTGTTCTGAAGTCTCAGGGACATCAAAGACTTCCAACCACCCTGCTACAGCACCTGGACTCTACCATCTGTGAGACTTGCCCTGCCAAGTGGTGCCAATCCAGACCTGGTTCCTTGGAAGTGGGAATATAGTGCTGCTGCTGTTGAACACCGATGCATTGTTTGGCTGCACCCTGCATCTTTGTAGACGCAACCAGGATTAAGGTATTTTTGTTCAGCGGGCCTCACTAGGTCCCTGTATCTGGCCTGCGCTCCATCACGGTTGGCGGTAACCCTGAACTTTGTCCCATTCAAGTGCGACCAGACAACCCACATAAGGGCTTATTGCTTCTAAGCTATATATTGCAGTTTATTATTTGAAAAAATCAGATTGCAAGTTCTACTGATTGGATTTTTGTCACTGTGGTCTTGTTTTGTTCATTAGATTAAGCTCTATCTTTCTAACATGGTGTGTATTAATTTTGTGTGGTGTTTTACACAGTTTTGCTATATTAAGTGTACAAGTGCACAAATACTTTACACATTGCCTCTTAAGTTACGCCTGCCTGCTCTGTGCCAAGCTACCAGAGGATGAGCACATGTTAATGTAGGTTGTGTATCTGACTTACTCTGACTAGGACTGTGGTCCCTACTTGGACAGAGTACATACCTCTGGAAACTAGAAACCCAATTTCTAACAATAATGAATATTCATAAAAATATCAAGCATCCTGGACCCTTCTCATTCAGATTAAAGCTCAGATTTGGCTACTAATAGTTCTACAGTTTGGTACAGAGATGGTAAAAAAGGGAATAATTGAGAGAAGTTTATGAAACCTTGTGCAGAGAATTGGGCATTACATATCAGGCACAGTGGCGGCCGATACGGAACGGGGGAGGCATTGCGGGGGAGGAGGAGAGGAAGGAAAAAAAAGAACAATTAAAGTTCACTTACCTCAGCACGCCGTTTCTCCCACATTGTCTCTCCTCCATCCTCACTGTCCTCTTCCTGGCTTTTGTGCAAACAGGAAGCAAGAAGCACCCATGGTCCCCACGGCGCTCAGACCAATCACAACGCTGCAACGTTGTGATTGGTCTGAGCGCCGTGGTTCGGCGCTCAGATGGGCACAGGGAGCCTGTGCATATTCCCCACCAGGCTGTGTATTGCAGCCTGGTGGGGAACATGCAAAGTGCGCATGACTGTTTGGCCGGACCAAGACGGCCGCCCAAACTGTCATGCGCACTTTAGAATGCAGCAACCACTCCTCCTCCCCGACGTCACGGGAGCCCCGCCCCACTCTAACCTGGCTGATACAAAAAATAAAATGATAACTTCTGTTATTATCATTTTATTTTTCCTTTTACACTGCTCCGAGAGCGGTGGGGCGCGCTCCTCCGCCTTAGCGGAGGAGCCGACACTGATCAGGCATGAATTTGTAGGATATTGAATTTGCTAATCTAAAATGCTTGTAGAGGAAATAACTACAAAAGACAATAACTACAGAAGAGCTAAGTATAGTTCTGTACACAGGCCCATTGGCTGCTATTAGTAGACATTGAACTCTAGTGGACAACGGTAAAGTTAAAGGGACAAGTGACAGGTGTGCCCATTGTCACTGGTCATTCTTCTTTCTTAATTTCTCAGAATAAGCAAAATATTGGCTTCCTTCGCATTAAGAATCAAGTAATTTCCAATGAAATCAGTGTGCACTTGCAAAACTTCTCTTAGAATTAATTTATCTTTAATAATCATTGCTAAAGTAATGTCTTAAAAATAAAAAGTACTAGTCCAATTCCTCTTTTATTTTATTGTAAAAACACAATTGCAATTCCACCCACGCTGGGAGTACATATGATTACCACTTGACCATTTGGGCTGGGCATGACGAGTTTTAAATGATATTTCTAGTCTGTCAATGACCGAGTCACTGAATCTGATAATGGGTATATTTATTTATTATTTTTGAAATCTATACATGAGAAATTGTAAGAAGAGTGCCTCTTTAACTATGGACATCAAAAAACCTACAAGCAAGTCAATCAAAAACCATTCAAAGAAATCTAAAACCTAATTTTATGATCACATCATGATGAAAATGCTAGTTAGTCTGATATGGATCAATATATCAATTTGAGGGAGTTCAAGGTTATTGTGTGTATCTTGGTCATAGCTACTGGCCACAGGTTTTCCATTCTACGAAATATAATCCTAATTTAAGAGTACTGCCGCATTGTTCTTCAAGTATTTTCAGATAATATCCTTTTTTAAGAGTTGAAATTATAATAAACTTTTATAACTGCAATGTGCTATACTGGAACTTTTAATTTTATTGTTGCTGTTTGGAATTTGTTCTGATATTTCCAATACATACCAGAGGTTGATTTGGTTTGTGTTTAATAACACAAGAATCACAGTCTGAAAGATGCATGAAAAGTTAAAATGTTAGTTTGTAGAAAAGCTGTTCTTGTTCTTCCAGCAAATGAATACATATTCTAAATTAAGTCATTAAAAGGACATTGAAATGGTAATTGGAAAAAATCATGAACAAATTATTTCCTCAAAGAGCAAACTACAAACATATTATATGCTCCCTTAAGGTAAATAAATGTAATCTGAAAAATTTTAATAACTGCACAAGATTGAGTGAGGTGTTAACTAGGGGTGGGCGGAATTTGCGTAATCGCGCTACGCAAAGCTCCGCGAAACGGTAAAAAATCTCCGCGAGCACGCAAAAGTTCCGCGAACACGCGGAATTGCTCGTCTCCGCCCGTTCGCGATGCTTTTTTCCTGTTCGCGAACGCTGTTTGCGTGCTCGGGGAGAAATATCTGCGAACACGCATTTTGAAAGCGCGAACAAGCAAAAAACTCCGCGAAGTCGCGGATCGCGGAATTTTGGCAATTTCGCGTTCTCCGCGGAACGCGAAATTACCCAAATTCCGCAAATTCCGCGAGCGGAACGGAATTTACCGCCCAGGCCTAGTGTTAACCCTGCTCAAGCAACAGCTTCAATCTCTGTCAGGGCGAACCACAAAAGTCACTAAATTTACTCTGAGCTTAAAAGTGTGGTAGCTTGGAACAAAAGCAGGCAAGCTTATTTTAGAGGCAATGTGTAAAGTATTTATGCAGCACACAAACAATATTAAAGTGAGAATGCTGCACAAGAAAAATACCACACCAATTAAGAAAAATAAAGTACATTTTAATAAATTATTTGACACCAAAATGACAAAAATCCAATTTATAGAACCAGAGTTATGAATTGTTAAAGATTAAGTTAGAAACAAGCACCTAAATGATTATAGCACCAACACTGGGCATCTAGTAGTGCAAGACCAGGTCAAAGTTGAAAATATGTCTGACAGCGATGGAGTGCAATGCAGATACCCAAAGTGGATTGGGCCCGGTAGGCGCTTACCTTCAGACTTGAAAAACATTTCAGCAAAAAGTCTCTGAGAAGGTAGAAGTTCAGCAGGGCAAGGTTGTCCGAGGAGAAGGCATCATTGCTGGGGAATTCATTCACAAAAGGAGCTGGAGAGGGACTAAGAAGTACCAAGGGTGCCCTCCACTCAAAGAACCAATACCAGCAACAAATTCTTTAATACTTGTCACACCCAACAAAAATTATGTAAATGTATATATAGGATACCACACTCAAGCAAGCATCATTTATAGGGTGAGGTCAAGCTCTAATAACAATTCAGTGTCAGACCTGGTGCCCAGGTGTGATACTTTTTCTGAGCCCGGTGCCAAGGGACCTACAAATCACATATTCATTAAAATTTGTATAGGAAGTGCCTCACGTAAGCAACCGCCATGAGCCAGCTGGCTGTTGTTCACCAACTAGCTCGCTTTATTACAAGGCATTTAAAAGTACATTATATATGTCTATTGCGTATAAGCCAATTCTACAATGTTTTAAGGACAGCGCACTTTAGCACTGGTAACGCCAGCAAAAACGAATTAAGCAAAGCAGGAGGGTTGAAGGCAAACATTTATGGTGAAAACCACATCAAAGATTCCAGGTCCAACAACTACATCATCTGATAATCACTGTTCAGATATCAGTAACAATGTAGTGACTATAGACAACTGCTGCCAATGTATTCCCATGTGTGTTTCAATGGTGAGGTACAGCTTTTTGCCTGGTGATGTCGATGCCAGGTCTTACATACAAATACAGTTGTTGGACAGCACTCAAAAGATGACAGGTATGTAGGACACTGCTCATTGCTCATAAGAAATAACCGAAAAGACAGAAGTAGAGTGTTTTACCTAGGCTTATGTACACCCACGTTTTACACAGAAGCCTTCTTTTAAAGACAATCATTGGCAGCTTTGTGTGGATTGCCTCAGCAGTCCATGAATGAAAATCCCAAAATAAATCAACATCCAAGGTTACAACAATATGGAAGCTGGGAGTAGGGTCATCTGCCGAACAGACTGCATTAGAAAAATTACGATGTAGCCTGAAAGAAGAGTATTATGAAAAGGAGTCAGAAGATTAAGGGGCATATTTACAACAGAATGGAGAAGCGTGGCGCTAAGCAAACATTGCTAACGCCACGCTTCTCCATTCTGAAAATGCAGGGATGGGCCTTATTCACAAGAATGCGGTGCACCCCTGCGTTTCCCCTAGCGCTGGCGCCGAGTTCAGCTGCCTAGCGCCAATGCAGGCACCCTTGCACCATAGTCCAAGGGTGTCTGCGTTGGGGTAAATGATTGTTTATGTGCAGGTAGGTCTCCCTTCCTGCACATAAACAATCATTCAATCAATCAATCAAATCACTTTATTCGCATTTGATAAACGCATAAAAGTACAGGCAATAAGAATAGCACAATGCAAAATTTACAAAAGAATACAAAAAAATAGGCGAATTGATTGAATATTAGAAAACCGAGGTATCTGAACCTATAGACACAGAAAAAGCCAAGGGCATACGTTAAACAAAGTATTAAAATCCTTACGACAGAACATTATCAGAGATTAAAGGAACATAGATAGGTTTTCAAAACAGTACGGGTAAAACTACACCTCTTTCAGAAGACCTCAAACTACTCTGCAAAACTGAGTATAAAAAGCTCGCTGTCATAAACCAAACAAAAGGGTGTTTCCAGCGTATTAATTACTGCGAGAGCTGAGACATGTGAGTGTAAACTCAGTTTTCTAAACACTGGAATTATAAAATGTTTCCTCTCCGTTTTATAAAATAAACAGAAACATAAAATATGGGAAAGGGATTGAGGAGATAGATCATCACAGGGACATAGGGACAATTGGTTTAGGAAGTATACTTGAGATGGATAGCCTACCATTAGCGGAAAGATATTCAATCTCATCCTCGTCAATAAAAAATGGTGCATAATAATAGAGTCAAAGGAGAGATAGGAGTCATGTCCCCTGGCCGCCCTGGGCAAAGCCTGATAAGTTAAAACTGTTGATTTAAATCGGATTTGTTGCTATCTATTAAGTTCACATTTGGTATTAAAGATTTCTCTTAGTTTTGATTTCGAGAATGACAGACAGTTAAAGGGTAAATCATACAAAAATGCTAAGCTCAGATCTGAAACGGACTGCTTAACGTACGCTAACCAAGGGATACTGGAAGCTCGGTAATGTTTGATTTATTATAACCGAATTCCTTTTCAAATTGTTAACCATATTAAAAGCGGAGCCAGTTTAATGGAGTCGGTTATGAAAGGGAGGCCAAGTTCTTTATGGGCAATAAAACGTGAGCAGGAAGGTGGAATAGACAATAATCTTTTTATAAATTTATGCTCCACGACCTGCAAGGCATCCACTTGTGCTGTGCCCCATATTTCAGCGCCATAGGTAGCTAAGGATTCAGATTTTGCCAAATAAATTTCCACCAACTCCTTGGTTGGTTTCTTTCCTAAATTGGAAGCAAATTTCCACAATGCTGCTAGACTCTTTTCATCACATTTGCCCTATTTTCCACCATACCAGACCAATTTAATTTAGAGTAAAAAATATTCCTAGGTAGATAAAATTCTCTACTCGTTCCAAGGTTCTCCCATGTAATTGTAGGGATATTGTTTTTTTCTTCTTCCTGTACCAGCTGTCATAACATAAGTTTTGGATTTATTTACAAACAGACCCAATTCTGCCATATATTCTGAATATATATCAATAGAACGCTGTAAGGCCAATGGTCTTCTAGCCATGAGGACCGCATCGTCTGCGTAAAGTAGAGCGGGCAGGCATAAACCACCTACCGATGGAACGTCGCTACATTCGGCGACCAGAATTTAATTAAATTTATTGGTATATAGCGAAAAGAGGAAAGGAGTGAGAACGCATCCCTGTTGCATGCCCTTTTCAATTTTAAACGATTTTGTGCATTCCCCCTGTTTCCCGAACCTAATAACAGCCCCTGCATCTCTATAATGCTCTCTAATAAAGAGAATTATGGAGATGTCCACACCCATGGACTCCATGAGGCCCCACAATATAGTGTGGCTCACGCAGTCGAAGGCTGCTGACAAGTCCATAAAGGCCCTATAAAACGGGCCATTTTTGGCGTGGACGTATTCAGCTGTGATCAAAGCTAAGTTTAAGCATTGACCTACCGTACCCCTTCCCTTTCTGAATCCATATTGGATCTCGGCCAAAACATTATTTTCAAGTGCCCAGTCTTCAAGCCTATTTAATGACAATCTCCCCATTACCTTGGCTGTGCTGTCCAATAGGGAGATTGGGCAATAGTTTGCTGGATTCGATGGGTCTCCCTTCTTGTTGATTGGGATGATCAGCAATTGTTTCCAAGATGCTGGGGGGCCCACTTTGGCTACAGCGTTAAAAACTAGTGTCAGGAGAGGGACCCGCAGGGATTTATGTTCAAGAAAATATCCAGCGGGACACCGTCCGGTCCCGGTGCTTTTGAGGCGGGCGATTGGGATAGGGCAATCCCAATTTCCTTAAGGGAAAATTCCAGCACAGGGAGAGTAGGAGAGGAGACCTCACTGTCTGTTGTATTTCTAACCGTCTGGGTGTGAAATATATTCTGGAAATGGGTTAGCCAGGTGAATTCATCTATATGAAGATCAAGGGAAGGGCCACCCTACACCTGCAAGAAGGGGACATTTGCCACTTTCCAGAAAGCTTTACTATCTTTGCTCTTTGAGGCATGACGCAAGTTCTGCCATGCCTTCCCCCTTAACTGTCTCTTTCGCTCCTCCCTTGCCGACTTATAACTGTGTCTCAGGTTTCTTATAGTTTCTTGGTTTCTAGGGTGCATTTTAAGGGCAGTTCGAAGTTGTCTAGACTCCTTCGAGCAATTTTCCCCGAACCATCTGGTAGACCGTGGGGTATTTTTTGATGCTGATTGTGAGAGGTGAGTTTTAATGGAAATTAGAATTTTACTGAACGCTGCTACAACTTGAGGACTACTAGTTTGAGGATCTAGACAGAATTGGATCTCAGGTAACGTTTCCGTTACAACCTTCGGGAGGAAGGAATTAGGATCAATTTTCTCCCATTTTAAAGTAAAACCATTTTTTCTAGAGCGGAGAGGTTTTGGAGCAATAAGAAGGCTTGGCTTGTTAAAATGTGGCCAATCAAAAGAGCAGAGGAGAAAAGCATGATCACTAAATTCTGTCATCTGGACCAGAGGGGTCATAACACAGCTCTTAAAGTTTGTATGAATAATAATAAAAGTAATTGTCGAAACAGTCCCTGATCGTTGGAAAGCTGGAAGCGGTTGTCCCACAGAGGGTTGAACGGAGTTAATTATAACCAGATCCAAAGTCAGTAAAAACTATTTAAAACATTTTCATAATTATGATGATTAAAATCGCAATCAGGGAGTCGTTAGAGTCGGTTACCCTGTGGATGCGTTGGTCTGATCTGTTGCAAAAATGCGTATTAAAATCACCAGCCCAAAAATAAAGATTGGTCGTGGGTGGTGAAGCAGCAGATCCTCAGATATTGCCCCCAGCTCTTCTGTCACTTGGGTGGGATTAGAGAAATTATTGTTATAAAAGTTTATGAGCATTAGATCAGTTTTACTTAGCCCTGTAGCTACAATAATGTGAAAATATGGCGAATTATTCAAAAAGGTAACCTTTCCTAATGGAATTGTACTGGCTATAGGAGTCAGTAGGCCCCCTTTAGCTCTGCCTGAGGCTGGGGGGAGTGCTGGCGTGGAAAAGGAACGATAGCCATTAACAAAAATAGACTGCCCAGCCCAAGTTTCCTGAAAAGAAATAATATCTGAATTTATACTCTCGTTATACCAATATTGATTATCTTTTTTATTTTCATATCCCGCTATGTTCCATTAAAGAAATGTAATGCGCCCCCAAGGCTACTGAGAAGGAGCCTCCACCGTTTCAGTTAAAGGTGATACAGTGGGTATAATTAGCGGTGTGTCTTTGCCCTGTGGATCTGATGCAGTGGCATGTCCCCTCTCTATGGGTATTATGCGAGGAGCTATTGGGTTTTTCCGATCCAAATCAACCGAAGACGTCAGAGAGTATGGGAGAGTGAGAAGTCAACCGCAGGACTCCATGTCCTCCAACGGTGAATACCTGTTAGAGGTAGGAACAGTGATATTGGCCATCTGACACGGCATGAGCTGAAATCTCTTTGTAGGGCAGCCCTGATCAAATGTGTTGGAACTACATACTGCAGAGCATCTATAAACAAGCCCAATGGGACAGTGTAGATCTGGGATTGCGTGAAGGGGCAACTGGTAAGCGCCCTAGCAGGTCTCTCACTAGCCATTGGTTATCAAAACTGAGGATGACACAATCATTACCAATTGCTTCTACATCTGACCCAATCCAGGGAGTTCTTTTGGCCATGATCTTGTGGTTTTAAATAAAGTGGCCACTCTTAGAAGCTCGTGACACCCAATGCCGAGCTTTGGCTAATAGCTGGAATGTAGACTCTCTTTGGTTGAGTCGGAGTAAGGGGACGTTAACTAAGATTAGCACAAAAGGACATGCTGCTGGGGGAAGATTCATAAAATGTTGATTAGGCCTTATAGGGGAAGAAGAAGTGGGAGTAGGCGGGTTGGGGTTAGCCTTTGACCGAGAGGAATATGGAATGTGCTCCCCTCCTATGTTGTCTTGGTGGTTTACCTGTGTCAACCTACATCTAGGGATAGTATATGTGTGGTCTAGACTGGGTGCCGTCCGATTTACAATATGGGCTGAAGTGACACTTGTTGGAGCATCTTGCCATGACAGGATTTGAAAGCAGTGGGGGGGTTAGCCGAAGGTTGAGGTATGGAAGTAAGATTGGAGGATACAATTTGAGTCCACCACAGTATGTTGTGTTAGTCTGTTAGATAGTAGCCCCTCAAGTATGTGATTGATGGCTTCTAAGCGCGCATAAATCGGCTGCATTAACTGATAAAAGTTATTTTAAAAAATCAAGCCAGTTTGAAGTTGATATAGTCTCATCCTGTTGAAAGCCGTTGCTAGAAGGGGACACCATGGGGTGGAGCAGTCTTTCTGGTTTTCCTTTCGGGGCAGTTAAGTGAAGGTTTTGTGATGCCTTTTTTCCTTTTACCGTTTATGCTGGATGTCCCCAGTAGGACCGGAGCACCATTAACAGTGGTGGCTACCTTTAAGGGTTCAGAGAGTGATGGCGTTACCATAATCTGTTCTGGTAGCGAGGGACCAGCATGAGCCTTTACCCCCACTGAAGCGATGAGACATCGTTATTGGTTCTCCCCCCACCCCCAGCGATAACCTCCATTCTGTAAAGGCAATCTCGTTTTCTAGGGCCGTTGTCACCTTAGCCAAGAAAGTATCCAAATAAGTCACAGTTACCTCCTCTGTAGATGCAGGTAGAGTCTTTTTCTTGCCCATGTTGATCCCGGGAGTTTAAAGCATCAGCGTTAGGGGGGGACTAGCCCCACCTCCTCCGGGCTCCGACAGGCATGGACGGGCCCGCCCTTGGCCTGGCCTTCCCCAGCGCGGCACGGGCGCTGGAGGGCAGATGGGAGATGTAGTCTCCCCAGAGGTGTTGGTGCGGCTCCCCCCTCCACTCAGCAAGTAGGCACAGTCAGGCAGGAAGGATGACTAGCTGCAACAACCCTCCCGCAGGTGCGAGGCGCGCTTTAATGTGTGGGATCCTGGAGGGCAGATGGGAGATGTAGTCTCCCCAGCGGCGTTGATGCAACTCTCCCCTCCACTCAGCAAGCAGGCACAGTCAGGCAGGAAGGATGACTACCGGCAACAACCCTGCTGCGGGTGCGAGCCACGCTTTAATGCGCGGGATCCTGGAGGGCAGATGGGAGATGTAGTTTCCCCAATGGTTTTGGTGTGGCTCCCCCCTCCACTTAGCAAGCTGGCACGGTCAGGCAGGAAGGATGACTAGCGGCAACAATCATTCATGGCGTTTTGAAACTTCTATGTGTGCTGCTTAATGCAGCACACATAGAAGTTTCAAAACGTCATTTTTTTTATTGTTTATGTACAGGAAGGGTGGCCTTCCTGTACATATACAATCAATGACAATTTGCTGTTTCTATGTGTGCTGCACAAGGCAGCCCACATGGAAACAGCAAAAACGAGGAGAAATAAAGCATTTCTCCTCGTTGCGCCAGGGTAAGACTAGGTTTTCCCTGGTCTTAATTTTATCGCTGTAAACCTATTTACCCCACCCTTGTAAATAGGGGGCAGTGTCAAAATCAATGGGTGTTGCGGTGGAACGCCCACCATAACACCCATTGCCCTCCCATTTCACGCTGAGTAAAGCGTGAAAGGGTGCCTTATTTACAAGGCAGCGTTAAGCCATGTTAAGTGGCTTAACACTGCCTTGTAAATAAGGCGATGCCCCTATCACCATCACACCGTCACTAAAAGTGACGCTGTGGTGGCGATAGGAGCTTGTAAATATGCCCCAAAGTTTGTATTGACAGTGGTGAAATTAAAGGGCATGCACAGCAAAATATTACATAGCATATACTTTTGAAAAAGGGCCAGTATGTGCATGATCCAGCGGTCTACTAACAACAGATACTCTACTACCATATACTCACTTGGGCCCATACAACTTGCTTCCACTGCGCTCTAAGTAAACCACTGGAGTCTATTAGTTTTATATGTTACTCATACCTCAGGATCTAGTTATTACTTCTTTAACTAAACCTTCTGCTGATCAAACAGTTCTTTCCTCTGGTCAATGGACCAGTTAGGTAAAACTAGTTGATGGCGATAATTGACCTAACTTGTTATGCATTTCTTAATAAGTATAAAATAATGACAGACTCAATAAGTTTTTAAAATCTTTATCTAAATTTGGGGTTTTGAACCATCTCAAAGCATTTCAGTACAAACACCCTCATTCGCGGGAGTGCCAATTCAAAAATTTCTCAGAATAACACTTATCAATTCAGATCCATACAATAACTTAGCTCAGAAAGAAGAGGATAGAGACAGAAGAGCATTTTTCAAACGATGAATTTCATAATTACAAAAGTATGGTGTGAAGACCAACCCCCTGGCCAAAGGGCTGGTAAGGGTCTCCCAGGACAGATCAGGAGACAAAGGCTTCAGGACAGGAAACAGGACAGGATACTTCACCTCTCTAGATACCGACGACTATGTCGCACCCCTCTCTGACACTCTCTTCCTCCTCGTGGTTCTTCCGCGATCTTCTTTCTAACCCACCCAATTCAAGTAGATAGTTCTGCATTCAGTTTCTTTATCAGCATTTCAAAGCATCGGCACCACCCCAGCACACCCCGTTCTCAGGCTTCTTCAACGTGCTCCAAAGCTTCTTCATGGTTTCCTAAAAGCTTCTCCTCTTTCTTACTAAACTACCTCAATTATACCTTTCCATAGGCATGTACTACCCATTAATGTTTCTTTTGCACAGAATACTAACTTCTGAGTGTCAGGCGTTGGGGGATGATCACCACACCACACTTATACTTCATTTATTCTCTTTTAACCATTGTTTCCAAACCCCTCCCTTCAAACTTTATTCCGCCCTTCCTTTCCCATACATCTTTAAACTTTATTAATACATTTGTAACTGATTTCTTGAATAAGTTCCTTCATATGAACTCTTCACCCTCATGTTCCCAGGGCACATCTCCGCCGACCTTGGACTCGTGACAAATCCTTAGTCATCTTCCAAGCTTCCGTATCAGGGCGCATGCGTTGCGCCATATTGGTCTGCTCGACTCGGACAACTTTAACAGGCCCAAATACGCACTAATAATAAAATCGAAAAGGAAAAATGTTATTCTCAAAAATAAATGGTTTCACTGCATACCACCAACCTCTACTCTAACCCATACCATTTGTTATTTCCCTCTCTGCATTTGCGTTAGTTATAAACCCATTTCTAATTTCAGCAAAGCAGGTGCCATGCATGTGAGCTTTCAAGCGGCCATTTTAGAGTTCTTTGCGCAGGCGCCAGAATTTCCCTCCAAGCGAAAGCACGTCATACTACGTAGATGCAGTAGACGCATGCGCAATAAAGATCCCATGTTAAATGCGTTCTAGACCTACGTCTGTGTTATTTACAGTTAGTAAACACATAGGCAAGCTTCATTCTTTTCCCGCGTATAGTGAAAAATGCATATTATTAATCACGAGACATGTCGTTAGTAATTCGCTAGTAAGTTAAATCGAGAGGATTGCTTCCGAGCAAGTCTCGTGTCCGAGTCCTTGCTCCATCAATCCCCTCTCTGATGGCATATTAAGCCATCACAAAATTCCCATCCATCCCAGATATCAACTTTAGCACTTCTCAGTTTTCTCTATTTGGTCTCCCAACCTTTCATCAACTATCTCATTTCCTTCTAAATCTCGCATCTTCTTAAATAATCTGCCTTTCATTTCTTCCAAGCGTATTTCTTCATACTTTCTTTTACGTGTCTGTCCCTTTCTTTTTCTGTTCAAGTGTACTTTTCCTTTCGTACATTTCCTACAACATCTATATGTAATCATTATTAACATCACTATTGTTATTATCATCACTAATGGTATCATTATTTGACCAAGAAAACATTTCCCAAACCCAACAAACCATTTGCCTATTGATGTTATACTTTTTTTTAGTCTTCCCCACACACTTTCAACCTCCAGTTGGGTCAAATCTTTATGCATTCTTGTAATATTTTCAATATATCCTTTAATTTCTCTGCTCTTCTCCGGAATATAAGTGACGCAATGTTGAACTTTCAACATGCCACAAACTCCACCTTCTTTTGCTAACAATATGTCGAGAGCAAGACGGTTCTGTAAAACCATTGATCTAATTGCAACCATTTCTGTGTTAATCATTAAAAATCCTCCTGCAGTATCTGTAGAAAGCCGATCAACTATGGTTGATAACTTACAAATTTTCTGTGAATTTAAAATGACTCCAACTGAGGGTATCAGTGCACTAAAAATATCTCCTACAATTTCAGAAAAACTAGCCCTTCTTCTTCGTGTTAGTCCATTAGAATTTCCATTGGTTCCACTGATTTTATCTACATGGTACATTTTTGGAAAAACTATTCCAAAATAACAGCTTCCGTACCATCTTGCAGGTAACCTGTAGTAGGCATTACTCCCACAAACATAATACACTCCTGGAAACACAGGATCAGTTCCCCCTTTTAATCCCCATCCCCCTAATATTAGGAAGTTATGTTCACATTCACTGGAACCAATGTAATTATTGTTATAATCTGTCTTTAATCTATGGAGACAGAATTTTCCCTTTTTCACAAAGTCCAGGGACATCGCAGCATGAGCCTTGCCACTTGCATAGATTCCCTCCTTCCCAACCCATGGAGGTACATGGGTTTTCTGTGTAGTTGCCTTCTTCATTAAATCCTGTCTCCTTTCTTCTACTAAATCTAAAAATTCTTTTTCTTCTTTTCTTAATGTACATGTTAGATTATCTTCGTGTGCCTGAACTAAATCTATTGAACTCATTGTTATGAAAAATTCACCCATCAATCATGCATTTTTACTAACTACTGGATTCATATTCTTTCTAATAGGAAGTTCAGGAAATATTACATCTAAGTTAGAATAAAAATACTGCAATCTCCCTGTAGTGTAAAATAAACTTGACAAAATACTACATGACACACCATACGTTAGAGGTATATGGTGATGCGTCATCCCATCTGATACTGATGAGGGCAATTTCATACATACATAGCAGTTGTTAATTTGCATAGTGCTAACATACTGAAATAATAATTTAATAAACACATTAGAAGACGTATTATAATCTGATTCATTATGATAATTTGCCTCTTCTTCCACTCCTATTTCTATTTTAGTTTCTCTTAATCTATCTACTTTGACATTAGTATCTGTATTATTTTTGTCACTTGTTTCCATTATTAAAGGTACCCCAACTGCTAGGAATAACCATCCTACCATTGCTAATAAAATACTACAAAAACAAAATCTAAGACACTTTCTTTTAACTCCACATTTTGATTTTCTGCTAACTTCATTGTCGGCCATCTTGTCTCTGAGAAAATTTCTTTTCTCTTATCTTTTCTCTTTACAGTCTTTTTGTCTTTTTATTCTTAAGGAGGTTTCAATTGGCTTTCGTCAATTTGTGCAATATGGACTTCTTCTGTCTCATCAGTCAGATCCAGGGACTCAAATTCTTCAAGAATGACTACGTCCACTCTGGAGCCTTGTATATTCTGTTTAAGTTTCTCAATCTTGGACTTCTTTGAGTTATTTTTGCTAATGTTTGCTTAGGTCTTGTTTGACTTCTGATTTCATTCACTTGCTCTGGTTTCTTCTCAGATTTTCTCAGGTGATATCTTAGTTTCTTTACTCCAGTTGGCCACTTGTCTCCTTTTCTGACTCTTTTAATTTGTACTGCTTTTTCACCTTCTTTATCTCTTTGTAAAGTTCGTTTTATTTCATTTATTCTGGGCACAATCTGTTCTATTTCTCTATTTTCTGTGCTTGTACCTTCTTTTGCTTCTTCCTGCTCAGGTTCTACTGTATTTTGTTCTACTTCTTCCTGAGCTTGTTCTTCTAATTCTGTCTGATCCTGCTCAAGTCTTACTTCAAATCTTTCTTCTTCTGCCTGCGTTTGTTCTTCTAACTCTATCTGGTCCTGTTCAGGTCTTAATTCAAACTTTTCTTCTTCTGCCTGAACGTGTTCTTCTCTTTTTTCCCTCCTCAGGTTTGTTTATGTCTTTTTCTGTTTTCACCTGAGTGTGTTCTTCTTCCCCTATCTCTTCCTGACTACTTTCTTGTCTTTTCAGTTCTGTTCTTCTTCTGGTTTCAATGGCATCATCAATTACTTCAATCACTGGGATCCATTCTTCCTGACTTAGCTCGGGCTGCTCATCATATGGTTGTCTTTCAGAATCTATCACTCTAGATTCTTCAATTTCACAGTTTACAACTCCTGATGCTTCAGCCTGCTCAGTCAGTGGAGGCTCTTGTTGATCTAATGGGCTCGGTACTCTTCTGGTATGACTAGCGTGAATCCAATTGGGCAAACCTGCACACTTCACTGCTGTGGTAGTGACTAGTATGACTTGCCTTAGTTTGTCCCACCTTGGTGCTAGACACGATTTTCTTGCATGTTTCTTCATAGCACCCAATCTCCTGGATTCAAATCATGCGCTTGATCTGGCTGTCTTTCAACTGCGTCTTCTCCAACCTGATGAGAGATAGAACGCATCATTTCAGCCAATCCTTTTCAATAGTCCAATACCAGATCATCAGTTATACTCATTAGTTTATTTCCAGGAATGAACGCCTGTCTCATGGCTCTTCCCATGAGTACCTCATGTGGACTCATTCCTGTTTTTCTGTCTGGAATGCTTCTGAGACCCATTAGTACAAGAGGCAATGCATCTGGCCATTTCAGCTTTGTGGATGCACACACCTTTCCCAATCTTGACTTGATTGTGCCATTCATTTGTTCAACAATTCCAGAAGCCTCTGGACGATAAGCACAGTGTAGTTTTTGTTCAATGTTAAATGCAGCACAGATTAATCGAATTATTTCATTATTAAAATGAGGGCCTCTATCTGATTCCAAAGTGACCGGAAAACCAAACAGTGGCACTAACTCCCTCAACAATAATTTTGCAACTGTAAGACTGTCATTTCTTCTAGTAGGGTAGGCTTCCACCCATCTTGAGAAAAGGCACACTATGACAAGTACATATTTCAATCCGTTGCAGGGGGATAACTCAATGAAATCTAACTGTAATCTGGTGAAGGGTCCTTCTGCCTTTCCGATTTTTCCCCAGCTTACCACTGTCTTTCTACCTGGGTTCTGCTGTTGACAGGTTAAGCATCTTTGGCAAAGGCTCTCTGCGATTACCCTGAACTTTGGATTGTACCAACTCTGTCTGAATAGTCTGATCATTGAATCTCTCCCTATGTGTGTTGCTCCATGATACACCCTCGCCATTTTTTAAAGCAAACAATCTGGCATGACTGGTCTTCCATCTAGATACACCCATACTTCATCATGTGGTCTTTTGGTACAGGCTGCCTTTATCCAGATATCCTTTTCTTTTTCCTCAACTTCTTCCTGCAATTGTCTAATCTCATCCCATGTCTCTGGCACTGAGTAGTACATAAGTTGGCATCTGGTTTCTCCCTGTTTCAATTTTTCTGTTTATGGCTACTGCATTTTTAGCGCAGTATTTCGCCACTTGGTCAGCATAATTATTACCAGCAGTCACATAGTCATTTCCTGACTGATGTGCAGCGCATTTTACAACTGCTATTTCTTTTGGCAATTGTAATGCTTCCAACAAATCCTTTACATTTTTGCTGTTTCTGAATGGAGACCCTGAAGAAGTCAGAAATCCCCTCTGCATCCAAAGCTGGCCGAAGTCATGCACAATCCCCAAACCATATTGACTATCTGTAAATATGGTTACTCTCCAATTTTTCCCCTTTTTACATGCCATTGTCAAGGCAACCAATTCAGCTACCTCCCTGTGTGCCCACAACATCTGGTGCTGCAACAACTGCAACTGCCACAGGGAGGGAGGAGGACTCTGGCGGAGAGTCCCCTGCACCGCAGCAGCCTGCACGTGAGGGTCCCCCCCCAAAGAAGAGGGGTCGTCCGAGGAAGGAAAACTGAGAGGTTGATGGCCATGTTCATCCCCCAGGAAGCCAACACCTGTTCTGGAAAGTCTCCTTTGTGTGCAAACTGTTCACCCTGTAGAATGCAACACAACTCTCCCACATGACATGGGGAGTCTAAGTTGGACTAATGTATCAGATGACTGTGGACTTCACTCAGGACATTTCTGCTACCAAATTCCACTGACCTGCCAGCACAGAACACCATCAGGCAGCAACCACAGACACACTCACACCTCATCCATCACACAAGCCACACACCATTAGCACCTCAACAAATAGCACCCTCACACACACCCAGCAAAACCTACACTCACCCACCCTCACTTGCACACTCACACACACATCAATCACCACCACCACCCATCACCATGCCCCCAAAGAAGAATCCAAAGTTCCTAGATAGTGAATTGGAAGTCCTGGTAGACGAGATCCTGAGGGTAGAGCCACAGTTGTTTGGCACATTGGTCCAACAGACCCCCATGGCGCAGAAAACCAAGATGTGGGAGAGGATCGTCAACAGGGTGAACGCACAATCACCATGTTTGCGCACAAAGGAAGACATCCAGAACCGGTGGTATGATGTGCGCAGGAGGGTCAGGGACCTACTGAAGAAGGATTACCTCCTGAGTCAGCACACCGGCAGTGGCCCTCTTGCCAAACCAGTATACCTCAGGCCCTGGGAGGAGAAGGTGCGGGCCATCCTACCACGTATATGGACTAACAAACATCCCAGAGCCTGGTGAGTACACAACTAATATACACAATATGGTGTAACAATACACACACATCACTGTCAAGGGGATAGTCAAACCATGCACCCTTAGCAAATCCACAGCAACCAAAAGATAATCATCCCAAGATGTTAATGCTAGTCAGACAAACACAATACCTGCCATCTCATAGTGACATGTAACTGTGTCATGACATGTACAAACCTAACAACAAATACAGCAAGGCAGTGGCACAAATATAACCAACAAACACAGTCAGATATTTTGCCACCACTAGAACACCACCTCACAGGGAAGCTCACTGAAAGGAAGGAATTCTGTGTATGCTGGTGAAGTCAGTGTAGCCAATAGCATGATGGGAGTTGTAGTCACAGATATTGGTCACCCTCACAATTGGCCCATCAACACCACCCTGAACCATGCTCACATCACAGGGAGTGGAAAAGGACTGACAAGATGGCTGACACTGGGTACTGCTGTGGGGAGCACAAGGCCCTGCTGGGAACTGTGCACCAACCAACAGCAGGACACCACTGACTGACATCCTGAAAGACAACTTGCACTCCCTGCAATGGAAGCACCTTCCATGGTGGGATATCTGGCTGGGTGGGAAGGAGGACTCACAGCACTGACCATAGTTACAAGCAGTCATCCTCACACACCCCCTCAACACTAACTCCACATAACCCACCTGGGAGAATGCAATGCCTCACACTCTAATTGAAGATCCCACAAAGAACCACCACCCTGGGTTATGCTGTGTGAAGCACAGTGACACTCTTGGGACTTGTAGCCAAACAACCGCCAGGACAACACTGTCAGCCATCCTGTCAGCACAGGCACACTACCCCACAGGGAAGCAGAGTCAAAAGGAAGGAAGTATCGGCATGCTGGGAAGGGGGGTGTAGGCAATAGCATGATGGGAGTGGTAGTCACAGCTCAACATCCCCCACCCACATGGCCCAGCAAGCTCACACTGAAGCATGCACACCTCACAGGGAGTGGAAAGAACTGACAAGATGGCTGACACTGGGTACTGCTGTGGGGAGCACAAGGCCCTGCTGGGAACTGTGCAACAACCAACAGCAGGACACCACTGTCAGCCATCTTGCCATTGCTGTCACACTCACACACAGTGAAGTCCACTCAAAAGGAAGGAAGTATGGGCATGCTGGGAAGGGGGTGTAGGCAATAGCATGATGGGAGTTGTAGTCACAGATATTGCTCACCCTCACAATTGGCCCATCAACACCACTCTGAACCATGCTCACATCACAGGGAGTGGAAAAGAACTGACAAGATGGCTGACACTGGGTACTGCTGTGGGGAGCACAAGCCCCTGCTGGGAACTGTGCACCAACCAAGTGCAGGACACCACTGACTGACATCCTGAAAGCCAACTTGCACTCCCTGCAATGGAAGAACGTTCCATGGTGGGATATCTGGCTGGGTGGGAAGGAGGACTGACAGCTCTGACCATAGTCACCAGCAGCTTTTCTCACACACCCCCTTAACACAAACTCCACACAACTCACCTGGGAGAATGCATTGCCTCACACTCTAATTAAATATCCCACGAAGAACTACCACACTGGGTTATGCTGTGTGAAGCACAGGGACACTTTTGGGACGTGTAGCCAAACAAACGCCAGGACAACACTGTCAGCCATCCTGACAGCACAGGCATACTACCCCACAGGGAAGCAGAGTCAAAAGGAAGGAAGTATGGGCATGCTGGGAAGGGGGGTGTAGGCAATAGCATGATGGGAGTGGTAGTCACAGCTCAACATCCCCCACCCACATGGCCCAGCAAGCTAGCACTGAAGCATGCACACTTCACAGGGAGTGAAAAGCCACTTCAAAGATGTCTGACACTGGCCTCAGCTGTGGGGAGCACAAGGCCCTGCTGGGAACTGGGCACCAACAAACAACAGGACCACATCGTCAGCCATCTTGCCATTGTTGTCACTCTCACACACAGTGAAGTCCACTCAAAAGGAAGGAAGTATGGGCATGCTGGGAAGGGGGGTGTAGGCAATAGCATGATGGGAGTTGGAGTCACAGATATTGGTCATCCTCACAATTGGCCCATCAACACCACTCTGAACCATGCACACCTCACAGGGAGTGAAAAGCCACATCAAAGATGTCTGACAATGGTGCTCTGTTGTGGGGAGTACCAGGCCCTGCTGGGACCTGTGCACCAACCAACAGCAGGACACCACTGAATGACATCCTGAGAGTCAACCTGAACACACTGTAAGGGTGGCATGCTTCATGGTGGGATAACTGGGCTGGGGGAGAAGGAGGGCCGGATGTCCACCAAATACAACCAATGCTGGCCATGCACACACCTCAACATTCACATTGAAAAGCCTCAGGTTTGCCGGATAATGTGCTACACCAATATCAACCTCTTACTGTTACAACTTAGGACAATGCAATGTACAGGCCCGCATCCAGAGGTACAGTCATAACTGTCAGGTGTGTGAACCATTGATGCCCGTAGAAATATAACATACATTGTGTGTCTCTTCCAAAACAGGTGTTGATGGGGACACAGCAGCAGGCGAGGAGGAGTCCCTGTCCCAGGCTCCGGGGGACACTGAGCTCACTGGTGTGGAACAGCCTCTGCACTCCTCGGATGGCGAAGACCTACCTGGCACCTCCGGTGCGAGTCATCATGCAGCACCAGCAGGACCAACATCTGCACCCCCTGCACCCACCCCTCCAACAACTGCCAACACACAGACCACCCCCGCCGACACGGACAGACCAAGGACCACCAATGACAACAGCACAGGGACTCTGGCCCAACGTCGAGCTACGGACAACGACCCCAGTAACAACCCCCAAGGGGGCCTAGGGTCACCTGGGCGTGCCACCGCAGGTCCTGCACGTGTCGCCAGGGGTGGTGGGAGGGGTGGTAGGCAGAGGTCGCTGTTTGCAGAGGGGTCTGGACTGCATGATGACCCACAACTGGCACGCATTGCTGATGCGTACCAGAATAGCACCGGAGAGGTCAGCCAGGTAGTGGGGATCCTCAAGGACATCCAACAGCAGCAGGCTGCCCATCATGCCCGCTTGGACTCACACATGTTCCGTGTGGAGACACACATGTCTCGCATGGAGTCCAAGTGGGACACATGGCAAGAACTGACAGCGGTGCATAGGGACATATTGACATGCCTCCGCCAGATTAGCACCAACATGGCCACACCTCCCTGTGTGCCCACAACATCTGGTGCTGCAACAACTGCAACTGCCACAGGGAGGGAGGAGGACTCTGGCGGAGAGTCCCCTGCACCGCAGCAGCCTGCACGTGAGGGTCCCCCCCAAAGAAGAGTGGTCGTCCGAGGAAGGAAAACTGAGAGGTTGATGGCCATGTTCATCCCCCAGGAAGCCAACACCTGTTCTGGAAAGTCTCCTTTGTGTGCAAACTGTTCACCCTGTAGAATGCAACACAACTCTCCCACATGACATGGGGAGTCTAAGTTGGACTAATGTATCAGATGACTGTGGACTTCACTCAGGACATTTCTGCTACCAAGACTTCCAACTCATCTGGGAACTTCGGATCACAATCCCAATGTACAGCACCCACCATCCTGTGCACTATACTCACACATGTCTGTAAATAAAATCACTACTACACCATACTTGCCTCTGTTGTGATTCCAACGTGGTTACTGTCATGGGGATGATGATCTGCTAAATTACACTGTGTATGCTAACTGCAACAGCAAGTACAACACCGTCATGTGAGTCATGGTGACGTGACACATATGAGGGAGACACACCTCTAGGGCTACACAACACAGAGACACCAGGGCCATCAGACTCTTCGCCTACACTGATGTTGCCAGGAAATACTGTGGAATGCACAGACACCACACCTATTCACAGTCTGTGTCAACTAGCCCACAGGTGCAGCAAGCAAATGTCAGTCAGATGTGTGACCACAGACAACACACATCCCAAAGTGAAGCACAGGTTTATTACACATTTGCAACATGTTGTTTCCACTACAAATGCAAGATAATCCCACGTGGCTGTGGCCACAAAGTCAAAAAGTGCAGAAGATAGAAAGTCCAGGGGTGTGTGGCACATCACCTGTAGGGAAACGACTGCTGCCACCCTGAAAGCGGAATCATGGAGTCGGGGGATCCAAGTTGACCAAACAACTCTGTAAGCACCCTGTGAAGGTCAGACATGACACACAGTCAAAACCACTGAAGAACAGCACAGAACTGCAATACTCATGCCCAATACATGTCACAAGATAACTACACAAAACCAAGTTAGCATGTCAACACTGTTGGGCAGTACAGACTACCTGCAAGAACACATCGCTGCACGCATCCAGTCAAGTAGCACATGGCCACACTCAAACAGCACCAGAGCACCACCCACACATATCATGCAAACTCACATCATTGACATGACATCTCTGGATACTCACATTCAGCTGAAGAAGTTGGTGATGAGCTGTGTGCGGACATCACCCATCATCATCATCATCACTGGCATCGTGGCCCAGGCCAGGATCCTCCACAGGTGGCGGACGTTGGTCATCGTCATCCAGGATGAGAGGCAACTCCTTCCGCACTGCCAGGTTGTGTAGCATGCAGCAGACGATGACAATCTTGCACACCTTTGCTGGGGCATATGGGAGGGCCCCTCCTGTCTTGTCCAGGCAGCGGAAGCGGCTCTTCAGGAGACCAAAGGTCCGCTCGATCACTCTCCTGGTCCGACCATGTGCCACATTGTAGCGCATCTGGGCTGGTGTCACAGGGTTCCTGAGGGGTGTCAGCAACCACGGCATGTTGGGGTATCCGGAGTCACCTACAGACAGATAATTGCACATTAGCTGAGTTGGAAAAGTGGGCGGAATACAACATAGCAGAACACACACAATGGTACAAAGTCAGTACACACCAACAAGCCAGGCACGCTGGTTTTGCATCTGTAACATCATCCTCGGGATGCGACTACTCCACATCACGTAGGCATCGTGTGCAGAACCGGGGAAACGGGCACACACATGTGTGATGGTCATATCTGCAAGACATACCACCAGAGCATTGATCGAATGGTAATGTTTACGGTTCCGGTATGCCTGCTCATGTGCCTGTGGTGGTACCAAAGCCACATGTGTCCCATCAATGGAGCCAATGACATGTGGCATCCTCCCCAGGGCATAGAAGTCACTCTTGACGTCAGTGAGTTGTTGACGTGTTGGGAAATAGATGTACTGGTTCAGGCATCTCAACATTGCCTCCAAAACATCGCGTAGCACACGGCTGAACATAGTCTGTGACATCCCACCAGAAGTCGCCACAGTGTGTTGAAAGGTACCGGTGGCAAAGAAGTGTAGGGCTGCCATCACCTTCACCTTGGGGGTCAGCGCTGTATGGTACGGCCGGCCAGGTTGCAAATGTGGGGCCAAGCGCACTGCCAAATCCACAATCAGCTGCCTGGCCCATTGCATCTGTTGTGAGCGGGTACGCGTTGTATCCCGGGATACGCGTTGTACAGCAATGGACCGATCGGTGTGCCCGCACGGCCCATTGCATCTGTTGTGAGCGGGTACGCGTTGTACAGCAATGGACCGATCGGTGTGCCCGCACGGCCCATTGCATCTGTTGTGAGCGGGTACGCGTTGTATCCCGGAATACGCGTTGAGCAGCAATGGACCGAACGGTGCGCACGCATTGGCTGGGGCCTGGCATGGCAACGGACGTGTTTTCGAAGCTTCAACAAGTCTGATGCAGTGAATTCAGTTGGCCAGCCACAACAATGTTGCAAATTCATGGGTGTCATGAAGTTGAAGTTTTGAAGGATGCTGTGGGCGTGTATTAGTGCTGCTATTGCATGGATTGGTCAGATTCAGAAGATGCAAACGACTTGGACCTATCACTTTGGACACATGGGACAGTATCTGCCTCTGCAGCACACATATAATGCTGGCTGTTCCCCTGAGGGCTCACTTGCCTGCACTACATGCTCCAGGACGACATCTGCCACCAACACTGCTGCTGTCTCTGCATCCTCTGGCTACTGCAATGGCACGTACTGTGGAGAGAGCCCCAGCCTTCAGCCTTGAGGAGAACCAGGCCCTGCTGGACAACCTCCTTCCACAGTACAGCAAGCTGTATGGGACACCAGGGGAGCAGGTGAGTGTGCTGTCCACTGCCTTACTAATTGTGCATGTTGTCTGACTAGCAAGACTTCCAGTGTGCACACCACTGGCTAGCATGCTCACTGAGTAGTTCTCACCCCTAAAGTGTGTAGTCACATGCACTGAACAGGTACAGTGCAGTAACAGTGCATTCCAACAAGGTTTACTTCCCATGCAATGACACCATGTAGTAATTCCTGGCAAACTGTTCATAGCCATCGTTGCACTGCCTGTGTACATCATATGCCCCTGTGATTGAGACATGTATATCCGACTGTGTGATGCACAGATATGTTGCATGTGTAGTAATGGCCTTTTCACTTTGTCATCCTCACAGGTTGATGCCCACCGTAAGCAGCAAATCTGGCTGACCATCGCCCGGGCAGTAAGATCCATGGGGGTCTACAAGCGCCGGATCCGCAACTGCCAGATGAGGTGGCAGGACCTTCGTGGCTGGACCCGGAGGATCGCAAGGGTCCAGCTGAAGCTGTCGCCTCCTCGCAGGAGGGGCGGACACCGGACCCTGACCCCCCACATGCTCTGGATCCTGGCGGTGGTCTTCCCTGACCTGGATGGGCAGTTGAAGGACAGACAGCAGCAAGGAGGGGGGTGAGTCCATGACTGCACTGTGAACTCTGTCTGACATTCTATGTGCCCTCCTCTGGCCTGGTTAAACTTCCACAGTACATCAGTCTTGTGGTCCAGGACCCATGTCCCTCAATTGTGACATGCCCACCCCTCATCTGATACGCAGGTGTGGTCCTTACGGTCAGGAAATTGTGTCACTTGGGTACAGGGTCCTTGCATTTTGCTTTGCTCACGGTGGGGGACAGCTTTTGTTCCCGAGACTTTGTGGTGGGCTTCATGGGTGGGTCGATTGCTCACACAATGCCTAAGTCGGAGAAATGTAATCTGGGTGTAACTTTGATATGTGGTCCACTTGCTGATCTGAATCACCACATGTCCCTGGGGTATTTGGCACACCCCCATGCTGCGGGTGGGAACAATGTTTGGGCCTCAGGAGAATGTATGTCATGTGTGTCACACATGCTTAGCCACCTGCCTACTGTCCAGGGCTCATCCATCTTACAGGTGGAGCTGGACAGTCATGCCTACTCCAGGGCATACAATACACTCTGTACTCCCACTCCCGTGTATCAGCTGACATGTTGTGATCAGTGAAATGTTCCCTCAGGTGTCTGCCTCTGTGTCATTGTGCTGTGGCTTCGTTGTCAGGACTACTGGTATGTTTATCGGTTAGGGCTCAGCATGCCATCTGAGATGTGACCATGAGAGACAATACTTCTGTGACTTATAGGTGTTTGATCACTTGACTGTGCACACAGGGGTATGCGACTGTGACTTTCAGGCAGCTGTTTTTCATTCACAGCACACTGTGAGGTGCTCAGGTTCCGGGAGTTGTGTTTCATGTCTCCCATATGTCCAATTGGTATGACGTGGACAAATACGAGTTCAGATGATGTGGTTTGTGGGGGATGGACATGTGCACTTGTCAGTTACATAACTTGCATTCCCCATGTCCTAGGATTGTGACACAGTGCAGACTGTTGTTGGCTGGCTGCCATGGCCATGTGACTGGAGACAGTGATGTATGACTTTGCACGCATGCCTGTGTCATGGCATTAAACTTCCTAAGAGTGATCCTGCAGGGGAGTGACATGTGCAACATGCACCCCATTGTGGCATTGACTATCCGGACATGGGTGCATCATGGTGTCTGGTGCTGGTGTTATAGGGATTCTGCACATACACAGAGCTATGCACAGGATAATAGGACCTCGGAATATAGTGGTGAGCCAATCATAAGCCTTAGCACCTAAACCCCAACCCGACTAGCTGTAGCGTCTCATTAGCAACAATACTACCAATGATTAGACAACCCAGAACACGGTATCTCTCTCTCTCAGGACTCGCAGGAGCAAGAACACCCTTTCATAACTCAATCATACCTGTCCACAACGCGCGTAAGAAGAGACACTGTATAGTTTAAAATGTTTATTTCAACTAACGTGCTCTAAGATACAGTACACGTGTCAGTACTATCAGCATAATGCATAAAGATAATATAAACAGCATAGTTACAATTCCATAGAATACAAACGGGGAAAGCATTTCATAAAGCAGTGGATATATGGCTAATTGACAATACCACCCTCCCCGTGCTAGTAGCTAGTATATTATATAAACAGAAAACCTCTGGGCATTGTTAGGCGGACCCTCATACCTCAATCTCTAGATGCAGGTTTTACATCAGTAGACAAAAACAGCTCTTCTCTCTGGAAAGGTTTTTCTCCAAGTGCCCCTGACAGTGTAATCACCATATTAAAAGCACACAAATTTCTCCAGTGCAGCTGCACATAGTGTTATGTCTAGGTGCGAGGGACAGGCCAGATCAGTAAGAACAAGGGACGTTGTTTTTCGACCTTGCAGAAGCAACCCAGAGGGAACAAGAGAAAAGGTGAAAGACAGAAATGCAGACAGTCCTAATATAGCCAGGCACAAGCAGAGGCTTGAAAAACAAAGTCACAAAGGAACGTGTGCAGAAAAGGCATCATGGCAGCCAGGCCGCAGCCAACTTAGCAGGGCAGGCCATGAGGCCACAAACCACATGACACCCTCCCCTGGACAGTCCAGAGACCTAGACGGAGTTCAAAGTGAAGGAGCAGAACAGAAACGTCTCGTTGTGAAAAAGTTCCCAGGAAGGGCAACGAATGGGAGAGCAAAAGAAATCAAAATCCGCAGGAAAAATGCAGGGTGAAGCCAAAAGCGGAGGCCCTGTTCAATCCATTAAGGTGTAGGTGCAGAAAAACGCCACACCTTCCAAAAGGACATCGTGGGAATCATCATAAAAAAGAGACGCCATCCAGTCCAATAAATCAAAACTGCAGTCATGTTCCTCATAAGAGGGAGCAGTGAAGAGCATTGCGGGACAACTTGCGTGATACTCAATATAACTTTGGTGTAGGAGAGTCTGAGCAGCCGCACAAACATCCCATTGTGCCAATATTCCAAGTGCAGCCGCACGCACCATATAGCCATCCCCGGAACAGTCCCGCTCATGTGCCTCTAAAGGGACCCATCAAGGGGACAAAATCCGGGTGAGACAGAGACGCATTGGAAAGGCAATAATCCAAGGACCAGGAAAAAGGACAGCGGATGCAAGTCATCACAGGTTGCACGCAAGTGAAATACGCAAAGCGAAATGAAAGACTGTAGGACACACTGAGGGTCGCCAATGGCAGGACGCCGAAGCCGGCGAGCATGCGTTCACGGAGCATCTGAAGCCGACCGTGGTCGAGAAGGGCCCAATGAAGTGCAGCCATTGCGCAGTAAACAGACCAAAAGCAAAATACCAGCCACCAAAGCGAGGATCAACGGAATGCCGCCGAAGACGCTGGAAAAAATGGAATGAATAAAAGCCGGTATTACACCAAAGATAGTTTGAAAGGAGGTCACAAGGCCAGAGCCCACAACTTTAAAAAAGTGCACCAGACCCTCGGTGCGCGATGCATTAAAAACGCGGTGAATCAGTTCACCGAAATGCTGTGGGAGGTTAGTGTTCAAAAGGGCCTGTATTTCACTGTGGGTACTTGCCACCTGGAGAATGAATGTCTCCCGGGAGGTTGTGAGCATAACCTCCTGATTCAATAATAGCGCCTTTATTCTGCTCAACTTATTGAAATCCGCCTTCAAGGTAGGAATGGAAGGCCAAATGGAACTATCTATGATGCCGTGCGGGGGAGGAAAAAGCACATTTTTGCAGCAGACAACTCTGTGGGAAACTGTGACGATATAGGGTATACCGGCCAGCATGCCACAGCAGTCCTGATTATTCAGAAGCAGATAGCTACCATTTGCAAGCACAGTGAAAGTAGGAGAAATAGCAGGAGCAGGAATACCCTTCAAAACACAAGCAAGATTCGGAGCTGAAACGTTACAAGCGCCGTGCAATTTAATGTGTTTGCAAATAAGGGAATGACCCACAGTAGAATCACAAGTCTCGCCTGTGAGAAACACCTCCATTCCGTCCCGAAGACATTTAAACATGAAAGGTAGGGACCACAGTTCATGAAAGAAGGCACTGCCCAAAGGCTGAAAACGGCCAACGGGATAATGTTTCATGCAGGAACTGAATTCAAATAAAGAGAAAGGTAAAGCGATAACCCCGTATACTAGCCACACCGCAGAATCTAATTCCGCAACAGAGAACGGTAATGGCTCTATTTTCTCGATATGTAACAGAGTGTATGTGGCATCCTTCATGGACATGAACTGCTGCTTGTCAGTCAAATTAAAAGGTAAAACAAGGCAGTGGTGTTCAGAAAATGCCAAGGAACTTTACCCAACTAAAGTGTCTGCAAAGTCCAGGCAAACTGCATAACTGAACGCAATTGATTCTGACCATGATATAACACAGAAACATCATCTTGTACAATATCAACAACAGAGGACACAATATTCTCTAACGTGTAAATGCGGGAAGACAGGGTACTAATACTATCGTCAACAACAGGAAGCACCTTTTCTAAACTTGCCTGATCAATCTCCCGAAGGCGGGAGGCAGCTTCAATTTGCGAAAGCTTCCAGAGTTCATTGTAAGTTTCATAAATGAATCTCTTAGGTCGAGGGCCACGAGGCCCCAGAACAAAATCGGACAGATCAATGTTGCCTGAAAGGAGGGATAAATGCTGTTTCACAGAATCTAAGGAGGAGTGTTGCAACCACTGTTTGCATAATTTTCCAACAGAATACGTTGTAACTGTACGAGAGTCAGAAAACCTCGGGTCTGGCCTATCCTGTTTATAACCAGGAGCTGAGTCATGAAAACGCAGTTGGCAGGCGTTCGCCGCTGTCGGCCAAGCCAACCAGGGTGACTGAACAAACTTGGAAACATTAAAGGAATTGTTCTGAAACAAAACTTGCAAATCAGTAAGTGAAATATTAAAATGCAAGCTTTCATTAGTGGTGGAAGACAACAGAGGAATAGAAGGGGCATTTAATTGTTTGGAAGTAGCCAAACCCCAACACGTTGTTTGATAGATGGAATGATTTAAAAACAGGATTTGGGTAGGAATGATGCAAGCACGGTGCAAGGCTTCTGTGCCTTGCACCTGCCATGATTTGGAACCCCAAATAGATTTCAGGTCAATGGTGTCCCGCCAGTACTCATAACCACCCACAGCCAAAGCGGCCAAAAAGGAACCCGAGTACAATAATTTGGTGTGGGTCAACATTATCTTCTGCGTAGAAGAGGCGTTTAATTTAAAATAATAGGACCCAGGGTTCGATCTATCAAAGTTGGTAAAATAAGTAAACTTGTTTCTAAGAGTGTTGGAGCTGCCTGGCAAAGGGGTAGGACAATGTTCCCATTGGGTGTAATTAACAGGACCCCTAAGGGTACTTGGTTTATGGAGGAAATGGTTGCCCCAATGCTGATAACAATATAAATCGGCATAACTAGCGGAATTCATGTACAAATCTTCCGCATTAAAAGCAGCATAATATTTCAAATCAGTAAATAACGATTCACCGGCATGCACATCCCAATCGTCAGAATGAATATTACTTTTAACGGCATCACCCATTGAAACACGGAGGACATTTGGAACATTAATAATTTCAGTAGGTCCATGAATTTGGAAATTTACCGCATCCCATACGATGCCATCAGCGACTGGGAAAGCTGAAATGTTCACAAATGTGTGGTCACGCTTCATGATGTGAGATGAAGAATGTGGAGCCAATGTTCCAGCGACACTGTTCACTGCAGAGCGTTCTGGTAAATAGTGACCATTGATTAGTAGAAAAAAGACTGTGACAAAGCCAATGGACATGAACAAAAAAATTAGGAAAAAGACCAACCAAATATATGTCCAGGGAGGAACCAAAAAATTGTCTCTGAACCAGGACACAAACAAACTGAAGTTGGACGGGATTAGTGATGAGGTGGAATCCGAGTCAAAGGAATAACGTGTTGGGCTAAGTGGCGTAGTTGGTGCGTGAGCCACCGACTAGTTGGCTGGGTAGGTATACTCAGTCTCCTCTTCGCAGGGGGAAGCCGGGAAGTCGAGTAAGCGATCAGGCAACTCGATAGCAACATCTGTGACCGTTCGAGCAAGAGGGCCACGAACATATGTCCGGGAAATGACTGGACAAGAGACCGCTGGTGTTACACTATTCAGGATCGGCCAGATGTTGTAGCTTGACATTGTCCACTGAGATGAATCTGTTGTCCTTTCGACCAGGAAGCGGTGGTAAGATGACCGTACGAGTACCTTTCAAGCCAAGGACTGGAACTGGTGCACGATAAGATGGGCCAAATTCTTTTTTGTTCTCCACTTTCTCTCGAACCAGGTCCCCAACTTTCGGAAGCCAGCAGGCAACCGGAATCTGCAACGCAGCGTCTGTGGCTGAAGGTAAATGTTCATACGGAAGTTTGTCTCGGTCTTCTTGTAAGCCCTGTAACATAGTAGAATGGTTATCTACATCAAAGATGGCGGACTGCGCCACCATGTCTAGACCATCAAGGTCGGGCACAAACATTCGTATGCCAAAGAGCATTTCATATGAGGTCCGCCCACCCAGAGGTTTTCTAGGGAGATTATTAAGTGCACGTTGTACGGTATACAAGTGGGCCAGCCAGTTTCTGCCAGTACCTAAGACTCTAGCTGTCAAGGATTGCTTTAAGTCACGGTTCATTCGTTCAACGATCGAGTTGCCCTCAGGCCGATATGGAGACGAAAATTTCACCTGCACCCCCAGGGAACCCATTGCGTTCTTGTAAGCCTTAGAGGCAAACGCTGGACCTTGGTCCGAATGGAAGGTGCCACATGCGAAAACTCCCACAAAGACACGCAAATCCCTTATGACATTTCGAGCGTCAGCACTCCGTTGTGGCCAGACCCAGAGGAACCGTGTGCACGAGTCCACTGCAACCAAGATGTATTTATATGCAGTGTCTGAAGAGAATGGACCGCAGTGATCCAGGTAAACACACGCAAAAGGTCTGTTTGAAATGCAGAGCGATGTTTGTGGTGGACGTGTAACCGTGGAAGGCTTAATCTGCTGACAAACGTCACAAGAAAGCACATAGGTACGGGTTTGTTTGTATAAACCACGCCACCAGTAATGCTGCTGCAAGATGGAAACAGTCGCAGACACGCCTGCATGAGCCGAAGCCATGCCCTAGTGTGCGGCCGTTATCAAGGAAAGCCTGCGGTCCGCGTTGGGAATCAGCCGATCATTAACATCTGGAATACTTACGACAGGAGCCTGTTCGGGACCTAAATGATAAGTATATTTAGAAGGGAAACCCCAGGGATATTTGGTACCTTCCTTCGTTGCAGCAATAGCTGCCAAGATATCAGTATCTATTTTAGTCATGGATCTTGTAACTGCTGCGACTGAACACGTGGCTACTGCTGATTTGGCAGCTTCGTCTGCCAAACCGTTACCAACAGCGTGTGCGCCCACACGCTGGTGGCCAAGGGTGTGAACCACCTGTGTGAGACGCAGACGTTGTTTCAAATCTGCCACTCGAACCCAAAGCATTTTATGCTTAATTGTGCTACCTTTGGCGTCTCTGTAGTCGTTTTGCGACCAAAAGAACAGATTGTCATTGAAAGACTGAACACAGTAGTAAGAATCGCATACAATTAGAGTGGTCACATCCGGAGTAGCGAACTCAAGTGCGAGCACCAATGCACGCAGCTCGGCCAATTGTGCAGTACTGTCCTCGAGTGCTTGAGTATGCACTACAGTAGTCTTGAACTTACCGTTCACAAAAGTACCTGTTACAATAGCACATGCGGCTGAATAGGCATGCTTGGAACCCGTGGCCGGTTGTGCCGAACCATCGGTATAGATAACACAGTCGTAATCCTCAAGCGGTAGCAAGGACAACGGAGGAGGATGAACGAATTCATACTGCAAAAACTCCTGAGTCTGAAGAGAAGAATCAAAAATAAAAGTGACATCCGGAGACATCAAAGAGGTCGCCCATTGAATCCAACGGTGGTGCAAAGCTTTAGAGTTCGGAACACTTGCCATTGTCACTGCCTCTAGGGCAGGATATGGTGTTACCACCAGAATGCGTTTTCCCTGTGCCAGTGCGCGTTCCTTTAGAATCGCCATCTGCACTGCAGTCAGAACTTTCTCCACAGATGAAAAGCGCATTTCCGCGGAAGTGTAAAGATGCGACTTGTATGCGATGGGTACTGTGTCTCCTTCGTTAAAGGTTAAATATGTGAAACCCACTGCCCCTGGAATTATTCTAAACACCAGGTTGGTGTGGTTATCACGAGTCAACAAGTATTTAGACTCAAGAAGGTCTGTCTGCAAAGACTGCAGAATGGAGGAATGCTCCGGAAGCCAGCATGACTTCGAAAAGTTAGGTTGTATCAAGGCATACAGTGGCTTGATACGCTGGGCATATTCGGGAATGTAAGTACGCCCGAAGTTCAGAAAACCCAGTAAAGACTGAAGTTTCTTCAGAGTAGTAGGAGGGCACAAAAGTGCACATTTCTCTAGGAAATGGGGGGCCAAGCCCTTACCTTCATTGTTGAGCTCATAGCCCAAAAACAAAACGGTAAATTCAGCAATGTGAGATTTGGCAAAGTTAAACTTATAACCTAAAACCGCAAATTCTAAAATAATGCGGTCCACTCGGGAAAGATGCTGAAATAATTCGTTGTCTGTCAGATAGATATCATCGACATACGAACATGCATCTGGGTCTATGCCGTCTAACAAAGAGACAACACGGGCAGCGAATACGCCTAGACTGTTCTTGTAGCCCATAGGTAAACGCCGGAATTTGAATAATTTACCACCGGAGGTAAAAGCGTTCCATTGGCTACACTCCGGGGCTAAGTTGTGCGTGTAGAATCCATTGGATAAGTCAAGTGTTGTTTTATATTTTTTACGAACGAGACTGTCTACAAGCGCAGAACTGTGTGTGTTTTGCACCGCAAAGGTCCGACAATGAGAGTTCAAATGTCGGTAATCCAAAACTAAGCGGTACGATCCATCGGGTTTAGAAACCGCGAAAAGGGGATTGTTCATAGGTGACACGCAGGTTTCAATGACTCCCTGATATTCTAACTGAGTCAGAATTTCGGAAACGGGACCTTTAGCTTCCCGTTTGATGGGATATTGGGGTTGTGGCTGTGGCAGCGACCGTAAAGGTATTTCATGGGGGGGAGAATCCTCATCCCATCCCACGTGGTTGCGGTATAACGCTGGAGCCAGGGACACAGCCCACTCAGCTGCTAGAGCCTCCGCTTTGTCCTTTGGGACATGACGAGAAAAGCTCGGAAGGATTACCTCCTCCCCTTTACGTGCAGCAAGTACGAATGGGGGCGGCCAATCCGCCTCTGCTAACAAAATGTCATACGAAGAGGTCAGATTTTCCCAAAAATCCCTTTTATAATACGCTGTATATCACCTTCGATCTGAATTACAATATTATATAATCTGTCAGGGGGTGCCACTCGGGTGTCTGCTGTCTCAACAGTAATAAATATATATCAGTTGCTGTCGCCTCCACATGAGGACGTAGTGCCTCCCGCACTATGGTAACTTCCGCGGCGCTGTCTAGGAGGGTCACTGCCCACGTCCAATTCAGGAGTCTTGTTCTCACCGTCTATGGCATATCTCGCTGTAACAGCGGCAACTTTCTTCTTCTGAAATTGTGGGTGAGAACACGGAAATTCTTCTGCTTTCCCTCTGACTTGTTGTCGAGGTTGGTCTCGTCCCTGTGGAGCCTCTCGACCCCTTCCTCTATCCTGGCGATCTCCTCCACTGGCATGCGAAGATGTCCGTGCCTGTGAAGAACGAGGAGAACGCGTATCAGGGACCTGAAACCTATCTGGTGATTTAATTCTTGACCTATCTCGCAAATCATAAGTGCGTTCAGAAGAGACGGAAACCGGGGATGCGCCTCGCGACCCCGGCTTCTTCTGTTGCTTACCCTGTTTTTTCAACCTCCAGCTCTTTTTAGTAAAGACTGGTTTCTCATCTTTCTCAGATTGAGTTTTTGGTTGTTGTTGTTGCGATTGTGTCTGCGATTTAGCAAAAGGCTTAACTCCCAGGCTATTTCTGCCAATTGTTTTGTAAGCCTGGGCAATAATTTTTGGTAATTCGCGCGGCTTGTCCGGTTCTGGGACCAAAGCCAAAGCATTAGCTACTTGAAAGTTCACTGCATCGCCCTTGACATTCGCAAGGATCAAATCAGCTACTACGTCGAACACTCCCACCAGTCTCATCCCTAATTCCACAGCTGCTTCAGGGCCATGTTCATCCTGTACACGTTTAATTACAGAGGAGAGAACCGTCATTGAAGGAGTACCGAAACACTTCGCATATACTGCTGCGAATACCCTACCCCATTTGTTGCATTCTGCCAACTCGGGGACTAAGTCTTTTGGCAAACTAATCGTTAGAATCCTGTGTTTATCCACGGGAGAGGTGTTAGGAAAAACTGCCTCCAGCTGGTCAAATTTTTCTGCAAGCCAATAAGGAAAATCATCCTTATTTTGTGGGCGCTTGCCCATCACCGAATTAACCATGACAGGACTTATAGTCACACCGCCTGCACCAGCTGGATGGGCCGCAACTCCAGGAGGGGCTCCCTGGATGGTGCCTGTAACATACTGTACTAAAGCTCGATGCACTCGTATCAAAGACGAATGCATATCACGCAATTCCGCGACTGGTACCAACATATAATGCGGATGTGGGCTATACCCGGCCAAAACAGGCCAAGTGGCCCCTTCAATGGATAAGGGGCCTAAACGAACCGTGGTAACCGGTTGGGGGAGGGCGCCATCAAACCAAACACGGTGTTGCCAAGCCGTGAGCGGTATTTCAAGGTTCCTATACGGTCTATAGTGATTAGGAACTACGGTGGCTTCATATTCATGAAACAAATTATCGTTCGCATCCACCGCCGGAAAGGTGACCCAAGAGTAAAACACTTCAAAGTGGTAAGCTGGGTCTGCTTGTACCACAAAGATCAGATCGACACCCGCGTCAGGCACTCCATACACTGTCAAGTGAGCCCGGAGCGCTGCACGGCTATGTGCTGCTATCTGAATAGCCATTCTAGGCTAAAAAGTTTTCAACAACCTAATGTAAGGCAGCACAATATAGGGTATGATCTAAAAAACCTTTTAACAACTTCAAGCTTGAAAGAACCTATAAAAACGTCAATATAGGAGGTATCACCGTCACACATGCTTCCGGAAGCGTCTGCGAGGGAAGTTGTGGACAAGCATAAAATACTACTCAAGCGTCTCGCAGATAAGCAGCCCACTCGTTGGTTGCGCCATATTATAGGGATTCTGCACATACACAGAGCTATGCACAGGATAATAGGACCTCGGAATATAGTGGTGAGCCAATCATAAGCCTTAGCACCTAAACCCCAACCCGACTAGCTGTAGCGTCTCATTACTTAGGGGTGGGCGGAATTTGCGTAGTCGCGCTACGCAAAGCTCCGCGAAACGGTAAAAAATCTCCGCAAGCACGCAAAAGTTCCGCGAACACGCGGAATTGCTTGTTCCGCCCGTTCGCGATGCTTTTTTCCTGTTCGCGAACGCTGTTTGCGTGCTCGGGGAGAAATATCTCGCGAACACGCATTTTTAAAGCGCGAACAAGTAAAAAATTCCGCGAAGTCGCGGATCGCGGAATTTTGGGCAATTTCGCGTTCTACGCGGAACGCGAAATTACCCAAATTCCGCAAATTCCGCGAGCGGAACGGAATTTACCGCCCAGGCCTACTCATTAGCAACAATACTACCAATGATTAGACAACCCAGAACACGGTATCTCTCTCTCTCAGGACTCGCAGGAGCAAGAACACCCTTTCATAACTCAATCATGCCTGTCCACAACGCGCGTAAGAAGAGACACTGTATAGTTTAAAATGTTTATATCAACTAACGTGCTCTAAGATACAGTACACGTGTCAGTACTATCAGCATAATGCATAAAGATAATATAATCAGCATAGTTACAATTCCATAGAATACAAACGGGGAAAGCATTTCATAAAGCAGTGGATATATGGCTAATTGACAATACCACCCTCCCCGTGCTAGTAGCTAGTTTATTATATAAACAGAAAACCTCTGGGCATTGTTAGGCGGACCCTCATACCTCAATCTCTAGATGCAGGTTTTACATCAGTAGACAAAAACAGCTCTTCTCTCTGGAAAGGTTTTTCTCCAAGTGCCTCTGACAGTGTAATCACCATATTAAAAGCACAATAATTTCTCCAGTGCAGCTGCACATAGTGTTATGTCTAGGTGCGAGGGACAGGCCAGATCAGTAAGAACAAGGGACGTTGTTTTTCGACCTTGCAGAAGCAACCCAGAGGGAACAGGAGAAAAGGTGAAAGACAGAAATGCAGACAGTCCTAATATAGCCACGCACATCAGAGGCTTGAAAAACAAAGTCACAAAGGAACGTGTGCAGAAAAGGCATCATGGCAGCCAGGCCGCAGCCAACTTAGCAGGGCAGGCCATGAGGCCACAAACCACATGACACTGGTATGCATCACATGCATTTCTATTTAGACTCTGGCCATCCCTTTATCCGGACACCTGCACTGACTCAGTGGCAAGAGATGTGATGTGTGCATGTTCACATACTTCACCGTGTTCTCTGCAATGTCCAACAACTGTGTAGGTGGTGCATGTGTCCACACTGGGGTATTACCATCAGACAGGCACCAGACAGATGGGTGCAAGGGCAGGAGGGGTGTGAGCTCCATGGTTGACCATCAGACTGACAATTGGCTTCTCCGATGTTCAACTAAGGATGCCAGGGCTTGCTCTGTAATGTGCTGTACTTACTGTGGTGTGTGCGGTCAGTGCAGGTGACTGATGTTTGTCTGTTTCCCTAATTGTTTGCAGATACATCCACGACCACAGGAGGGGACAGCTCCACGGACCAGGAGGAGCTGCAGAGCCAGACTGGGTCAGCAGCCGACGAGTGGTCGGAGGGACCCAGTGGCACGGAGGGCGAGGGGAGCCACACCGAGGAGTCCTCAGCACCATCCACCTCAGCTGAGGACCACAGCAGCTCGGAGGATGACTCCCTTGTGGAGGCGGGTGTCAGCAGCCACCACACCCCAGCTAGTCTGTCTGGCCCCGCCACCACCACCACCGCCCTCCGATTGGCTCCGATTCCAGAGGTCCGTGGAGGCTCCCGTGTTCGGGAGCGTGTCTCCTTTGTGCCAGGCACCGCACCCCCTGCTCCTGTGCCCCCTGCTGCCCTGAGTGAGGAGTCTGTGTACCTACTTCGGCAGCTCCATGTAGGGCAGACAGCAATGCTGAGTGTCCTCCATGCACACACCACTCTGTTGACACAGCTGGTGTCGTTCATGGAGGGCATCTCGACGGGTATGTCTGCCCTACAGAGAAGCAATAAGTCCATGGACTCCTCCCTGACGGCAGCAGTGTCCCTCCTCCAACAGTCCCTCACCCCTCCTACCTCTGCCCCATCCACACTTCCTGGCACCCTACCTGTCCAAAGCACACGCACACCTGCACAATCACCCAAACACACAGACACGAGCAGCACAGACACACCCAAAAGAAAGGCAAGACATGCACACAAGCATCGTCAGGGGACTGATACCACACACACAGGGGATGGGGAACAGACACACACACAGGCATCCACAGTCACTCCGCAGTCCTCCAAATCCTCTCCCTCCAAGACCCCTTCCCTTGCCTCACCTGCAACCCAACCTACACAGCAGCTCTTACTCTGTGACCTCGGCCTCTTCCCCTCCGATCCTGCTGATCCAGCATACCGGGGGAAGAGCAAGTCCACCCACACAGAGGGGAGTGTCCCTCGCCCCCGGACACCCTCCCCCAGGTGCAGGCAAACTGAGGACCCCATTCGGAAGTCCCCCCGGACCAGGAAGGGCAAGACCCCACCACCACCACCACGCAGCTCCACCACCCAGCCTCTCTCCTCCATCTCCCAGGCCACCACTCCACAGGTTCCACCGCCACACCCTGCCCCAGGTTCCCCCACACACCGATACCGCATCCCCAAACTGCTTAGGCCCTCCCCCCCTGCCACTTGCTCTTCCACCCCCAAACCAGACGCTCTGCCTGTTTGAACACTGGTGTGGAGACCGGGTCCCCCCCTCTGTCCTGCCCACCTCATCTGCCCCCCCTTCCAGTCCCTTGGAGTCATGCACTGCAGTGGAGTCCACAACCACCCCGTCTGACTCGGGCACTGCAGTGGGGACCCAGTCCACTCCATCTGACCGGCCCACTGCAGTGGTTGCAGCACCCGCACCATCTGACTTGTGCCCTACAGTGGTGCCGGCCCTTCCTGAGTCAGACACCTCCACTGCAGTTGCCGGTGACACTCCTGCACCCACCACCCCTTCACTGCCTCACTCTGGCATCCCCTGATCCTGTCCCTGCGGTGCCTGGCCTGCCCCTTGTATGCCCCTCCAAGGGAGATGTCCCCTGTCCGTACCAGTGCAGGCAAGCAGTGGGTGACAAGTTGTCACATATCACCCTGTTGGGACTGTGTATTTGGACTGCCATTTGTTGGGGTTTGTAGGGCACAGCCATCATAATAGCCCTCCGTGATCATAATAGCCCTCCGTGATCATAGTAGCCCTCCGTGATCAGTAAGGTAATGTTTGACCGGGTGTTAAAACACAGTAATATAATCTTGACCAACTGTGATTAACAGGTCAGGTTTATTCTGAGGTACTACCAACCCTATTTGTTTGTGCAATACATCATGGTAATTCAGTTTGCCTTTAGAGACTCTTCCTAGTGTTCACAGGCTTTGGACTGTTATATTGATTATGTTTGCCTGTTTTACATTTCACATCGGTAGAGGGTTCACCAGACTCGAACAACAAGAACAGGCGCAAGACCTTGTGCGCACGTTGCTTTCTGTAACTGACTAAACGTGTCTCAGCAACGTGAAAAGCAACCCCACCCTTCCTCGGCTATAAAAGACTGCCGCTCCCACTTACTTGCGCTTGTGTTCGTTACCGCTATCCAGCAACTCCACTTACCTGAAATCTTCCGACGAAGCAGCAGCTCTCTGGTCCCGTCTTTGGACTTCCGGTTTTCTTCCTGCTTCCGCTGCTCTTCACTGCATCGAAGACTCGGATCCTCTTCCGTCCCCATTATCCGTCCGGCGTGTACTTCCTGGTCCAGTTTTTCTTCCTTCATCCTGCAACAAGAAACAAGAAGAAAAGAATCGTTAAACAAGTAAGAACGTTCCGCTTGCGGATCGCTCGCGCACGCATGCATGCAGAACAATTAAGATAAAGAAAAAACATATCTTTGAACTCTCTGGCTGAATACTTCTTCCTGCCATAATCTTCTGTCCAGAACTAAATAAATACCGAAGAGAAAGAACGCAAAGATTACAACAGGGTTGGTGAAAAGGGACTCTGTGCTTTCAATCATTGCGATCATTGCAAAGAACTTATTTTGCTCATTTAATTAGTGTGGGACATTACTGTTAAAGTGTCACAAGGACCTGATGTTAAGTAAGTAGCCAAAAACTAAGAGGCTCATTTGTTTATGTACGTTACGAATATTTCTGGGCTAATGTGTTCTTATTTTACAGTAAAAAGACAGTGGCACCTTAAGTCATCTTTTACATCGTATGGGAGTCATACAGTAAAAGCAAAGGTACTAGAGTGCAAGGAACAGTATTAATGTAATGCAACATATTAGAAGTCATGTTTAAGGAAGTAAGCAGTACTGCACTCATTATTGTTTGTTTTTTGTAGGGAAAGATCCACTAAAGGATTTGCAACAGAAACTCTTTGACAGAAGTGAAGAGAGTGGTGTGTGTGTCCATTTATTTTGTCTTTTGGTTATTTTGTCCCTTTTTCCCCTTCCCCCAGGAACCTACGAATCCAAGCTGTATTATACAAACAGTTTAGGAGGAACTAGGTGCTAGGGGGCATTTGGAAAATAGTCATCTCATCTCTCAACTGGAACGACCTGGATTTCAGGTGAGTGAAGGTTAACAGAAACACAAGCCTTCACAACATTAAGTTCAATTTGAGAGATGGACCCCAACAGTGATCATATTAATACCCGTGACATGGCGCAAGCTCTATTTGAAGATACTGAAACTGATAGAACGATTACCGGATTAGTACAGAAGATGCAATTGGAAATGGAGAAGTTAAAACAAGAAAACTTAGAATTGCGACAAGAGGTCATACGATATAAACCGAGGGACTCAGCTTGGCCAAGTACAGCTTTTCCGCCCTTTACCACATCTTTTGAGACAGGAACCAAGTCAAAAACCGCAAATATTTTTAGAACTACTGACGATAGCACAACACCAATACATGTCACAGTCGCAGTTCCGCCTGCTGTGCCATTGTCGGCCCCTGAAAGGTTTTTGGGCGATAGTGCAAAGTTTAACATTTTCATTAGTCAATGTCAATTACATTTTATGTGTAAACCTCAGGCTTTCACATCTGACGCGGCTAAGGTGGCATTTGTGCTTTCATACCTGGGAGGCACTGCTGCTAATTGGTCAATACCTTATATAGATAGGAACGACCCAGTACTGTATAATTGGCCATTATTTAAACAGACTATGACCAAATTGTTTGCTAAACATACTTATGTACAAGCTAGCGATAATGAGCTGCTTAATTTAAAACAATCTGGTAAAGATCTTTTGACATATTTAACACATTTCAATCAACTCCTAACAGAAACTCAATGGCCGGAAGAAAAACGTATATCTCTATTTTATCGGGGATTACGTGACGAGTTGAAAAGATGCCCTAGCCCATATAGTGGACCTCCCAGACGATTATGCCGACTTTGTAGACCTGGTGGTTAAACTAGACCATAGGTTAGGAGAAAGAAAGGGCGACAAAACCAGAGTAGAAAGTAGGTGGACATGGACGAAGTCAGAAAAGAAGGAAACAGAAGTTAAACAAACAGATTCAGAGCCCATGCAGATAGGCACTATTAAGGGCCCACTCACCCCTGAAGAAAAAGAACGACATAGAAAACTAAACCTGTGTCTTTATTGTGGTCGGTCAGGGCATTTTGCAAGAGACTGCCCCACTAAACCAAAAACCCCTAAAAAGGTTAGCGTTGCAGCAAAGATCCCTTCAGATCAGGAAAACTAGGTAACTCGTCAAGGAAGGAGATCACTTGCACGAGGCAGCATCTGAACAACATCTCCCAATCCCGACTTAAGTTTGTACCCAGAATACCAAAACATTTCATAATTCAGGTTATCTTAATTTTGAATGCTCAAGTGAGGCACACTGTGTCTGTACTATTGGATTCAGGAGCAACAGCAAATTTTGTAGATAATCAACTAGCCCAGAAACTTCAGATACCCATTATACTTAAGGAGCAACCAGAACCGGTATGTGCTGTAGATGGCACTGCTCTGTCTTCAGGAAACATAACCCATCAAACAGAGCCTATGGTCATGGTCTGTCAAAATGGGCATACGGAGTCCATTAGTTTTGATCTTATTGATACTCTTGCTTTTGGTGTAATTTTGGGAGTTCCTTGGCTTATAACACATAATCCGATAATAAATTGGGAGTCTAGAACAGTAACCCTGAACTCGGTATTTTGCAAGGCCCAATGTTATCAAGTGGCCCATCAAGAGTTTGAAACCATCGTTCATTGTGCAAACTCATTAGTCACTTCTAGTCTCATTCCACCTGAGTATCAGGAGTTTACAGATGTATTTGACCCTATCAAAGCCACTGTCCTACCACCTCACAGACCGTATGATTGTCGCATAGACTTGCTACCAGGAGCTCCTCTTGCAAACAGTAGGGTGTATGCGCTATCAGAGGAAGAAACAAAATATCTAAGATCTTATTTGGATGAACTTCTGGAATTGGGTTTTATCCGACATTCCACATCACCTGTCTCCTCGCCTTTATTTTTTATCCCGAAACGGGATGGCGGCTTGAGAGCCTGCCTTGATTATCGAGGATTGAATAAGATCACTATAAAAAATAAGTATCCTTTACCACTAATACCAGTATTGTTAGACCAGCTGAGAGATTCAACAATCTACACCAAATTAGACTTGCGAGGGGCATACCATCTTGTACGAGTCAAGGAGCATGATGAGTGGAAGACGGCATTCAGAACCAAATTTGGGTTGTTCGAGTACACTGTCATCCCCTTTGGCTTGTGCAACGCCCCTGCTGCTTTTCAGTTTTTTATTAATGAAGTTTTAAACAAGTTTTTGGACATATGTGTTATCGTGTATATTGACGATATTTTGATTTACTCCAAGAATGAAACAGAACATACTCAACAGGTTAAGGCCGTGTTAGCAAAATTACTGGACTTCCGGTGTCAAATGGTCACACCGCAATTTTGGTAGTGGTGGATTACCTGTCCAAAATGGCCCATTTTGTTCCCTTATCAAAACTCCCTTCTGCAATTGAGTTTAGTCATATTTTGTGAGGTTGCATGGCTTGCCGAATAAGATCGTTTCGGACAGAGGGAGTCAATTCGTGTCAAAGTTCCGGAAACATTTTTGTGGATTATTAAAGGTAAAGGTAGCTCTGTCCACGGCTTTCCACCCAGAAACCGATGGCCAGACGGAACGAGCTAACCAGACTTTATTACAAACCTTAAGATGTTTAATGGCGGAATTCACCAGTCACTGGGATAAAGCTTTAGCTCTAGCTGAATTCTGTTATAACAATAGCATTCATGTGGCCACACAATGTTCTCCGTTTTACTTTTTACAAGGTTTCCATCCCAAGTCATTACCTCTGTCTGTTGAACAGTCTTGTTTACCAGCAGTAACGGATCGATTGCACAATATATTAGACATACAGGCAAGAGCAGTAAGACACTTAACTAAGTACAAGGAGCAAATGAAAACTCAAGCTGATAAACATAGACTACCAGCCCCTAATTTTAAGGTAGGAGACAAGGTATGGCTTTCCACAAAGAATTTGCAATTAGTAGGCCCCAGAAAGTTGCAGCCTAAATATATTGGACCCTTTGACATCATTCAAATATTGACCCCAGTATCAGTGAAGCTACATTTACCCCCAGAATACTCTGTGCATCCTACCTTTCATGTATCATTATTAAAAGCCTACAATCCACTCACTAGACAAGAACCCCTCCTCCTCCTATGGTTATTGATGGCCACTTAGAGGATGAGGTTCAAAAGATTTTAGATGCAAAACGACTACAAGGAAAATTACACTATTTGATTTCCTGGAGAGGTTACCCGGCAGAAGAAAACTCTTGGGAACCTGCTTCGGTGGTGCATGCCCCTCGGTTAATTAGAGCCTTTTACCTCAGAAATCCACACAAACCACGTCCGGTAGGGAGGCCTTTGAGGGGAGCGACTGTTGGGGTTTGTAGGGCACAGCCATCATAATAGCCCTCCGTGATCATAATAGCCCTCCGTGATCATAGTAGCCCTCCGTGATCAGTAAGGTAATGTTTGACCGGGTGTTAAAACACAGTAAGATAATCTTGACCAAACTGTGATTAACAGGTCAGGTTTATTCTGAGGTACTACCAACCCTATTTGTTTGTGCAATACATCATGGTAATTCAGTTTGCCTTTAGAGACTCTTCCTAGTGTTCACAGGCTTTGGACTGTTATATTGATTATGTTTGCCTGTTTTACATTTCACATCGGTAGAGGGTTCACCAGACTCGAACAACAAGAACAGGCGCAAGACCTTGTGCGCACGTTGCTTTCTGTAACTGACTAAACGTGTCTCAGCAACGTGAAAAGCAACCCCACCCTTCCTCGGCTATAAAAGACTGCCGCTCCCACTTACTCGCGCTTGTGTTCGTTACCGCTATCCAGCAACTCCACTTACCTGAAATCTTCCGACGAAGCAGCAGCTCTCTGGTCCCGTCTTTGGACTTCCGGTTTTCTTCCTGCTTCCGCTGCTCTTCACTGCATCGAAGACTCGGATCCTCTTCCGTCCCCATTATCCGTCCGGCGTGTACTTCCTGGTCCAGTTTTTCTTCCTTCTTCCTGCAACAAGAAACAAGAAGAAAAGAATCGTTAAACAAGTAAGAACGTTCCGCTTGCGGAGCGCTCGCGCACGCATGCATGCAGAACAATTAAGATAAAGAAAAAACATATCTTTGAACTCTCTGGCTGAATACTTCTTCCTGCCATAATCTTCTGTCCAGAACTAAATAAATACCGAAGAGAAAGAACGCAAAGATTACAACAGGGTTGGTGAAAAGGGACTCTGTGCTTTCAATCATTGCGATCATTGCAAAGAACTTATTTTGCTCATTTGATTAGTGTGGGACATTACTGTTAAAGTGTCACAAGGACCTGATGTTAAGTAAGTAGCCAAAAACTAAGAGGCTCATTTGTTTATGTACGTTACGAATATTTCTGGGCTAATGTGTTCTTGTTTTACAGTAAAAAGACAGTGGCACCTTAAGTCATCTTTTACATCGTATGGGAGTCATACAGTAAAAGCAAAGGTACTAGAGTGCAAGGAACAGTATTAATGTAACGCAACATATTAGAAGTCATGTTTAAGGAAGTAAGCAGTACTGCACTCATTATTGTTTGTTTTTTGTAGGGAAAGATCCACTAAAGGATTTGCAACAGAAACTCTTTGACAGAAGTGAAGAGAGTGGTGTGTGTGTCCATTTATTTTGTCTTTTGGTTATTTTGTCCCTTTTTCCCCTTCCCCCAGGAACCTACGAATCCAAGCTGTATTATACAAACAGTTTAGGAGGAACTAGGTGCTAGGGGGCATTGGGAAAATAGTCATCTCATCTCTCAACTGGAACGACCTGGATTTCAGGTGAGTGAAGGTTAACAGAAACACAAGCCTTCACAACATTAAGTTCAATTTGAGAGATGGACCCCAACAGTGATCATATTAATACCCGTGACATGGCGCAAGCTCTATTTGAAGATACTGAAACTGATAGAACGATTACCGGATTAGTACAGAAGATGCAATTGGAAATGGAGAAGTTAAAACAAGAAAACTTAGAATTGCGACAAGAGGTCATACGATATAAACCGAGGGACTCAGCTTGGCCAAGTACAGCTTTTCCGCCCTTTACCACATCTTTTGAGACAGGAACCAAGTCAAAAACCGCAAATATTTTTAGAACTACTGACGATAGCACAACACCAATACATGTCACAGTCGCAGTTCCGCCTGCTGTGCCATTGTCGGCCCCTGAAAGGTTTTTGGGCGATAGTGCAAAGTTTAACATTTTCATTAGTCAATGTCAATTACATTTTATGTGTAAACCTCAGGCTTTCACATCTGACGCGGCTAAGGTGGCATTTGTGCTTTCATACCTGGGAGGCACTGCTGCTAATTGGTCAATACGTTATATAGATAGGAACGACCCAGTACTGTATAATTGGCCATTATTTAAACAGACTATGACCAAATTGTTTGCTAAACATACTTATGTACAAGCTAGCGATAATGAGCTGCTTAATTTAAAACATCTGGTAAAGATCTTTTGACATATTTAACACATTTCAATCAACTCCTAACAGAAACTCAATGGCCGGAAGAAAAACGTATATCTCTATTTTATCGGGGATTACGTGACGAGTTGAAAGATGCCCTAGCCCATATAGTGGACCTCCCAGACGATTATGCCGACTTTGTAGACCTGGTGGTTAAACTAGACCATAGGTTAGGAGAAAGAAAGGGCGACAAAACCAGAGTAGAAAGTAGGTGGACATGGACGAAGTCAGAAAAGAAGGAAACAGAAGTTAAACAAACAGATTCAGAGCCCATGCAGATAGGCACTATTAAGGGCCCACTCACCCCTGAAGAAAAAGAACGACATAGAAAACTAAACCTGTGTCTTTATTGTGGTCGGTCAGGGCATTTTGCAAGAGACTGCCCCACTAAACCAAAAACCCCTAAAAAGGTTAGCGTTGCAGCAAAGATCCCTTCAGATCAGGAAAACTAGGTAACTCGTCAAGGAAGGAGATCACTTGCACGAGGCAGCATCTGAACAAGATCTCCCAATCCCGACTTAAGTTTGTACCCAGAATACCAAAACATTTCATAATTCAGGTTATCTTAATTTTGAATGCTCAAGTGAGGCACACTGTGTCTGTACTATGGATTCAGGAGCAACAGGAAATTTTGTAGATAATCAACTAGCCCAGAAACTTCAGATACCCACTACACTTAAGGAACAACCAGAACCGGTATGTGCTGTAGATGGCACTGCTCTGTCTTCAGGAAACATAACCCATCAAACAGAGCCTATGGTCATGGTCTGTCAAAATGGGCATACGGAGTCCATAAGTTTTGATCTTATTGATACTCTTGCTTTTGGTGTAATTTTGGGAGTTCCTTGGCTTATAACACATAATCCGATAATAAATTGGGAGTCTAGAACAGTAACCCTGAACTCGGTATTTTGCAAGGCCCAATGTTATCAAGTGGCCCATCAAGAGTTTGAAACCATCGTTCATTGTGCAAACTCATTAGTCACTTCTAGTCTCATTCCACCTGAGTATCAGGAGTTTACAGATGTATTTGACCCTATCAAAGCCACTGTCCTACCACCTCACAGACCGTATGATTGTCGCATAGACTTGCTACCAGGAGCTCCTCTTGCAAACAGTAGGGTGTATGCGCTATCAGAGGAAGAAACAAAATATCTAAGATCTTATTTGGATGAACTTCTGGAATTGGGTTTTATCCGACATTCCACATCACCTGTCTCCTCGCCTTTATTTTTTATCCCGAAACGGGATGGCGGCTTGAGAGCCTGCCTTGATTATCGAGGATTGAATAAGATCACTATAAAAAATAAGTATCCTTTACCACTAATACCAGTATTGTTAGACCAGCTGAGAGATTCAACAATGTACACAAAATTAGACTTGCGAGGGGCATACCATCTTGTACGAGTCAAGGAGCATGATGAGTGGAAGACGGCATTCAGAACCAAATTTGGGTTGTTCGAGTACACTGTCATCCCCTTTGGCTTGTGCAACGCCCCTGCTGCTTTTCAGTTTTTTATTAATGAAGTTTTAAACGAGTTTTTGGACATATGTGTTATCGTGTATATTGACGATATTTTGATTTACTCCAAGAATGAAACAGAACATACTCAACAGGTTAAGGCCGTGTTAGCAAAATTACTGGACTTCCGGTGTCAAATGGTCACACCGCAATTTTGGTAGTGGTGGATTACCTGTCCAAAATGGCCCATTTTGTTCCCTTATCAAAACTCCCTTCTGCAATTGAGTTTAGTCATATTTTGTGAGGTTGCATGGCTTGCCGAATAAGATCGTTTCGGACAGAGGGAGTCAATTCGTGTCAAAGTTCCGGAAACATTTTTGTGGATTATTAAAGGTAAAGGTAGCTCTGTCCACGGCTTTCCACCCAGAAACCGATGGCCAGATGGAACGAGCTAACCAGACTTTATTACAAACCTTAAGATGTTTAATGGCGGAATTCACCAGTCACTGGGATAAAGCTTTAGCTCTAGCTGAATTCTGTTATAACAATAGCATTCATGTGGCCACACAATGTTCTCCGTTTTACTTTTTACAAGGTTTCCATCCCAAGTCATTACCTCTGTCTGTTGAACAGTCTTGTTTACCAGCAGTAACGGATCGATTGCACAATATATTAGACATACAGGCAAGAGCAGTAAGACACTTAACTAAGTACAAGGAGCAAATGAAAACTCAAGCTGATAAACATAGACTACCAGCCCCTAATTTTAAGGTAGGAGACAAGGTATGGCTTTCCACAAAGAATTTGCAATTAGTAGGCCCCAGAAAGTTGCAGCCTAAATATATTGGACCCTTTGACATCATTCAAATATTGACCCCAGTATCAGTGAAGCTACATTTACCCCCAGAATACTCTGTGCATCCTACCTTTCATGTATCATTATTAAAAGCCTACAATCCACTCACTAGACAAGAACCCCCTCCTCCTCCTATGGTTATTGATGGCCACTTAGAGGATGAGGTTCAAAAGATTTTAGATGCAAAACGACTACAAGGAAAATTACACTATTTGATTTCCTGGAGAGGTTACCCGGCAGAAGAAAACTCTTGGGAACCTGCTTCGGTGGTGCATGCCCCTCGGTTAATTAGAGCCTTTTACCTCAGAAATCCACACAAACCACGTCCGGTAGGGAGGCCTTTGAGGGGAGCGACTGTTGGGGTTTGTAGGGCACAGCCATCATAATAGCCCTCCGTGATCATAATAGCCCTCCGTGATCATAGTAGCCCTCCGTGATCAGTAAGGTAATGTTTGACCGGGTGTTAAAACACAGTAAGATAATCTTGACCAAACTGTGATTAACAGGTCAGGTTTATTCTGAGGTACTACCAACCCTATTTGTTTGTGCAATACATCATGGTAATTCAGTTTGCCTTTAGAGACTCTTCCTAGTGTTCACAGGCTTTGGACTGTTATATTGATTATGTTTGCCTGTTTTACATTTCACATCGGTAGAGGGTTCACCAGACTCGAACAACAAGAACAGGCGCAAGACCTTGTGCGCACGTTGCTTTCTGTAACTGACTAAACGTGTCTCAGCAACGTGAAAAGCAACCCCACCCTATCTCGGCTATAAAAGACTGCCGCTCCCACTTACTCACGCTTGTGTTCGTTACCGCTATCCAGCAACTCCACTTACCTGAAATCTTCCGACGAAGCAGCAGCTCTCTGGTCCCGACTTTGGACTTCCGGTTTTCTTCCTGCTTCCGCTGCTCTTCACTGCATCGAAGACTCGGATCCTCTTCCGTCCCCATTATCCGTCCGGCGTGTACTTCCTGGTCCAGTTTTTCTTCCTTCATCCTGCAACAAGAAACAAGAAGAAAAGAATCGTTAAACAAGTAAGAACGTTCCGCTTGCGGAGCGCGCGCGCACGCATGCATGCAGAACAATTAAGATAAAGAAAAAACTTATCTTTGAACTCTCTGGCTGAATACTTCTTCCTGCCATAATCTTCTGTCCAGAACTAAATAAATACCGAAGAGAAAGAACGCAAAGATTACAACAGGGTTGGTGAAAAGGGACTCTGTGCTTTCAATCATTGCGATCATTGCAAAGAACTTATTTTGCTCATTTGATTAGTGTGGGACATTACTGTTAAAGTGTCACAAGGACCTGATGTTACGTAAGTAGCCAAAAACTAAGAGGCTCATTTGTTTATGTACGTTACGAATATTTCTGGGCTAATGTGTTCTTGTTTTACAGTAAAAAGACAGTGGCACCTTAAGTCATCTTTTACATCGTATGGGAGTCATACAGTAAAAGCAAAGGTACTAGAGTGCAAGGAACAGTATTAATGTAATGCAACATATTAGAAGTCATGTTTAAGGAAGTAAGCAGTACTGCACTCATTATTGTTTGTTTTTTGTAGGGAAAGATCCACTAAAGGATTTGCAACAGAAACTCTTTGACAGAAGTGAAGAGAGTGGCGTGTGTGTCCATTTATTTTGTCTTTGGTTATTTTGTCCCTTTTTCCCCTTCCCCCAGGAACCTACGAATCCAAGCTGTATTATACAAACAGTTTAGGAGGAACTAGGTGCTAGGGGGCATTGGGAAAATAGTCATCTCATCTCTCAACTGGAACGACCTGGATTTCAGGTGAGTGAAGGTTAACAGAAACACAAGCCTTCACAACATTAAGTTAAATTTGAGAGATGGACCCCAACAGTGATCATATTAATACCCGTGACATGGCGCAAGCTCTATTTGAAGATACTGAAACTGATAGAACGATTACCGGATTAGTACAGAAGATGCAATTGGAAATGGAGAAGTTAAAACAAGAAAACTTAGAATTGCGACAAGAGGTCATACGATATAAACCGAGGGACTCAGCTTGGCCAAGTACAGCTTTTCCGCCCTTTACCACATCTTTTGAGACAGGAACCAAGTCAAAAACCGCAAATATTTTTAGAACTACTGACGATAGCACAACACCAATACATGTCACAGTCGCAGTTCCGCCTGCTGTGCCATTGTCGGCCCCTGAAAGGTTTTTGGGCGATAGTGCAAAGTTTAACATTTTCATTAGTCAATGTCAATTACATTTTATGTGTAAACCTCAGGCTTTCACATCTGACGCGGCTAAGGTGGCATTTGTGCTTTCATACCTGGGAGGCACTGCTGCTAATTGGTCAATACCTTATATAGATAGGAACGACCCAGTACTGTATAATTGGCCATTATTTAAACAGACTATGACCAAATTGTTTGCTAAACATACTTATGTACAAGCTAGCGATAATGAGCTGCTTAATTTAAAACAATCTGGTAAAGATCTTTTGACATATTTAACACATTTCAATCAACTCCTAACAGAAACTCAATGGCCGGAAGAAAAATGTATATCTCTATTTTATCGGGGATTACGTGACGAGTTGAAAGATGCCCTAGCCCATATAGTGGACCTCCCAGAGGATTATGCCGACTTTGTAGACCTGGTGGTTAAACTAGACCATAGGTTAGGAGAAAGAAAGGGCGACAAAACCAGAGTAGAAAGTAGGTGGACATGGACGAAGTCAGAAAAGAAGGAAACAGAAGTTAAACAAACAGATTCAGAGCCCATGCAGATAGGCACTATTAAGGGCCCACTCACCCCTGAAGAAAAAGAACGACATAGAAAACTAAACCTGTGTCTTTATTGTGGTCGGTCAGGGCATTTTGCAAGAGACTGCCCCACTAAACCAAAAACCCCTAAAAAGGTTAGCGTTGCAGCAAAGATCCCTTCAGATCAGGAAAACTAGGTAACTCGTCAAGGAAGGAGATCACTTGCACGAGGCAGCATCTGAACAAGATCTCCCAATCCCGACTTAAGTTTGTACCCAGAATACCAAAACATTTCATAATTCAGGTTATCTTAATTTTGAATGCTCAAGTGAGGCACACTGTGTCTGTACTATTGGATTCAGGAGCAACAGGAAATTTTGTAGATAATCAACTAGCCCAGAAACTTCAGATACCCACTACACTTAAGGAACAACCAGAACCGGTATGTGCTGTAGATGGCACTGCTCTGTCTTCAGGAAACATAACCCATCAAACAGAGCCTATGGTCATGGTCTGTCAAAATGGGCATACGGAGTCCATAAGTTTTGATCTTATTGATACTCTTGCTTTTGGTGTAATTTTGGGAGTTCCTTGGCTTATAACACATAATCCGATAATAAATTGGGAGTCTAGAACAGTAACCCTGAACTCGGTATTTTGCAAGGCCCAATGTTATCAAGTGGCCCATCAAGAGTTTGAAACCATCGTTCATTGTGCAAACTCATTAGTCACTTCTAGTCTCATTCCACCTGAGTATCAGGAGTTTACAGATGTATTTGACCCTATCAAAGCCACTGTCCTACCACCTCACAGACCGTATGATTGTCGCATAGACTTGCTACCAGGAGCTCCTCTTGCAAACAGTAGGGTGTATGCGCTATCAGAGGAAGAAACAAAATATCTAAGATCTTATTTGGATGAACTTCTGGAATTGGGTTTTATCCGACATTCCACATCACCTGTCTCCTCGCCTTTATTTTTTATCCCGAAACGGGATGGCGGCTTGAGAGCCTGCCTTGATTATCGAGGATTGAATAAGATCACTATAAAAAATAAGTATCCTTTACCACTAATACCAGTATTGTTAGACCAGCTGAGAGATTCAACAATCTACACCAAATTAGACTTGCGAGGGGCATACCATCTTGTACGAGTCAAGGAGCATGATGAGTGGAAGACGGCATTCAGAACCAAATTTGGGTTGTTCGAGTACACTGTCATCCCCTTTGGCTTGTGCAACGCCCTGCTGCTTTTCAGTTTTTTATTAATGAAGTTTTAAACGAGTTTTTGGACATATGTGTTATCATGTATATTGACGATATTTTGATTTACTCCAAGAATGAAACAGAACATACTCAACAGGTTAAGGCCGTGTTAGCAAAATTACTGGACTTCCGGTGTCAAATGGTCACACCGCAATTTTGGTAGTGGTGGATTACCTGTCCAAAATGGCCCATTTTGTTCCCTTATCAAAACTCCCTTCTGCAATTGAGTTTAGTCATATTTTGTGAGGTTGCATGGCTTGCCGAATAAGATCGTTTCGGACAGAGGGAGTCAATTCGTGTCAAAGTTCCGGAAACATTTTTGTGGATTATTAAAGGTAAAGGTAGCTCTGTCCACGGCTTTCCACCCAGAAACCGATGGCCAGACGGAACGAGCTAACCAGACTTTATTACAAACCTTAAGATGTTTAATGGCGGAATTCACCAGTCACTGGGATAAAGCTTTAGCTCTAGCTGAATTCTGTTATAACAATAGCATTCATGTGGCCACACAATGTTCTCCGTTTTACTTTTTACAA